>OZ014487.1:1902260-2512009 GCA_963965965.1 Trididemnum nubilum | reverse complement strand
AAACACTTTGACATATATAAAGTGGGGCACCAAAAGTGGCATCCTCAGGTAAACTTCCAAAAGTTACTTCCAAAATTGGCTATTTGGAGGATTAAAGCAAGTGGGAAAGTGATTTTAGGATCTGTAGATCTTTGGATAATCTTGTTTAGGGTTCTCATATTTTAATTATAATTGAAAATCTCACAAATCAACTTTTAGAACGGCAAAACTTAGTTGGATAGTTTTATTGAGATCAGTAAACGTTGGGGTAATAAATATTTCCAAATTCTTTTGGAGACTCCAGAGAGTTGCACGGTTGGAATGACCTAACTCCTGTACCCAATAATTATCCAATCCCTATACAGTTGATCGATTTTTGAACAACTAAAGTTGATGGGATGGTTTTGTTTAGAACCAGAAAGTATTTGGCTAATGAATATTTTGACATTGGTTAAAGGGTCTCATCGGTGGTTACCTAAAAGTGACTCCTTAAAATGTAAATTTTAAGTTTAACCTTCAAAATTGTCTACCGGTACTTAATAAGAGTTGTCAAAAATAGATAAGTTCTGTGATTGTCATAAACCTTTATTCAAGGGCGCAATAACATTCGTAATCAGGGTTCAAATTAAACCCAGATCATGTGATTGATGTTACCGTGTAACTGATGCCTTGGCCATCTTTTTGGCCAAATGGCCATTTGGTTTACAAATACTGTACAATCTAACGTTAACATTCACGAATTCATGGTTTATATCAAAAAGTGATGTTCTTGAAAACTTGTTGCATTTTAGCACCGCATCCTACTATAGGAGGGGTTGGCAATGTACAGCCCGCAGGTTGGTCCCGGCCCGCCAAAGAAAATCATCCGGCCGCGACGTCGTTACATGTTTTGAAAAGTTGTCGTCTTCTTCTTTCTTCATTGCCCGCTTTTCCGTGAGGGTTGCGTAGGCAGTAGCTTAAGAGTAAGCCGCCACACCTCACGGTCTTCCATCACGTCTATTTAAGACCCTCAATGTAATCGGTCCATCTAGTTCTAGGTCGTCCAACTGGTCTTCTACCATTTCCTTTGGCAAGTAAAGCTTGCTTGGAGAGTCTTTCCTGAGGCATTCTGCTTACATGGCAAAACCATCTTAGCCAGTACTTAAATTGTTGGGGGGACGCGGGGGACGCGTCCCTCCATCAAGAGTTAGTGTCCCCCCATCGAGATTTAGGTGTCATCCCATCGAGATTTGAGCGCTGGATGATTAGAGGAAAAAGACCAACAAATTCCGGTCAAATATAGCACCAAATTCCGCGGGAAAAGTGATTTAGAAGGAGAAACACTTTAACCGTCGGCGAAGACCTTTTTTTTGGTCTTCATCTAATTTTGGCAAAAAAGCACTTCGATTTTCGGCGAAGACCTTTTTCTTTTTTACTCTTCATTCAATTTCGTGGACGGAATTACGTAATCTTCACTAAGGTTTGGTCAAGGCTGCAAAAGCGTCCCCCCATGCAAAATTTTACAATTTAAGCACTGATCTAGCTGACATCTTTCAATTCGGAGAAGTAACGGCTCGATGTTCAGAGATTTCGAATTCAGAGCTACGCAGCTTGTTCATCAGTGTAACTCCTTTGATTTTTCCTAAAAACCTCATCTCGGACGCTTGCACTTGTGATCGCACTCTTTTGGTCATTACCCTTGATTCATGACCATAAGTGAGAATGAAGACAAAAACTGTTTTGAAAATTGAGAGCTTTGCTTTTTTTGACAATTCTTGTTTCATGGCAACCGAGTTGTGGAAAGTTTGCATTACTGCACTAGCCTTGCCTATTCGGGTATCTAGCTCTTCGTCTTGCCTTCCGTCGCTCGCAAATGCAACCTCAAGATACTTGAACTTCTCTACCTGCTTCAGTGTCGCTCCATTTACTTGTAACACGCACTGATCAGGGTTTCTTAAAAGATGAAGTACCTCAGTTTTGGCGGTGCTTATTTTCTTTCCGGCGGTGTTGCATGCATCTGCAAAGCTATTTAGTGCGCGCTGTAGACCAGATTCTGTGGAAGAATGCAGAACCAAATCATCATCGAATAGCAGACGACTGATTTTGCAATTTCCAAACGTTGCACACTCATCAGCTTGGCTGCATTTGTTGATCCAATTCATGTAAATAATGAAAAAAAGAGGTGACAAAACACACCCTTGCCGGAGTCCAACGCCCACGTGTGGAAAAGGCTTTGATTGCTTGCCATTTACTCGAGCACTGACCTCCGGTCGGCAGTAGAATGACTTAATGGCGCACAACAATTGACCATTAACGTTATACTCCTGCAAAACCTTCCAAATTTATCCCAAAGAACTCCGTCATATGCTTTTTAAAAATCGACAAAGTATGCTAAGAGATTTTTGCCATACTCCCAAGATTTCTTGAAGATTTGCTTCAGAATGAAGATTTGATCCGTGGAGCAGCGATCCGGACGAAAACCGCACTGACCATCTTCCAGTTTTGATTCCTCTATTTTTCGGCATTTGGGATATTTGGCATATACTTTCCCTGGCATTTGGCATATACTTTCCCTGGCAAACTGAGAAGTGATATCCCTCTGTAGTTCGTACATTGCTTGAGATCTCCTTTCTTGAATATTGGAATAATCACACCTGGTTGCCAGTCTCTTGGAGTTTTGCCAAACTTCCACGTAAATTGACACACTCGCGTTAACCAGAGAATTCCTTCTCCGGTCAGCGCTTTCAACATCTCGGGTCTGATTTCATCTTCATCAGAAGTTGTTCCAGATTTTATCCCTGTAATTGCCGTTGCCACTTCTGCTGCAGTGAAAACTTCCTCTTCCCCTAAATGTGTCGCTTCGTGTGTGTCACGAGTCGATGCCTTTACAGGATTGATTCAAAAGATCTTCAAAGTATTCCCTCCATCGTGAAAGAATTACCTGCAGAATCCTTGATGGAGTACGTGACGCTCCATCATTTGCCACGTAAACGGCGGATGGTCTGTCCAAATACTTTGTTTACCAAAAAATAGTTGGAATCCAACTGACGACCAAACTGTTTCCATGACTTCTCCTTGGATTTATTTACTACCGAAGTTGCCGCTTTTCGCGCCTCAGTGTACCGGGATTGCAAATCAAATGACGATCTGTCCTGCAGCAAGGCCTTGAACGCATCTTGCTTTGCTCGAATAGCTTCTTTCACTTCGTGGTTCCACCAAGGTGTTCTTTTCTCACTATTGCCCGCCACTCTAAGCCGTTTTCGCTCACAACTTTCAGCAGCTGATGAAATGATTGCTGATCTGAATAGCAGCCATTCCTTGTCGATGTTCTCTGATAGTTGTCTTAACTTAGATGATATACTGGATGCAAACTGTTTCCTTACTTCTTTATCCTCCAAAGCTTCCCATTTGATCGGGTAAGTCACAGACGACCTGTTGGATTTCCTATTTGGCCAAGTTCCGAAAGTCGCTAGGAACATACTACCAGATGGTGATCAGTTGACAATTCAGCACCTGGCTTCACTCGAACGTCCAGCACATTAGAAAACAAATCTGACAAAACTATGCAAAATCTATCAAAGATTTTTGATCCGTACTAGGTCGATACCACGTATACTTGTCATTTTGTCAACCTCTCTGTGCTGGAAAAAACGATTCATGATGCGGAGTCCATTGCTACAACAAAGCTGCAATAAATAACTTCCGTTCTCATTCAGTGCAGTGACTCCATGTTTTCCGATCACACCCTTCCACGTATCTGAGTCTGTTACAACATGTGCGTTAAAATCTTTCATAAGGACTGTAGATTCAGTAAGTGATACTTGTGGAAAAACATCATTTACTTCATCCACTAATGCCTGTTATTCACTCGTGGCATTGGAAGCATATACCTGCAATAGGCACAATGGCCGATCCAATACCTTGAGCTTTAACATGCAGACACGTGATCCCAAAAGAATCCAATTTGATTCGTAGTGTGACAACCGGGGGCTTGTGAGAATCCCCACACCCGCTTGAGCAAACAAACCAAAATCAGCACCAGAATAGAAGAGTTTCCATCCGCCATCCAGATCCACAGTTCCAGAGCCACGTCTTTTGGTGGAAGAAACTCCAAAAATATCGAGATGATACCGCTTTGCTTCCTCAATCAATTCTAGCTCTTTTTTTGCGAGAAGTAAAATTAGTTAAGCTGCAGGGCAGTTGCAGCTATGATGTGAAAGAGAAATATTCTTGATGATACAAAAAGATATTTTCAATCAAAACAATGATGACAAAAAAAATTAGGCATCAATATTTTGCAACACTTAGACCCGATCTATACTGGGCGTAAAATCTAGAGCGTACTGCACCAGCGCATCCTTAATTAATTCCTAATAAAATTCCGTACGGCCTTAGCTGCAGAAGTTACCTGTTGGGTAAAATAAACAAAGGATACGCTTGTACACTTGCGACCAGTGGCGCTACCAGGTAGGGCAAATAAATTTCAGGTGGGTCTAACAAATTCCTTTTTCCCTATAGTCACTAACAAACTTTAACCTCAAAGTGCAAGCGTTAAAACGTGAGTTTAGACTTGACCTGTAAGCAAGTATTACCAAAGTAGGGGCTAGGCAAGGGCTGAGCAATTAAATTCTCCAACTGGTCTCCAAATTTTGGTCATTCAGTTGTTCCAAATGGTTCTCAAAAGAAATGAATTGTAATCCAAACAGTATCGAAATAGCCTCTTTTTTTCAAAAAATTACAAAATTGCTAAGTGGCTGGAAGCTTCATATCCAATCTATACCACCATGACCACAGTCTGTTATATTTTCCGAACTTAAGTTTTGCCAGTTTGCTAAACCCTCCAAATCGATACATTTTTTGAACGAAAGAAATTTTACTTTAGGCTTAACCCGCCTCATTCCTTCTTATCAAAAACCTGGTTGCGGGCTTTGTAAGTTATGATTCTATGCACACTGTAAACTTGACCTTTTTAAGCGTACTGCAACAGTTCGTCTATGAAAGTCTTCAAGAGCAAGCAGGAACAAAGCTATGACATTTGCAAGATGTTATGCTTTTGTTACTTCAGATTATTTTACCATCGGACGTAAATAATTTTTCAAGTTAAAAACAATATCAAATGTCTCATTAATGTAGTGAAATGGCTAGAGGGGATACACCAATCAACATCAAGTATCTCATATGAAGGGGCATTGGGTCCCGCAAAAGGGAGCCACCACTACAGAACCTGAATCATGCATTGTAAAAATCATTCAAAATCACTCATTTTTTCTCTAGAAAATGCACAATTGCACATATGTTAAGAAAGTTTCACTCCCGCCTTTATATTATAAAAAAATTGATAATACCACGATATGTTTTGAGGCGTCAGAAAAACAGTTATGGAGCTGTTCCCTGCCCCCCAAACACTGATGTGTGCAACCATTTTAATTCGCCCTCTTCATGAAAAACGATTTTAGAGATAGTTGCACTTTGTAAGTTTTTATCAAAACAAACAGAGTTACTGAATCCACATTCAGATAAGCTACTTCGAATTATCATAACATTAAAATGCCGAAAACAACACTTTTAAGGAGCAATTTATTAGCAAAAATTTATTTTGGCCTGCCAAGGCCTTGCTTAGCTTGTTTGTGGCCCACGACTACGAAACCGTTGCCAACCCCTGTTCAATAGCGTTAGTTTAACTGATGGAAATAATTATGTATGTGTTTCTGGTTGTATCAACGTGCGAGAAAAATTAATGTTTATTCTAATAAAGTTGCACTGAAACTAATAAGGTTCTCAATGGAAAATATTGAAAAAGATTTAATTTCAGAACGATAGGAGAAAAGAAGCGATGAAGAATTAACTGAGTTATTTGCATTAGAAGAATATACCTATTATTTCTCACTATCTTAATTTTTACTATCTGAAAACAAGGACTAAGGTAAGTTAATATAAACATAGAGAAAAACAATTTACCAAAGCATTTGATAACGGTGGAGAACGAAAATCCCAAGCCTAACTCTTAACGTACAGGAGGTCCTGGGAACACCAAGTCGGTATGTGGGTTCTTACTCACCAAATTATTTTGAAAAAACTAGTTTAAAGTTGATGACGTCATCATTGTGACGTCACGGCCAATTTTGGCAACAATGACAGCATTTTTTTTTCATTGGCGTGATAGATAGTTCAAATTATGAAGTAGATTTATTTATTGAATTTACTATAAATTATAATAAGCCTAAGTCTCCCCCTTTCCGTGTAAAAAGGGTGAATGCATAAGCCTTTCGAGCAGCTAAGTAGTGGCCCATTATATTTCAGATATTTTCCAGAACATACCAAAAATACGTTTGAGTTTGCTGTATACCAAATAGCAAAATGACCTGTCACCAAACTGTTGCTATACTTCTGTCTCAATAAGTTATACGAACCAATTACGAATCAGGCAGTGCACGCTAGTTGTTTTTTGTAGGTTGATATAAATAAAGTTAATATTAATAATATTAAGGAGGCAAAATTTTGTAAAAAAATCATTTAATCTCGAGCGCTAAGCAATCCTCCAGTATTTAGGAGTCAAAATCTAGAATAAAATTTCTTTAGCTATTTAGTCTTTACCCAAAAACGATTTAATTTGCAAAACAAAAAAAATCTAAGTAGCTATTATTAATTATTTGTTCGACATTCTGCAGTCATTATTGATCGCGTCATCATTATCAAGGCCCTAATGATATGAATTATACGAAAGGTGGCTTCTTGACTCCAAAACCGCGAGGTCCATTTGCAGCCTCCTTACTATAGTGCTTAGATAATTTATTTTAGGTTTCAACTTTCTTACACGACTTTGTAGTTCTTTTAATGTAACGACTTTGTTACGCGACTTTGTAGTACATATTCTACTCTGAGTTAGTTGTTTGAGTTACATAGTTAAATTCTCTATTCTGAGTTACATAGTGAAATAAATTTTGTTGACTTAACTTACCAACGACAACTGGGGTTTATTACCAGACCCATAGCTTTTTGTCCCCCAGACCCATACTATATTATCCATCTTTGACCGATGCTCCATTCCCTTTCAAAATTTCTCGCTACGCTACTGAAAGGAAAATTGGTGGTTTGGAAGAAATAGAGAGGAGCCTATGGTCATTGCTCCTCCATATCTCTTTTCTATGTTTTTTTTATTCTACCACAAACAAATAACTGCAAGTAACGGAAGAGCAGAATTCTAAACACTTGTTATTAGAAATTGGCATGTTTTGTGAAGTAATGACAACTTTACACTGCTATGACTTCATTCGATGCACAGAGCTGGACAGCGCTGCTTTCAGGTTTTAGCTCTCATTAGCAGCCCTCAGCATGGCTAACCAAAAGTATTCCCCAGCTTCTTCTTTTTGTGGATTTTTGGAAATGTGTGGAGTTTGTGGGATCGTAGTGGGAGTATTTTTGAAAGCTGCAGACACTTTTTCAAGCATCCACTGCCGCTCTGAGGGAAGGTATTCCCCAGCTGGACAAGACTCTTGGCCGACGTGGACAGCTGGACAAAGCTTTGGCCAAAGAGTACAATCCTCAACGACTTGTACAGTGGCAGAGGGTTTATAGAGAATAAACAATTTTTCACTTGTGGTACTTTACAAAACAAGTGAAAAATCGCTCGGCTCTTCTAGCAAGGACAGCCATTGGCTATCCATACTGCCAGGCAGGGGCGTATTTAGAGGGGGGCCACGGTGCCCTGATTGTATAATTAGCGTAGAATAGTATGCAAAATTGCGGCATGGCCCTCCTTTGTAACTTGGGCAGAAAGTTTGCGCACACAAAAAGGACAGATTCTGGGTGAAGACCTTTTTTTTGGTCTTCACGTAATTTTGGGCCAAAAACGGAAAACTCTGACGGAAAACCTTTTTTTTTTTTGGTCTTCACCTAATTCTGGGTAGGAAAACCGCTTGATCCTGAGTGAAGAAATTTTTCTTTTGGTTTTCATTAATTTCAAATTTCCTGCCCCTCCTCTTTCAAAAATCCTGCGTACGCTACTGCTACAAGGGCTCCTCTCTGCGTGACCAGCTTGTACAAGTGTTTAATCGTAAGTTGCTTTTGCCAATAGGTTTTCAGCGAAGAAGCCTATTGGGAAGAGCCACTAAAAAAACTGCCTAAATCAAGGCAAGCAATGCAAAAAATTATCTTTTCTCAAGATTCAAACCTGCAGCCTACAGATTACTAGTCCAGTTCTCTATGAATTAAACTATAGAAAACTCTTTTTTACAAGTTCAATTTTTTGTGTTTAATCCAGCAATTTGCTTCCATTATGACAGCAGATTATCATAGTTCTAAAACATTAACATTAAAATACCACAGTCGCGGTACACTAGTGACTAGTTTAGTAAGTGCGCTGCATTAAAAAACCCAACAGTCTATTTCACCCATACTGTAAATCTTATCAGCTACGGTAGCTGAACTGTGCAGGTTGTTGTGATATTCGCTCTAACTCAGGGTTTCTCATCCAGTGGTCCGCAGGAGATTTTGCGGTAAGCCACAGAGCTGTTTGAAAAATTGGCTGCTTGGTTCAAAAAAGTCTTATTTCATTTATATCTACTGAAGAATTGACAAAAATTGGGGACTTTGATGCGCTGAACTTTTTTTCGGAGATCAAGGCAGAAATCGCTCTCCCAGAGGTGAAGACCTTTTTTCTTTTTTTTTGAGATCATTGAACAAACAACGCTGACTCGAAAGTGGAGACCTTTTATTTCGAGGCGGAGGACTTCAGCGGAATGGTTCAACCAATGACATAAACCTAGATGATCCGAAACTGCGCGAATGCGCTCATTTTATTCTCTGCTTGGTCACGCTTGGCTGCAGGCCTCACTCTCCTGCTTTTCTCTGGCACTGGCGATTGGTGCGTAGTTGAAAAAGGTCGGTTGAAGCGCTAATAATGTGTTTGCACAGTAATTAACGGTGGTTTAAAGGCAACTAATCTGTATTCATGTTTATGTCATTTGAGTGAAAGCGACATCTTGAAAATTGGAGCTGATTCTACAGGTCTTTGATAGCCTATTCAGAGTAGGATCGTGTCCGTTCTTAATCGTTTAAAGAGTGTGAACGAAATAATCGAAGTCTTACTCATCCGCACCAACATTTTTCATAGGTCATGAACTTTTGCTGAAGTCACTCGATCGATCATTCGTATGAACCAGGCACTTTGCGTCTGTCTTACCTCATCAACGCCTAGCACAGGCGTAGCCAAGGGGGGGGGGGGCAAATTGAATTGCCACCAATGACAAAATTAATGATAACAAAGCCTTTTTTCAGCTTAAGTTTATTTTAGCACTTTTGCGTTCAACAGTACAATATTTATATCCAACCAAAGTAAATTGTATTATCTGGGAGAAACTCAGGCTTTTTATCATAAAAGTTGTAACCTCAGTCCCTCATCTAACCTTTTTGTGAACATAATGCAATAACATGACTCGTAACCATCTATTGTACCAACTTTGAATAACAATTCACCTCCATCTCAGCAGTTTTAATGTGGACTAAATACTTTTGAAAAAAAATTAGCTTGGGAAAATACTTATTGAACAAATTATTGAATTTGGATTGAGCGGGCCTGGGTTGTGGTCGTTTACGTACTCCTAAAACTGGTTAGTTTTATGATAAAACAAAAATCTCCAAGGCAAATCTTTGAGTGAAATATTATTTACTAGCTGCTAAAAATATTGCAGAAGGCATTGCATCTTGTTTCACCCTATCTGGACGAAGCCACTCGCAAAATTTAACCTAAAAATGCAAGATTTTAAACGTGTTTTGGACATGCCTGCAAGTAAATGAAAAATTGAAAAATTTAATTTTTTCAGTTGGCTTTCAAATCTTAAAAATTTCGTGATTTTAAATGGATCTACAAACGTGCGAAATGTGATCCAAATGGCTTTAGATTTGCATTTTTTATAAAATATTACAAAAAATTGCCCAGCGGCGGGGTCTTTGCCTCCAAACCCTAGATTGTGATACGTTTAAGTTACACTAGTTTACTCGCCATCTCTCCCAATTTACAATTTTTTAAAACCTTTTCAAGTTTTGGTTCAAGTCCTGACCCCCTTTAGCAAAATCCTGGTTACATGGTAACCCAGGCTTCTGCTTCTGATCCTCCATTTTACTGTATCTTTGTCCCATTAAAAATTCCTTTTGAAAAGTTCTGATGAGATCATTGCTTTGCGGTTTGGCTCCACTAATCAAAAATCCTAGCTACGCCTATGACGCTGAGCACTTTTTTGGGTTCTGTTTGCAAGTCTTTCCTCTGGCTGGGCCTCCACTGGGGGTAGACTGCTTGGCCCTAATGGGAAATATGCATAGATGGGCAAGTTAATGCAAAACGTTAGCTTCGTTAACCACTAGTCCGTTAACAAACTTCACACCTCCGTTAACGTTAATCCGTTATTTTCAGCTTTAATTAACGGAAGTTAATAAAGTCCGTTAATTCGTTAACATTTTGCGTGTAATTTACATTTCGTTTTATTCACTCGCTTCTAGAACACGTATTGACGCTGTTGAGCTGATTGCAAGGAAATATTTATTGCTGTGGTGGTCTTTTTGTGTTTTGAAAGTTACATTTTACAGTCTAACCTAATTTCAAGATAAAAACGAGTTCAAATGCACAACGACGCTGCAAGATATTAACAATAAAAACTTTAACGGAAGTTAACAGAACTTAACGGAAGTTACTTTAGTCCGTTAACAGCACTTAACGGAAGTTAATTTAGTCCGTTAACATGAAAAAACTTTTTAACGGATTAACGAGTTAATGAAAAAGTTAGCTTCGTTATTAACGGATTAACGATTAACGGACTTGTGCCCATCTATGGAAATATGCGTTAAGTGTCTTTCCCAAGAACACCAGGACGTTTTGCAGTCACTAATTCTGAAAAAACATGCGTTGACGCTTTTTCCAGGCCCGGTGCCACGAGGGGTCATTCCGGGGCCGTGCCCCCCCAAATGACTGCTTGTGCCTCCCCAAACGAAAATTGTGCCCCCCAAGCGAGGACTGTGCCCCAAAGAAGTTAACAGGCTCGGGGCACTCAAGTGCAAATCGAGGCCTAAGACACCCAAATTAGTGTTTACCGTCCGTATTTTCGTAATTTTTGTGAACTCACACTGGATTTCATAAAACTTTTGGAACGAAGACCTTTTTTTGGGGGAGGGGGAATCTTCACTTAAGAATTCGTGAAAAATCGCAAGAATTTTGGGACGATAACCAGAATTTGTGGAAAATTTTCCCCCGTGCTCCTCTCGAATTCACATAAATACACTTCTTGTGCCCCCCCCTCAAATTTATTTCTGCCCCCCAGTCACGGTATGCTGGTGCCGGGCCTGGCTTTTTCTCAAGAAGTTCGTAAAATATATAAATCTTCAAAGGTAGAGGGGTTTAAGTAAGACATCAGGCGTCATTTAGAGTTTGGATCGTATGCTGTAGCTGATTATTTATTTTTGCTTCATCCTGTTGTCACGAAACAACGGTGGTGCTGTATGTTACCCAAAACCGCATCTGCTTTGGAGTTTCTCTGCGATCAATTTCAAAACATACCCGTAATTTTTCGCTAAATTGTTTTGATGAATTCAAATTTTTTTCACTAAAACGTCTCAAAATTGACGGTTTTCTTATTGAAAAAAGCAAAAATTTTTTGAGTGGCGACCCTCCAAAATAAAATTTGCAGCCAAAATTTCACGCAAAAATATTATAAAATCAACCTCTTTTGTAAAAAAAAGCAAGATTTTTTAGCGGCAAAGACTCCGCATTCCAACAAAAAAGTTAATCATTTTTATAAAGATACACTTCACCACTGGATAACATATTATCTTAAAAAAAGAAATCAAAAACGCACAAACTGACTAATCATACACACTCTTTTCTAGAACAGTTTTATAAGAACACTATAGGCTCATTTTCGCTCAAATTTTAAGAACAAATTAAGAAAAATTCCAGCCTCAGTAGCAAAAATAAATTAAGGATAAACGAAAAAGAAAAAAATCCAAATTAATAAACGAAGCTAAATTTTGCTCTGATTCAAAGCGATAAACTATAGACAGTATTCAGAGTCTTATAGGCACAATTGATTAACAGCCTAAGGGCCCTAAGACATACTGTTTCGGAATCGACATTCGTCTTTTATTCCTCGTCAGTCTAGCTAGGACTACAAGTATGAACATACTGACGAGGAATAAAAGACGAATGTCGATTCCGATACAGTATGTCTTAGGCTGTTAATCAAAGGTTTGATTGTGTCTATAAGACTCTGTATACTGTCTATCGCTTATTATTAATTTTCTCAGTACATTGTTCTTAACAAAACGATAAAATTTCAGTGGTTTTCTAGTATTTGCGAGCAAAATTGCAACTATTACGAGATTAAAGAATGCTGTTGCGCTCTATGCGAGTGACCGAGAAAAAATTTCGCAGACGTTTAAGCCGAAAAAAGAGCAATTTTGCGTTGCGGCAAAAGCAGGAAAAAACGTTCACTCAAGCACACAAAGCTTTGGTACTAAACAACTTAAACAGTTTTACAAATATGGTCGCTAAAATTAACATCTTAAACAGTTGTACAAATGTGGTCGCTAAAATTAACATCCGTGTTTTCAAAATTTAAGAACAATTGACGTTAAAATTCGGCAAAAAACTACGAACAGCGAGCCTTAACTTAATATTTATTGGTTCTTATAAAAAAAAAGTGTACTATATGCCGTAAAAAACTACGGCAAGTTTTTTTGACATTATTCAATTCAGTTTATCTTTGCCATTTCTGACATGGAAGCAACGAAAATCAACTTACGCTCTTAATTGACTCTTCAAAGTTCAATACTACCATAACAACAACACAAAATGAAACATCAAACTGACACCTACATATTTAGAGTAGTTCAATCAATTCAATGTGAAACATTTAACATATTTTGACTCAGAAAAGCAGAACAAATGAGAAACCACAACAATAAACAAAAAAACAACACTTTTTATATTTACATTTCAGTAATGTCGTAACATTAAGTTGTGATAACACGTTGATATTTATGTATTTTACGCAAAACTTACTCGAAAAATGGATTTTGGGGGGTAATTCAGTAGTTGACAAAACTTTACGTAAATTACGCAAAGCCACAACTTCCAGAGACAACGATATTTGTTGTAATTGCTACCCTATTGTTAGTTGAGCAAGGCAAAGGCTGTACAATACAGTCACTGTCAGAAGATTAGTGCGGGCAAAGACAGAGCAAAAATCCGCACAATAAAGAAACAAAGAGGAAAAAGAGTTGCGTATCATCTAGTTTTATGTCATTGGTTCAACAGCGGCGGTCCACAGGGCAATGGGCCATACAAACTTTTAAAAAACACAAAATCGGCCGCGGTTCCTAAAAGATTGATTACCTTTGCTGTAACTACTGTAGTTCTCTTCGAACGGTTTTAAAACCTCTAACATCATTCACAGACTGTTTCGATTATGGTGTTAATGGTGAGAAAAATAATTTAATTGTGACGTTTCTGACGTTTGTGGACCGAAGTTAATAATTACGTTAAATCGTTTGCGTGCTTTCTGACCTGAAAGACTATTTTTTTCGCATTGCTTGTTTAAGTAGTAGTAATAGCAGCAGCAAAAGCCGTAGAATTTATTCCACAATCAAGCACACAAGCAAAAGTATAACAACACTGCAGTATTCTAGTAAAAAAATACGGGGAACTACTGGAGCGGTAAGAAAATTGACTTATACAACCATCAAAGAAAAAGCGCGTTCTACCTGCTATTACTACTTTTTATTGGTGTAGGCAAACTAGTCCTGTTTGTGATTTCGCGCAAAACCTATGCGCCTCGACCAAAGGGACTGGTCCCTCCCAAGTTAACAACTTCGAAAAAGAGAATTACTTTTGAAAACATACAGATTACTAAATTATTCACAAACATAGGATTACTCTGCAAAGTTAACGTATATCATTTATGAACATCAAGAGAATTACCAGCAAAATTAAGGTTGATCAATGAATAAATTTAAACTGGGCAATAATTTCACGTGCATGCCTAAGACTTTTTAACAAATTTCCTTTTCGAACGTTATAGAACCGTACCGTTTTTGACGTACAAAGAAGGACTTGCACAAAACCAGATGTGTAGTTAATTAATCTGTGGCAAACCTTCATTTTTTTTCGTGAATTTATCAGAACATTTATCTTCATGCATTATTTTTTGACATATTTGCCCCTCTTTTGCCTTACTCTTAACTATTGAGTATGAAAACCAACGACTGGCACGCTCGGCGATTTTTACTTTAAGGCTTTAGCGCAAAATAAAAAGGGAAAAAGTCTCTTTACAAGTTAAAATAATCATAGGAAATATTGATGGATTGCACGTGACGTCTTGCACTGATAGCCAAACCGCTGGACGTCAAAATCGCTGATCGGCGCAATGAAAATGCATGCGAAAACACTGTTAGCGAAGATATAGGGCCTATTTTCATTCTCTAAATCAGTAAATTCTTTGTAGCATTAAAGTTCAATGCTAGATAAAAGCCTGTAAAAACTGAAAAAGATTTTAATTACTAAGAATTCAGTTTTTGTTTGCGTTTTTCAGTGACGTAAATCCGGCTTGCTGTCTAGTAACCCATGAGAATCATGAAATATTTAGATGGTAGTAGTTGTTTAGGTTGTCAAATTTTAGATTTACTATTGACGGCGTTGAAATAGAACAGTTGTATCTCTATTATTTGTGACAAAATTAGCGCATATTTAAACTTTTGCAGTTTTATAATTCTATTTTGCAGGTTCTGTGATTTTTTGCGTTTTGTGTTGTCATTAGCAGCTTACCGCTATGGTTGCAAGGAGGTAAAACGCATAAGCAGTTGTTTTCATTAAGTTCTTTCATAGAGTTGTCATTCAAATTTTAAATTAGTTTTTTAATTGGGCAAAATGTAACTTTGATCAAGCCTTAATTTGCACCTATTTCGACTTGAACTAGTGATGTTGTTGTAGATGTTGTTGTTTGTTGTAGATTTAAGCACTGTGCTTAAATTAAACATTAATCTGCAATGTGATATTGCTGTGGCGTAGAATTTTATGCATTTTAGAATATGACCCAATTTACAGTGTGAACCAAAGCAAAAACCGGGCAAAGTGAACAATTGCAGGCACAATTGACGATGAGAATTTACAAAAGGCATACTTTCTAGACCCACTGAGTTATGTTAGCTGCTTAAATTGATCCTGGTAACGTTCAACTAAGACCAGGCTATCTACAACAGTTTTACGTTACAATCAAATTCTTCAAATATACATGGATTTACGATAACGTCAAATGCTTAGTAATGGCTTTTTGACGTTTGGCGGTAAAAAGCTATGACGTAGCTGCAATCCATCAATACATTCCTTCTTCAATGTCTTGTTTCAAACACAATTACAGTGCAGCTCTTTTTAACGCTAATGTTATTATCAGCGTGCGTTAATTAATGATTAAATCTATGAATGCGAATTTTACTTGTTTTTTTGAAATTCGAAACCTGAAGAGGCTAAGTGCTTTCACAAACGATAAATCAAGTTTGTATCCCTCATTAAGGATTACCTTGTAGACACTTCTTCCTCTAAAGCTTTTAATTAACATCATGTTTTGCTTGCAAGACCCCTTTCTTGTCTCTACAGTACCTTTATATCTTTAGTACAATATGTTTGTATTGGAATACGTTGTACAGATATTTCATCACCTAACATTTATTCACCCGGCTGTTGATCTCGGACATTTAATCACTGGACATCTAATGATGTAGATCTTTCATCACGTGGACACTTTAGCACTAGACATGCGATCTCAAAGACGTTTAATCACTGTAAAATTTAATCTCAGATACACTATAGCACGCTCTCAAGTGTCTCAAGAAAAAAGTCATAATGTAAAAACATCAAAAATAAGTGTTTATTTTTTGCAATAAATACGCAATACCACGCTAATACACTAAAATCCCACTGAGCGAATATCGAGCGATTGCATTTGCAACACGCACTTTCACCGATTGATATCGCTTTGGGCAAATGGTTGCAATCCAGAAACGCTTTCAACAAATGTTGCATGTTGCATATCTTTTTCCAGTCCCTTAATACTGTAAAAGTCCATAGCGTTGGGTGATGACCCTGAAATAGTGCTTGCAGTCCGTAATGCCAACCTTCGATTGAGTTTGTACTGTAGTTCTAGCAATTTCTTCCGATGCACTTTCAAAATGATTCCATGTTTTTATGGGTTAGAGAGCTGATCGGTAACATTCATTACGCCCTGGACGTCTACGACCTCAAATATATATATACATATATGTGAAATACTCTAGGTGCTCCGGCATCTTTTCATGTTCTGGCTTGTAGTCAGCTAGTATTCAAAACAGCTTCAGCTACGTCAGTTGCTAGAACCATAGCTAATGTAGATAAACAGCGCATAGCAATTCGTAAGTTGTTATCACTTTCGTAGTATGATTTCATGCCAATTTCATTGACTTTTCTGAGAATACTTTGCATCAGATGGAAGTAGCAACCCAAGATTCTAGCGTTAGGATAAGCTGCTGTAAATGAATTAATATTGCTGCACTCTCAAAATTGAACAGTATTTTCTCAGGATTTGCCAAAGAAATCATTCTTTTAATTTCATCCGTATAGCTTGTGCAGAGTTGTAAACGGGCCGACTAGTTCAGGCCCGAACCCGGCCCGAAACCGAAAATATAAACCCGAACCCGGCCCGAAACCGAAAACTAATTTGAAGCCCAAATCATGCCCGAAAAAACCCGAATGTAAAGTTAGGTATGAAAAATTCAGCAATGTTGACAGATTATTTTGATTATATTTTTGTACACCTAAGACAAAAAGTACGTCTTAGGCCCGAATCAAGCCCAAAATTTTTGTCAACTTTATGCCCGAACCCGGCCCTATCCCGAACCCGACCCGAAAAGCCCGGCCCGACTTACAACTCTGAGCTTGTGTTTTGTTTTGTAGAAAGCAGTAAACAGAGGCAGAGTTTATACCAGGAACTAATTTGAAGTGTATAGTGAGAAATCGGTCATTTCGATTCACCACAAACAATTAAATATACTCATGGTCATGTACACCAACAACACCTTTTAATGCTTCAGAGACCAAACGAAAGCGAAAAAAAAAACATGTGCGAGAGAACTCGCCTGTATATACTACCACAAAAAAAAAGGAAAAAATGACGGTCTCGAGAGCAGAGTGAGAGAACGGGGACGGAGAGAAAAGAGTGTTGGAAAAAAAAAAAGAAAGAACAGGAGGGTGAGGGGCACCACAGCATGTTGTATAGTTGAAAAAACAGCGATGGTACCACCTTAAAAGATTCATTGCTAGCCACAATGTAGCTCTAGCTGATCCATCTAGTAGCTCACGTTTGTCTAATAAAACTAACCTATCTCTGCCTAAACCGGAGTCAAAAAGTATGAGATCCTAAAATTGATCTGGAAAGGTAAATAACATATATGTTGGAAGGGGAGGCAGATTTGCACCCAAATTGCTTTGTAGCTTCTGACGCTTTTTGTTTAAAGTCCTTTTTAGCGTTTGTTTCCTCGGTAATGCCATCATTACATGTGGTTCAAGTTGAGTTACTGCCAAGGCAATGACTGCACTTGGATTCGCTGATATGTCACTCTTTTTATCTTTCATTTCAGGAACGGCTTGGCGCGCCGAAATATTTTTTTTATTATCAGAATGGTTAAGCTCCGGATCACAGTTGCTTACAATCTCATCATTTTGGTCGTTAACCTTGCTTGACATTTGCTACTTTTGTAAAGCTTGCAACGCCACTGAATATTCCCACTTGCATATTTTCGATATTTAACAAATTCGTATTGTTTGTGAATTACCAAAGGTTTTCCTTTTGACGTAACTCCAAGGGTAAGTTTGTTTCCACTGATTTTTGGCTGTTTATTTCTACAATTTACTAAATGCTAATAAAACTCGAGTTGCTTGTAGGTACATTTTTTGAAAATGACTTTACGCACCAACAACAGAAAAACGCTCGTTTGATTAGGTGCAGAGTTTGAAAATGGCTTTAAGCACCTACAACATAAACACGCTCTTTTAATTACGCGATTAAATGCGCACGTGCTTACATGTCCACGTGATTATCTGTGTGGCGATGAAATATCTAAGTGATGAAATGTCGTATTGTAAATAGGTCTAAGTGATTACACGTCATTACAAGTGGTTAATATTCCGTGATTAACAGTCGTGAGGTGAAATACGGCGTGGTGAAATATCGCGAGGTGAAGTGTGGGTAAACTTTGGAATACATACAAAATAAAATTTAAAAAAGTTTTGTATACATCATTAAATCATACTTGTAAAACGTTTGCTGCAGAATAAAGTTTGGCATCTTGATATTTTGCTCTGTTAGTAATTTCTGATAATAACTAACTTGCAGCAATATTTTTCAAAGCACAAAAAGGTTAGCGCAAATTGAAGGACTATGCCTCTCTGTGCCCTTATGTCTTTTTGTATTTTGTCTTCATTCTTATGTCCTACGCACATTCTTATCCGCTCTTATGTTGAGTTTTATTCGAAGAATGGGAACGTCTCTTTCCTGAACGTGGAATGTGTCAAATTACAAGGTTGGTTGAGGAGCTTGACGAGAACCTTGTTTCGGAGTTTTTGAATATTATGCAGATATAAGAGTGTAAGGTACTACACGGTACACGTTTTTGCAAAAACAAAAAAGAAGCCTTCATACCTGGTGTTTTTTTAATAATTGCTAAATTTTTTTATGTCGTTCTTTTTTCAATAGGGAAAGAGTACATGTACAACTTACTTTACGGTCAATTAAATTGCACACAAACAATTGATAATTTTTGACTGAGTGATCGGAACGAAAGTTCATGTGACTCTGCTTCGGTTTTTTGAACAAGGCGTTTCTTCTTTTGAGTGATTATAGTTTACAAATACGACTTAGCATCATCAGATCCAATTTCCACAAAGAAACGCAAATCCAATTTTAACAAACAAAGATCTAGCTGCGATATGCGGTTGACCCAATTTTTGATCGCAATTCCAGCCATGCAAAACTGAAACAAAAGATGTAAAGCAAAGTATATCATCTCGAGAACTTATATATTGCAATTGAGCCCAATTTTGACAAGCTTAAATAAATTACTTTTGTTTGGTTTTAGGTCTTTAATTAAAGCATACGTTACTCCATTAAAAAAAAACTTGGCAGGTTACCTGGCTTAATTCGAGCCAATATCAAGAACAAATCAGCAATGATGGATGTAGCATCATGGAGACCCAATCAAAGCAAACTTTTAACTCAGGGCTCTACATTACGTAGGACAGACCGGTTAATTTTTTCATTATATTGCTTATCTTCTATTTGACCATTTTTTTATTACATTTCTTATCTTCTTTTTTTAATTCGCATTAAGCAGTAATAGCTTAATCCACGGTACGAATTCCTCTTTTTGTGAATCTCTGCTGGGAGTAGTAACGTGGCAGCCATGTGAGATACTGCGTTTAACATTACAGTATTTTATACGAGGTTAATGACAAACGCATTTTACAAAAAGGGGGAAAAATACCTCCAATCTAATTCCTAAACTAACAGTAATGAAAGCACTAAATTTGACATGCTGGTTGGTGTTAACCAAAAGTTTTTAGAAATATTCATTTAGAGTTAATGACGTCATCATTGTGACAACACAGCCATATTTTTGAAAAATGATTAAACTTTTGAAAAATGATTAAACACAGGTGATTAAACTCTTATACACAGGTGCGTTTTTGATACTGAATGAGAAAAAACTTTAAGTGAAGTTAGTTACGACACAAAAACGTCTTATCACATCATTACAGTTAAGTGTTATCCAAAAAATGTCCAGATTTAGGAAAGTAACTTTGGAAAACCTCAAAATTTAATCGAGAAACTTCTCGTTACGTTAGTTACTTCTAATTTTCAGAGTTATTTGTAATGAATTTTAACTCAAAGTCAAGTTGATTTGAACCTTTTTTTTTTCTGAAGGGATTTATCACAAAAAAATGAGAGGAGTGGCAAAAATGCCCCCTCGTGTAAAGAAGGTTAATTGCGGAGTTATAATTGTAAATATATCTTTATTCACCAAGTTGTCTTGGCCAAGAGGAATCAGCAAAAAAAAACCTTTTGATCTTTGAATCAAGCAGTCACTTGCCAATCTGCCTACCACAGACGCTGCAGGCTTCACTGTTTCCTTTCAATGTTGAACGTCAAACAAGGCAGTCTTAGCCCTGTTTAAACCGGGGAGGGGCAAATTTGCCCACTCTTAGTTATTTTATTATAGCTCCTAAACTACAAAAAAGTTTTGCTTTGATGCACCCTGACTTTGAATCAAATTTAATAACACACATTTTCAGAAACTTTGGGTCAGCTGGATAACCGGAAGTGACGTCATTTTTGCCCTTGTCAGAGGCACCTTAGGAGTTTCATACAGTTTTGAGCACAATTCATGCTTATCAGTGCGCTTATTCTATTCATTGTACTGCATATTCATTATCAATGCTACTCTTTAGTTGGAATAAAATATTTTATTTACTGATAAATGCATAGCATCATCATTACGTCATCGATGACATCATAATTTAAAAGTATTGCTTTTTCTGCTGTTTTTTGAAATAAACTGCGCTTGCATAAAAAAAATATTTCATGTCATTAGCTGTTCAATGATATATTGAAAATATTACTGCAGTATTCTAAAATTTTATGAATGATACTATATCTCAGTCACAAAAACTCACCAATAATAATCAACGCATTTTATTAAAAATGATGTCATCATGCACAAGACGTTATCATGCATTTGACGTCATCTTCTGAGATAAATTTGTCAGAGATATCTTTGAATCAACAAAAGTCCAAACTGAAAATAATATATAGCAACATTTAGAAAAATTTGCATGCTGTGATAAGGATTTACTGATTTTGATGACGTCATCATCTTTTCGGTGACGTCACTACCTCAAAATATTTAATTTAAAAAATTTAACAAAAAGTAGCTTCAACAAGCAAAAAAATCTTAGTGCTTTCACTCACCAAACAGTTTTTAGATAGGGGGGCAAATTTGCCCCCTCACCTGGAACAAATAGAGTGTGAAATTAGGGTTAAATGCTAATTTTATAGTTTTTGGTTTGACCCTACCGCAAATTGAACCCCATTTCATTGTCTCAATAGCAGACGCTTTTTCCACGCTACCACTGAGCGAATACGTCTAGATAATGCAAGATGTTGCAATCAAAAAGCTTCCCGTCAACAATCCACTTACACACATGCGTCCAACAAAAATGGGTTTATTGCAATGGGTTTATCTTATTGCGATTAATATGTGATGCTAATTGCAACAGTTAAGTCTTGATTTTTGTTATTGTTGATCTGCAAATATTGTGGTTACTGGTCAGGTACAAGAAGTTAGAAAACTCTATTCGCCACGCATGGGCGCTGCTGGGCAATGTCATACAGTAACTTATTACTATTCCTTTAAGCATGGAAACCGCTGGATATGCAAAAAAAATACAGAAAAGAAAAAAAGGATTAATAATAAAAGAATAATAACGAGAAAGAGTTTGCCAACTTCTAATAAAGATAACACTGCTGTGGTTATGAATTGTTTAACGTGACGTAGCATTTATGATTGTGCTATCGGCATTCATTTGCCTATCAGATAAAATGCAAACAGAGTTATATTTTATTTCAGGTAAAGTAAGGAAGCTGAAACAAAGAAGTAAAATTCGCAGCAACAGGGTCGACGCTACCATGCTGGCTAGTTTGCCAAATATGTCAAATTCAAAATCCTGAAGCTTAATTTCGACAAAATCCAATGCTTTTGACGTTTTTGTTATGCTGAACTCCTTAAGATACTGCGAAAAACCCATACCTTATATTGTGTTTTTTTGCTGCATATTTATCCTCATGTTGCAACAGTACGGCGTTAGAAAATAGACTCTTTATTCAGACTTCGCGCGAGCGCGTATACCATTGTTTTTGTCCGCGAATTTCAGCAAGATTACCTCATAACTAGTAAACGGTCAAACTTAGAAAGTTAAAATTTGAATTCAACATAAGAATTAATGAAAGCATCATGCGTGCCAATCATGGGGATCCTAGGTCACGTGATCGTGAATTGAGATACCAAAATAAAAAACGGCAAACTTTGCTTTGGAAAGTCATCGATTTGGTTATAACTTAAAACCAATTTGACTTGCAAAGCTGACATTTGGACATAATGTGGGTGCTTGTTAATGCTTTAAGCAAACTGCGTTTGAGGGTTCCCAGTCACGTGACCACAATTTTACAGGACAAAATTAAGCAAAACGTTGACGAATTTGAATCGATATATCTCAGTAATTACCGATATTGATGAAAAATGGTTTGTTATTTTTGAGAACAATATCAACGACCGTTTTTTGGTTATGTTTGTTTACTTTGAATACTTTTTTATTTTGCTTTTTATGCTTTTTTTTCTGTTTGTTACAATGCGATCTACTTTTAAACCGCTAAATGCACTGCATTCAAAGTTTGATCAGTTGAAGATATCACGGAAGACTTTTGTGCGACTGAAAAAGGGAGTGCCAAGTTGGGGGATCCTCCTCAATCGGGCACTCCAAAATTTTAAACTTTTAGACTGTTAGAGCTAGATGGATCAAATTTTTGGAATTGGTTTAATATTAAAATTGAACTAAATCTAACAAAAACTGAGGGTACCACGATGGGGGTTCTCCCCAAATGGGCCTTCCAGAATTGAAACTTTTTAATCTTTTGAACTAAACACACGAAATTTTTTAAGGTACGTAAATAAAAAGGAAAGATATAATTTGACTAAAGTTGGTTGTATCCAAATGGTGGAGTCCCCCCAAACTGGGTTGCCAAATTCAAACTTTTTAACTACTCACGCTAGACGCATGCAACTTTCAGGGTAGGCAAATATCAGAGGTGGAGTCCTCGAGGACGTCCTCGAGGACACATTTTGAAGTCCTTGGCCTTGGCCTCAAAGGTCAAGTCCTTGGCCTTGGCCTCGAAGCCTCAAGTCCTTGAAAATTGCTCTGTCCTCAGCTCGAGGACAGCACTATCTTTTGAACAGTAGAAATTTTGTTGGAAAACGCCAAAAACCTAATGGAAAATTTGTGAAGAACTTTTTTGTTTTCCTTTATAGGAGCATAGGGCGTAGCCAAAGAGGGGGGCAGGGGGCCCAACCCCCCCCCCAATTGAAATTTCACCAATAAAATGTGACAAAAAAGTCTATTGTTTCTTCAGTTTCAGTTTTATTTTAGCATTTTTCGCTTACAACAGTAACTATAACAACAATATTGATGACCAGGAGCCCCGGCCCCCCCCTAATTCAATTTTTGTCTGCCAATTTAAACGCATAACCCGTAAGAAATTGAGAGTTTTTGTCGCAGGGGGATGGGAGCTGTAGCCCGTCGTATTGGCCTGCCGACAAAAATGCAAAATAAGGCAAACACTACGTTTTTAGCATCTCTGAGACCGTTTTTCGCTATAGAATGGACTAAAAAGTAATTTAAAGCATCTTTTGAAGCATAAATTTAGGGGGGGGGGGCTAATTTGTCAAAAATAAAACTCACAAATCAATAATAACTTTGAAAAATAACCAAAAATAAGCAATCAGATTTAATTGCTGGTGTAAAAATGCTAAACATAGGTTTCATCAACAAACATATTCCAAACTTAGGAATAGGGGGGGGGGGGCTATTCAGTATTACTTAATTACTAATCACTTGCCTAAAAATTTTTTCATTAGTCCCTTCCCTTCATAACTATTTTTCTCTATAAAATATTTGGGAAATAGATTACTCCGTGTGAGTTTTCTTGAACTATAGGACTTTATGATTTACCAGCATATAAACAAAAGATCTAAAATTTTACCATTAAAGCACCTCCCACATAGCTCATTTATGTAAACAGTATAATCAGGTTTGCACTGCCAATTCCTTTGCCACGTTTTAAAAGCATTATTTTTAACCAAAATATCCCCAAAATTAAGTTATTTTTGCAAAAAAATGCAAAATTTTTAAGCGCTGGGAGCTCCGCCCCCTTACCTCCAAAACAGCCCCCCCCCCCCCATTGCGAGTTTCTGGCTACGCGCCTGCATCAACACAGTGGAAATATCCTCAAAGGTTAAATTCAAATCATATGCATTTAGACGTTTCTTGGAAAGGTGCAAAGTTCCAATTTCACGCAAAGATAATGGCAACGAATTCCATACCTTGGGTGATGCATATAAAAGCATAGACTGGGATCTAGCAAAGTTTAAGCTAGTTACAGTTTGAAGCATTCAATTATCATCATTAAAACGCAAGGTATATCTTGCCGAAACAGAACGAGAGTTGATTAAATTTTTGAAATATGTAGAAGCATACCCATGCAGGCACTTGTGTGCTCGAATTTTGTTTTTAATCATGTCTACAAAAGAATCTCTATCAAAAGAAAAATAACACTGCACATCATCAGCATATGAACGCACACAAAGACATTTCCTTATATCCATCACATTTAACAGCTAAAAAGCGAATAGCTGACTACTGAGGAATATGAAAGCCCACCCGTGTTGATGATGGTAAACCTACAAGAAGGCTCTAGTTCGCATGTGACGTCATTCACTTTATAGATCCAAATCGCTGTTTTGAGCTTTTTCTACCTCAAAACTACTTTTTAGCAATTATAAAACTCGAAATATTGTTGCTGAAGGACTTTTTTTGACGTAGCAATTAAAACCAAAATAGCAAATTTTCCTTGGCTTTTGATCTTTAAGAACAAATTTTTACGCGTACTTTGATGCAACTAAAAACGTAATCTTTGAGCGAGCACAGTTTATGCGTCGTGTTCAACAACCAAGCGAGTCCGTAGACAATTTTATAATCTGTTTGCATTCCCTAGTCTAACGCTGTGATTACGTCGCTATGAAGGATGAAATGATTAGAGATCGCTTGGTAGTAGGGCAGAGAGATCAAAGTCTGTCTGAACCATTGCAAATGGATGCCGAACTTAATTATGCTCAAGAAAGCCGTAGATTAGCTTGTAGCTCAGAGTGCGTAAAAAAGCAACAACAAGTACTCCGCAGTGACAATCAACATCTTGTCAAAACACTATGTCAAGAATCTTCACGTAAGACTGCTGAACATTTTGAAGGTGAGCTGAATAATAAACCTAGCGGTTGGTGTGGTAACGCCGTGTTACGCGCTAGATTTCAATATCCAGCCAAAAAGTTTCGTTGCCTTAATTATGGAAAATTTGTAAGCTCATAAGTTTTTGGTATTGAAAAAATACGGAGTTCTGGAGCAAGGGCAAAGTTACTATGCAACGTTAAGTAGTTTTAATGATTTTTCTTGGGCAAAAATAGCAATTTTTGTGTCTTTAAAGAAGATTTAGCATTTAGATTTTTAAAGCAATTTGAAAAAAAAATACCAAGAAAAAGTTAGTTTTCTTAGAAAAATGCTAACTTTAAAAAAAAATGCTAACTTAGAAAAAGTTAGTTTTCTCACAATTTTCCAATCCTAATTTTAAGGCAATTTTTTGTTTACGTTAAAATGTATTTTGTCTTTCTCACATCTATTGCCTATTAATGAATGAGTGCGAACGTTTGGGCCGCAAAAAAACACTTTGTTAAATTTAACGTGAGGTATTTAATTACAAAAAAACTGAGAATTCCAGCAGAGTCGTATTAAGAAAAAAGGCTTTGGAGACATTTGCTTCGGGACCCCTTTAAAGAGTTGACTATTGGAGAAACAAAAAAATAATGCTTTAACCATTAATTTTTTCTAAAACTGCCCAATTTTTTGCGAGAGCTTCACCTCTTCATCTTGATGATGTAGTGTAAAAAATTTATTCAGTACTCTAGACATTCGAACAATTATGGTTATATTTAACTTCACACTTATACAATAAATTTTTAATAATACTTCATGTAGTGTTTTTTATAATCCAATAGTTTGTTATTTAGGATTCTTAGCTGCGATTTCCAGCACAAAAATTGTTCAGTGGATGTGGCTTTGCTCTCCAGACCACTTGCCAGAGATTAGAGTTGTTCTTACTTCTCTCAAAACAAATTCTTTGAGCTCGCGTTTTTTCAGAACAAGTTGGCGTTCTCAAGATACGTTTGTTAGTGTTATCGAGATATACTAACATATTTACTGTAATATAATACCAATGTGCTTTCCCTGGTAATACTGTACTACGTTTCATTACCACACTCGTACTTTCTTCTGAATTCACTCGCAGAATAGGCTTGGCCATGTTTTTGCAGTAGCAACTCAAAATTATAATTTTGAAAAAAAAGTGGACTTTTTGTACCAAACAGTAGCAATATACAGCAACCGCAAACCATAAGATTTGCTAATTTTGTCATTTCAGTTGTTGTAAAATTGAATTTTTTTTTTATATTGAATTTAGCGAAGTAGACAGAGTGCGGTGCTGCATGTGTTTCAGCTTTTTATCAGTTTAGTTTATTAATTGATTAGAATTTATTAAAGCTGTGATTGTTATTTTAGATATACCTGAAGGGGGCCGTATGTAGTGCTAAAAACGTTTGCTTAGTAAATTTTTAATTGCACACAATGTAAATATGTGGCGGCCGAGGCATTAATTTGATATTTTGTTCTTGTGCAATTTTGTCTACGGTATCCGGTTATTGGCACATATTGCTCTTTGTTATGGGTGGTTTTGCATAATGAACGGATATTACGAGACAAAAGGAGCTTAATCAACGTGTTTTTGTTTTCGCTTCTCTTTGTTTTCGCTTCTCTTTGTTTTCGCTTCTCTTTGTTTACTCGCTGTATCTATATCGCTGCTTCAGTTTATTATTAATTCTACTACTTGATAATAAAGCATTACGTCTTGAGACTCATTGCGTGCGGACTCACTAAAAATATAAGTAGCAAGCCTAAAAATACACCAGATCTTATGGTTGCTGTATGTATTGCCACTGTTTGGTACAACGCAAAATTTCTTGGAATGATTCTGGATGGTTTAGTGCCGTGCAGTTTGTATCGCTTGCACCGGAAGTGTTGGTAGATATAAAAACAACAATTTTCTACAATGCTTTTTGCCCTCTCATTCTCCGATTAGAACTTTTACTCAAGCCATTTAAGATACGTTTTAGGATGACTTGGCTTAGTTGGCTGTCACATTATACATATTATTTTTCGAGCAAGGAAAGGAAACAACAAAAAGACAGACTAGCAGATATGCTGTCTGTTGTTTGGTTATTTTTCTGTTCCAATCAAGAAATAATACTGCCCTCGAGCCGAGGACAGGACATTTCAACGTCCTCGAGGCCAAGGACTCCACCGCTGATTATTTTTATATTTTTGTTTTATATTAATTTAACTTCGGCCAATGGTTGCACATTACGTAAATTTTATTTTTAATAATTAATTTTTTATTACTATTTAGTCATAAATTTTATATAGTACACTGTAGTGCAATAAAATGCTAGACGTTTGTAACTACAAAAAAAAAACAAAAAAAAACAGGCCAATTTAAACTGATTAGTTGGAAGAAAAGATATTGCGCAGGCCTTCAGATGCTGTTAGTACTTCTCGCATGTTATTACTTAAAATGGCTTTCTCGAGAAAGTCAGTCTGTGTTGCTAAGCGAAGTAACCGGAACTGAATTTATATTTTCATTTCAAAATTATTGCGAAGGAACCAACTGGTAAGTTACAGTATTTGTAAAAATATTACTCCGTTTGTATAGGCCGAATCGCCGCTCAACTCAATAGTTATTGGGTCCAACTTACAAGCACTTATCGGTAAATAATTCAAAAGACATAATCGATTTATTAAGAATAATGTACTAAAAAAAGTAATAATAAGTTATAGACAGTATCCAGAGTCTTATAGGCACAATCAAACCTTTGATTAACTGCCTAAGACATTGGCTACCGTTTCGGAATCGACATTCATTTTTTATTCGTCGTCAGTATAGCTAGGACTACAGGTATGAACATAGCGTAGAAAGGCAAGAAATCGCAAATTAACAAAATCATAACACAATTTTGTTTCCAAAAATATTAAGTAAGCACAATATTACAAGAGATAATTGTAATAGTTTATTTTAAAATAATTTTCAATTGCATACCTTGGACAACTGTTTTGCCCAATCTCAGGGCTCATCAGTAAGGCTTGCAAGGACAAATATCCCCAGTGATAAAAATCTTCAAACCATACATCTTTACCAAATTATCAATCAATGAATAAACTTTTACCGATTATGTTTACAATACCGTCACCCTAATAAAAAAAATGTCTAAGTCGTTTTTTTGAGTTTTGAGGAAAACGAAAAAAACTTTCTCATTTTTTAGTGAAATAACGCATCATTACCAAAATTTGGCAAAAGTAAATCAAAATGATTATATCAACGATGATCTATGTCACTTTCTTAAAAACATCCCACTCGATGGCAAAGTGACTTAAGCAAAACAAATACAAATTTTTTTGTGACTTCGGCAAAAAAATATTAATTTTATCTGGAATAGCATTGCTATTATTCAAAGGTGCAGTCCTCGACGACGTCCTCGAGAACACATTTTGAAATCCTTGGCCTTGGCCTCGAAGGTAAAGTTCTTGGCTTTGGTCTCCAAGCCTACAAGTCCTCGAAAATGCCCTGTTGGCGGTCGAGGACAGCACTATTTTTTGATTTGCAAAAAATGGGCCAAGGTCATGACCTTTTCTTTTCTTCGTCTTGGCGAAGGCGCCAGAGACCTCGCGGTAAATTTATGATAACCTTTTTTTTGGAAAACACTTGCGCGTTTTGTCTTTGGTCCTTGGCCTTGGTCTCGAGCATTACCGGCCTTGGCCTTGAGAGGGTCGGTCCTTGGCCTTGGCCTCGGGCTGTTTTGTGTCTTTGGCCTTAGCCTCGTGCTCGAGCCTTCTGTCCTCGACTCCATCTCTGCTATTACTTGTTTAAAATTCACTTGCATGGTGAAAGATTAGGCCTAACTAGTGCAGAGATGAAATGCTAGGAGGGACAAATTTCACGTTTTTTTCTTTTCTTTTATACAGCAAAATCGTTTCAACTATTTTTGAGTGGTTGACATCTTCTGAAGATAACTAAATTATAGAAATAAACTAAAACTGGAATTCCTTCTTATGAATGCCATGGAACTGCAGCGATTAATTTTTATCCTGCTGTTGACCATAGGTGTAGCCAGGATTTTAGATTGGAGGGGACCAAACCACAAATCACATGCAATGACGTCATAAGAAATTTTCAAAAGAAAAAACTTTTGTGAAACAAAGATATCGTAGAACAAAGATAACACAGATCTTTTTGTGCAACAAAGAAGATAAGAAGCTGAAGCCTGATTTGCCAAAAGTTAAAAAGGGAAAATGTCTGAATTAGGAGACGTGTTGAACAAACTAGTATAACTCAATTGTTTTAAAGATGGGGGTCTGGGGGGAGCCCGCTGCTTCTGGAGGCTATGGAGATCTGGGGGCGAAGCCCCAGCCGCTGCAAATTTTTGGGAAAAAAGCTATTTTAATGCCATTGGATCTTATTTCGCAGGTGTTCAGATCCATTTCAAAAAACCAGATTTTTAACATTTGAAAGCCAGTTGAAAAAATTAAATTGTTCAATCCTTTTTTTTATTCATAATTTAAGTCCAGAATGCGTTTAAAATCTTGCATTTTGAGATTCAATGTTGTAAGTGATTTGGCCCAAGTAAAGGGAAGTAAAGTTCATTGCCTCGTGCTATATTTTAGAGGTGAATAATAATCCAGTCGAAGAAATTCCTTAGAGATTTTTGTGTTGTCATAAAAATAACCAATTGCAGGAGTGCATGTACGACTAGGGGCATAGTTGTAGCCAAGGTTTTTCATTGGGGTGGACCAAATTAACAAATCACAAATAATGACGTTTTCAGAAATTTTTGAAAGGGGAACTTTTTGTGGGACAAAGATATTGTAGATCGGAAGATCAGAAGCCGTTGCCTGTGTGTTTGCAGGTAACCAGGATCTTGCTATAGGGAGAGGACTTAAATCAAAAATAAAAAATCCAAAAGTGCAAATTGGGAGGGGGGCAAAGCCCCCAGCTGCTGTGCAATTTTTCGTAAAAAAAACAAGCTATTTTAATGCCAGAGGATCATACTTCGCACTTGTTTAGTGCCATTTGAAAAAACCTAGATTTTTAACATTTGAAAGCCCATTGAAAAAATTAAATTGTTTAAGCCTTCTTTTCCTTGCAATTTGAGCCACGTTTAAAATCTTGCATTTTTGGGTTAAATTTTGCGAGTGATTGAACCCAGGCAGGGGAAAGTTAGATACATTGCTTCGTTCAATCTTTCTGCTGTAAATAATAATCCACTCAAAGAGATTTCTTAGAGATTTTTGTTTTTTCATAAAAATAACCAGTTGTAGGAGTACATACTCGTATACGAGTAAATGTAGTATTAAATTTGCCCCCTCAATTCAAATTCAATAATTTGTTCAATGAGCATTTCTCCTACCTATTTTTTGTTTTTCAAAAGTATTTTGTCTCACAAAAACTAACGAGATGGAAGTAGATTGTTATTTAAAAATGGTACAATAGATGGTTACGCCTACAAACCATGTTATTGCCCGGCCTGGATTTATATTGCGCTGGGCGCTTCGCACTTTGGAGATTTTCACAACTTTTTCTGCCTAATATAGGTAAATATCAAAAAATGTCTCACCGTCTGAGCGCGGAGCCCAAGGCACTGTGCCATATTATGATAAATCTGGCCCTAGTTATTGCATTACGTCCATAAAAAGGTTAGATGAGAGCCTGAGATAGCAAATTTTGGGACAAAACTCACAATTTCTGCCGAGTTATGCATTTAAATTGGTTCGCAAAAATTGAATTGAGGGGAGGCCGGGGCCCCTGGTCGTCAATATTATTCAAAAATGCTAACAGAAAGCGTCGTACGCAAAAAATGCTAAAAGAAACTGAAACTGAAGAAACAATAGGTTTTTTTGCCAAATTTTTGTCATTGATAACATTTTAATTAAGGCGGGAACCCCGGACCCCTGGCTACGCCTATGGCCAGGGGGCCTAGGCCTCCTCAATTCAAATTCAATAACTTGTTTAATGAGCATTTCCCCAATTTATTTTTTCAAAAATATTTTGTCGAGTAAAAACTGGCTAGGTGGAGGTGAATGTTTATTGAAAAATGGTACAATAGAATAATGGTTACGCCTACTAACCATGTTATTGCCAGGGCCGGATCTACATTGCGTGAGCCCTTGGCAATTTGGAGATTTTTGCTAACCTTCCTGTGTAGTATAAGTAAAGTTCAAAAAAAAAGTCTTACGATCTGAACACGGGGCCCCTGGCACTCTGCCTTATGGTAGATGCGGCTCTGGTTATTGCATTACGTTCATAAAAAGGTTAGGTAAGGGCCTGTGATAGCAACTTTTAGGACAAAGACCTTTAACTTCACCCGGGTTGTACATTTAAATTGCTTGGTAAAAATTGAATTGAGAGAGCGCGGGCCCCCTGGTCGTCAATATTGTTGTTACTTACTGTTGTACGCTAAAAATGCTAAAAGAAAGTGAAGAAGCAATTGGGTTTTTTGTCACATTTTTATCATTGGTGGCATTTCGATTGGAGTGATCCGGGCGCCCTGGCCCCATTCTGGCTACGTTTATGCTGTTGACGTTTAGGAAATAAAGTACTGTAACTAAGTTACTATTACTTTCTAAAAGTAACTTAGTTACAGTTACAGTGACTCGGGAAAAAGTAACTAAGTTACCGTACAGCAACAGTTTTGAAAAAGTAACTAGTTACCGTTACAGTTACGGTTGCAGATACTTTGACTAACAAAATTTTGACTATACTAAAGCACGTGCTCACTGTTCAGGACAGTCACTTTTTATTTATCGATATTTGCGCATTGCGGCTTGCGAGTTCTGCAACGTTTGATTGAGCAGTGAGCAGTTTGATTTCCATCCAAGATAGTAATAAGAGCGATGGTGCAGTGGTAAAAGCGTCCGCCTTGCAGTCGGTAGACCGGAGTTCATTCCCTTGTCGAGCCACACCAAAAGAGTTTAAAAAATGGTATTCACAGCTTCCTTGCTTGACGTTCAGCGTAAAAGAGACAGTGTGAAGATTTAGCCTTGGTGTGATTGACATAGGTGGCACGTGGCAGCGACTCAAAGAACGTATGGTCATTTCGCTGTCTCCTGGCCAAAGCAACTTGGCGAATAAATCAGTGAAACTGAAACTGATGTAATCGCGCAATGATGACCAGGTGTGTTTGTGTGCATCTAGCAATCGGCTTGCGCAACGCATGCTTCTTCTTCTATCTTCATTGCCCGCTTTTCCGTGAGGGTTGGGGGGGCAGTAGTTCAAGATTAAGCCGCCACACCTCACGGTCTTCCATCACCTCCATCACCTCCATCACTCCATCACCTCCATCCAAAATCCTCAATGTGATCGGTCCATCTAGTTCTAGATCGTCCAACTGCTCTTCTCCCATTTGCTTTGCCAAGTAAAGCTTGTTTGGGCAGTCTTTCCTGAGGCATTCTGCTTACATGGCCAAACCATCTAAGCTGAGAGCTTTCAATTCGGAGAAGTAACGGCTCGATGTTCAGAGATTTTCGAATCTCAGAGCTACGTACCTTGTTCGTCAATGTAACTCCTTCGATTCTTTGTAAAAACCTCATTTCGGACGCTTGCACTTGTGATCGCATTCTTTCGGTCTTTACCCAAGATTCATGACCATAAGTGAGAAGGGGGACAAAAACTGCTTTGAAAATTGAGAGCTTTGCCTTTTTCGACAATTCTCGTTTCATGACAACCGAGTAGTGCAAATCTCGCATTACTGCACTAGCCTTGCCTATTCTGGTATCCAGTTCTTCGTCTTGCCTTCCGTCACTCCTAAATGCAACCCCAAAAGACTTGAACTTCTCTACCTGCTTGAGTGTCGCTCCATTCACTTGTAATACGCACTGATCAGGGTTTCTTGAAAGATGTGGTACCTCAGTTTTGGCCGTGCTTATTTTTATTCCGGCGGTGTTGCATGCATCTGCTAAGCTATTTAGTGCGCGCTGGAGGCCAGATTCTGTGGAAGAAAGCAGAACCAAATCATCAGCGAATAGCAGACGACTGATTTTTCAATTTCCAATCGTGGCACACTCATCAGCTTGACTGCATTTGTCGATCCAATTCATGTAAACAATGAAAGGAGAGGTGACAAAACGCATCCTTGCCGGAGTCCAACGCCCACATGGAACGGCTTTGATTGCTTGCCATTTACCCGAACACAAACCTCCTGTCTGCAGTAAAATGAATTAATAGCGCGTAACAATTGACCGCTAACGCCATGTTCCTGCAAAACCTTTCAAAGTTTATCCCGAGGAACTCCGTCATATGCTTTTTCAAGATCGATAAAGCATGCAAAGAGATCTTTGCCATACTCCCAAGATTTCTCGAAGATTTGCTTCAGAGTGAAGATTTGGTCCGTGGTGCTGCGACCCGGAAGAAAACAGCACTACCATCTTCCAGTTTTGATTCCACTTTTCTCGGCATTTCCTTTCAAGGCATTTGGCATATACTTTCCCTGGCAAACTAAGGAGTGATATCCCTCTATAGTTTGTACATTGCTTGCGATCTCCTTTCTTGAATATCGGAGTAATCACACCTGGTTGCCAATATCTGGGAGTTTTGCCAAGCTTCCACGTAACTTGACACACTCGCGTTAACCAGAGAATTCCTTCTCCAATCAGCGCTTTCAACATCTCGGGTCTGATTTCATCTTCACCAGCAGCTTTTCCAGATTTTATCCCTTTAATTGCCGTTGCCACTTCTGCTGCAGTGAAAACTTCGTTCTCCCCTAGATGTGTCACGAGTCGATGCTTTTACAGGATTCAAAAGATCTTCAAAGTATTCTCTCCATCGTGAAAGGATTTCATTCTCATCCGTTAGAATGTTACCGTCAGAATCCTTTATGGAGTACGTGATACTCGATCTTTTGCCACGTAAACGGCGGATGGTCTGCCAAAATACTTTGTTTGCCGAAAAATAGTTGGAATCTAACCGACGACCAAACTCTTCCCATGACTTCTCCTTGGATTTCTTTACTGCCGAAGTTGGCGCTTTTCGCGCCTCAGTGTACCGGGATTGCAAATCAGATGAGGATCTGTCCTGTAGCCAGGCCTTGAACGTATCTTTCTTTGCTCGAATAGCTTCTTTAACACCTCTTGGTTCCACCAAGGTGTCCTTTTCTCACTATCGCCCGCCATTTTAAGCCGTTTTCGCCCACAACTTTCAGCAGCTGATGAAATGATTGCTGATCTGAACCTCAGCCATTCCTTGTCGATGTCCTCGGATACATCAGCAAGTTGTCTTAACTTAGATGATATACTGGATACAAACTGTTTTCGTACTTCTTTGTCCTCCAAAGCCTCCCATTTAATCTGATAGGTCACAGACGACCTGTTGGATCTCTTGTTTGGCCAAGGTTTCGAAAGTCGTAAGGAACATACTACCAGATGGTGATCAGTTGACAATTCAGCACCTCGCTCACTCGAAAGTCCAGCACATCATAAAACAAATCTGACGAAACTATCAAAATCTTTGATAGATTTTTGATCTATCAAAATTTTTGGTAGATTTTTTATCCATACTAGGTCGATACCATGTATACTTGTATTACCAAACGTAGTCCGGCATGCGTGTGCTATCACTAAGTGACAGCACACGCATGCCGGACTACGTAACTAGTAATTTTTACAGGTCTAATTTTGTAACTAGGTACCCATTTCGTTACAGCTTCAAAAAAGTAACTAAGTTACCGTTACAGTTACTCAAAAAGTAACTAGTTGCAAAAACTAGTTACAAAAGTAACTAGTTACGGCTCACCTCTGGTCGAGCAACTACGCTGTTTTCATAAAAATCTTTTCTGTTTTCAAAAAATTTCTTCTTTTTCAAACAGCTAGTGTAGTTTGGATGCCTAAGTCAGCATCAACTGACACAGGCTAATCATAAAATTGCCTAAGTCAATATCAAATGACATAGGCTAATTATGAAATTGCCCAAGTCCATCTCTGGACTTAGACATTTTTAATATAACAACCTAAAGCGCCCTCTAGGGGCGATTTTTGAAATCTGAAATGTTTACAAGGTGCGCCTTTCCACGCTGATAATTTTAGTATGAATAACTCATTTTGTCCAAAAATCGGCGAGATTTATTTTATTAGGCTGGCAATACATAAATCTTTACCTATCAACAGTCAATTTTGGCCAAATAAGTAAATCTTAACTGAAAAATTTTTACCCAATGAAACTAAAGTCATCAATTAAATCTTTACCGACTAAAGCGCAAATCTTACCTTATATCTCTCAGAAGAACGATAGGCTAGCTAACTCTCTACTCTACTCATAGCTCGCCGTAAATGGCTACATCTCCGGTAGGTTGAAAGGCTCAAAACTAGTGCCAAAATTCAGACAGAGCTAACTTTGAGTCAAGCAGCCACCCTATTTTGTAGGCAATTTGCCAGTTAATTCGAATGAAAGGTAATAGCATTCATATGTCACTAGCAAATTGTTCTGTTTTACAGGAACAAATTTTAACCAAATTCATCTGCATTTGTTCATCAGTAATTTGCAATTAGCCGGTCTTTGTAATTAGTTTTTAGTTTTCAAAAAGTGTTTTTCCTTTTATCCGAAGGAATATTGTTCGAAATAATGACGTCTTTATATTTGATTGAAAGTTGCATTCCGGATGTTTTGTGAAGTTGAATACAATAGTTGCAACGAGTCACTTGTCGCCTGGTGTCTATTGTGTAAATTTGATTTAAACCAACAAAATAATTTTGAAAATTAAAAGGAAGTTGATTAATGAATTGTCGTTGGACAATGAACTGATTTATGAACTGAAATGATCAATGAACGGTTGAGCAATGAGTTTTGGATTATACTTAACATTATCGTCAAATTCTAATGAGTAAATCCCAAGTTTTGCAACCGTCACCTTTGCAATTTAATACTAATTAGCTCTGAGAATTTTTTTTGCCAGACAATATACTTTTTTGAGCTTATTTGCTTAAGCTTTGTATAACGTTTTTGCGATTTCCCTTCCACGAATATAATGCATTTCATACATTTTTTTGCTTATTTTAAATTACAGCAAAACCAAAATTCCTTTCAATATCCAAGGCTTGTGGGCAAGTTTATATCGTTTGCAAGATAACATTGTAAATGGAGGATTTTTGTCCAAAACGTTCTTGAATCTATCGCGAAAGTCATCAAAAACACTGTTGAAATTGTTTTCATCAACTCCAGGGAGAGAATTAAGATACTCGTAAAGAAATTACAAGGTCATTTATGAATGTAGTTGGCAAAAAATTACTTGTATCCCTTAGCTTAGGTCTTTTGCATGCTTTGGCATTTCAATTATTTTTTATTTTTAATAATTTCACATGTCATGTAGTAGTCACTTAATTCATCGGTTCTAATAATTTTTGGTATTAACTCGCATGATGAATCATTTGTAATACCGTAATATAGTCGATGGTGCTTGCAGATGAATCCGTAACTCGAGTTGGTTGGGTTATTAATTGAAAGAAACCCTTACTAACTACTCGATCTGAATAATCTGTGCCAAAGTAAAATGATTAAACTTAGAATGTCAAGATTTACGTCACCTAATATATAAGTAGCTGTACCAGCAAAAGGTTGTTCGTTCAAAATCTCGTCCTATTTCAAAAAAAAACTTTTTTTGCACGTGTTGGGATATTTATACAAAACAATGTCTATACAAAACGATGTCTATACAAAAAGTTATTGTTTTGTATAATAGACATCCCAACACATACAAAAGAAGTTGTGCAACAGTTCGTACTAGAATCTACAACGTTTAAAACCAAATACCTAATTAAATCGTCGCAGTGATTATTATCGACATCGTCTAGAGTAGCTATTTGACTCAAACTCAAAAATTCTAGAAAAGATCTGCGCAGTTTTTTTAGGCTGTTTTAATTCTGCCTGACTCATAGCTTGCTCTGCTTTGAGGATGTGTTTAATACAGTGACAGATTAATATTTCCCTTTTTGTCCATGTCATAAAGTATAGTTTTTCTTTTCTTTTTTTGTACGTTGTGTTGGGACATCACAATTCATAAACGCTGTTCTGTTGATTTTGAGCCCTGCCTGTCTCTTTTGGTGAGTGCTAAACTAAAATTTTTTTCTTTTTTTTGTGTCGATGAGTTTCTGCGTTCGTCAGCTTCTTATCTGGGGCGTAGTGATTTGGCTGCTCCTTTCGATTTTCAAAAAAATATTATACTTTTTTCATTGACGCGAAATTTTTGGCTCATGTTGGAAAAACTAGTCTTTCGGTGTCTTTTTCTTTTTTGGATTTTCTGGTAAAAGCAACAAATAGTACTGAGTAAGAGCAAGCTTCATTTGTTTTGTTTATCTGAGATGTAGTTAGATTCGCGACCCTTTCCTACACATCTCTAGAAATTGATCACATTTCTCCCAAGATTTGATTCATCAATACCATGAACTAGCAAATTTAGTCGTTTACTACTAGCTTCGCTAGCAAATTCGTCTTGTTTAGCATTAGCTCGTTCAAGTTGTTCAACTCGTAGTTGAAATCTTTTAAAATGTTCAACAGAAGGTTTTTGTACAGAGGTGATTTAATTTTTCAAACTTTTTATTTAAACTTTCAAACATTTCTTCATATTTTTTGTTAAATTTATCAATTTTAGCAGCAATTTTAGTTTCCATATTATCAATTATCAATTTAGTTTCCGTATTAACCAGCCTGTTTGGAATGATATCAAATTTTGTTCTACATTTTTCGATAGAGCCATTTTGAACTTTAGCAAAACAAGTGTTTCCGTAGCGTTGCCTGTTGAGTTTGGGTTTGTATTTTGTAATTAACAGTGCTTCATGAATTTTGGTGTCGTAGTCTGAACTACATCTACGTAAAATTGAAAACGGGTTTAGAATATCATCAGATTTGACAACAGCTGCTTAAATATTTATTATGACAACTTAAGGAAACTTTTTCGCCCGTTTGTCCAACGTTTAACTACACTGTTTCATTTGCCTGACCGCATGTGTTGGCATTATTAGTTGGTTTCAATTCGAACTTTTGACGACAGCAAAAGTCAGCGAAAGCGTTAATTAATTTTGATTTTATTCTATGTGAAAACTAGTAGTTTATTATATGTGTTTAGATGCTTTGACAAGGGCATAGTGCTTTGTTGAATACTTAATTAGTCAAAAAAATTCAGTTCAGGCACATTTCAATGTCAAAGTTTAGTGCCTGTATCAACAAAAAGCCACTAAAATTAATGAAAATTCAAACTGTAAGATCTAGACTAAATCGTTTTTTGTATTACGCCGAAGCTTGTGTAATTCGCGTCATTCCGACTGGGCTAAATTACTCAACTTCGTTCGAAAAATGCCGTCGCGATGGCGATGTATTGACTGCCTCTACACTGTGTCCAATTAATTTTGCTGTTACAGTCAAATTTTAACACTACATCTTTATGTAATGTTTGGATTCTGGAGCAAACAAATAAACAAATTTAATTGAGATTTGAACCAGAGGAAGTGATTTAATGTCCACCGGAATCAGATCTATAATTTGTTTTCTAAATTTATCAACCTTTTTTTGAGCCAAAATTGCAGGATTTCAACGCAATTTAGTTTTAACGCAATGTTTTAACGTTTTCTAAATTTAGCAACCGTTTTGTGCAAACCGGTACGTGAATAGCAGCACTTAATTGAATCACGGCAGATGCCAAACATATTTCCCAGAGAAGAATCCTCAAAATTTAGACTGGGTTCAAAGTTTAGAACATGAAAAGATGAGACCAAAAACCAATTTTTTATGTTCTGAACAAACAACTTCGTCGAAAATTTGTTGAAAATAAAAATTTCTTCAGTGTTTTGAGCGACCGAATTGGGAAAAAATCATTAAGATTTGGGCAGCGGAATTTTCAACGCAAATTTGGTCGAAAACTGAAACAAAAATCTAAAAGTTTTTGAAGTCCACTTTTGGGACGAAGATTAATTGAAGAGTAAAAAAAAACATATTCGTTAGAACGATTCGTCGAAAATAAAACCACTACCATCCCTTCCTCAATTGGAGCATAGCATACAAATGAATACAACGGATCAATCAAATAATTTATTGCAAATCGGAAAGTAAAAGTTTTCTAAGCAAATCCTGCTTCGTTTCCCCTCTGGCTACGAACTGATTTGCTCGTGTTTCCTTCGGAGAATAGGCTGCTTACCCAGCGGGTTGTATAAGATAACCAACAGCTACACAATCATATCAGCAGTGTCGACCTGTTTAATGATTGAAGAGCTGCCCGCTCTTTGAGTGGTGTCGAAATGGCCAATTTCTCTCGCCGAATTCTCCAGCCCAGCAGTAGTTTAGTGGTGTAGAATTTCCGCTGTGCCCTATTCAGGATGTTCTCATCCACAGAATAGGGCCGGGCGAAACCAACCAACCAATCTACGGAAGTGATTTAAAGCAGGGATGTGGAAGCGGAAGCGGTTAAATTTTTGTGGAAGTGGAAGCGGAAGCACTTTGATGAAAGAGGTTGGAAGCGGAAGCGAACTCGGAAGCGAAAGTGTTGAAAAGGAGTCGGAAGCGAAAGCAATTTTTTCAAAATCAGACGCTTCCGGATTTGCAAACTGGCTACAACTGTTAGGGTAAAATGTAACAGTAATAATAATAATAATATAGAATCGACAACACAAGTCAAATAAAATAGCTTACAAAGTAAACTTGAACGTTTTTTTGTATTTTTTACACTAAATGCAACTACAACGTGACATCGCAAACGATATCTGGGGACTTCGTGGCATTATCCAACCTTTATTAAACTTCATTAAGCTTTAAAATAGTAATCTGATTGCTGTGAATGAATTTGTATAAAATGTAGTTGTTTATAGTCAGATCAATAATTTAAATGTGCCCCTTTCAAATTTTGTTTCATTACTTAAATCGCTTTGTGGTTTTTCGAGTTCAAAATTTAAATCTCTCGAAGTTATCAAAAATAATCGAGTAACGTCATTCAAAAAGCTCGCATAACAGTCTACAATATAGCGTCAAATCTCAGCACTTTTTACGAGTTCTTAACAGTTTTTCACTCCATTTGAAACAACATAAAGCGGTCTTTAAAATTCCAGCAATTCACAAGCAAATTGCGTTAGATCAATTAAACTTACAGCCATGTATGATTCTGAAAACGCTCTTTCGCATCGCAATCCAACATATTATAGTATTGGTAATTTGGTATACCGGTTGTTTCGAAATTAAAGCTCCCTCCTCAACAGCATAAACTAAAATAAAAAGTGCTAAAATTACGCAAATTTAAAATAGGCATTTATTTAGGTTTTTTATTAAATCGTTTAGGTTTTTGCCACATAGACTCTATTCTCGAATGGTATAATTTGACATATTGCAAAAAAAGGAGGAGAATCAAAATATATTTTCCCTAGTAAATGCTTCACTCACAACATGTCACAGGTCGATAAGAATAATGTTGTAAACTATCCCAGTTTTTTATACGCCATTTAATTAACACGATCTTTGGGCTAATTATTGTTCAACATGGCATCACCAAGTTTGGCATGTTTTATCTTTTTCCAATATTAGCCTACCCGTACTCTTAAAATCTGATATGTAAAGCTGGAGTACTTTGTATTTAGGATTTTAAAATTTTAGGGGCGCATTTGGCATGGTTTCCTCAATGTAGCTCAACAAATTTTGTTATCGATATTTGATTTATACTAACCTATTTAGTAGATTAAATTCGTTTAAATTTTGTTGCTAAAGGGGGGGAGGTGTCAACATAATTGGAGGACCCCTATAATATGACATCCTCAATATTTTTTCATATTAAGTTTTTACCTATCTTGAAAATTTTATTTGTCTAGCTTGAGTGGATAAAAACTTTGAAGAATCCGTTGGAAGAGGACTCTCCAATTGTGGCATCTAGTCATGTTTTATTTACCTAATTCTGATTTTTTTTATGTTTACCTATTCTGAAAGTTTCATGTGTCTTAGCTTGAATGGTTGAAAAGTTTGAATTTTGAAGGACCCAACTGAGGGACCCCCGATTTTGGTGCCTCAAATTTTATCTTTTCTTGATATTTGCTTATCCTGAAAATTTGATGTGTCTAGCTTAAACAATTAAAAAGTTTGAAATTTGGCATCCTTGTTTGAGGGGGACCCCCATTGTGGTACCCCCAAATTATATCAATTTTATCTTTTCTTCATATTTACCTATTCTGAAAATTTCATCAGTTTATTGTAAGTGCTTAAAGTTGAATTTTAATGTTCTTGTTTGAGAAGGATCTCTTCATTTTGGTACCCCCAAATTTTGTTAAATTTTAACTTTTCTTCGTACTTGCCTATCCTGAAAATTTCATGCGTCTAGCGTGAGTGGTTAAAAACTTTGAATTTTGGTGGCCCCTTTTGAGAGGAACACCCTCACTTGGTTTCCCTAAATTTTGTTATATTTTATCTTTAACTTATATTTATCTATTTTTGAAAATTTCATTTCTCTAACGTGTATGGTTAAAAAGTTTTGAATTTTGGCGGCCTCGTTTGGGGGGACCCCCATTTTGGTACCCCCAAATTTGGTTAAATTTTATCTTTCCTTTATGTTTACTTACCTTAAAAATTTCGTTGGCCTAGCTTAACCCTATTTCTACCGGGCTATTTTTACACCCTACTTGTACCGAGGGGGGAGGGAGCAAATTTGCCGCCTATCTAAAAACTGTCTGGTAAGTGATAGAAGCAAGATTTTTGCGTATTGAAGCTATTTTTTGTTAGAATTTTTTAATATATATTTTAAGGTTGTGACGTCGCGAAAACGAAGATGACGTCATCAAAACCAGTAAATCCTTATAACAGCCTGCAAATTTGTCTAAATTTTGTAAAATATTATTTTCAGCTTGGAAATTTGTTATTTCAAAATCATCTTTGATAAAGTCACCGCAGATGATGACGTCACATGCATGATGACGTCACATAAACGATGATGTCGTCTTTAATATATTGTGTTCATTATTATTTGTAATTTTTTGTCACTGAGATATACTATAATTCACAAAATTTCAGAATACTGAAGTATTATTTTCATCATATCATTGAACAGCTGATGAAAACAAATTTTTTTTATGCAAACGCAGTTTATTTTGAGAAACAGCAGAAAAAGCAATATTTTTTTGAATTATGACATCATAAATGACGTAATAATGATGCAATTCATTAATCAGTAAATAAAATATGTTATTCCTGCTAGAAATTAACGTCAATAATGAATACGCAGTACAATGAATAAAATAAGCGCACTGAAAAGCATGAATTGTGCTCAAAACTGTATGAAACTCTTTGGGTGCCTCTGGCAAACGCAAAAATGACGTTACTTCCGGTTGTGCAGTTGACCCCAAACTTGATGAAAATGTGTGGTATTAAATTTGATTCAAAGTCAGGGTGCATTAAAGCAAAACTTTTTTTTAGTTTAGGAGCTATAATAAAATAACTAAGAGGGGCGGCAAATTTACCCCCACCCGGTACAAATAGAGTTAAAAGATTAAAAAGTTTGAATTTTGGAGGGATTGTTTGGGGGGGAAACCCCCATTGTGGTGCCCCCAATTTTCGTTAGGTTTGGTTTATTTTCAACGTCTACTTATTCCGAAATTTTGATGTATCTAACTTTAACGGCTTAAAAGTTCAAAGTTTTGGAGGGCCCAATTGAGAGGAATCTTCCCAACCTGGCACCCCCGATTTCATTCCCGCACTAGTCCTCCTTGATATTTCTAATCGCTTAAACTTTAAATATAGTGCGTTTAGCGGTTTAAAAGTAGGTAGCTGGAGAAGAAAAAAAAAAAGTAAGAAAAAAGAAAAAAAAAGAAGAAAAATAGTATTCAGGTTGGGGTAAACGAACATACAAAAACAAAGGCGGTTGATAGTGTGCTTAAAAAGCATAAATCATTTTCCATCAAAATCGGTAGGCTATTTACCAGATATATCGGTTCAAAATCGTCCACTTTCTGCCCATGTTCGGCCGGTAGCATTTTGGTCACGTGACTGGGCGCTGTCAAACTCGGTTTGCATACACCATTTATAAGCACCAGATTGTTTACAAATTTCAGCTTTGCACGCCAAGTGGTTTTTGAGTTATAGGCGAATTGATAAACTTTCAAGCCAAAAATCGCATCTCTTGTGTTCTTTTGTGAGTCAATTCACGATCACGTGATCTAGGATCCCCAAAACTGGCACACATAACGCATTTATTAATTTTTATGTTGAGTCCAATTTTCAACTTTTTAGGTTTTACCGTTATTAGTTATGAGCAAATCAATCCTCATCTGCCGAAGTCGCGAACAAAAACAAACTTAAGGAACTACGCGCTCACGCAAAGTCCCAATTAGCTGTTTCGTACGGAGCAGGGATGTGGAAGCGGAAGCAGTGGAAGCGGTTAAATTTTTGTGGAAGCGGAAGCACTTTGATGAAAGAGACTGGAAGCGGAAGCGAACTCAGAAGCGACTAATTCTATCCGGAGCCGGAAGCGGAACCAAAAAATTCTAAAGGTGAGGAAGCGAAAGCGAACTCGGAAGCATAAAACTTCAAGAGGAGCTGGAACCGGAAGCATTAAAAATTTGACTGCTTCAACATCCCTGATTTGAAGTGCAGACATACTATATGAGTTCCAGAGCTCTAGCGCTCTAACCTCTTGAACAACTGACACTGCAAGAACCCAGCAGTAATTCTTAAATATTATAGGGAGAATTCAGCAGTTTTAATGAATTTAAATTTAATTTATTGACCAAACTAAAATTTTAAAATTTTAATCGTATTTTTGTTCAGAAAAATGGCATGTTTTAACTAAAAATTGCAAAAATTTAGATAAAATGCAGTTTTTGACACACCCACATTTTCGGTTTAAACGCTACTTTGCGGTGGAATAATGTGTCTGGAAATCAATTAATTTCTATTATCTCGTAAACTTGTCAAAAATGTTTTAGCTGTAAACGTTAAATGCTAATAGCGTAATTTTCTTGGTAGCTATACTAAATTAATTTTGCCGATGCCATTCTTAAAGCTTAAATTCTACATTTCAGCTTAAGCCTCATAGCTGATAGCTTTAGAAATGCTAATCAAAGATGCAGAAGAATAGGAGGCCAGTTAGCTTATGTACCCGATGGAGTTGAAGAAGATATTCGGAGGGTAGTTCACCAACACTACACTCAATATAATTCAAGTAATGCTATAATAATTTACATTAATAGTTGTCATTTACTTAGTAACGAACTAAAAATGGTAAACACGGGTCTAAAGAACTGCGTTCCAGTGCAGTCAACAAGCACGTTTGAACAACCAGATGATCTAACATTTGGGATGCATTAGATAATTATCCATCTAGGATACTGATGTTTCGTTGGTAGTTCCCTGTTCATTGGAGCGCTGTTGCTTAAAACATACTCTAATTATCATCCTATTACCGGACAACTTCAAGCGCTAACTATTGGAATATTAGCCGCATACTTTTCGTTGCAATTTAGGTGCTTTGTTTTTGGAGGAATCCACTCCTGCTTCTAGTCGAGGACCTTAGAGGAACAACTGAATGCCTAGGTTAACGAATGCGCTCCTAGTGATGTCACTTATTGAGCCCTCTAGATATCCACAGCTAAAGACTGCAGTCAGATATGCAACTATAACAGAAGCAGTTTGATTACTCGCTGAAAAATTCTATTTGAATAAGACATTGGTAGGCTATACTGTACTGTTATATCATTCTATATCATTATTATACTGCACTGTTATGTCATTCTATATGTAATATAGAATGATATACTGTACTATACTGTGCTGTTATATCATTCTATATGTAATATCTTTCTATTTGAATAAGACATTGGTAGGGTATATGTACGAGGGGCATTCAAAAAGTAATGCACTCAAAAGCAATGCTCGTACAGGATTTTACCAATCTTGTTTGTATTTGGCACAAACGTGATAGGACACACCTTTTTGCGATTGTTATATGTTTTTTTTTTGATTTTCAGATTTTTAAAGCTTAAACTAGATTTAGAAATGGCTGCCCCTCTTAAAGCTCGTCAAAAGCAAAATGCAAAGGCAAAATTATGGCCACTGTTTTTTGGGATTCTCAAGATGTAATCCTTGTGGATTTTTTACCGAAAGGGGAAACCATTAACTCTGAGGTATACATTGAAACTTTTAGGAAGCTCAAAGCAAAAATTCGACGTGTTCGGCCTAACCTGGACATGGCAAATGTGCTCCTCCAGCATAACAATGCACGTCCTCACACAAGCATCAGGACCATGGAGGCCATCACTTCATTTGGATGGACTGTGATACCACATCCGCCATATTCTCCTGATTTGGCTCCGTCAGACTACCACCTCTTTGGTCCAAAGAAAGCAGGACTCCGGGGCAATCGGTATTGCAATGACTATAGAGTGAAAACTGCTGTCTTGAATTAGCTTAGACATCAACCGGCTGAGTTCTACAACACTGGTATACATGCCCTCGTTCATTGGTGGACTGTAGCTCTTGAGGGAGGTGTAGACTATGTGAAGAAGTAAACATGTAATCCTCACACTTGTACCTTTCTTTTGATGTATAATACATGTTGCTATTACTATAATACATGCATAATACATGTTACATGTTGCTACTAAACTAAAAATTTGTTTGTACATAATAAAGTTGGGTGCATTACTTTTTGAATACCCCTCATACATTATGATTAATCTACAGTGATGAGATAATGACATTGGACGAAAACCTAATGGCTTCCCTGATCACTTCATACCTGCTCTGATTTTACTGATCTGTGACAACAAAATAAAGAATTAATACTCGCACTGAAGAAGCCTTGCCTTCCAGTCTACAAGTGACAATTACTTTTTTAGACTACTGATATGTCAAAATAGTAACTTGTAGTCATATCTGAAATATCCGAACTGTGACCTGAAAATCTAAACCTATTCAAAGCTGTAAGAAGGATGACCAAATTAAAAGCCATTGTCATTTTTCATTATGATGCTGAAGCATCCGACGAACACACTCTGAAAGTTGAAGATGTTTTAAATAAGGTAAAGAAAATTGAAGAAGGGTGTTGCCAAGGAATGCTAAAGGGAAAATCAGGCATGTTTCTTAATAATTTTGTGAAGATTTAAGAAGACAAGCAAGCTCCTCCCAAAACAACGGCTCAAAAACCTAAGAAAGCTGCAAAACGATTGGTAAAAGTGTTGTTCGCTCAAGATCCTCAGAATTCTGATGACTTGAAACTGGTTGCAAGAGTTATTGTTGAAGTTTTACAAGATGTAAGTGTTCTGAGAAGAGTGGTGTGAAAGCAATTTGAATCGGATGTATTGACAGTTACAATTTGTAATGATTTTTTAAAATCCAATTCAATAAAATCGACATAAAATAAAATTTACATAACCAATTCAATAATCTGGCTAGAGTAGCCTAGTGTACTACCCATTCAGCTTTGCAGTTTTTGTATTTTGCGTACACAGTAGGATCTGACATTTTTTTTCTGTACCTTTCTGTATAAATTTTTAATTACCAGTATATTGAAAGATACCTTTTACCCTGTTTTCATTTTAAATTCAAAACTACTTTTTCTGCACATTTTGTGGCTAATTCAAAATTTTGCTATTTTGTTTAACTAGTGCAATATCTTTTGTTTGTTTGACTGCATGATAATGCCAGTTAAATGTCCATGTGAAATATGTTTAAGACCTTGTAAAAGGAACCTGTGTGCTATTCAGTGTGATATGTGTGATGGATGGATTCACCTCAAATGCACAGTCATTAGTCCCCTTAAATTTCACACTCTTTGTTCTTCTACTGAATCATACCTCTGCCAAAATTGTTACAGTGAATTGTTTCCTTTTCAAACCCTAGATGATAAGCAATTGTTAAACGAAATGAGAAATGACGACAAACTAAACCTTGATGTTAATCACACAAATAATTCGTTTTTCCCAGCTAAATGCTTACAGGTAGACAACAAGATAAAAAGCTTACTAAATGATTTAAATACTGGTTTGGATGACTCAAAATACTGCTCCCAGGCCGTTATTATTAACAAAAAGTGTAAACTTTCTTTGCTTTGCATGAATATAAGAAGCTTAAATGCAAATTTTGATAAACTGAATGAACTTTTAACAAATTATGATATCTTACCTGATATCATTGCTATGAATGAAACCAAACTTAAATTATCACAGGTATACAATGCAAAGTTAAGTGGGTACCATTTTTACCACAAAGGCACAACTACAAGATGGGGAGGAGTAGGATTTTTTATTAAGGAGTCTTTATCAATTTCAATTTGTAAGGAGTTTGATTTAAACGTTTCTAACTGTGAAGATATGTGGATTCAACTAGATTTAGGGAATAACAAAAAAATGTATAGTGGGAGTAATTTACAGACAACCTAAACTGAAATTATCAGAGTTTTGCAACAGTTTTGAATTAACCATTGAAAAATTGAATAGTAGAAAATTGATGTATAATATTGGAGGAGACTTCAATGCAGATTTGTTGAAAAGTAACTCTGATACCAATATAAAAGATTTTATGAATTTAACATATAACTTAGGCTTCATTCCCTTAATCACACATCCAACAAGGATAACCGCTACAAGCTCAACTCTTTTAGATCATGTTTATACAAACAATGTAGTGGGTGAACACGAAAGCTTTATTCTGGTGGAAGATGTGAGTGATCACCTGCCAGTAATGGTGTGTTCTAATTTAAGCCTGCCCAAGAGTGAAAAATCAACTGTTACCCTAATTCGTGATACAAAAAATTTTGATATAGAAAAATTTCTAGGCAAATTAACTAAAGGAATGGAGCTATTAGGTGATATCAAAGAGGAATGCATTGACAACTACACTGAAAAGTTTATTGACATTTTTCAAAAGACATTAAACATACATGCACCATTATGAAAACAAATCAGAAAGGAAAAAAAAATTAAAAAACAAACCATGATTATCCAAAGGAATCCTTAAATCAATCCAGCAAAAAAATTTATTGTACAAAAGAGCCCTTAAATTAAATGATAGTAATACATGGGCACAATAATAGTCTATAGAAACAAACCGACTCATATTAAAAAATACGCAAAATGACTTTACATTAAAAATTTAGTGAATGATAATAAGCATGACACCTCGTCGCTTTGGAAAATTATAAATAAAATTATTCACTTGAAAAATGTGAAGAAAAATAACATTCCTAATAAAATGTATGCTTCCAAAAGTGAAAGTGCACAAGGTCCACAGGCCATCAGCAACTTGTTCAATAAATATCTCACAGAGATAAGATTTAACCATAGGTGGGCACAAGTCTGTTAATCGTTAATCCGTTAATAACGAAGCTAACTTTTTCATTAACTCGTCAATCCGTTAATAAGTTTTTTCATGTTAACGGACTAAATTAACTTCCGTTAAGTTCTGTTAACGGACTAAAGTAACTTCCGTTAAGTTCTGCTAACTTCCGTTAAGGTTTTTATCGTTAATATTTTGCACCATTCATTCATCGGACCGGTACAAACCAGTTTGCTCTGGTAACACTTTTTGCGTATTAGCACGAGTTTTATCGAAGAAAGCGAAGAAAGGAGCTTTTTTTGTGGCAAATAATAACCTGCAGCCTCATAGGTCTATTAATTATTGCTGTTCACGATTTCCAAAGATTTTCTGATCGCAGCTTCGTTGTGCATTTGAATTTGTTTTTATCTTGAAATTAGATTAGACTGTAAAATGTAACTTCCAAAACACAAAAAGACCACTTCAGCAATAAATATTTCCTTAGAATCAGCTCAACAGCGTCAATACGTGTTCTAGAAGCGAGTGAATAAAACGAAATATAAATTACACTTAAAATGTTAACGGATTAACGGACTTTATTGACTTCCGTTAATTAAAGCTAAAAATAACGGATTAACGTTAACGGAGGTGTGAAGTTTGTTAACGGACTAGTGGTTAACGAAGCTAACGTCTTGCATTAACTTGCCCACCTATGGATTTAACCTTGCATCAACAATCGAAACACCAACTATAATTGAAGGCAAATTTAATGCCACGTCTTTGATTTAGAGTAGTTGCAATTCGTTTTTTCTAAAACCAATAGTTGAAGAAGAAGTAGTAAATTACATCAGAGCTAGGAATCCATCAAAAAGTACAAGAAGAAATTGAATTCCTGCAAAGTATATAAAAATGTCAGCCTTAGTTATAGCTCCAGTTCTAACTGACATTTTTAAAGCACGCATATCAACAGGATATTTTCCAAAAGAGTTAAAAACCGCCGAAGTTGTTCCAATTTTCAAAAAAGGCGAAAGAGAATTATGCAGTAATTATCGTCCTATTTCTATTTTAAATCTTTTTGCCAAACTATTTGAAAAGTGTCTGCTAGATCAACTGAATAATTATTTTGTGAGCAATAATTTGATTAGTCCAAACCAGTATGGTTTTAAGAAAAATTGCTCAACAAATGAAGCCGTTTTAGATATTTACAATACGCTACTTGACAATATGGATAAAAAGCTTAAATTTTCTTAGATGTTCTTTCTTACATGTTCTTTTTTAGATTTTCTTTCTTACATGTTCTATTTTCTTAGATTTAAGAAAAGCATATGATACCATCAATCACATAATACTGATCAAAAAACTAGAAAAGTATGGAAATAGAGGATTACCATTGCAATTACTAGTAAGTTACCTGACTGACCGGCAACAGTATACAATTGTAAATCAATATAAATCCAAGCCAAGAGATGTTATTTGCGGTATTCCTCAGGGCTCAACCCTAGGTCCGTTGTTATTTAATATTTATATCAATAATCTTCCACTTGCCTCAAATTCTACAATTCATCTTTTTGCAAATGATACAAGCCTTACTCTCTCCCATTCTTATATTTCAACTCTGCAACAAAATATCAATGATGAATTAGTCAATTAAGCAATTGGTTAAAGGTGAATAAATTATCAATTAACTTTAATAAAACTGAGTTTATGGTAGTGACAGCAAAACAAAAATAAACCTGAACTCAAAGTATCAATAGATAATAATCCAGTCAAGCAATTACATCACATAAAGTATCCAGGTGTTCTCATAGATGACAATCTAAACTGGAAACAACCAATCAATGAACAATGTTCAAAGGTAGCAAGGGAATCTTGGGTTCTTAATCAATTAAAACACTTTGTAGATGAGCAAACACTAAGATCTGTTTACCACTGTCTCATATACTCTCATCAACAATATTGCGTAAGTAGTTGGGGGACTGCTTCAAAATCAACATTAGTACCTCTCTTCATTCTGCAAAAAAGAAGCATCAGATTGTTAACTGGTAGAGGATATCGAGAGCATACTAATCCTTTGTTCTATCGAGCTAAATGCTTAAAACTCAAGATTATTTACTCTCTTGAAACTGCAAAGCTAATGTACAAAATTCACAATAATGTATTATCTTTTTCAAATTTAGATAAGTTTAACCTAATAAAAAACTGTTATACACATAAGACAAGATTGAGCCACAAAAACAACTTCTTTCTTCCAAGAACTAGAACAAGATTAGGGCAAAAGTCTCTATCATTCGCAGGAATTAAAATTTGGAATGAAATTCCAAGCAGTTTAAAAGAAGTTTCATTCTACAGATTTAAAAAAGCTGTTAAAGCTCATTTTTTATCAACCTATGAAACCGATAAAAGCTAGAATAACAACTTTCTATCAGCAATGCAGTAGTAATTATAGTAATCCTAGTTGCATACTTATGCTTGAGTTCAACAATAACCTATTCTATTGCTTAAATGGCATGAGGTGGTGCATTCATCTATCACACATTTATACAATACGTCATCTCTCATTTTGATGTGCCTTTGAATTATAAGTAATTTTGCAGTAACTGACTGAGGTTGATATATACTGGTATTGGAAATTGTACCAGTACTAATGACATATTGGCAAACAAAACAAAACAAAGCAAGGAGTTTTTTTCACTCCAATTACCCACTTTAAATTCTATAAAACATAAATAAGCATTATGAACTTTATTGATTTATTTTCTATCCAATCTGTAGTTACAGAATTTTTTATTTATTTATTTTTTTTATTTTTTATTTTTTTTAATTTTTTTTAAGTATGCTTAGAGTTAGAACGATTCTAATGTTGCCTTGCATTTTCTTTACATGTTGACTGTGAGTTTTGTGTATATATTGTACAAAGTGTACATATCTTTGCAACACTTTGTTTTAATTTTGCATAAAATTTTTTATCATAGAAAGTAGCAGACTGAGAAAATCTAAAAGCTGCTTTTTTAACCTTAACTTGGTGAGGTGGCAGTAGACTTAGATGACCTTTCGGTCCTTCGCTGTCTCCTCACCAAGTGACTAAATATCGCTTTGACTCTGCAAGTTTGTGTTTTAGTTTTAAAGGAATTGCATGTTTCGATGCTTTGGTGATAGACCTAGAGGAAGCTGCATTTTTTTGTGATATGACGTCACTTGGTAAATAAATAAATAAATAAATAAATAAATATAAAATATGAAAAACATACCAATTTCGAGCAAAACAACGTATATGAAAAGTTTCATTAACAAACTCGAAAATTTTATCAGAAGATCAAGGTGAAGAGCGCACTTTTTTTGACACGGAAGAAAAAGAGAACAGCAGACCAGCGTCAGATACCTTTGGATTTAAAACCGAATAAGCTCCGCTGCAGCACCACGCTCTCAATGCGTTTGAAAACGACTTGTACAAAATGGCCCGCAACATTGAGTTTCGAAATAAATCAAACGAATTCCAGCAAAAATTATCTGCGGTTATCAATTTGATCAGATCTTCACCAAATTTGCTAATCCCTGCAGACAACACCACCAACCTCTACGAAATGAGCGCCAAAAATTATAATAAGCTACTGCATGATAACATTGCAAAAAGCTACAAAAAAACCGACTTCTTCGAAACTGAAATTAACCGAGAGGCGAAAGCAATCGCCACAAGCTTACATTTAGACAACAGGATCCAAAAATTTTCCAAGCGTAACGCTTTTGTCACCCTCAAAGACCACAAGGAAAATTTCCACCTCAATACTCCATGCAGGCTAATTAACCCCGCAAAAAGCGAAATTGGGAAAATCAGCAAACAATACTTGGACAATATAAATTACTCCATCCGACAAAAAAAAGATTAAACCAGTGGACAAACACAGCTAGTGTCATCTCGTGGTTCAAAAAATCGACTGCTAACAAAGAGAACTGTAAATTCTTAAAACTAGACATCGCAAATTTTTATACATCAATTTCTGAAAACCTGCTAGAAAATGCCCTTGGTTTCGCCGCTCACCATACCGAAATTTCTGAAGAAATTATGCTCACCATTCGACACTGCCGAAAATCCTTGCTATTCTGCACGGACAAGATATGGGTAAAAAAGAGCAACCCCGAATTCGACGTGGCAATGGGCTCATTTGATGGCGCAGAAATATGCGAACTAGTAGGTCTTTACCTACTCGACCAACTATCAAACATACTACCAGTTGAATCATTCTGCCTCTACCGCGATTGAATAATACTGCCTCCACTTCTACCTCTATTGGCGCTCTAGCAATCTTATCCGGCATTTCAGGACCAGACACCGAACGAATTATTGAGAACATCAGCAACGTATTTGAAACCAGCAATCTCAAAATAACTATCGAAGCCGGCATGCAGCAAACTGACTTTCTGGATGTCACGTTCAACGCTGATAACGGCAAATACTGACTCTACTAGAAACCAAACTCACTACTGCAATACATTATTCATACCCAGTCAAACCACCCTCCCAACATCAAAAAGCAATTAGTAAACCAAGATGATAGAAAAAAGATTATCTGGCAAATCATGCAATCAAGAAGAGATCGACAGAGCAAAACCTGCATACGCAAAAGCCCTAGAAGAGGTGGATACAAACAAAAATTAGAAATTCAAACAGAAAACAGCAGCAGAAAAAGACACAGAAAACGGAAAATTACTTGGATTAATCCTCCATTTAGCAATAATGTATCCACAAATATCGGCAGAAAATTTATAAATCTATTGGACAAGCACTTCCCCCCTTCAACCACAAATTGCACCCCATTTGCAATTGTAACTGCGTAAAAGTCAGTTATAGCTGCATGCCAAACATGGCAGCTATAATCAAACAACGCAATTCTAACGCGGCAAACCCACCGAAAACCGACGAAACCAAATTGGCAGAAAATTGCAACTGTCGAAACAAATCCAACTGCCCGCTAAACGGAAATTGCCTGAAAAGCTGCGTAGTTTACAAGGTCACCATCTCATCTGGAAACAAAAGGGACGACTATTACGGATTGTGCTCAACTTAGTGCTTTCAAAAAACGCTTCAACAACCACAGCTCTTCGTTTCGACATCAGCGCCTAGAGAAAAGTACCGAACTATCAAAACGAGTTTGGGAGCACAAAAACAAAGGCCACGATTACCAAATCCAGTGGAACGTCATTAAAGAAGCTGCTTCATATCGCTGTGGTGCAATAATATGAAGCCTTTGTTTGGCGGAAAAGCTGCAATTTATCATAGCGAAACCAGACGTACTGCTGAGCAAACGCTCCGAGCTAATTTCAAAATGCAGGCACAAAAACAAATTTTTGCTAAAAAATGTTGATTAAGCCTTGTGCGCTTACCAAAACTCCCCTTCTCAGGCAAAATTATAAACCTACTAATAGTAGTGATATATTGAGTTTTCGTATTAGTCGTTTCAATGCTTTTAACTCCTACCTTTGAAATTTAATCTAATGGAAGTTACCCAATTATGAGTCACTCAAATTTTGAACGTAACCAACAACAAACCCAGCATGCGTATTATTTAGTAAACACAATGTTGTCCACCTTTCAACTTAAAAGTCCTATAACAGCTGTTTTGTGGCCCAGTTGACGAAAGTTTCAAGGCCAGGCAGACGCATTATTGTGTTAATAACCGCTTACAAATGACAAATCTATGTTTCAAGTGTAACTAATCAATTTGTTTTTGTATATGTTGTTTAGAAGTTCTCTTCTGATGATCCCGTTAAGGGTGAAACAGACTGTTAAAGGTTTCTAAATTTGACTGTGAATAAAATTAGAATGTGTAGGTTACGTGTATCACACGTTTTTTTGTAACTTTTTTTTTTCTTAATTTTTAGAATCCCAACTTGAAGTCATCACTCCCAAATTCGAGATTTCCTCAAAATATTCAAAATTTGGGTCTTTTTTCACATTTTGATGAATATACTTTCGTAATTTTTACAATTTGAACCTATATTATCATAAATAATAAAAAAGTATATAAGACGCCCTAACGAAGTAGTATGACGTCATCAAGTAATTTTACTTTATATTTGCTTCTTTATCTTTTTTTGCATTTTGAAAGCTTCCTTCAATACTGGTTTTTGTTTAGCACCATACTGTCTGTGATAGCGCATGACGCCATCAGTGATCCAGCAATAACGTCACTAAACGAATAAAACTAAAAAATTGAACAAAAATGTACGCCATGGGTGCTTCATTTTTACTCAGAGTTAACTAGATTAACATTCAATCAAATTATCTTGTACACTGATCTCTACTTTCTGCTGTTTGGACGACAACCACCTGTAAAAATCCAGAAAATTTGCCGGTTTTGGCCTTTTTTGTGGCTTTTCGCTGTTATGAGGAAAATCATTTCACGCCAGGTTTGAAATTTTCAGTAAAAAGAAGAATTTGAGTTTGATTTTGTTTTAGCTTTATTTTCTAAGCATTGAACTAATTTTATGAGTGACAATTTTATTTTATATGCGTGCAGTGTAAGTTTTTAAAACATTAATATTGCATTTAGATCCTGATGAAGACGTAATGTGAGACGCCGAAAACGTTCGAAATCTATTCTTAATAAACAAATACGGCAATTTCATACTTAATCCTGTGGTGATGTTAGCGCTAACTTCACATACAAGAAAAAGGCAATCCTTTGAAAATGAAAGCAAAAATTTTGAAAATAATTTCACATTTTTAATTGACAGCACAAGACTAGCTTTGTTCATAAGCTTTTGTAAATAATGGAACATGAGCAGCCCAAGTCGGAAGTTTCACACAGAGCACTTTCCATAACAATTATCAGCAGTTTTTTTACTATATTCTCAACATCGTGTGTAAACATAGTACAACAGACTGCGAAGAATTTTTTGCGGTATAATTTGCTTGAGCTATGACACCCTAAGATCTAAATATTTTTCAGGCTAAACTACTAATATGTACATAGAAATTTAATCTTGCGTCAATTGTGATCCCCACATATTTTACAGAATCTTCTCGAGTGAATGAATTATTATTAAAGTGGAGTTGAATATCAGGGATAGAAGTGGTAATTTTCGGAGTTATTGTTAAAGCAAGGGATTTTTAGAGGTTTACAGTAATTTTGTTCGCTATTGTCTATTCATGTGCAATTGCACATCATTAACTAAGAATTGATGTTTTCGGCTAGTGTGGAGTAGAGTTATGATTTTTTTCGTTTGCAAATGCCAGATATTGGAAGTGATAAACTTTTTCGTATTAATGACGAATTTCACTTTTTTTTGCTTAACATTACCAAAACCTGGCGCACCCATGCCCCGAAAAAATCTTATTATTCACTGAAAAATCATATTTAAATTTCCCATTAAAACAGAACGAAAATACTGTTGCAACGTCTAGCACGTATAAACTGCTTTAATAAGTGACACACCCAATCATACGAATTACGTTTGTTAGTGAAGTGAAGCAGCACGTTTTAGGAAACTTTTCAAAAACTACACACCAAACTATTAGTGATGTTCGACGATTTTTGAAGTTTTTTTTTCATGATACTGATTTCTCTTTTGGTAACCAGGTGTGATCGTGCTATTTTAAGTGCTGATGGACCATCAACCCAATAACTCTAAATGTCAGAGGTTTTTGGCTTGCTATGAAAAGCTATGGCTTGTAAAAAGCAATCTTGGTCAATAAATTGATTGTTACTGCTTTGAGTAATACTGAAAAGTGATAACTGAACCAAACTTCTGCCGACACAGTTAAGGCTTACAGTACATACTTTTGTACTAACCTGTTGTTTTGAAATAACTGGAAAATTTCGCTTTTGCGAAAAAAAAGTTTTCTTAGGGTGCTTTTCTTTTTGCAAATCCACTGGCAACAATTTAGGTTCGAAAAAATTAAACAACTGCAAGCAAAAATTTGTCAGGAGACACCTACCAAAATATACCAATTAAGTACAAAAATCCTTTTATTGACTATGGCTATGAGCTAATATGTTTAAAAGCTTTGAGCTATGTTGCAGATTAAATCATTGCGAGTGCCAGTAGTAATTTTTCAAAGTTTTTGGTTTTATTTTGGCCTTGTTATTTCGCGTCATCAAAAAATTCAAATTTAGTTTGTTTTTGTTTTTTTTCGGACATTGGCTTAAATTTTTATTGAATAACCGCAAGAAATTTAACCATTTTGGTTACAATGATCAAAAACAAATTGAAAAAGTTCTTATTTTTGCGTATAATCCCGAAAATTGCCCCCTTGCAATCGCGAAAATGACCTCAAAATCTTTAGAACAACAAAAAAATTCACAAAATCCAAATTGACCTTAAGGTCTAAGCGAAAAACAAAAAGCAAGACTCCAATATCTACCAACGATCTGCTTTTTTACAGCTGCGCTCGTGCAAAAAACAAATTGGATATGCAAATTAGGCTTTACTATATAAAAATTTGTCAAAAGAATCAAACGAAAAGATTACAAATTTGCAACAGCCAACATTCAGCCGTATTTTATGGATCTTGTTCGCAACTACAGCTTTACTTTATGGTTGTATCACCCTCTACTAAAAGTAATGCTGAAAGAGCAATCTTACTAAAATACTTTAAACTATTTTCGACTATTAATAACAATATAGGCCAAACGGAACTACCCAAAAGTTGGATTTTTTGAACATTTTGTGTACTTTTTGTTTTTCATTAGTGCTGCAAGAAAAAATTTTGCAAACACAAAACTTTTACGTCAGCTCTATTGCCAATATTATTTGTCTCCAATATTTTTTTAGCTTGGTCGTAATTCCTTGTACTGCACTATTAACCAGGGCCTTAGACCGAGCCTATTATCAGATGGGGCTCACGAACTACAGATCGAAAGCTGGCCTACTCTAAACTACAAAAAGATTTCACTGGAGGCCAACAAGATGAAATCTTTGGGCAAAAGAAAGGTCCTTCGAGCTTGTCAATTTTGTCTGCGTATCTGCCAGACCCACCATATCTAACTTTTCTTGGACGGTTTCTGCCATGCCTTGAGCCCTCGACTCTTCTGCCTACGACCCTTCTTGTAATTATAAAAGTTTAAAAATCAACCTGTGAAATTGCTTGAAAAAGCATGATTGACGCGTTGAAATATGCCAAAATCTGAAAAATTCAACGTATTGAGTTCGCCCGCCTTTTTTCGTTTTGGAATAAATATTAGTGCAAAAATACGTAATATAATATAGAAGTTCATTGATTGCAAACCCAGGAATTTTATTTCATTCCAAAAGTGAAAAAATCCGTAACTCTATTGCGGAGGGATTAGGAGAGTGAATTAACAAAGAGGTGTTATCGGCAAGTAATGGAAGTAGTGAATTTATTGCAATGGCAAAATCGCTTGTTTAAATTAAAATTAACAGCGGGCCTAAAAGACCCAAAAAGACTTAAAACCTTCATGAACCGTGAAGTTGAAATAGCTAATCTTTGGTTGAAAGCTAATAACCTAACAATTAACGCTGCAAAATGTAGTCCATTAGTTATAATTCCAGGAGTAAAAGCTGCCACACTAAAACCAAAAATCTTCTGTGATGGTCGCCCAATAGCTGTAAATAATACTGTCAAGTACGTGAGACTATGGTTGACAAAAACCTTAATTATTTGATGTGCATCTCAAATTTGTTGAGCGTAGAATCGCCTGCGCTGCGGGTATACTCAATAAATTGAAATGCTATTTCCTCAAGAAAATTTTATTGCAGCTCTATCATGCATTGATTTATCCTCACCTTCTCCATGCGATTCCCAATGCACAACATTAAAATTTTCTCCTTTTCTAAGTTTAAGTCTGATTCTAAGCAGTTCTTTTTAACATCTAACTAGGAATTTTACTAGTATTGTATCGTTTCATCTCTCTCAAAGCAATAACTTCTAATAGACCTGAAGCTCTTCCTGTTCGAGCAAAAGGATGCATAATCGGGGGCAGTTTGACCAGATGACCGTAACAAAGTTCATTCCAGTCTCCGGTTGTGAAAAAAGTTATTTTTTGTTTTGCTATTGTAAGCTATTTTTGTGTAGCTTGTCATTTATTGCATCTTATAGCAACAAAAAATAAATCAAATTTGAACTTGAATTCAAACTTTCTTCAAATTCTTGTCCACTAAAATTACTGCTAATTCGAAGCCACCAAGCAGATTTTATGCATAAACCCAATTCGATATGCAGAAATCAAATTCAGTTTGCATTAATCAAATTTAATTTCCTGAACCCATTTCAGTTTGTGTAAATCAAAATCAATTTGCATAAATCAATGTTGACAGACATAGCAGTGACTTAATTGATAGCGATTTTTTTCATAGGTGCTGGTCAAATTATCTAAATTTTTTTGGAAAATTAGCCATTTTAATGCCATTTGAATTACATTTCGCAAGTTGTATTTACAAAAAAATCATTTGAAAAAACAAAATTGCTAAAATTGGGTTATTTTTACAAAATATGAATTGGCCAACTCCTTCAGCCCTCGGACACATACAGGACAAGTCCAAAACACGTTTAAACGCTTGTATATAGAGTTAAATTTTCCAGGTGACTTGGCTATGGGTGGGGGTGGTGCGTCATTATATGCAAGCAAGTTTTTCTTGGTGATATTATTATTATTATTCTTGGAGATATTCAACTGCAGTGCTTACAAACCACCACAATTTATCATGCTCCAATTAACTGTCTGTTTCACTCATAATTGCTCTTCAGGAGGCTAAAATTTGATACAATTTTGTTTTTTATGTAATTAAACTGTACTGAGTTTTAGCCCCTAATCGAAGTTCTTTCGGCATGACTCAACAATAAGCTGACACTGGAACCAAGAACCATTCTCCAAAAAGTGGACATGTAAAAACGCGAAAAGTGTAGTAAAGATTCAAAAATGATTTCCCAAACGCCTATTCCTCAGATGAAATGCATCTATGTGTTTTCTTTAAAGTAACATTTATAGTTAAGGAGGCGAAGACAGCTAATTAATAGAGCGTTCGATTAGTGATCAAAAGGTTGTTAGCTACCGCTTTGATTGCCAAACTGGCATTGTGTCGTGATATCCTTGATAAAAACATGCTTTACGCATATTCCTCATTAATTTGAAGCAGTCTACCCGTTTTGAAACCCGACGGTGTAACCTAAAAAAAGTTAGACCTAGATGATGGAATCAGAGTTGTTTTTAAAAAAGACGCTTTTTAAGCTGCTTTGTACTTTCCACCATGCTTATATTCTTGAACCGATCGATCAGTGGTCGAGTGAATAGAATGCCTGCTAACAGAAACGGTAGACTTTGGTTCGATTCCCTTTCGAGTCAAACCAAAGACTATGAAAATTGGTATTCACAACTTCCTTTTTGACGTTCAACAAAAAAGAGGGACAGGTTTTGAAATCTCCGCAGTGTGTGGTGACCAGGGCCCGAATTACAGAACATGTTAGAAAGCTCGTAAACACTATTCTCGCATGTTAAAAGGCACTAACGAACAAAAAAACTTCGTAGACAAACTATTATTTTCGAACCGTCCCGCCCAATATGCGTTTAAACTGCTCGCTCTAATTTCTTTGCGAGACGTTACGTACTATGATTTAGTACATATTAAATATCTTATTATGGCGTCACATGCATTTCTACTTCAAAATAATGTGTTCAAAAGTACTTTATGTAGTACAATTGTTATGAAAAAAGATGCTGTGGGCCATGCGTTAATATTCTAAGCTTGCAAAATTAGTTAATGAAGGACAGAACTTAATTACATTTTTGGATAAATGTAAAAAAAGAACAACTTTTTCTATACTACAAATTTTTAAATGACGTAAAGCGCCTTTGAGGTTAATTGTTGGTGGGTAAACTTATTTCGTTAACAGTAACATTAGGTTCCAAAATTTTTCAAAAGTGAACAAGTCGAAGTACGCTCATCTTTTTTAGAAACAGTAAATCTTGAATTGAGATTGGTGTTTTTAATTTTTTGCCGATTTTCAGCCTCATTTGTTCTTGATTTTTTATAAATTTTGAGAAAAATTAAAGAAAAAAACTTTCTCTTGTTGCGAATTTTTTGCGGTCACTCGTATTCTTGGCGCAAACTCAACTGAGAAGAAAAAAGTCACGCTGATTGAACAAATCGGCATATTCTAGAAAAATAAACCGTGAAAAAAAAGCCAAAACTGTCAGTTTCCAGTCAACTAATACAGAGTCTATGGTTAGAAGTTTGCAACATTTCGCCATTAAATTTCTGAACCAAAAAAGATTTCTCGCACGCTTAAAGAGTGCTTCAAAATCTTAAGTTGGCAAGAAAAATGTGATGTTAAGTTAAGAAAAATGTTAAGTTGGCAAGAAAAATGTGACGTTTTTTCACTAGAGTTATATCTCACAATTGATCCAAGCAACTTAGCGACCAAAAGTGACGTTACCAAGCTCTCAGAGCTTCAGATGCATGTGCAAAAATAACCTCTTGTATTTAGCGAGTATTTCGTTCGGTAGCACCTCTCAAAAAATTCTCGTTATTAATGCGAGCGAGGAAATTTTTTGTAATGCGGGCTTAAGTGACCGCACTGCTTGACTCGAAGCCCAAAAGTTTTTTTCGCTGTCTCCAGACCAAGACAACTTGGTGAATAAAATGTTTGTACAAATTTAGAGGTATTCTTAATTGGGCAAATATAAATTTCATTCCTGAAGTTTGTAGTACCGGTAGTGTTGTTTGATATGCTCTTCATTAGAAGTACAACTTATCTATTTTAGATTACAAAGTTAAGACGTTTGTCGGAGCAAAACGCAATGTTGAAAGCGGTTCCATATTTTGGAACACTTTGTCACAAAACCAAGTAGAGTTTAACACCAGTGGAAGAAAGGTCTGGAACGATAGAGATATTGGCCAAAGTTGCATATTTATGGTCAGTTCTGATGAGATATGGGAGGAACGACTTTATGCATATCAAGATTTTGTTTGCAGCCCCGTTGCTTACTCATACATCTGCGAGCGAAGAACAAGCAAGTGTTTTAAATTATTTTTATTACAGAACAATAATATTTAAGATAACAATATTAATTTATGAAAGACCCTGCATTTTACCGAAAAGTTTAACCCTGTTTTACAATAACAGGGGGAATATTGTTTTCAGCTCCTTTTTTTCGAAGTAAACCCTTTCAGAAAATATTTTTCTTTCAACCCAACTTGAATTAGAGTTAAATAAATTTATAAATACAGTAACTCCTCATAATTTGTAATTGTAGGAACAAGAGGAAATTTCCTCTGTTTGATTTTTGGCAAAGTCATTTCATTAATAACTATTGATTAAAGGAAGTATTTTAATTCAACCGCACAAGCCAGATATTAACCTTAATGACTCTTCTCTGCCTTTCTATGTTTTCAATAACTGATTTTTATTGCTCATTGCTTTATTATACTTTTTTCTGGTCTTCTATTATTGCAATTTTGCCAAATATTTTAGTTTTAATAACAGTACTCTATACTGTTGCTTGGCATAATTTTTTTCCACACTTTCATTTTGGTGTTTCACTGTTCTCATGGGCTAAATTACGTAAGTTTGCTTATATTTTTTGTTTATAATGTCACTTGGTTTTTGACATTTATGACTACCTATTTGCTAAAATAATTTTGATATACCATTTTACATTTAACTGAACGGTGAAAGGTGCCAAAATTTTTGCAGAAATATTTGAAATTCTTTTATGTCAATTGTTAACTTAACTGGTCTTAGTTGTCAGTTCGTGGATTTTGCTTTCGAGAAACGACACATCAAGGTAGGATTTTTTTCTTTACAAGGACTTTTAGTTGGGGTTCAATATTTTTATCACTTTTGTAACTTTTGGTAATTTTTAGCAATTTAGAATTTGGTTGAAAGTTTACTTTTACAATGTTTGTCACAGGATTGCTTGATATCGTTAATGTTAGTTATGCCTGCATTACTTTCGGGACATATGTGTTGGATCAAATATTGCGCGTCTGAAGCAGTGCCGTTGCCAGAGCAAATGAAGTGAGGGGGCACTTGCCGAAAATAGGGGGGCACTAAAATAAAATGAACTTTAGCATATAAAAGCTGGTCTTCAGATTTTGTATCGCTACAAATTGTGCGCTATTTTAAAAATTCTGTACCATACCTAAAAAGTAGGACCTATAAAGCCGGCAGCGTTCCTTAGCTCGTTTCGTCTGCGGTCCATAATCCATTGAAAAATCTATTTGCAGCAGTGATTGCTACCAGACGCGCAACCAGGAGTTTGCTAAGAGGGGTAAACCAATAGTAAATATATTTTTCTCATGAAAATTGTCTAGTTTAGGCCACGTGTTAAACAAACCGATGCAACTCAAGCGTGTCACAGACGGTGGTCTGGGGGCAGAGCCCCCAGCCGCTGGGCGATTTTTGTGATTTTGCAGCAAAGAAAAAGGCGATTTTAACGCCATTTTAATTACATTTTTGCACTTTTTGAAGCCATATGAATAACTAACTTGCAAAAATTCAGAAGTCATTTGAAAGAATGAAATTCCCAGCCCCTTTATTCCCCCCTTAGTTTAGGACAAGTCTAAAATACGTTTAAACGATCTTATTTTGAGGAAAATTTTTCTAATAACTTGGCTAAGGGGGCTTAAGCCCTTTCATCCTGGTGCTCCACTGACTGCAACTTTAAAGATCATGAGTGTACTCTAAAAATCAAAAACAGCTTCAAAAATTTTTTTCACCTATTGTTCATGCCATAATCACTAACGAAGTACCGGTAGCGATTCTGTAGGCTAATATATCTCTTCCGCGGCACATCCGTAAAGGCGTGTTAAGGAGGCGGGTTATTGCGTTCCATTTATGTACAGCAGTTGATTGCCGGCAATTTCGCAAGTAATCTAGAAACGTCAAACGAGAATTATGTTTAAACGTTATTATTCCCTTTTCCATTATTGTCTGTTGCCTTATCGTTAAGTGATGTGCCAAAAGCAGTATCTTGAGTAAACTGAAATGGGGGGCACAAGCAGTCTTTAGGGGGGCACGGCCCCCTGCCCCCCCTCCCCCTCCATAGCGACGGTACTGGTCTGAAGGTGGGGGTGCATTGCTTAATCACAAGCAGTAATGCATATAGTCAGTAGAGAGGTATAGTGATGATATGATGGAGATCTGGTTGCAGGTATCTTATCAATTTATGAGTGACTGCTTGAGTTTTTGCAATTTTGGTTTGACTTTCATACTGTCTTCAATAAAATTAGGTTGTATAAGACGGTTTTTGGATGTGCTTTGGCGGTTGAATGGATGAGTGCCGCTTCGTTAGATTTAACAAGGCATTATTAAATCAATACTTATACTACCTTGGGTTTGGACACGTTCTTGAAAGCAATAATATCGTCATGCTGTTGAACTATATTTCGTTAATTTTGGAATTTTTTGCCCGTTTTGTTAAACTTATCTATGCAGGTTACCTATTGTTCTAATTTTTTTGTGCATTATGTACAGATTGACAATGACTTAAGTAATAGTCTAAATGTTCCTTTTTAATTAAAATGTTCGCATGTTTACGATAGCTTCGGCTCTTTTATTCTTAGTGAAACTGCTTCTCAAAACCAATTGTAACGTCGCTTATGTTTTCTTGTTTATACCTGGTTTCGAACACTCGCTCTACTGCATTTAGCTTTTCGTGTATATTTGGCTGCTAAGGATTTCCAATGATGTAATGCTACACAACGCACGTGATGTCAGCGATTAAGCGTTTTACCGCGCCTTTTCTACTGTATACAAATTATCTATTGCGCAACTTTTTGAAACTGTTTTCTTGAATTTTCGCGCTATAACTCCTTTGTTCTGGGTCAGTCAAATTTGGTTGTAGTCGAGGAAGGACGTTAAATTTTTACACTCAGAATTACCAAGAATCTTTAAATTTGAAATTATTAAGTATCAGATTGTTTCAGAAATTTAGCAAGCTTTGGAGTTTCAGAATTGCAGTCCTTCCTCGAGGTCTTAAACTTGTCCTGGGTGGGTCCCATCTTATTTATATTTGGACCTTTTGTCCCCTGAGCTGTTGCTCAAGTTTGAGAAGAATTATTTACTGGACTATTGTCCTCTCTTATCAAGTGTTTCCGTACCGTTTCCCGGGGGCCCACTTCAGAGACTGCGTTCTTTAAAGACTTCGATTGGAGTTAAAGCTTACTGTCTGCCTGAAGACGAAACCATCGGTGAGTTTGGGTTTTTATTGCAATTATTCTAATCAGTATTCTCAGTCTGATTCTTAAATCGTAATTATACCGTAGTTGTTACTTTCTGTTTGGATATTTGGCGTACTGTGTGTGTTCAAATTGTGGGAGTTATTTGGTGCTGCGCAGTAATATTTACGTTCGTTTTTGATTCCGAAATTGCTAATTGGCGTACTTTCTACAGAAACCGTTGACAATATAAGAAGATAAGTTAACGCGTGTAGAGGCGTCAGACACGGCAGACAGAAGAGATTTCGCGTCGTCTACACCAATCTTTATGCTCCAAAGTTCATTTCATTAAATTTAAGCAATTTTTCGATTAAGTTCAAGTTAAGTGATGCCATCAACCGTTTTTATGACGTAATCATTTCGACTGAGAGATTGTGTGAATCAAATTAAAAAAGAAAACTTATGCACAAAATTTGAATTGCCTTTGACTCCATCTATATTAAACTTGCTTATATATGATCATCTATTTAGAAGTTAGGTTGGACAGCAATTTGCTCCCTCTCCCATGTAAATTAAGGTTAAACTAGGTTTGTTAATATTATTACCCCAGGTCCATCTATATCCAGCACAAGTAGTTTCAACTCAAACTAAGGTAAATCGTAAAAATATTGCAACTGAATTCTTTTGTTTTTTTCTTTTTTGAATTTAAGTTTTACTGATTTTTTTTTCTTAAATGTTTTCGCCATCAGAAAAGTGAAAACTAGAGAAAACTGCCATGTTTTGATTTGCAAATGCAAAGGGGTTATATCTTGTTCTTAGACGGCTTGCATTGTGGATATTCACTATATATCGATGAAGTTTAATTTTGCATATTTAGCATACCACGGATAAAAACATCTACAGCCTACATTTTGTTTCACCTTTGTTTCACCCCTCAGAGGTTAACTGCACCACAAAATTAGTAATAATAACAACATCTAGAACCTGACACCGCAAGTGATATCCGGGGCTTCGCCGGATAATTCAAATTATGCTGAACTTCATTAAGCTTTATAATACTGGGCCGATTGCTTTGAATGAATTTGTAAATACTGTATGCGGGAAAGTAGGAAAGGTTAGGGTTAGGCTTTTCCTAATTTCCCGGCTTTTTGCCCGATTTCCGCCTTTTCCTACTTTTCCTGTTTCCGCTTTTTAGTAATGTCTCTTGTATACGATTAAAATAAAACTTCACATTGCTGATCAATTGTGACGTAATAATTATTGTGTAATAATAATCGCAACGATGCTTACACGAAGTTGTCTTTCAATGAAACAAAGTTGTTTTAACTACCCTATTATGGAATGCAAAAGGTGAAAGCACAAGGCAAATACGTATACATCAAATCCAGATTAAACCCGACATTTTGTCAATCTTAAATCCGAAAATGACCGAAAAGAAAGCACGACTTGCAACTCTGGTTCTGACTTCTGAGCGACTTTTGGTACCTTGTCAAGAACAAAATCATTTTGCGGCACCCAGTGTCGAACCCAAGAGTTTTCGCATACAATTAACCCGTGGTATAAAGTAACGAAATATTTGTACTTGAGTAGATTACTCAAGTAGTTTTCTCCGGTAACGAGTATTTTTTGGTGGCTGCTTTTACTTTACTCGCTTACTTTTAGTGTGAAGTAACGCTACTTACGTAGTATTTTGATTCATAAAAGTACAAAGTACTCTAATTTTAAATTTGAACTACAAATTCGTCAGAACGGTCGACTTTTCTACAGCCAATTGTTAAATTCAGTTAAGCTCGTGGTCTTTTGCTCCTTTTTCGGCTGACAACTCTTGTGTCAGAGATCAGTCCACCACAGCGACTGTCGCAATGCCTTTTTTCTACGCGTGTCTCGTCCATATTGGCAAATGGCAGGCAGTTCATGATGCTTCTAGTTTCACGTTGCTTGGTATTTGCCCTTTACCGCGGCCGCATACTGGTATAGATGTTTTCTCTATTGAAAGTAGTAAATCATGAAACATAAATTTGCCGAAAATTCGTCCTATGATTACTAAACGTTTCTAAAGCTAAATCCTTACTCAGAGAGCCAAAATTACTCACCATACTGTAAATGCAATAGGCATTATTGAACTTTATTGTAATTATTGTGCAATTAAATGTAATTCCAAAATGTTTTCAATATCACGATCAATTTCGTCAATAATTTTTGTGTGATTTTCTGTGATTTGTGTGATTTATTTTGTGTGATTTAGAGATGTAATGTTTTTTAGGCTTCTTCCTGCCTTCACATGTGAAATAAATTCAATTCAAAAAAATTCGTACTAATTTTTATCAATCACTCCAAAAAACGTTTATTGCAAAACGTATTGAACCAGCTGACGTGCGTCAGTTTTGCCGCACCATGTAGATACAGTAGTTTATACTAGTGTTCCGCAACTGGTGTGTCGCGAGACTATTTCTGGTTTGTCGCAGAGTATTTGTAATTTTTCTAGCGAACTAACAGAAATATTTCTCCAAATCTGAACGTTTGTCTATATCTACTATTTGTGACGTAGAAGACCTTTTTTTTCTTTTTCTTTTTGGAGATCATGTCAAGAAACGTAGAATTTGGTAGTTTTCCGTTTTGGAGACTTTTTTTTTTCCTTGAGACCCCCCCGTAAATGGGAGAAATTGCCGGTCTGCCGAACTGGATACCTGTGCCGCTGAATTTAGCAAGTAGCTTAAGTGTGTAGCAGGTTAAAAAAGGTTGCGGAGCACTGGTTTATACACCGGTTAGACACGTCCATGGTCTTTTTACTTCTCAGCCTATTAATTTAAGAATGACAGTAAATGAGTATTTGAGCAAAGATGTTAAATGATTCCATGCAAATTCTGCTGGGCATGATTTTTAAATCGCAAAGTCTTGCTGTGGTTGTTCTTTTTAATTAGTTGTCTTGAATATAACAACAAAAACTTGGAAGAATTAATAATTCTTGACTTCTTGAGACAGTGAGGGGTTAGAAGACCAAGTGCTTGGGGCAGTGATGTGAAGGTAGTCGACCAGTTGTCATATCTCGACTGAATGGTTTGTTTATTTTGCTCGAATACTTTTAGAAATACTTGTACTTGAGTACTTTTAAAATGGCTACTTTTTTGGAGAATACTTTTTCTTTACTTTAAGTATTTTTGTCAGTAACAAAACTTTTACTTGATTACAATTTTCGAGTACTTTTTACACCTCTGCAATTAACACTTTTTGCCGTAAAGTTTGCAATCGAAGTTGAAGTAGGAAAATTGGCAGAGATTGTGCTTTAAAGGCCCGTTTATACAGAGTGCAAACGCGAACCTGAACTCAAACTACGTGGAAACCAGGCGATTTTCCCCGAGAATAGCTGTTTTAACAGAAAGCGGCTTTCCGCACGAAAACCAAAAAACGCGTTATTTTAAAACTTGATCATTTGCTCACGTAAATTATTACAATTAACAAACTATTGATTATAAAGACGGTTAGTTTGTCACGGCGAATTCTACCATATTGCAGAAGTTGTAGCCAATTTGAAATTTTGATCCTGATTAATTTTGAGAATATCTTAAGTGACAACATTTAAAAAAACAACACTAATTACTGGAAAGCAATTACTTTTTTTTTCTGTAATGTCATTTAAAAAAGAAAACAGCTCTTGTATTTCATTTAAGAGAACAATTCTTTATTTGTTTAGTCACAACTGATTTTTTATTATGCAATATTTTTTTTAAGAAGAATTGAATAAAAACACGAGCTAAATTAAAAAAAAAAAAAAGCAAAAACGATACCTTCTACTTAGAGTACCGTATCGTAACAAAATGGTAACCACGTTTCAACAATCATAGCCACTGGATTATACTGTTTTGTTGAATAATCAGGATTAATGACAAAAAGAAATGTTTAATCAAGCAAAACTGGGCTTGAGTAACTTTATTAAAATCTTCTTCTTCTTTCTTTCTTCATTGCCCGCTTTTCTGTGAGGGTTGCGGGGGCAGTAGGTCAAGATTGAGCCGCCACACCTCACGGTCTTCCATCACCTCCATCATTTCACTTGGGCGGAGTCCCAAGCGATTCCATCCAAGATCCTCAATGTAATCGGTCCATCTAGTTCTAGATCGTCCGACTGGTCTTCTCCCATTTGCTTTGGCATGTAAAGCTTGTTTGGGGAGTCTTTCCTGAGGCATTCTGCTTACATGGCCAAACCACCTAGGCTGAGAGCTTTCAATTCGGAGAAGTAACGGCTCGATGTTAAGAGATTTTCGAATTTCAGAGCTACGCACCTTGTTAAACAGTGTAACTCCTTCGATTCTTCGTAAAAACCTCATTTCGGATGCTTGCACTTGTGATCGCATTCTTTCGGTCATTACCCAAGATTCATGACCATAAGTGAGAATGGGGACAAAAACTGCTTTGAAAATTGAGAGCTTTGCCTTTTTCGACAATTCTCGTTTCATGACAACCGAGTAGTGCAAAGCTCGCATTGCTGCACTAGCCTTGCCTATTCGGGTATCCAGTTCTTCGTCTTGCCTTCCGTCACTCGTAAATGCAACCCCAAGATACTTGAACTTCTCTACCTGCTTCAGTGTCGCTCCATTCACTTGTAATACGCACTGATCAGGGTTTCTTGAAAGATGAAGTAACTCAGTTTTGGCCGTGCTTATTTTTATTCCGGCGGTGTTGCATGCATCTGCAAAGCTATTTAATGCGCGCTGGAGGCCAGATTCTGTGGAAGAAAGCAGAACCAAATCATCAGCGAATAGCAGACGACTAATTTTTCAATTTCCAATCGTGGCACACTCATCAGCTTGGCTGTATTTGTCGATCCAATTCATGTAAACAATGAAAAGGAGAGGTGACAAAACGCACCCTTGCCGGAGTCCAACGCCCACATGGAACGGCTTTGATTGCTTGCCATTTACCCGAACACAAACCTCCGGTCTGCAGTAGAATGACTTAATAGCGCGTAACAATTGACCATCAAGGCCATACACCTGCAAAACCTTCCAAAGTTCATCCCGAGGAACTCGGTCATATGCTTTTTCAAGATCGACAAAGCATGCAAAGAGATCTTTGCCATACTCCCAAGATTTCTCGAAGATTTGCTTCAGAGTGAAGATTTGGTCCGTGGTGCTGCGACCCGGAAGAAAACCGCACTGACCATCTTCCAGTTTTGATTCCACTATTTCTCGGCATTTCCTTTCAAGGCATTTGGCATATACTTTCCCTGGCAAACTAAGGAGTGATATCCCTCTGTAGTTTGTACATTGCTTGCGATCTCCTTTCTTGAATATCGGAGTAATCACACCTGTTTGCCAATATCTGGGAGTTTTGCCAAGCTTCCACGTAACTTGACACACTCGCGTTAACCAGAGAATTCCTTCTCCAGTCAGCGCTTTCAACATCTCGGGTCTGATTTCATCTTCACCACCAGCTTTTCCAGATTTTATCCCTTTAATTGCAGTTGCCACTTCTGCTGCAGTGAAAACTTCGTTCTCCCCTAGATGTGTCACTTCTTGTGTGTCACGAGTCGATGCTTTTACAGGATTCAAAAGATCTTCAAAGTATTCTCTCCATCGTGAAAGGATTTCATTCTCATCCGTTAGAATGATACCGTCAGAATCCTTGATGGAGTACGTGATACTCGATCTTTTGCCACGTAAACGACGGATGGTCTGCCAAAATACTTTGTTTGCCGAAAAATAGTTGGAATCCAACCGACGACCAAACTCTTCCCATGACTTCTCCTTGGATTTCTTTACTGCCGAAGTCGCCGCTTTTCGCGCCTCAGTGTACCGGGATTGCTAATCAGATGAGGATCTGTCCTGTAGCCAGGCCTTGAACGCATCTTTCTTTGCTCGAATAGCTTCTTTAATCTCTTGGTTCCACCAAGGTGTCCTTTTCTCACTATCGCCCGCCATTTTAAGCCGTTTTCGCCCACAACTTTCAGCAGCTGATGAAATGATTGCTGATCTGAACAGCAGCCATTCCCTCCCGATATCCTCGGATACATCAGGAAGTTGTCTGAACTTAGATGATATACTGGATGCAAACTGTTTTCTTACTTCTTTGTCCTCCAAAGCTTCTCATTTGATCCGGTAAGTCACAGACGACCTGTTGGATCTCTTGTTTGGCCAAGGTTTCGAAAGTCGTAAGGAACATACTACCAGATGGTGATCAGTTGACAATTCAGCACCTCGCTTCACTCGAACGTCCAGCACATGAGAAAACAAATCTGACGAAACTATGCAAAAATCTATCAAAGATTTTTGATCCATACTAGGTCGATACCATGTATACTTGTGAACCTCTCTGTGCTGGAAAAATGTATTCATGATGCGGAGTCCGTTGCTGCAACAGAGCTGCAATAAATACCTTCCGTTCTCATTCAGTCCAGTGACTCCATGTTTTCCGATCACACCCTTCCACGTATCTGTGTCTGTTCCAACATGTGCGTTAAAATCCCCCATAAGGACTGTAGATTCAGTAGCTGATACTCGTAGAAGTGCATCATTTACTTCATCCACAAAAGTCTGATATTCACTCGTGGCATTGGGGGCATATACCTGCAATAAGCACAATGACCGATCCAATACCTTAAGCTTCAACATACAGACCCGTGATCCCAGAGGAATCCAATCTGACACACAGTCTGACAAACGGGGGCTTGTGAGAATCCCCACACCCGCTTGTGCAGACATACTAGGATCAGTACCAGAATAGAAGAGTTTCCATCTGCCATCCAGATCCACAGTTCCAGAGCCACGTCGTTTGGTTGAAGAAACTCCGATAATATCGAGATGATACCGCTTTGCTTCCTCAACCAATTCTAGCTCTTTTCCTGTGAGGGTGAGGATATTCCAATTGCCCAACAGCAGTTGGTGATGGTTGACCCGTGAGTGTGCGACATTATTAAAATGTAAGGACAAATGATGTTAAAATTCGTGAACATTTAAAAACCATCACCCTCGACCAAAATTTAGTGGTTCTTATACAGAAAAAAAAGAAGATTGTACTCCATTATTGATGTTTACATCGCCAAGGTTTATTTATCTGAGAAACAACGAAAATTATATTAGGAGACCATAACGATTAAAAAGTTTTTACATTTTACCAAAAGACTAACCTCGACATTAGCAAAGTTGTTTAATTATCATTTCAGCAGGAATTTAAGGGGTCGAGAAAACAAGCGGTCAGCCGGTTGAAATTATTTTCAAACTTTATGCAATGTTAAATGTTTATTGCAGTAAATAGTATGCCAATAAATTTTAAGAAAATCGTTTTCAATAAATTTCTTTGCCCGCGTATAGAGTATTACATTGGCGTAGTCTAAATTGAGAATGCTGATTGGTTGAACACAAACACCGTCGCAAACGCCTTCTAAAGATTTGCTCTGTAGGCAATGTACGCGGTTTTCCGTGCGAACTGAATTTCGTTTGTGTTCGCGTTCGCGCTCCATGTAAACGAATCTACTTTATTTTATTATGACCTTTCTTCCGCGAACGCCGCCTTCTTGTTTGCGCCGCTTTCCGCGTTCGCGTGTGTATAAACGGGCCTTAACAAGACATCACAATAAAGCGCCATTTAAGAAGAAACCAATGTTGTAACCAAACTATAGTAAAACGAAGTGTCTTATTTTTCACTGCACTTCGATACTTCGCGTACAGACTCCGACTACAATTCAGCTCCGAAACTTTAGAACAACTACTCCACTCCAGCAGACTCCGACTTCCAAATGCTTGGTTAAAAAAAATTGAACATCAAGCCAAACTAGAAAAATGCTGATTTTATTCTCTTAGCTATGAACTAAATTTTAATTTACCATGATTATTTATATTATTATATTTCAAAATTTGGTGTACCTTCTATATCAAGCAATTAAAGATATTTGTATGATAATATAAAGGTCACCATAATTTTGATGGTGATGTGGCTCCCCACACCCTTCTTTTCTCCCTTTTTTTAACCACTAGTTGCTTTTTGCAGCTTTTTCCACTCCGCTCTGAGACTACTTTATGTTGAAGAACAAGAAAATATTTGATTCAAAACAGTAAAGCTTTATTTAAAATAATAAAATTTTTAAACGTTTCGGACTTAGCTTTGTCCATCTTTAGTAAAAAGTAAAATCTAAAACAGTAAAAAAGTAAAGAAGTAGTCTCGAATGAAAGTAGACACATTTCAGTACAAGTTGTACATAACGCTGCAATTGAGTAAAACCTGCTGATGTAAACAATCTGCTGTTCCACTGCTAAACACACTAAGTAATTCTCTGATACTAGCACAGTGCAATGAATGAGAAAAGAGGATAAAAACAAAGAACAATCACGTGTTGAACAGATACAAAGTTATCGATGACTGATCAACGTTTATGTCCGATTTCAGTTTGTCGATGCTTAAAGTTTCTAAAATGAATAGCTTGGTTCGGTTCCTGGCAGTTCCAAGTATTTTAGGTTTTGCAAAGTCAATTTTATGGTCGGAATTTTCGTAGAGGTGGTTGGTAACGTCTGTATTTTTACATTTTTTGGAGCCGGGGTTGTGTTCGTTGAGTCGTGTAAGTAAATTTCTAGCAGTCTCACCAATGTAGTTGCTGCCGCGTGAGCAATGAATATGATAGACCACATTTGACCGATGTAGTAGTGCTTGACTTTCTTTGACTCAAAAAAAAACTTTTTAATTTGAATGTGTCGTGAATAACTCTATCTTTGATTTTCCCATTTGTATTTTTTGCAAAATAGTTGCCGATTTCATGCTGTACTTGCATTGAGATTGGTCCCAGAAAGGGAAGCCTGCAAGTCAAATGCTTTTGAGTAGGTTGAGTAGTAATTTGGTTTGTTCTCTTCGTATCCGTGTGTTTGGAATTTAAAAAACCTCGAATGCAATTGTCAACAAATGTCCTAGGGTATCCATCTTTTGCCAGCATTTCTTTAATTCTCATGAAATCGCTGTGAATCAGTTTGTATGAAGATCCAATTTTGTAGGCCCGTTGTAGTAGTGAGTTCACTAAATTGCGTTTGTATCGGTAAGGGACAAAACTGGTCCACTTTAAATACAGTCCGGTATGAGTTTTCTTTCTGAAGACGGATGTTTGTGCTACATTTCCGGTATTTCTTGAAACGAGTACATCAAGAAGGCAAGTTGTCCATTGCACTCCTGTTCCTGTGTAAAATTTATAGATTTATGAATGCGATTCATTACGCCAAAGAAAGATTGAGCTTCCTCATCACTTGAAAATACCAAAAACAAATCGTCCACGTATCTCAGCAGTACCGCCAGCCTGTTTTGTTGTGATGCAGAGAGAGCCTCTTCTATTACATAATTCATAAATACGTCTGCTAACATCGGAGCTATGGGAGACCCCTTTGCTATCCCATCCACTTGCTTGTAGTATTTTCCTTGAAATGGTAAAGTTGTGCTTGATGCTGCCCAATTGAGTAAGGTTTTCAATCTTCGTTTGTTCAGGTTGTGAAAGGTCTCAATATTGTCTTTGAAAATTGTATCCAAAATTAATTGTAAGGTGAACTGAAGTGGAATATTGGTAAAAAGGCTAACTACGTCGAAAGAGTACATAACCGAATCATTGAGGGATAGATTTTTTACCTTAACAATAAAGGAAAAAGTGTCCTTCAAATTTGTTGAATGGGAGCCCAATGGGCTGAGGATATCCGAAAGCCATTTGGCACACTCATGATTGAATGACCCAGTGGAAGCCAGAATTGGTCTAAGGGGTGTTCCATCTTTATGTACCTTTGGTAACCCATACATAGTTGGTGTTGCAGCTGAGGTAGGGTAAATTCGTTGGTAATCCTCGTTGGTAATAGCGCCTTTTCCTTTTAAGTAGCGGATACATCTTTGAAATTGATCCAGTTTTTGAAGATATTCATTTTTTCCAACCGGAACGAATTTGGTGCGATCGGGCCTACAAAATTGGATCTTCATACAAACTGATTCACAGCGATTTCATGAGAATTAAAGAAATGCTGGCAAAAGATGGATACCCTAGGACATTTGTTGACAATTGCATTCGAGGTTTTTTAAATTCCAAACACACGGATACGAAGAGAACATACCAAATTACTACTCAACCTACTCAAAAGCATTTGACTTGCAGGCTTCCCTTTCTGGGACCAATCTCAATGCAAGTACAGCATGAAATCGGCAACTATTTTGCAAAAAATACAAATGGGAAAATCAAAGATAGAGTTATTCACGACACATTCAAATTAAAAAGTTTTTTTTTGAGTCAAAGAAAGTCAAGCACTACTACATCGGTCAAATGTGGTCTATCATATTCATTGCTCACGCGGCAGCAACTACATTGGTGAGACTGCTAGAAATTTACTTACACGACTCAACGAACACAACCCCGGCTCCAAAAAATGTAAAAATACAGACGTTACCAACCACCTCTACGAAAATTCCGACCATAAAATTGACTTTGCAAAACCTAAAATACTTGGAACTGCCAGGAACCGAACCAAGCTATTCATTTTAGAAACTTTAAGCATCGACAAACTGAAATCGGACATAAACGTTGATCAGTCATCGATAACTTTGTATCTGTTCAACACGTGATTGTTCTTTGTTTTTATCCTCTTTTCTCATTCATTGCACTGTGCTAGTATCAGAGAATTACTTAGTGTGTTTAGCAGTGGAACAGCAGATTGTTTACATCAGCAGGTTTTACTCAATTGCAGCGTTATGTACAACTTGTACTGAAATGTGTCTACTTTCATTCGAGACTACTTCTTTACTTTTTTACTGTTTTAGATTTTACTTTTTACTAAAAATGGACAAAGCTAAGTCCGAAACGTTTAAAAATTTTATTATTTTAAATAAAGCTTTACTGTTTTGAATCAAATTAAGTAAAACTGCCGTTCAATCAGTCCCGAAGACAATGTTGTATTTGAGACCTTTTTTGGTAGTTTAATTAGGCAAGTTTTCTTGCATGAGGTTCTTTCTTTTTTTTTGCTTTTACTTTGGACTGGCAAGCAATTAAATCATTTTAACCAAATTTAATTACATCAAAACTTGTGCATTTAGACCTACAAGGTTTATTTATCTAAAAACCAACGAAAATTATATTATGAGATAATAACGAAATTTAATCACATCGATAGTCAGCAAAATCGTACGCTGGCAAAAGGTTGCTCTTCTTACTCTATCAAATTTTTAGGGACCTCAACACTTCCACAACCGCATAGGCATAGCCAGAGGGTCCGTCCCCTCAATTGAAATATCACCAATGATAAAAATGTTGGCAAGATACGATAGCCTAGGTTTTCTTCAGTTTACTTTAGCGTTTAGGCGTATAACAGTAATTAACAATAATATCGATAATGACGACCATGTGGCCCGGGCAACCCAATTCAAATCTTTACGAACCAATTTAACTGTGTAACCCATGAGAAATTCAAGGTTTTGGTCTAAAAAGTTGCAACCCCTGGCCCTCATTTAACCTTTTTATGATCCTAATGCAATAACATTATTAACAACCATCTATCATACAAACTTTATATCGCAATCCAACTTCGCTAGTTTTAACGTGACAAATTACTTATGATAGAAAAAAAATAGCTAGAGAAATGCTTATTGAACAAAAGAACGTAGGCGATTACATATTTGGAGACGAGTTTATATTTTATACCTTTCTTTTTAGCGGCGGCACAACACAGAAAAAATATGCTATAATAGTTGAAATTGGTGTAATTGGAGCAGGTTTCATATCATAGTGGCGTACATTTTTAGCACTATACATACGATATTTCTTTGTTATTCTTCCTAGTAACGAAAAAGACATTTCTTCTACACCTACTTGTTTTACAGTGGTGAATATTACATTTACTGTTTAATGAGTTAAATTAGCTTTTTTGTTTCAGTTTTTTTTATTTTTTTAATTAGCCTAAAATGTACTATGTTTTTCAAATTTTACTGATTTATTTAATGTGGTATAATTGTACTAGTCTAATTTATGTCCCAATTGTCAATATAAAGCGTCAGCTAATTCTCTCAAAGAGTGAATTATATTTTAACAGAAAATATGATAAAAATGTTGAAACTAATGTTAAAACTAATTAACATGAAACTAATGTAGCATAACATCTAAGGTATAGGGTTTGTTCTCACAGTTAGCATGGCTTGTATATTTTACTGATTTTAGTCTTACTCAATGTATTTTCTTATTTTTTCATAAATATGAGTACTTTTTTGGTTTAAAATTACTTTGTATAACATTAAGTAACTTTGATGTTGCTTGGTGTTTGATAATTTAATTTTCACTCTGGATATTTGTCATTGACCAACTTATTGTGAATGCGTTTAAATAAAACTTCCGTTTCCTCCATACTGAACTGATTTGGGTCATATTGTAGATGGAATATGTATTTGATGTGATGATATTGCACGTTTGGTATGATGGATGATTTTAGTTTCTTAATTTTACCGTGGCACAATCATGCAGGACCGGTTTATTATTATTATTATTATTTTCAGCCCAGGAAGCAGAATTACAAGCTGGGCCGGGTTTTTGGGTCGGGTTCGGGTTTGGGCCTAAAGTTGACAAAAGTCCAGGCTTAATTCGGGTCTGAAACAAGATTTTTGTCTAAGGTGCACAAAATGTAATTAAAATAACTTGGCATTAACTTGGCAATAACGCTTACGTTTTTCAGACCTAACTTAGTTTTTTTTTTCCGGGTATGATTTCGGCTTCAAATTAGTTTTCGGGTTTGGGCCGGGTTCTGGCTTATATTTTTGGGTCGGGCCTGAACTAATCGGCCGTTTACAACTTTGGCAAGAAGACAAAATTTTTGCTGCCTTGAATTCGTCAAACTAGAGATCACTAATTCAAAATAACTGAACAAGCTTGATACATTTCATATCGAGTAACGTTTAGAGAAGTGTCGTGTATTTTCTATTTTGTCCATATCATAAAAGCTTAACACAATCTGCAGCACGCTATTGAAGCAGCTAGAGCTACATGGCCGCATGGAGTTTGGGGGCGCCCGGTCACGTCACCGGAATTTTATGGGCCGAAAATCCGCAAAAAGTAGACGAATTTGAACCGATATATCTCGGTAAGGACCAAAATATTGATGAAAATGGGTAGATAGTAGCATATTTGAAATTTGCAGTAAATTTGCGACTTAATTCAACCAAAAACTCATGCTCAAAAAACAATGTTTTTTGAATAGTAGCCTGCGCCCTTAACAGCAGCCTTTTTTTTTAGGTGTTACTTAAAATCGAGGAGTTATGAAATTGAAGCAGATGTGTTTTAAAATCAACGAAAAGTAGGCTACTAACGATTAAATACTCTGTGTTTTTATTTTAGCCACATCGACCTTAACTCAAACTACTTCAACTTCAGATCAAAGTAACATTGGTGAGTAATGTAGAAAAATATTTTTTATGTTAATTAAGTGGTTGTTAGGTAATGTTATCACTGCTTTTTTTACCAATTAAAGTAACAACAAATGAACTAAATGCGGTGGTATTAGCACACAGTGTATTTTTGTCTGAAAAAATTTAAGTTGATATAAAACAAGCTCAACCAAAAAAGCATGGAAAACTCTTGCTTTAACAAAAAATAATTTCGCTTTTCCAAAGTTTTGGACTTGGCAAAAATTGGCGAAAACAAGGTTTGAGAATTTTTTAAGTTTGCTCAAGTACAACTTCAACAAGTTTTTAGTAAGATATCGTTTGGCCCAATATTTTTTCTGCATTGAATTAATTCTGTATTTGCCAATTCTATTAATTTTTTTTATCCAATTTTGTTGGCTGTGAATTGGACATTCTTGACTGGTAGACACATTTTCGTAAGCTGCTCTTTTTCCACAATCAATTTGTTACGAAATATTGCTGTTGATGTGTTTTAAAGTAAGCAAAAAGAACTTACGATTAAACATTGCATTATTATTATTTTAGCCTCATTGACGCTTATTCAAACTACTTCGACTTCAAATCAAAGTAGCACTGGTGGGTAATAAAGAAAATAAGTTTTTATGTTAAATAACTGATGGTTACAATCATTGTTTTTTTGCCAATTTTATACATTAAGAGGTAAAAACAAGACAGGCCAGTTTGTCGAGCGGTAGCGCGTTCGTCAATGGAGCGGAGGGTCTGATGCTCAAACCTTGGGCGGGTCAAATTGGAAGCATTGTTTCCAACGGCTCACCACCGCTTCGACACTTCTTTAAAAGTAGCTGTGTTGCGCAGACGCAATCTACAGTACTTGTGGGGAATTTCAACGTACATGTTGGAACAGACACAGATACGTGAAAAGGTCTTTTGACAGTTCCCGGTCGATTATTTTTATTTAAACTAGTTAGCTCTGCATGCTTTTGTTATTCAGTTTAAGACAAATCATAGGCGTCTGCAGAAAATTTTTCAGGGGGGCAAAAATATTAGAGCCGGTATTAACTACTAAAAATGGAAATTTTTTTGAAATTTGGAAGGTTTAAAAGAGTGTATGTGAAAATCCAGGAAGGCCATGCCCCCCCTGCCCTCCTTCTTGCAGACGCCCATGCGACAAATAAATAATTGAATTGAATTGGGTGTGGTCGGAAAACATGGAGTCACTGGACTGAATGAGAACGGAAGGTATTTATTGCAGCTTTGTTGTAGCAACGGACTTTACATCATGTATACGTTTTTCCAGTACAGAATGGTTCACAAGTATACAAGGCATTGAGCATTGACCTAACATGGATTAAAAATCTTTGATAGATTTTTGCATAGTTTCGTCAGATTTGTTTTCTGATGTGCTGGACGTTCTAGTGATGCAAGGTGCTGAAATTACCAACTGATCACCATCTGGTAGTAATGTCCTTGCGACTTTCGGAACCTGGGCAAAACAGGAAATCCAACAAGTCGCTTGTGACTTACCGGATCAAATGAGAAGCTTTGGAGGACAAAGAAGTACGAAAACAGTTTGCATCCAGTATATCATCTAAGTTAAGACAACTTGCTGATGTATCCGAGGACATCGAGAGGGAATGACTGCTGTTCAGATCAGCGATCATTTCATCAGCTGCAGATTGTTGTGGGCAAAAACGGCTCAGAGTGGCGGACGATAGTGAGAAACGAATACCTTGGTGGAACCACGAAGTTAAAGAAGCTATTCGAGCAAAAAAAGATACGTTCAAGGCCTTGTTACAGGACAGATCGTCATCTGATTTGCAACCCGAAATTGAAACTGAGGCGCGAAAAGCGGCAACTTTGGCAGTAAAAGTCGTGGAAAGAGTTTAGTCGTCGGTTGGATTCCAACTATTTTTCGGCAAACAAAGTATTTTGGCAGACTATTCGCCGTTTACGTGGCAAAAGATCGAGTGCCACATACTCCATCACGGATTCTGCAGGTAACATTCTAACGGATGAGAATGAAATCCTTTCACGATGGAGAGAATACTTTGAAGATCTTTTGAATCCTGTAAAGGCATCAACTTGTGACACACAAGAAGTGATACATTTAGGAGAAGAAAAAGCTTTCATTGCAGCAGAAGTGGCATGGGCAATTAAAGAGATAATATATGGAAAAGCTGTTGGTGAAGATGAAAGCAGACCCAAGATGTTGAAAGTGCTGACCGGAGAAGGAATTCTCTGGTTAACGCGAGTGTGTCAAGTTACGTGGAATTTTGGCAAAACTCCAAGAGATTCGCAAACAGATGTGATTACTCCGGTATTCAAGAAAGAAGATCGCAAGCAATATACGAACTGCAAAGTAATATCACTCCTTAGTTTGCCACGAAAGCATTCGCTAAATGCCTCGAAAGGAAATGGTGAGAAATAGTGGAATTAAAACTGGAGGATGACCAATGCGGTTTTGGTTTGGGTCGCAGCACCACGGACCAGATTTTTACTCTGAAGGAAATCTTCAAGAAATCATGGCAGTATGACAAATATCTCTTTACATGCTTTGTCTTTCTTGAAAAAGCATATGACCGAGTTCCTCGGGATAAACTTTGGAAGGTTTTGCAATATTGTGGTTGTTACGCGCCATCAATTCATTTTATTTCCAACCGGAGGTTTGTGTTCGGGTAAATGGCAAGCAATCAAAGCTGTTCCATGTGGAAGTTGGGCTTCGGCAAGAGTGTGTTTTGCCACCTCTCCTTTTCATTGTTTACATGAATTGGATCGACAAAATGCTACCAAGCTGATGAGTGAGCCACGATTGAAAATTGCAAATTCAGTCGCCTTTAATTCGTTGATGATTTGGTTCTGCTTTCTTCCACAGAATCTGGCCTCCAGAGCGCAATAATTAGCTTTGCAGATGAAAGTGACACTGCCGGAATGACAACAAGTACGGCCAAAACTGAGTTACTTCATCTTTCAAGAAGCCCTGATCAGTGCTTGTTGCAAGTGAATAGAACGAAACTGAAGCAGGTAGAGAAGTTCAAGTATCTTGGGGTTGCATTCACGAGCGAGGACAAGGCGAAACACTGCAAACCCGAATTGGCAAGGCTAGTTAGTGCAGTAATGCGTGGTTTGCACGATTTGGTTGCCGGAAAAGGAGAATTCTAGCAAAAGGTAATTCTCTCAATTTTGAAAAAACAGTTATTGTCTCTGCTCTCACCTACCGTCATGAAAATTGGGTGATGACCGAACGAGTGCGAACACAAGGGCAAGAGTCCGAAATGAGGTTTTTACGAAGAATCGAAGAAGTTACACTATTTAAGTAGTCAAGGAGCTCTGAGATTCGAAAATCTCCTAACATCAAGCCGTTACTTCTCCAAATTGAACGATCTCAGCTTAGATGATTGGGCCATGTAAACAGAATGCCTCTAGAAAGACTCCTCAGACAACCTATACTTGCCAAAGCATATGGGTGAAGACCAGTAGGACGACCTAGAAGTAGTTGGAGTATTTACGTAAAGGATCTCGTGAAGTGATGTGGCGGGTTAATCTCGAGCTACTGCCTCCGAAACCTTCAAAGAAAAGCTGGCAGTGAAGAAAGAAGAAGAAGAAAGAAGCGTAAGAAAATGTTTCTTTGTGTGCTTTCGCTTTCCACTGGCAACAATTTAATCCCCAACAACATTAAAAGGAATTAAAGCACTTGTAGCCAAAATTTGGCAGGGAGTCGCCCATCAAAATCTATATATTGCCACAAAAGTCATTTTAAGGACTAAAGCTTTGAGCTAATATGTTTAAGTGCTTCAAGTTTTGTCGCAGGTTAGATCATTGCCAGTGCCACTTAGAATTTTTCAAATTTTTTTGCTTTTCTCTTGGCCTGGTTATTTTATGGCATCGAAAAAATCAAAATTTTTGTTCGTTTGTTAGTTGTTGTTGTTGTTGTTGTTTTTTTTTTGTCGGTTATTTAACGATCATTGACCTAAATTTTTTGTGAAAAACCGAAAAAAATATAACCACCAAAATAATTTTAAAAATTCGGTTTATTTTTGAATACAATCCCAAAAATTGCATCCTTGCAATCCCGAAAAAGACCTCAAAATATTTCAAATAACAAAAAATTCAGAAAATCGGACATTTGACGAAGAGATTTGAGCAAAAAAATACATCCAAGACTTCAATATTTGCCGACGATCCGCTTTTTTGTAAGCTTTCTGCACAAGTCTAACAATAGACTCTTATCAAGAAAATTTCTTCTGTTTACCGTGTTTCATCTTTCAAAATTTGTGCGCTTTAATTGGCACTTTAATCAACCTAAGCATTTTTATACAGCTGTTACGTAATTGGGACTTCGCGCGAGCGCGTAGTACCGGTGGTTTTGTTCGCGAATTTCGGCAGATGAGGATTGATTTATCACTAACAAACGATAAAACCTAAAAAGTTGAAATTTGGACTCAACATAACAAATAATGAAAGCGTTTTGTGTGCCAATTTTGGGGATCCTAGGTGACGTGACCGTGAATTGAAACACAAAAAAACATAAAAAACGGTAGTTTTTGGCTTGAAAAGTTATTTAATTGCTTATAATTCCAAAACCACTCAATGTGCAAAGCTGAAATTTGGACACAATGTGTATGCTTATAATCGATTTATGCAAACCAAGTTTGGAGGCGCCCGGTTACGTGACCAAAATTTTACAGGCCAAAAGTGGGCAGAAAGTGGACAATTTTGAACCAATATATCTCGGTAATTACAGATATTGATGAAAACTGGTTTGTGCTTTTTGAGCACACTATCAACTGCCTTTCTTTTGGTTATGTTCATTTACCCCAACTTGATTACTATTTTTCTTCTTTTGTTTCTTTTTTCTTACTTTTTTTTTATTCTTCTCCGGCTACCTACTCTTAAACTGCTAAACGCACTGTATTCAAAGTTTGAGCGATTGAAGATATCAGGGAGGACTAGTGCCCGACTGAAATTGGGGGTGCCAGGTTGGGGTAATCCCCCTCAAACAGGTCCTCCAAAATTTTGAACTTTTAAGTCGTTGGAGCTAGATGAATCAAATTTTCGGAATGGGTAGATATTAGAAATAAACTAAACCTAACAAAAATTGGGGGAGCCACAATGGGGAGTTTACCCCCGAACGGACCCTCCAAAATTCAAACTTTTTACCCTTTAAAACTACATGAAATTTTTAAGGTGAGTAAATATAAAAGAAAGATAAAAATTGACAAAATATGGGGGTACCAAAATGGGGGGTGCCCTCAAACGGGGTCGAAAAAATTCAAACTTCATGCTAGACACATGAAATTTTCAGAATAGCCGAATATTACAAAAACATTAAATTTGACAAAGTTTGGGAATCAAAATGGGCGGTTCTCCTAAAACGGGGCCGCCAAAATTGTGAAGCTTTAAACCATTAAAGCTAGATAAATCAAATTTTTGGAGTGGGTAGGTATCAAAAACAAACTAAACTAAACAAATATTATGGGTTTCAAAACTGGGGGTTACCCCCAAACGGGGACCTCCAAAATTCAAACTTTTTAACCTTTAAAGCTGGACATATAAAGTTTTTAAAGTAAGTAAATTTAAAAGAAACATAAAATTTAAAACAATTCGGAGTACCAAAGGGGGGTCCCCCTAAATGGGGCCGCCAAAAATCAAACTTTCGAACCACACAAGCTAGACAAATGAAACTTTTAGGGTTGGCAAATATGAAGAAAAGATAAAATTTGACAAAATTTGGGTAGATCAAAATGGGGGGTACCCCTCAAACGGGGCTGCCAAAATTTAAGCTTTTTAACCACTCGTGCTAGACACATGAAATTTTCAGGATATGCTAATATGAAAAAAAGATAAAATTTGGCGAAATTTAGGGGTACCAAAATGAAGGAATCCTCTTCAAACAAGGACGCCAAAACTCAAAATTTAACCACTTACGCTGGACTGATGAAATTTTCAGGATAGACAAAATGAAGATAAGATAAAATTTGACAAAATTTGGGAGCACCAAAATGAAGGGATCCCCCTTAAACAAGGACGCCAAAATTCAAAACTGAACCACTTACCCTGGACTGATGAAATTTTTCAGAATAGCCAAATATGAAAAGATAAAATTTGACAAAGTTTGGGAGTACCACAATGGGGGTTCTCCTCAGATGAGGATGCCAAAATTCTCACTTTTTACTTGCGTAAGCTAGACTTATCACAATTTCAGGATACACAAGCAAATATGAAAGAAATATAAAATTTGACAAAAAGTTTGTGGCACAAAAATGGGTTCCTTCAGAATTCAAATTTTTCAACCATTCAAGCTAGACATGACAAACTTTCAGAACAGGCAAATATAACCAAAGATAAAATCAGGATAGATAAATAAAATATTACTAATTTGAAGTGCCATAATTAGAGAATCCTCCTCCAACGGGTCCTTTAAAAGTTTTAACCACTTAAGCTAGACAAAAAAAAACTAGAATCTCATACTATTGGGGTGCTCCAGTTGTGTTGGCACTTCCCCCCATTAACTACAAAAGCTTAGCAAACTAAATCTATTGGATAAGTTAAAATGAATCAAAGATTAAAGACAGCAAATTTAATTGGCCACATTGAGGAGACCATGCCAAATGGGCTCCTTAAAATTTTTATATTTTTATTACGAAGTACTCCAGCAAGACATATCAAATTTTAAGGGTACTGGTTGGCTAATATTACAAAAAAATAAAACATGCCTAACTTAGCAATGCCATGTTGGACAATTAACCTTTAAATGGACCTTCAAACTGTACGTTAAATTCTCACAATGAATTGGTATCACAAAAAAGTAGAAAATTAAAACCCATGGGATTACTGCAACATTTAACACGTTGAAGTACTTGAGCTTAATGGCTTTGTTAGATTTAAGCTGAATGGCCGAGTATTTTTACTGAACTGTCGCTGATAACGTTGAAAAAATCTTCTCCTTGCTCTTTAAAGTTTTTGAACACTTTTTTAAAGAAAGCTTTTGTGCTGAATAATGGATGTAATACGATATACTGTACAATATCTAATATGTTGGCCGTTGGGTCGCACTGCTAAATAGCGTCCTCAGAATTAGAACCGTTGTAAAATGCATACTTATTTTTGGCCGTGGATAGTGTTAAGTTTGGCTGATGTAATAAAGTCGTTGAAATTTTAAAGATCACTTCATGTCATTGCATAATAAAGAGAAAAACTATTTGAACTCCTCATAGCTTTTTGATTGACGTTACTTGATTATTTTAATAACTTTTTGAGACCTTTATACGTTGAGAGCGAATGACCTCCAAGCTGTTGATGAACTAAAAAGAGCGCAATGTGCGAAAGAATTAAGTGGATGATTTTTGGTAAATAGTTGTTCGACTTTAACATTACTCCTAGTGTTTTGGAAAGCATAGAGTTGAGTAAATTATTATAAGTTTTTTATGTCAAGTCATCGTAAAGTTAGACTCTGTAATATCACTTACAAATGTTTAAGAATTTGATTTTTTGTTTCTAAATTTTGTGTGTGTACGTATCTCTTTTCATGCTAATTGCTAAGGCAGGCATTGTTTAATTTAGTTCTCAGACTTTGAGAAAATTTGTCGAACTGTTTATACATGACGTGCTGGTATAAAATTCGTCTTAAAAAAATATTGTAGTGGGCTATTTGGGGTGTAGATTTGATATTTCGGATAGTGTCTCAAATTTCTGGTCAAGATAATGTAAGTTGCAAAGTCCGAAAATCATATTGACATTTTCAGATCAAAAGTTTTAATTTCTGTGTTTCAATCGTAGCAAAAGGTTATTGTTGAAATATTTGTTTTAACTAGGGTTTTTATTTGTAACCGCAATTTTAACAATTGCGCTGCTAAGCGAAAATTCAACTAACTCCTTAAAATTTGAAACGAGATCTGTTAGATGTTTATAAATGCCTTTTCTAGACATTTAAATTTTGGAAGCCGTTAAACACAAACTTGACTAAGTTAATGGAACCTTAAGAAATTCGAAAGCGATGTATTTCAGATGTGATTATCACAACTATAGACAGGCTTAACGCAATTGTGAAGTTCTTTAGTTCAGTAACTTGAATACTTTCGCGAAGACCCCGGATATCGCTTGCGATGTCATATTCTAGTTTTTTGTAGCGCTTATTCAAAGAATAAATTCGATATTCAAACTATGCTTCATTCATAAATATCTGTCTGTCCTATCTGTCCCTAGAATTAAACGAAAAGGTTGCAACAGCCAACATTCAGCCTTATTTTATGGATCTTGTTCGCATCTTCTACTTTATTTTATCGCTGTATCACTTTCTGCTAGATTTAGTGCTAAAAGAGCAATCTCATTATAATACATTAAACTTTTGGCTATTATGACGTAAATTATTGGCCCAGAAGGCTTACCTAAAGTTAGTTTTTTTGAACATTTTGTGTTTCCTCAGTTGCAAGAAAAAATTTTCTTTACAAAACATTTCATTCAGCTTTATTGCCAATATTATTAGTTTCCATTACCTTTGAAGCATGGTTGACTCGAAGACCAAAAAGTCCCTTTCCTTTGCTTGCCTAGGTAACTTGGTGAACAAACTGTAATTACAATTACAATTAAATAAATTAAATTGTGATTCTTTGTACTGTACTATTAACCAGGGCTAATAGACTGAGCTTATTATCAGATGGGGCTCACGAATTACAGTTGGAAAGTTGATCAACACTAAACTAATAAAAGAGTTCACTTACTGTCAGCGAGACGAAATCTTGGGGCAAAAAAAAAACATTCGAGCTTGTCAATTTTGTCTGCATATCTGCCAGGCCAGCCATAGCTTTCGCTTTGCTAAGACGGTTTCAGCCCTGCCACAACCTTTCTAGCTTCGTTGCCTCTTTTAATAATAAATCTTTAAAACAAGCTGTGAAATTGCTTAAAGAAGGCAGGATTGAATTGTTAAACTATATGCCAAAATTCTGGAAAATTTCAAAGTATTGGGTGCACCAGCTTTGTTTGGTTAAGAAATAATTTTAGTGCAGGAATACTTAATATATAAAAGCTCATTGATTGCAAAACCAGGAATTTAATTTCATTTCAAAAGTTGAAAAATTAATGCCCCTAGTATAGGCCTACAGTATATACGCACTAGCGGAATTTGCAAAGGCAGAGAACTTAACCATTGCCTTTAAAAGTTGAGTCCGATTCTCTACCGCTACGTCATCCACAACCACAAGTGCTATGTAATTGCTGTTGATGTTTTTTAAAATCAAAGAAAGATAATCTCAACTCTCAACTAAATTCTATATCGTAATAATTTTGGCCACATTGAACCCAACTCGGAGTTATTCAACTACTGATAAAGATATACGACTGTTGTAAAAAAATAGTTTTTGTAGAATGCTTTCAGCCTTTTGCAGTTGTTATGTAGCATACGTATTTTTAAAAAGTAATGGTTTATTTGTTGGTGTAAGTTATTTACAATTTTTCAAAAGTTTTTTAAGCAAAATAGATAGTTGCTGACACCAATTTATGATTAACCAATTCTGCACTTTAAAACGTCAAAAAAAATAACGAAATGAATCATTTATTATCGATGTCGCTATGTGCTTTTGACCGGAGAAACTTAAGTTGATGTTTAACTAGTCTCAATTCACCTATTACAGTAATGCCAGTGAAAGAACATTATTGTATGCCAGTTAATTACGCACACAATATTGATTTTATTAGACCGGGAGCCCGCGTCGATTTCGAAAAATGAAAGTACACCAATTTCTAACTACACAGCGTCACGTGCCAAGATGGCATTTATCATGTGGTGTAGTTGGGAATAATCAGCAAATTAACACTCTCGAATTTCGCTCAAAGCATTAGCGAAAATATACTACTCACTAACACTTTTTCCGCATTTGCTGACTACTTCTGACAATTGAATGAGTAATGACAGACATATTGATTGGTGGTAAACTTCCGCCAAATAAGTGACCTACGATATTCGCTCAACCACAAACGAAAGTACAACTCTTGGAAATAATTGTATTATGTACAGGTTATATAAACTAACACAAAGCGACTAATGACAAACGAGTTTCGAGGTGGGAATCTAGTAAAACACGCAAGTATGTGTACCCCGAATTTGGCCCAAACAAAAACGAATATACCGTGTGCATTAGACTGTTGCGCAGTTCTCCCGAACTCTTTGAATTTATTTTTTCTATCTTCTTCAAAATAAGACGTTGGCAAAGAAAATCAAGAATGCAAAGTTTAAAAAAAATTGAGCTTTAGGGGTAGCTCAGAGACTTATTTTACCCAAAATTTGATATTTGAGAGATTTATGGCCGCTGGATGGTGGTAGGTGAAATCTGTGTAACAAATGAGTCATTGCAAAATTGCACATTTAGTTTTGGTCTAATACTATATATTAAAAAAAAACTACTTACAACTTCAAAAACTGCTTACATTTATATGTTTATGTTTGTTAGTTGTTTTAGAATTGGTGGTCAAAACTGATCACGTTTTTGTGTTGGGAAACAATATCAGAAACTCTGAATACGCTTGACGTACTTCCTGGTTCACTCCCGGAAAGTTAAAACAACTTTCACTGGTAGTTAGATGGCAATATCAACCGCCATCTATGCAACCGCAAGCAGCTCGAGCCAATTATACACAGGGCTGGACAGCGCTGTTTCGAGCTTTTAATATAAGAGCCCGTAGGTTTTTGGCTTGTTTTTTTTTTGTGAAGTACCACATGTGAAAAATCAATTATTTCCTAAATCTTTTAGGGATTTTCCGGTTTGGCCAAAACGTGGCAGGTGAATACTTTTGGCTTAGATGTGTGAGGGCTGTTGATGAGAGCTAAAAGCTCAAAATAGAGCTGTCTAGCTTTGTACATCAGAAACTCTGTTTAAGTTAGACCTGACTGTTTTGGCTTGCTGTGTAAAAATGAATGAAACATAACCTACAACGTCACTTTCTTAAAGAATGACGCGCAGGCTAGGTTGTAGGTCTAGCTACTGTATCGATATCTTTTAAGCAGCTGTTTTGCTACGTAAGGTATAGAGTTTAGTGCTATCTACAAAGTGTAAGCCCTCACAAGAATATTAGTAAATCTGCTAGTAACACTCTTACCAGATCTGTAGATTCTCGCAGTTGGCTTTTAGACACTAGGCCTATTTCTGTATCTAATAACAATACTACCGAAAGCAAACTTTTGCCCTGGGTAAAGCTGGAGTTGCAACAACTCATCAATTAAAAATGGTTCAGAAAATGAAGAAGCTGATTGATGAAATAAAAGGTTTGCACAAATACAACTTTGAGAGAAGAAACTGTAGAAAAGCATAAGAAAACATTCATAACTTCAAAATTTTTTCTCTCTTTTTTCATTGCTCGCTTTTCAGTAAGCGTGGCGCGGGGGAGGGGGGAGTTTGTGGTTAATCCACCACACTTCAGAGTCTTTCATCACTCATTATTCGCTTGGGTGAAGTTCCGAGCGTCTCCATCTGAGGCACTCAATATAATATTGATTCATCTAGTTTTCGGTTGTTCAATAGAGTGGTTCGAAAATACGTTTTTGTTTATAAAATTTTTGCAACCCCTTCAGAAATGTGCCGATAGATGAAAAAACTCTCATGTAAAATTTTGAGGCTTCTATGACAACCGGAATACTTCGTGCATCGAACCCAAAGTTTGAAATTTTTGCTGGAAATGCGTATTTTTTCAATTTTTTTAAACGCGTATTTTAAATACACAAAATTCGTTTGCAGCCCCATTTAAAACTTTGCTTTGTGGTATAAGATGTTAGTTGTGAAGTTTCATTTGATTACGACAACAGTAATGTTGCGCGCAACGCGTTCGAATTTTGATAAAAAAAAATAACAGATTTTTATGTTTTTGCTTGATCAGCGGACTTAGTGCAGATCAATTGTTTCTTAAAACACTACATATATTTGATCTTTTTTTCGATTAAATGGCGTTTTAATCCCGTATTTTCACTCAATAAAGTAATAACCTTGTTTGATTTAACTAAGTGCATCAATTTTATTGTTGTTTTCTTGTATTTAAATTTTTGACCAAAATTTTTCCCAGCTGTTTCAGAAGACCACTTTTTCATCTTGATTCAATTGTCCACGTGCCTTCGAGTAGGTGTAGAGCATGGCTGATCTAAAAAGAATCATTTTTGATTTTATTTTAGAAATAAGTGTTAAATGTCTTCAACTCCATGAAAGCCGTCTTCACGATCGCAAGTATTCAGTCCGATTTCAGGAAAACCTGAAGATTTAACAAGAAATTTACTTCCGACGACCGAGGATCTTTTAAAATATTATTTCCATCTAAAGCATGAATCCAACAAAGAAAACCTACTTGTTTGATATCCAACATAGTTGATTCAGTAATTCAAGTATGGGAAACCAGTCTTGTACCAATCATGTCAAAACCCCAGGTGACTGAGTTTCTAAAAAAAAACACTCGATATTTTTGCTAATTTAAAGAAGAGTTTTGGTCGAAAAAAAAACAACTTCAAGTTAAAACTAGAAGCATTTCGAAAAAGCATCTGTGAGCTATTTGATATATCAGCTTGCAAATGCACAGATTTCTCGGCGCGTGTTTGTCCTAAAAAAAAGAAACTACCAACAAAAGAGCGGAATTTTTTACGTGATTAACAATCAGGAAGAAAAATGTACATCGGACCAACTGATAAACAGGCAACAAAACAAATGGAAAAATCTCTTCAAAGAAAATTTACTTCAACCTAAATCGTCATCAAGTTCATCACGAGATGAGCTTGATGACGATTCAAGTTCTACAATATCATCCAGGTTCAAGGTATTGCGTGGACTGAACATAGCTTTTCCTGTATTCAATTTTCTTTGAAGAGGTTTTTCCATTTGTTTTGTTGCCTGTTTATCAATCGGCCCAATGTACATTTTTCTTCCTAATCGTTGATCAAGTAAAAAATTCCGTTTTCTGCTATTACATGACGTCATTGGCTTTAATATGTAGGAAGATTGCAGCATGTTGAGATTTAGTTTTAGTGCTCTACGATATTATGTATAAATGAGCATATGAACAAAATAAGCTATACATTATATATCTTTTTCTTAATTTTGACCACTAATTGGAAACAAAGAAAGTTGGGGGAAAACATCGACACATACGTCTAATGTATCAAAAATGTCATAATGACATGAAGTAGAGTATGTTCAAATATAAGTTCAAAACTGTCAAAACATTTTAAGCGTCCCAAAATTCAAATTTCGTCGTTATTTTGACAAAATCAAAAATAGATCTCGACCTACAAGAACATATCTATTAAATACAGCTATGACCTTTTTTATTTCATAAAATCATTTATGAAGTTCTGCATTTTACCAAAAAATTGTGTTTTGTAAATCTTCGGTAAAGAGCTTGATTTAAGCAGCCATATTGCAGCAACAGACAAAATTTTTGAAACAGATATCATTGTTTATTACACGCTAAACGTTTTTGACCATTCTTCTGGTCCTCTTCAGAGAAAAATAATCACATCCTATCAGTTTAAAGACGAACTAGCTAATGAGCAACTTTTAAAATAGCAATATGGTTTACCTCAACGCACAAGTACGCAATTTTAACGTAACAATTGTACAAGTTATGCAATGACATGAAGATAGTATCTCATATACATTCAGAGAGAAAAAAAAGAAAAACACTCGCAAACACAAAAACATAGTAGTACATGCTAACCTAATAAACATTTAGTAAGAAAGATGAACCATTAGCGTAGAGCTGTCTATTGAGTTGTGGGTTGTGTTTTTTTATGAGCAAAGCTTCTTGTATCTTTGTGGCATATTCTGAATTACAAATGCGTAAAACTTTAAAACCATTGAAATCTGTAGTATTTAGCTTGCAGTTTTGTAGTGGCAATTGTAGTTTTGTAGTTGCAATTGCAGTTTTGTAGTTGCAATAGTTAGCTTGCAGTTTTGCAGTTGCAATTGTGTTTTGGTTTGGTAAAACTTTTTTTAAGTTAATTAAATTGATCTTTTGTTTCAATCAAAAGCCAAAATTGCAGTTGTCAGCCAAAATTAACGTCATCACTAAACTCTGACGTCATCTGTAACTTGATCATCCTGTATGAACGAATTAGCGAATGAACTATCATATTTATCTCTACCAAATACTAACATAGATGTTTTAATGAAAAATTATACATTTTTTGTGGTTTTATCCTGCCGAATGTGAGAAATGACGTCACGAAATATAACACACCATTTGCATGGGCAGATTTTTGTAGACTTATGGTATGTCATTTAGTAGCCCTAATACTTTTGAAATCTGTTGAAAAACCTTTTTTGTTCTGTTTTTAGGGGTTCATGGCCTACTTAATTGACACGGTCGTACAGTTTGCCTTTTCGAGAGAAAATTAACAGGGTCACTTTTGCAGCTCTCTGTAAATAATTGCATAGTGCTTTGCATTGCGGGCTATGCATTTTACTGTTGCCAATTATGCAAAATGTCTTTCATTTAACGCTGGATTATGGTAAAATACTAATCCAGCTAGTTAAAAAAGAATACAGATTTATCACCAGATGCAGTTTTGAATAATATCTATGGAATTACTAACTATATCTCTTGTGCGGGTAGGTAAATTAATATAAAGTCAATCATACAAACAATGTTGAAATGCAACTTAATTGTAACACGTTAAAAACAAAAGTTTAATTTTCTTGCGTTAATTATGTTATCGGTATATTGTGTTTAAAGGACTTCATTTTATTTGTTCACCAATTTTTGGTTTCGTCTCCGCTTAAACTGCAGCACAGCATCTTTGCACACTTTATTCATTCATTTTTTTGCTCATTATCAAAATACCGATTCACATGGCATATAATCCAATATCGATGAACGTGATGTTGGTCGTATGTTGTTTACAGAAATGACTGCACAGAGTGCACAACTGCAACTGTTCGAGGTGAGAACACTCTCACACGCATCTATTTCAAGTAAAGTTGATTTCAAAAAAAAATCTTGGTAGCTGTTTCTAGCTTTGCAAAAGATTTTGACACATAATTTACCAAGCTCACAAAAGAAAAAATGAGACCTACTCGGGATAATTTCAAAAGGTAATTGTTCGCTTGAGCTATGCTGTGAGCTGTAGCGTAGCGCGGGAGCTATATCCTTCCCTATTAGTCTGCCAACAAACATGCAGAAATAACAAAAATACCACACTTTTAGCACTTCTGAGATTGTTTCTTGCAATGGAATAGACTCAAAAATGATTTAAAGCATATTTTAAAACGTTTATTTAGGGGAAGGAGCTAATTTGTCAAAAATAAAACTAATAAATCACAAAAAAAAACTTTGAAAAATGGTCAAAAAATGGAAATCAAATTTGATTGCTCATCGAAAAATGCTTTACATAAGTTTCATCAAAAATCATGTAGGCTCAGGATTAAGGGGGGAGCTATTTATTATTAGTTGATTAGCAATCACTTCTCTCAAACTTCCTTCCATTAGCCCCCCTAATTATATCTTTCTTTATAAAATATAGCCGAATTAGATTACTTCTTAAGAGTTTTATTGAACTGCCGGTATAGGATTTCATGATTTAACAGCTTGCAAATAAGAGAACTGAAATTCCAGCAATAGCTACCTCCCAGACGTAGCCCATTTTTGCAACTAGTATAGTCATGTTGTTGGATAGCTAATTTTTATGCCAAGGTTTAATAGCATTAATTTTTATCAAAACAGACCTAAAATAAAGTAATTTTAGCCAAAAAAATACAAAATTTTTGAGCGCTGCCCTCCATTGCAGATTTCTGGCTGCGCGCGTGGTTGTAGGTCAGTGGTAGTCATTGAGTTTTGACATTCAACTCATTAAGATCTGTTTATCAGTTTTCTAGCAATTTATCCAGCAGCAACAGCAGCTACTTCCTTAGCATTGCTTTCCAATCTGCAGTATTTATGGTCGCCTGCTATTTTGTTAAGTTGCTTTTTGAACTAATGCAGCACAATGAGTTTGGTTTGATCTGGACAAACATCTTTATTCAATACCGAAATTGACTTTTTGGGAAGATTTTTTGTGGTTAAAATTCGTTCATATGTTTCTACTTCTCGTAAACTGACCAAAAACTTTTGCCTCTTGTTTGGCGCTCCTTTAAACATCTCAGTTCTAAAAGATCAGTTAGGAATCGTGCCGTTTAAACGCATTTGTAGTCTTCGCTAAGCAAATCTTCTATTAAGAAGCAATGCATCACAGCGTTTCTACAAGCAGTGGTGCAAATCTTTGTTGAGCATTGGGGGGGATAATTTGCAATTTTACCCAAATTTTGCTCTTGAACATTGGGGAGGATGAACCTCGACCAACACTTTTTTCAGGAGAGCAAATTAAATGAAGACCAAAAAAAAAAGGTCTTCACCAGAAATTGAACACTTTTTTATCCGAATTTAGATAAAGACCAAAAAAACAAAAAACAAAAAACAAAAAAAGGTCTTCACCAGAAATGAAACACTTTTTTTCCCCGAATTCAAGTACAGACCTGCACTCAGATGCACACCAGCGTCAAATTATTGGAGGGGATGCAGATGAAGACCATACTCAAATTGTTGGGGGGGATACAGTCAAATTATTGGGGGGATATGTTCCCCCATCCCCCCCGGGTTTCAGCACTCCTGTCAACAAGGTCATCACTAGTCAGTTTCGACAACGAATACTTTTCCGTTTTTGAACATTAGTCTTCTTTCAATTACTATTTTTACCATTGCTGCTGTATCAAGCTGCTGTTAATAGTTCAAACTGCAACTACATCAACATAAGTTTTTCGAAACGTGGTTCAGATATCTGCAATATTGAACAATTTTCTTGAGATAAAGCTTAATTCTTAACAAACTAAATTATCAAATTAAATCATTGAAAAATATAAGTTGTCTTGCAACTCCTACGCAGTGAAAAACAGCTCTGCTTTATATTGGCCTTCCTACTTACAGCTATAAGAGTACGACTGACAATGACGGCAAAGGTAATTAAACACAGGAGAAAGTAGGCAAACTGCTGTCACACGCGTTAGCAAAAAGTGACCCTATTAAATTTCTCTCGAAAAGGCAGACTGTACGGCCGTGTTAATTAAGTATGCAATGAGAGGTTAAATCATAAATGCACTCGACTATCAACAATGCTAAAAAATTAAGAAGACAAAATACTTCAGCACAACATGACGTTTGATTGGAAAACCAGCATCGACAATAAGGATAAAACTTTGCATGTCAAAGCGAAACGGAAATTATGACGGCATATCAGTAACATGGTTTTTTGTAACGCAGATGTCTGCAATAAAAGACTGTTGGATAATAACAGTGATGAGTATTTTTCAGTTTAAAATTAGAGATAGATATTGAATAAACTATGAAATTAAAAAAATATTCAATAATTGGGTATTAATATGCTTGTGGTAATAGGTTTAGAATGTAACTTTTGATAAACTTTGGTTTAAGAAATATTCTTGCTGACAATAACTCTAATAACAGTAGAAATGATCAAAAGTGTTCAACTTAAAGTTCAAAAACAGTCAAACTCAAAAAACATTTTTTTCGAATAGCAAAAATTTTGATGATAATAATTTCATTGTGATGTTTTTGACGTTTGCAGACCAGAGTTTTAATATTTTATCGTTTGCGTGTTTCTGGTCTGAACGCTACCAGAGCGGAAGCATAGGGGAGAGCAACCAGAACGGTAATTACTTCAAACTAGCAATGTGAAAAAGTTATCCTCCCTCAGGATTCGAACCTGCACCCTTTGGATTACTGGTAAACTTCTCCACCACTTGAGCAAAAGTAGTACCGGTCCACTGCTCTACCACTTGGACTAAGGAGGATGTCTCCTCGCATGCTTACTTTTGGCTATTTAAACCCAAAAATTTGCTTTTACCATGATGTTGAAATGAAATAGATGTCGAATAGATTTAAATCACTATGATGTTGAAATAAAAAAGATGTCGAATAGATTTAAATCACTATGATGTTGAATTAAACATGACAATTGAATTAATATCAACATCACAGGAAAAGCAAGTTGCTGGGTTTAAAAAGCCAAAATTACGCATGCGAGAAGACATACTCTCTATCTCAAGTAGTACAGCAGTGGACCGGTAATCAAAAGCGGGAAGTTCGAAACCTGTGGGAGAATTTTTTTCACATTGCTTGATTTAAGTAGTGGTCGTTTTGGTGGCTCTTCTCTGGGTTTTCGCGCTGGTAGCCTTTAGGCCAGAAGCACGCAAACGATTAAAAAACAAATTTTGATGTCACTGCGCTACACCTAAATATTGACAAATTTTTACGAAACTTGACCAAAAGAGTTTTGTGTGAAGCCTCCAACTTGACCTAAGATAGAAGTTGTCACAATCATGTTGTTAAGTTTATGGGATGGCTGCAACTCCCTAATGTGCATATGCAGGATATATAAACAAACTCAAAATGGCTAATGAGAGACGAATTTTGCGGTCGGGGTTTTGGCGTACATCTCCAAATATGGACTCCAAAATACAGCTTAACACTAAGAAAAACTGTATACTTTCTGAAAACAACAACATTTTACATAACATGCATAATTAAGCACAAAACGACCAATTGAAAGACGAATTTTAGGGTATTTTTTTTTATAAAATTGGCAACTTTAATCGAAATATTGTTTTGAAGAATCTCAAGCAGTTTCGAGCTTCGCCCGCAAATTCATTTCCAACTTGTAGTGCTTTTGCTTTGATGCATGCATTGTATAGTCTTTGATTGAAAATAATGCAGTCTTGTTAAGTAAGTGAAAAAAAGTGATAATGGACATCAAAAGTTAAACAAGTCGAAAACAAAAAGTCAAAAGTTTAACAAAAGTCGGCTTCAGCCTCTTTAACCAAGTTACTTAGTACATATAATCACAAATCACAAAAGTTTAAACATGTTTTGGGCTCGACCTGTAGAATAAAGGCTCTGGGCAGTTTAATTCTTTCAAATGTGATCCAAATGGCGGTGAAATGCCTACTGTTTTTTGTCAAAAAATCTCAAATATCGCCTAGCGGCTGGGGGCCCCAGAACATCGTCTGTGATTTACTTGAGTTGTGCCAACTTGCTCAACACTTTTTCGCAATGAGACAGTTTTCGACCAAAAGTATGTTACTTTTGGGTTCAAGCCCGCCTTTCCACATTCTTAGCAAAATCTTGGTTGCGATCCTGCTTTAACTTGATATGTTTGGCTGTTTCCCGGAGGTCCCTATACTTCTCCAGAACTTCCTTACAATCTAGGTTATACCGTTTAAAGATACAACAATGTCGTTTGGAATTAATTTGATCACTTTTTATTGGAATTAATCGAACGGCAAATCATATATTCAACGAGTTCTATTTGAATACGATTACTAATGACGACACGTTTGGGTCAAAACTCGACAAAACCAAAGTTTCTTCGAAAAAATAATGGATACACGGAGCACGTTATAAAGCTGTTTATGATTAAGAAGATGAAGCAATTTCATGATCTGCTTAAATTCAGACCGGAAAAATGCTCCGTCTATATCCAAGTTTCTCATGGTTCTACTTAGTTTCAACCTGGTTTGAAAAGCAAGTAAAGTCTGCTGTCCAACAGTGATTTTCCGCTGTGGAACCATACGTTATACTTTACCATCGATCAAAAGGTTTTCTCCTCTACCAACAAGGATGCACTGCCTGCTTTACAGAAGAACAATGTGATTTATCTATTCTCATGCCACTGCGAAAGGCGGTATGCAGGCTGTAACTCTCAAAGGCTGCTGGACAAAATTAAAAACACGTTCCAAAATCTATCCGCTTTTGATATTTTACAAAGAAACACATATTTCCAACTCAAAGTGCTTCTTCCAAAAATTTCTATCTGCAAAAAACATCGTTGGTAAAAACTAATCAATCGCTTAAAATTTCTGGTGTTAAAATTTGGAATAATTTACCAAGACATACAAGCAGAGGTGGGCAGTAACTAGTTACTGTAACTAGTTACTTTTTTAATAACTGTAACTTAGATACTTTTTCAAAAAAGTAACGAAAGTGGGAACTAGTTACTATTTGGAGACATTAGAAAGTTACTACTTACAGTTACTTTTAGTTTTGGTCCTGTTAAGAAAGATTCTTTAGTCGTTAGATTTTGGTTAAATGAAACACTTTTATGTAATCCCTGTTGGCGTTGCGGATATCGGATTTTTTATTGTGCGCTAACGTGGCAACCCCAATCATGCTGTGAGAAGATATTAGAACGTTCTTAAATTAAAGACCTCCTTTTATAATGATCTAATAAGTTACGTTCTAATATTTTTCCTGCAGGGATTGTTTTGATTGCATAATTTTTACCAATAGCGTGTAGTGTTCTTTCAGCAGATAACGTTGTTGTTAAAATAGCCGCTTTACCCCTTTTGTTGCTTTTCGTTTTGAAAAGACATTTTGAGACACAAAGACAGCATGGGCAAAGACATGTTGAAATCCAAACGTTCTGTTCTCAGCGATGAACATTTGGAGATGCTTGCTTTCTTGAAAGGCAATTAAACGAAGTGCATCATGTGTTACGTTGTGTATTTTTGTTGTAACAACAGCAACAATAGCCATAAGCAGACAGTGCAGAGGCACCACATGAAAATTAGAAAATGAATAGAGAAAGAAATCTGTTAATACCGGTTCCAAAGTACAAAATCAACATTTTCGATACTTAATTCATACCGGTAACCAGAATGTGAAATCGCAAGCGATATCCGGGGACTTCGCCAAAGTATCTAACTTTACTGAACTAAAAAACTTCACAACTGCGTTAGGCGTGTTTATGGTTCTTGATAGTCTGATCTGAAATACTCTGCTTTTGAATATCATAAAGTTCCATTAACTTGATCAGATTTGTGGTTAACAGTTTTCAAAATTTTCCGTTAAATTTCCATGATTACTTTCTATAATTAAAAACACAATTGATTAGTAAAGTACTAAAAACTATAGGGTACCAGTAAATTAACACAAAAATATTGTCGACCATTAACAAGTTATTCTTGCCGTCAACTAACACGTCTTTTCTGCTCGAACTTCAATTGATTATGTATCTTTGTTCAGATAAAAGCTACAAATTATTGTTTATTTATAATCGTGTTGACAGATGAGGGCATCAAAATAACTGTATAGAGAAAGAGCTTCGGGCATAAAACAATCGATTTAATAAATTCTCAGACAAGAATGACAATTGGGAAATCATAATGCTTACATAAGTTATACACTGAAAAATTGGAATACCATTACAGATAGGTTACCGGGCCCATTTGGCAATGTCTTTTCAATGTTATCCACCAAATTTTGTTACCTTTAATCTTGGATTTATATTAACCTCTTCAATAGATTTAATTTGAGGACCTATTTGAGGGACCCCCATTTTGGTTAAACCAAGTTTTGTCATATTATAACTTTCTGTTATATTTACCTATCCTGAAAATTACATGCGTCTAGCATAAGTGGATAAAAACTATTAATTTTGACATTGCTGTTTGAAGAGGAGCTCTTTAATGTGGTACCCCAAAGTTTTGTCAAATTCTATCTTTTTTACATATTTGTCTATCCTAAAAGTTTCATCTGTTTAGCTTAAGCAATTAAAAAGTTTAAATTTTGGCATCCTCGCTTAAGGAGGACCCCCTATTATGGTACCTCCAAATTTTGGCATATGATATATCATTTACATATATTTACCTATTTTGAAAATTTTATCAGTCTAATTTGAGTGGTTTAAAAGTTTGAATTTTGGCAACCCTGTTTGAAGAGGACCCCCACATTTTTGTTTTCTCAAATTTTATCAAATTTTAGTTTTTCTTTATGTTTGCTTACCCTGAAAATTCTATGTTTCTAGCTTAAAAGACTAAAAAATTTAACTCTTAGCGGCCTTGTTTGAAAGGGACCCCCTCCTTTCAGTACCCCCAAATTTTGTTAAATTTTATATTTCCCTTATATTTATTTACTTACCTTAAAAATTTTATTGATCTCGCTTTAAAGATAAAAAAGTTTAAATTTTGGAGGGTCTGTTTGGGGAGGACCTCTCCACCATGGCACCCCCGATTTTAGGCGGTTACCAGTGCTATTGGATATCTATAATAGCTCATAGTATGATCTATGTGCGGTTTGTGGTTTAAAAGAAGATAGTGATAGAAAAAACAAAAACAAAAAGAAAAAAAGAAAAAATTTTATCCAAGGCGAAATAAATAAATATGATAAAGGTCGTAAGTAGCATGTTAAAAAAACACAAATTTTTTTCGTTGGTGTTGGTAGTTACCGAGATATACCGGTTTAAAATTGTCCACTTTTTGCTGATTTATGGCCTCTGAAATCGCGATCGCGTGACTGGGCGCCTCCAAACTTGGTGCGCATATAGTCTCTATCTGCACCCAAGTTGTGCTCATATTTCAACGTTCCACGTTCAGCAAATTTATAGCTTTAAAGGGGCATTGAAGCCTAAGTTTTATTGATTTATTGCATTTGAAACAAAATTTGTATTTTTAAAATAATTTTTGAGCTCAACTTCAGAATTCTACGATTACTACATCAAAAGATTATTGCATTTATATTTTCCCTTATTTCGTACAATTTCTTTCACTTTTTTAAAAATTTGTCTACGTTTGGTGTCGCTGTTACTGTTACTAGGGCTACTACACGCTAGCTGACATTAATCATTACTTACGGTATGCAAGCCTAGCCTATCAAGAAATTATAAAAAACAGTAAAGTCTAGTCTAACCTACAGCAATTTATACAGGTTGGTTTACCCTAATAATTACAAAGAACAACTAGGCCAAAAATAGGCCTACTTTTCATTTTTTCTTCTAAGTGCACTAAATCAAATATGCTTGTGCTAAAAGATGCAAATTTAAACTACTAAAACGAATTATACTTTTAAAAACTCATCTAAGTGCCGAAACCATAGCAGAAAACCTGCCAAAGGCACATCGTCACTCCCAGACCTAAAATTTGGCAAAGTTGGTTTTGAAGTCGCTTATGCAAATTTGATGTAGTGTTGCCCCTGCAAAATTTTTTCCCTTTATTTCAAAATCTTTTCCCTTGAAGCTATTTAACCTCAACTAATGAAAAGACGGGACAAAAACGTTGGTAATCAATTATTTTTTATAAATTTGGTGTTAAAATTCAAAAATTAGACTCCAATGCCCCTTTAAGCGAATTAATAAATTTTGGAGACAAAAATGGCTGCTTTTTCTCAAATTTAGAGTTCCTAAATCACGATCATGTGACCTAGGTTCCTCAAAATTGGCATACATGATGCTTTTAATTATTGTCATATTATATCCAAACTTCCACTTTTCCATGTCGAACCGTTTTTTAGCTACGAGCAAATCAATAAATTTCTCTGCTCATCTATCAAAATGGCCGAGTAAAAACATAAGTCCTACGCGCGCGCGCGGAGTCCCAATTAAATTTATTAAAAGTAGCTATAACTGTAAGTGCAACTAGTTACTTTTTCAAAATGGTAACTGTAACTTAGTTACAGTACTTCTACAACGTAACTTGCCCACCATTGCATACAAGAGATAAAGTTTTAACTTCCAGTGACAAAACATCATCAAAGATAATAAAGCTTTACTTTTTGCAATCCCGTAATAAGCAAAATGATTACTTGTGTAGCAGGGGCATATTCTCCATGCGTGCAAGGCATGCATTGCATGCCTTGTCATTTAGCCAAAAAAAAGATTATAATAATTTAAACAAGTACACGCAAAACTTAAAACAAAATCAAACTAAGTTGCCGCAGTTGCAGGTATTCACTTAAGTCAAGGCAGCAATAAATAGTCTCGCTTAATTCATTGATTTCAGTTTTAGCCTGTTTTCAGTATATCGCTAAATTACAAAAAATAATGGCAACATGCATGCAATTTTTAATTTGCATTCAACCACTCATGAGATTGCTATGTTTCGATAAGATTACGAATGAAATTAAATAGGTTTGAAAACTTTAATTGGCGCGTTGTTTGCTGCAAAAGTTCGTTTATACGTTCAGTTTCTTGTTTTCGTAAAATATAGTCTCTATTTTGATTTCAGATTTCTAACAGTAAATTAGCTTAACCAGGTCACATGCTATGCGCCAGAGAATGCAATTTTAAATATTGCATGCGTGTTGCCATTTATTTTATGTAATTTAGGCTTAGCGATGTGCTTAAAGCGAATAACTCAGCAACGAAACCTAACCGTAATAGCCGTTAGATATTGGCATTAGATTTGGGTAATAGATTTAGTAAGTCTGAGTGAGTTTTTGATATGGTACTGTTCGCACTATTTAGGGTACAAGTTGAGCTATAAGAGTGAGTGCTAGATGTGAAATCCATTTAAACAGGTAGTTACCGGTTATTGGTTCAGTTAATATTTAGTAGGCTTAAGCTAGTTGTAGAGTTTGCACTAGGTTTGCAAAAAAGTTTTTAAAACTATCAATGAATTATTATCGCTAGGTCGTTTAGCTGCTTTGTTTGTGCTTTACTGGTTGCTAAATAAACTAAACACGGCCAGGCCTAACCATTCATGCATTGGAATAGTCTTGAGCACACCAGCCTGCTTAATATTATATAGCATCGCTGGCTGTTACCTGGCTACGATGTTATAATGACATGAGGAAGAGGCTATTGAAAGTAGACTATGCATTTGCTATTCAGCAAGTTTGCTCAGCTTAGTTCTACAATTAATGTTTTTACTTCAATGTTATTAAGCCTACTTTACTGTTAGTGTTAGCCTAGAGTGGTCCTGGCTACTGGCACGTATAAAGCTGCTAGACCTGTCTGTCGTAACACAAGAACGACTTTGCTTAGACAGTAAATGTACACACTAATGTGTACTGGGGAGAGGAGGTCTAGTTGGAATACTAGACATTTATCAGCGTAAGTTGCTTATTTTTCTGCCTGATAACCAATGGCGTCATTAAATCTTGATGACGTCATCATAATTGTATGCCTTATCTGAAATGTCACGCTACACCACTGTTGTGCAGATATTGGAGTGTAGGCCTATCTGCGAGAGTGTTTTTTTTTTCTTTTTTTCCTTTTCCTTCTTTTGTTTTTTACCGAATTTTTTTTCAAATTACCAAAATCAAAACAAATCTTACTATTCAGGGTCGATATCTTATAGCTGAATTTTGCACTATTTCTAAAAGAAGGAGCAGACTCGGCGACCGTTTTGCTTTATTAAGTGAGGGTCTTACTTTGGTTTTTTTCTCTTTCTCGTCGTGAGAAATCGTGTCTTTAAATGGTTGCTGAATTTGGAATATGTATTTGTGTTTGCTCCGCCATAGACGACTACTACTACCATTAGCCGTTGCTACTACTACCCATACGTGAAAATTTTCCTCGAAGCCTTAACACCAAGCATTCTCTTGCTCAGGGGTGCCAAAAACCGAAGGGAATGAGGGGAATATATCGTCCCCAATTATTTGATAGCATCCTCCAAAATAATTTGACTAGGGTTTGCATCTGAGCGCAGGATGATGTTTGGACCTTTTGTTTGGTCTTCACGTGATTTCGGGGACAAAAACTCTTCAATTTTTGTTGAAGACCTTTTTTTCTTTTTGGTCTTTACTTGAATTCGGGGACAAAAACTCTTCAATTTTCGTTGAAGACCTTTTTTTTCCTTTTTGGTCTGCACTTAAATTCGGGGACAAAAGCTCATCAATTTTTGTTGAAGACCTTATTTTTTGGACTTCACTTCATTTGCTTTTGTGAAAAAAATCGTGGTCGAGTTTTATTCTCCCAATGTTTAAAATAGGGCTAAAATTGCAATTTATTTCCCCCAATGCTCAACATAAATTGGCATCCCTGCTCTTGCTTCTGATTCAGCCATTGGTATCTTTTAAAAAATCCTGTCTGTACTCAACGTACGATACAATCGATATTCTATTTTTGCTCAAAGCCGCTCTCCTTTCCATTTATGTGCCCTTAAAGCCACTTTCATCAAAACTTCCAGCCCTGTCCTGTGGAAAACCGAAAGAATTCGTGAATAGCTTAAAAATTGTTCACTAACGAAACTCTCTCATTGGTCTTTTTTTCAGCCAATCACGGCTCGGTTTTTTCCTACAAATACCCCTTTTTTCTTGCGCTCTCCATTTCGGCGATTCTTTTTAACAAGTGTCAGACAAAAGGCTGTTTAGAAGAAATGAATATTTTGATTAAGGGAATTATCCATAAAAAGTAAGATTTAACAAACGAACAAACAGCCAACATTACAACCAAAGCAAAAGAAAAACCGATTTCGACACCGAAAAGTGCTACCATCAGTCTTATTCAAATCTATGGACATCACCATTGGTTTTATTCTATGAGAATAGAAACGATGATTGCATTCAGTGCCGAAAACCATTTGTTTTTGCTTTGTTTTATTTTTGACCGATTGTTGCTTGACTAAATTTCATTTTCAACTTAGAATGATATGAAAATAATAAACCAGATAGTTGACATTTCGTAGACAGGAGCTGCGTTACCTTAGCGCAACAACGCGGAGATAGGCCCCGCAAATTCGTTGCACGCTTCGGCGTAATACAGCGAGTATAATATTAAAGATATGATTAATTGAGCGTGGAATGATTGCCAGAAATTGACATGAAAAAAACTTCTTAGCTTGCAGAGATTCTCCGAAGAACTTAAACTACAAAACCCATGGAAATTTAGCAAGGTGTGAAGCTAAATTGTTTATTTGATTGATTCAGATTCAGAAAAAGGCGGTGCACTTTGGAGCAATAATTACGTCATTCTGATAGCAGTTCCAGGCCTACTATTTCTCGCTATTTTAGTTTACTCTGTCCGCAGAAAATTCAAAAAAATATCGAGGTAAGTTTTAATAAAAAGAAATCTATCAAAGGTTTCTATCTATCTTGGATCGATACCATGCAGTATACTTGTGAACTTCTCTGCGTGTTGGAAAAAAATTGGTATTCGTGTGGTGTAAGCTTCTAATATTAATATAACTTCACTCCGCAAAGTCTGAGAGGTAGAGCAAACGTCACAATAGTATTCGAATAAAAATATAATATATTGCACTGTTATTAATAAAACAAAAAATTTAAAAGCTTTAGGAGTTAGCAATTTACTGCAGCTAAAATTCAAATGAAATGCTTGAATTGAATTGGAATAAAACGTCGACGAAGAAATTGTTCTTACTCGGTCGCTCCCAAATCAAACGCGAGCTCATATATTGTTTGCTGCGTCTGAGTTAGGTTATTGAGAAAAAAGCAATGTCAAGTCACCGTCCAGCGCTTGCTTTGAGCAGCCTTCTTGCAAACGCCAACAGCAACGCAAATGCGTGCGATTATTGCATCATAAACTGGTTGAACAAAACCAGGCCTCTAATCCCAGTGAGGTGATGGCCACATTTCTGATTGCACTCTTCCACGTATCTGTATCTGTTCCAATATGTGCGTTGAAATCTTCCATAACTACTGCAGATTCTGTTGGTTACAATCGGACAAGAGCATCATTCATTTCATCCACAAAAAGCTAATATTCACTCCGAGTTCTGGAGGCATATACCTGCAAAAGAAGCAATAACCAATTCAATGTCTTGAGCTTCAACATTCAAACCTGTGATCCCAAAGGAACCCAATCTGACACACATTCTAACCGTAGACTTTTTATTAGTAGACTAAAAACTAGCTCATTTGCGCCAATTTTGTCTTTTTTTGTTCTCGGTTTACTGGAGCGATATCGATATCACAGTTTCAGTTTCTGCGTTCTTTGTTGTACTATCTGTTGACAGGTACAGTTAGTCATAGGCTAAGTAGCGAAATGTTTATAGACCATAGACTCGATTGGTTTAATGCTGTGGCATAGATACTTCATACAAACCACATAGGTTGAATTAAACTCTGATGCAAATAGTGTTAAGGCGGGTTACACAGAAGCTGTCAACGTTACCATTCCATCAAGGTGTTTAGACTGAACATCTTTGCGGTGACGGAAGTGATTTTCTTGATTTTTTACGTTGAGTTAAAATGATTTTGACTTCACGTAGTAACATTACTAAAAAAAGCGATTTTAAGGCATTTTTTCTTGGTTGGTAACAAACTTTGAGCCACAAAAACTAAAAATCGCGGATAAATAATTGATTTTAGTTGAAAAGCAACTTTCTGCAGATTAGGTCAAGTGCTGAGTGTTATAAACAGTAGGCTATGTTATAGTCATTTACAATGTTGTATAGGTAGGGTAGCAGTGGTATTGGTATCTAGCCTGTGGGGGCTTGATGGCTTTTTTCTGTTTGGAAAAAGAAAAAATAAATTTTTGAAATTAAAATTAATTGGTACTGAGTAAAAAACAGATCAGTTGGTCGAGCGGTAACGAGTTTGTCTCTGGAGCGGGAGGTCTGCGGTTCAAATCTCGGACTGGTCAAATCAAACACAATGTTGCCAACGGCTCGCTGCTGCTGTAACATTTCTTCAACAAAAGCTGTGTTGGCTGGTCGCAATGACGCGATGATGGGCTCCGCAAACTCATTACATGCTTCGGCGGAATAGAGTGGGTATAATGAAGATTTGATTTGATTTGGTACTAACAGTGTAGGCAAGCTAGAATGCGAATTTGCCAGAAAGCAAATTTAATTTAGATTTCCTTGCTTTTTTTTGATACTTCCGTAGCTAAAGTTCAATTCTGAAACAGCAGATAGAATTTTTTTTTAAACGCAAAATAGAAAATGATATCTGTTTTGGAAATTTTGTCTGTTGCTGCAATACGGCTGATAAAATCAAGCTCTTTGCCGAAAATTTAGTTCAAGTCTGAATTACGCAAAAGCGATTTCAATTGTCTTGACTCTTGAAAGCTAAAATTATAAGCTACTGGAAGCGATCAATTTCATTGGTAGAGACTTTTCTCAAGTCTTTTAAATAAAGTGGCTACTTTTGATAATTTTGGATGCTACATCAATATAATCAATGGTCATGATCAAATAGTTTTTGTTCATGATCAAATCTAATAATTGTCTAGCTTCCAATACTATAACATATTTTGTTTGATTTTAGGAACTCATAAGCCTACTGTATTTGTTAATATAATAGTAGTCAGGTAAAGGCTACTGGTAGTTGTTGTATTCTACCCTGCAGTTTGTTTGTTTTTTTTGTGCGAGCAATCACTGAAATTGTTATGATGTGATGTTAATGAATGATTTTGGACAGTGGATGGATCACTGGATGCAAAAAAACTGCACCTGCAAAATATGTCAGCAAAAGTCAAGCTGCAAGAAAACACACTAACTGAATATGAAGCAAAGAAAATAAAAGTAGACAATAAACCTAATGCTGTCTAAACAATAGTATTGTAAAAGCATCAGACATTGCTACAGTGTCTATGGACAGTAGAGCTTTTTGCACGAACTAGCAATTATAGTGCAAGGTTGGCAGAGGCTTAACAATTACATTGCAACTTACATTTTCTGGTTTACGCAGTATTGGTAGAACACACGTACAGAGTTGGCTGTGGTTTTGAATTGCATTGAGCTTCATTTGTACTAAGCTCAATGTGGTTTGGGGTTATAGTTACTTTGAAAAATCAACGTAAATCCAATCAAAGAGAAGCACAAAAAAAATACAGAACAAGATCAGGAGTTGAGTAGTGACAATTCCAGTACAGTTCAATTGCCGCTGACAATGCATGCATATGCTGAAAACAGTTTGCGATAGCGTATCAGTGCGGTGCTTACTGCTTTGCAATCAAACAGGTGTCGAACGTGATAATGATTTCTGACAGCACACACATAGTGGTACTACTAAAATATACAGAACATTGGATCGCTTGGGTTTTAGCACCCCCGCATAGTTCTAGAACTGAGTACTAGTAGTATGTGATATGACAGATAACAAATACATGATATCGGCTACCGACTCGATTTGCGATACAGTACAACAAAATTGTGTTCTGTCAGCGCACACATACTGTAGTAGCGATTTGCGATATGACAAAAAACAAACACGCGATTTCTGATAACGAATGCCGTAAATTGCACATGCCAAATCAAATATTTTTTCCTCACTTTCTAACCTGCTGACTGTTGTTATGGAGGTTAGTCAAAAATCGCAAACACACCAGATATTGAAAGTTGAAAAATTTCACAAAACATTAGTGTGTTACCGCAATTTTAAGTATAAATTTTTTTTGCAGGTAATTTGTATTAGTACTTATTGAAATCTTCTACTTCTTGCATCACTCACTACTGCAGTACTGATCTTAATCAACAAATTCAAATTCACTGTTTTTGCCAACCACATCCATCAAAAAGCTTAATTTTTAATAGTTATCATGTTGGATGTAGAAATATCGATAATTTGATAAATATATTATTTTTTTGATTCCATTACCTAATGATACCATATACATACTGATTATTTCTAACATACAAAATCAAATGATTAAGCTATTAGAAATTGAATTCATGTTCGTATCATATTTTTTAAATTTATATTATTTTACTGTAGCTTTTGCACCACCTTAAAATTGTTCATGCAAATCTAAATAATATGAATGCAATTGATAACTAATCACTTTTTTACTTTTGCCGAATCGACTCTAGATCTGTGATCATATCTCGAACCTGAAATTCGTACTGTAGATAAAATTTTGAGATATGGCAAGTTATTCCGAAATTTTGTAGTGTTTGGTGAGTACAAGCATTAATAGTTGAGGCAAATTATACTTTGAAACTACTTTTACTAAACAGAATTAATTTTGATTGTTTTCACAGTACATAAGTGGTAATAATTCACCGTACTTCTACTTTTGCTTGAAGTGGGTTTTAGATTAAGTAACAATACTTGTGCTTTTCGGCTGCTTTGACCACCTCTGTATAATATCTGCGTTTGCGCAACTTAATTAATTCGATTGGTAATATGGCGTTTGGCTTTTTTTAGCAGGCTGATGTAGATTCATGGCTCCAGTTTAAGCTTCGAGTTTAAGTTCTATTTGTTTTCTGCTTGTATACTGAGCATGTGAACTTACCGCAAAAAACGTTATCGAGTGGCGCTCTTCCCCCGTGGCCGCAAAAAAACTTCGCAGCGAGAGCAGCTTTTTCTCTTCAGTTTTCTCCTTTTTTTTCTCTGCGCCTCTGTTCCTAGTCTACTAATAAAGAGTCTATGGTCTAACAACCGGGAGCTTGTGAGAATCTCCACACCAGCTTGAACAGACATACTAGTATCAGCTCCTAAACAGAAAAGCTTTAATCGGCCATGCAGATCCTTAAAGTTCCAGAACCACGTCTTTTAGTCGAAGAAACTCCGAAAATATTGAGATGATACCGTTTTGCTTCATCAACCGATTCCAACCTTTTCTTGTGAGGATATTCCAGTTGCCCAACATCAGATGGTGATGGTTCAACAGTGAGTGCGCGATATTATCTCAAGTACGAATACTCTGCGCAACATCAATAAGATTGATTGGTTTGTATGCTGTGCTTTTTGTCGAATCGAGGTATTAAGAAGTTGTTATTGATAAGTTTTAAAATAAAGTTACTTGACACTAAACACTGTATTGTAATAATTATTTTAGGCGCAACGCTTACAAAATACGGCATAATGAAGGTAAATTGCGGATGAAGGTAAGCCTGTTGTAGAAAATAATTTTTGCTGAGAACGCTTTCAGCCGTTAAAGCTATAATGTGACGTACGCAGGGCCGTATTTAGGGAGGGGGGAATTGAGTCGCCAGGATAGTATAATTAGCATAGAATAGTATGCAAAATTGTGGCATGCCCCCCCCTCTTTGTAACTTGGGCAGAAGGTTTGAGCACAGAAACGGTGGGCGAAGACCTTTTTTGGCCAAAACTGGACTAAATTTGAGGAAGACCTTGAGTGAACACTTTTTTTTTTGGTCTTCACCTAATTTTGGGCAGGAAAACGGACTTGGTTTTGGGCTGAAAAATTTTCATTCTGGTCTTCATTAATCTCAAATTTTCTGAATTTCCTGTCCCCCCTCTTTCGAAAATCCTGCGTACGCTACTGGACGTACGCATTTTTTCATAGTAATTTATAATTCGTTTATGTAAATGAAATTTTCCTGAAGTTTTTTAAGTTGATTATTAGCATTGGTTATCACTAACCAATCTTAGATATTAGAAAAATAAAGTTTTTTTTTGTGTTTCTTAATAATTCGGTTTTGGCCGATCGCACGTTGATTGCCTTTTTTTTTCAACTTGAAATGATCGCCAGCAATCGACTAGCAAAAAACTCACATTATGGGGAGTTTCTTCAAAAACCCTAAAGTTGATTACTTATCGATATTTAGCAAGTTTTGATGTTAAATTATTTGTTTGATTCAGATTGAAACCACCTCCCTCTAACCTTAATTGCAACTGACGGCAAACAAAAGGGTACTGAAGAAGCATTCGAGAGATCAAAGTTTAGTGTTTTACTCACCAACAAATCCTTTAGTACAAATGAAACGTAAAAAAATTTGTCGATCAAAAGACTCATTAAAATTTATAACTTTTTAGAAAAATACCTTTTTTATTTTAACAAATATACTCCATTAAGTGGCGCTAAAAAGTGCATTGAAATCAATTTTGATGCCCTGCTGCCACAAATTTCGCAAGTGCATCTACATACCAGCGTTGAAAAATTGTCTTGTGTTTTCTCTAACTATGTCCGTCCTGTTTTAAAAACATTGTGCGTGCTAAACGATTTCTACATAACGTTTAATGAATGAGTCATTTAGTGGAATAAGTTTACTTTTCTCTTTGACATCCAATTTAGTTCGTCAGTTTAAAATAACGCTGTAGGAACATAGAATGCTACTAAATTTCATGTTTACGAATTAAGCATTCTATGTCTGTTGTACGCCTTAGCATCATGCAAGACCTTTTTGTTTCTAGCTTCGTTTGTCATCCTTGTTAGAACGACCAACGCAGACGTAACTTGTTTTTATTTATCTATTGTTTTTTCTATTTTTGTTTTTTTATTTCGCCTTTTTGCAACTATGTAACAAGTTCATATTTCAGAGTATGGCTTATAACTCGCGAATGGCTGGGTTGAGCACTTTGAAATTTGACTGCAGTTTCGGGTTTGTAACAAGTTTTTTATTGAAAACGCCGCTCAACTTTGTATTTTTAGGTTTGAAAACTGAGCATAGAATAGTATGCAAAATTGTGTGCAAAAAATGCAAAAGAGCATAGAATAGTATGCAAAAATGCAAAAAGGTGTGGCTGAAAAGATGCGGTCATTCATAAACGTTTTAGGGACGGCAAAATTATTCTCCCAATTATAAACTATATATTTACACGTTCATCCCTACACATACATTTCTTTTTTTCCTAATTCTTGTACGTTCTTTTACAGTAAAACTGTACTGCTTTGAAAGGTTTGACATACACAAAGTGGGGCGTTTAAAGTGCCATCCTCCGGTAAACTCCCAAACATTACCCCCAAAATTGACTACCTGGAGGATTAAAGCAAGTGGAAAAGTTTTTTTAGGATCAAGAAATGTTTGAGTAATCTTGTTTTTAGGGCTCTCATACCTTATTTATTGAAAATCTTATAAATCGACTTTTTAAAGGCGAAGTCATTTAGATAGTTTTATTGGGATCGGGAGACGTTTGGATAATAAATATTTTGAAATTATTTAGGTGTTTCCAGAGAGTTGCACGGTTGGAATGATCAAACCCCGATACTCAAATAATGATCCAACTCCTGTACAATAGATCGACTTTTGAACAACTAAAGTTGATGGGATGGTTTTGTTTAAAACCAGTAAGTATTTGGCTAATGACGATTTTGGTATTGCTCAAAGGATCTCATCCTTGATTACCTAAAAGTGACTCGCATAAAAATTATTTAATTTTACTATTATTTGGATGAATTTGCCCTTGCTTGGGTGATGACTAGGCCAAGTTTTTGTTGCGCTAAAATTCTGAAAAAGTTGCATTTATTTTTAACAAAAGTTGCTGGAAAAAGTTGGATTTAGGCCTATGCACAACGAGCTTAAACAACCCTAATTTTGTAGCTACTCACTTCTAACCTCACAGTTATATTTTTTAATTAACCTTGGTTTGGTCAAAATAAAGGAACAAAACGGAAACCGCTTTCTACCTTCAAATCCAACCGAAAAGAACAACATGCATACAAGCGTTGCCATCAAACGAAATGGAAAACTATTAAACTGGAAAAGGGGTAAGCGCTATAGTTTAATTATTCAAGAGAGTTATCAACATATAGTGCTAGATACTTCCAAACATTGCCTGGAGAGAAATGGCGATCGTTTAGCAGTTTCCGCAGCATGTTGAAACTTCGCTCCACAGAGCTTGAAGATGCTTGGCAGTTTAATAATTTGGCATAAAGTTCGGGGCTAATGTTTGGCAGGGTCATTTCTGCAATGGCTCCATAGTAGATATGGCAACAGCGCAGCGTACGCGGCCGCGCGCTGTGTTGGTGCACCGCGCCGCGCAGCGTGGCAACTAAAATCTGCATTACGTCACAGCATCAGCGCAGCGCCGCGCACACAAATTTTTTACCTTTTTTTTACAATTATTGTTGGTGATTTTCTCTTTATAAACAACAATGGTTAGTCTGGATGTAGCTATTATATGAATTGAAGACAATGCATGCTACTAAAACAGGAAAAGGTGCCTTCGGTTCAAGTTTATTTTTTCAGAATTTGGAGCATCCTAGAATTGGCTATTTTGGCTACAAGAAACTTAGTTTTGATCAACTATACGTGTTTTTTTGACACCAACAAAAAGATTTTGGTTTTGGTAGGCTAGACCAGGAAAGGTTTAGGACGTTGGGTGAGCAGGGGTGCCCATCTTTGTTGAGCATTGGGGGGGGATAACTTGCAATTTTACCCCAATTTTGCGCTATTTTCAACTTAGGGGGGATGAACCTCGACCACGATTTTTTTCAGGTGAGCAAATTAAGTGAAGACCAAAAAATAAGGTCTTCACCAAAAGAAGGAAAAATTTGTTCTCCAAATTGTAGTGGAGATCTGCGCTCAAATGCACACCAAAGTCAAATTATTGGGGGGATACAGATACAGACATTACTCAAATTATTGGGGGGGACACAGTCAAATTATTGGGGGGATATATATCCCCATCCCCCCTTCGGGGTTTCGACACCCCTGTCGGTGAGAAGATGAAACAAAGGCAGACAAATGTAGAAGAAACAGATTTGTGAAAAACAATCATCAGAGTAGAGGCATTACTCAAATTATTGGGGGGGACACAGTCAAATTATTGGGGGGATATATATCCCCATCCCCCCTTCGGGGTTTCGACACCCCTGTCGGTGAGAAGATGAAACAAAGGCAGACAAATGTAGAAGAAACAGATTTGTGGAAAATAATCATCAGAGTAGAGGCACAACACAAAGCCTGGCGACACACCCTCCCTGTACGCAGTAAGCCTGTAGTATTGGTACTAGCCCAAGGCTAGACAACAGTTTCTACTACACATGCGCTTGCATTTCAGATTGGCAGAGTTATTTCAGTGTAGCCTATTCGTCAACAGGTCATGGCATCAAGAATTAGGCTTTCGGTCCTATGTCTGGAGCCTATCTCAGATCTGGTAGATCTATGTCTGTATGTAGTAGGCCTAGAGTACGAAGACTAGGCTACACAAATTTCCAATTACAAAATAGTCTACGTAGTAGCAAAATTTATTTCACAATCCAACACACATGTAAACCGCAAAGGTATAATACATAGAGTAGTTTCATACAAGTGTAATAGCTTGTGACAGCATGCAGAGCACGTGATACCTTATATTTCATTATTTGAGCTACTGGTTCAGGATTAGTAGGCTACACTAGTTGCATGGAATCATCAGGTGGACTGGTAGATTGTTTTTGATTGCCAAAACATGGTGCAGAAAAACTGAGAGAAAGCACACACAAGGCAGATTAAACCTGAAAGCCTATAATTGAAACGACTGATCTCACGTCACATGTTTTTTAGTTTTTACTCGGCCATTTTCAAAGTTAACGAGTGCGAAGTTTCAGACTTTTACTTATAACTCAATAACAGACAATGGTTTGGTCTAGCTACATAAAATTTTGACAACAGTTTGAGATTCATAAGTTATTTGTGTGTGCCAAATTTCAAGGCAATGAGTCCCGTAACTTCAGGTTTTGTACTAGAAAACTACTTCAAAAGTTTGGTGTAAAAAGCGGTCTTATTCAAAAACGGCTGAAGTACGGCAAAAAATATTTCACATGGTTATATGTCGTAAGATACTCTTTCATCCCTACCTACACTTTTAGCCACATTGAGTTTTTTTCTTTTTTCGTTTTTTGCTTTCTAAATTTCGTGCACTCTTCTTCTCCTAATCCACACAACATCGATATCTAATTTTTGTGTAAATTTGTTGGGCTGCTAATGCAATTTTGTCTCCTAAATTTTTTTGAGGCTTCCCCCCAAACCCCTCCCAAAATGGGGGCCTAAAAAACTAATTTTTTTAATTGCTCAAGCTAGGGTGATAGTTTTTTGTTTTTATTGGTAGATATTTAAGCAACAAATAATTCGACAAACTATGGAGGTACCACCCCCCTTGGGGCCCCCAAATGGCCTCCCCAGAAATTAGTTTTTTGAATGGCTCAAGCTAGGGCATTACTTTTTTTATACCGGCAGATGTTTAAAAAACCAATATTTTGGCATGGTTTGAGAGAGCGACTCTTTTGAAAACTCTCCAAAATAATATCCCTAAAATCAATTTTTTTATGTGTCATAAGCTAGAGAGCTAATTTTTTTCTGATGTTAGTGGAAATTTAAAGGATATTTAATTTGCGGTGCGGCGCGGTGCATGCAGCGTGAACTTAGTTGTGTTTGAATGCGGTGCGGTGCAGCATGCGGACAATGTTTGCGGAAGCAGCGCAGCATGCGGATGCATTTTTTGTTATCCGCGCCATCTCTACTCCACAGCCCTGGTTCTGACACTATGGTACAGCACAACTTCTACGGTTGTAGCCGAACCTCTTTGCGTAAACCAACTGTTGCATCATAGATAACATTGAGACGAAGCCAATACGTCACAAAGCTCGTTGTTACACAATTCAAACACAATACCAGAATTAAATTAAAATACTGCAGTTTCAAAGCATATTTTTCAAAGCACACCTTTTACATTTTGCGCAAAAATTGATAAAAGTTGCAAGTAAAATCGAAAAAAGTTGCAAAAAATTGCAAAATAAAATTTATGGAAACAGCTCAGAACATTGTACAACCTAAAGTCTGAGTGTTTTGGAAGCTGTAAAAAAAAGTTGCAAAAACTTGCCCTAGTGATGACCATATTTCAAGCTTATGATGGCAAAATAAATTATAACTTCCAAAACTGGCTACTCGGTACTCAATCAGAGTCGTCAAAAAAAAATAATTATCCTGGTTGTCGTGAAGCGCTATACAAGGAAGCAACAACATACTTGGCCAGAATGAGAATTAAACCTAGATCATGTGATTGATGTCGTGTAAACGATGCTTTGACCATTTTTTTGGCCCCATGGCCAATTGATTTGGCAAATACTGTACAATCTAATATTAAACTCTCGAATTTATGGTTTATACTGTAGTAAAAGGGATGTTCTTAAAAAGTTGTTACATTTTAGTAGCACATCCTACTATAGAAGGGGTCGGCAACCTATAGCTCGCGGGTCGGACCCAGCCCGCCAAGAAAAATCATCCGGCAGCGCGTCTTTACATATTTTGAGAACTTGTGATAAATAAAATCAGTTGATGTGCAGGGCAGTTGCAGCTACGAGGTAAAAAAGAAATATTCTTAACATTACCGAAAAATATTTTCATTCAAAACAATCTTGCCCAAAAAAAATAAGACATGAATTTTTTGCGCACTTACACTGGGCGTAAAATCAAAAGCGTACCAGTGTATCCTTTATTAATTCCTAACAAAATTCGAGCAGAAGCTGCCAGTTGGTTAAAATAGACTGTAGATACGCTCGTACACTTACGACCAGTGGTGCTACAAAGTAGGGCTAACAAACTTCAGTTCCCCACAGTAATAGCTTTTTGATTGACATAACTTAATTATTTTGATAACTATGTGAGACCTTTAAACTTCGAGAGCGAATAACCTCAAAGCTTGTAAGGTAAATTGAACTAAAAAGAGCGTAATGTGCAAAAGAGATACATAATTTTTGGTAAATAGTTGTTAGACTTTAAACATTACACCAAGTGTTCTGGAAAGCATAGAGTTGAGTAAATTAATATAAGTTTTCAATGTGAAGTCATCGTAAAGTCAGACTCTTCAATATCACACAAATTTATAAGAATTTGATTTTTTTGTTTCTTTAATTTGTTTGTGTAAGTATCTTTTTCGATGCTAATTGCTGAGGCAGGTATCGCTTTGATTTAGTTCTTCAATTTTGAGAAAAATCATTAGAACTGTTCATATATGTGCTTATATAAAATTCTCTTTTACAAAAATATTGCAGGGGGCAAGTCTAGGGCGTAAATTTGATGTTTAGGATAGTGTGTCAAATTTCTAGTTATGATAATGTAAGTTACAAATCCAAAAATGGTATTGGCATTTTCAGATCGAAAAGTTTTTTTTTTGTCTATTTAATCGGAGCAAAAAGTTACTGTAGAAATATTTGTTTTAATGCTACATCTACTGGGCTATTTTCACAACCTGTTTGTACTGGGGGGGGGGCAAAGAAGTAAGATTTTTTGCTTGCTGAAGCTATTTTTGTTAAATTTTTTAAATAAAACATTTTGAGGTTGTGAGGTCACGAAAACGATCATGACGTCATCAAAACCTGCAAATCCTTAAAACAACATGCAAATTTTCCTAAATGTTGCTAAATAATATTTTCTGTTTGGACTTTTGTTATTTCAAAGACATGTCTGATGAAGTCACGGCAGATGATGACGTCACATGCATGATGACGTCATCTTTAATATATTGCGTTGATTATTATTTGTAATTTTTTGTGATTGAGATATAGTATCATTCACAAAATCAGAGAATATTGCAGTATCATTTTCATTATACCATTTAACAGCGGGTGACAATGAATATTTTTTACGCAAACGCAATTTCGAGAAACAGCAAAAAAATTAATACTTTTGAATTATAACGTCATTAATGACGCACTGATGATGCAATACATTTATCAGTAGATAAAATATTTTATTCCAAATGAAGATAAGCATCGATAATGAAGACGCAATAGAATGAATAGAATAATTGTGTTGATAAGCATTAGGGTTTTCCCTTATTTGGGGTCAAATTTTAAAATACACATTTTTGTGAGTCTGACCCTTCGAAAAATTTCCATTGCACCAAAACCTGCCTCATTAAAAGTTTTGTTGCAAAATTTTGATGTTTGGAGGTGGCGAAGTGATCTCAAATTGGACTTAACAAACTCCAATTTGTGCATATGGGAAGTTTTCTAATCAGTACAATAGTCATGTTTACAGAGAGTTGTTGTTGCATTAGAGTAGATTTCTTCATATTCGAAACAATGGCCAGGTTATTTTCAACAATCTGTAAAACATACTGCATTGTTTTTATATCTGAAGCGGCTTGATTGAGGGGTGGTGCCACCCAACCCCTTCCAAAGGATGAAGAAGCAACGGAACTTTGCACAGACCCAACAGTTGAGTCACGCGCCAGGGTGCAGACTGCAGAGCCAAAGATAGATTTGCATAGAGGCTCAGTGGTAAGAGTAAGACAGTCAAGAAAAAGATGAGTAAAGTCCTGTAAAAGGTGTCAACAGGCGCTGCAGAAAGGGTTTTCCTTACGACTGACTTCGACAATTGTAATAGGCTTTGACCTTAGATGCGAAGGCGGAAAGCTCAAAGCATATGAGGCGTGAGAGAACCAATTCCAACGGAGAAACTGTTGGAAAGGGACAGTTGAGATGGGAGGCGGAATGTGGAAATGTGACGTCTCCATTTGTGAGACTGGGTATAACGGGTTTGGCGATAGCTGGGGAGAGGGACAAGGGACCATCGCAGTAGACATGGAAGAGAATCAGCATGTTTATTTCTCGGGATACCAGCATGATCGGAGACCCATTGGAAGTTTAAAATGGCACTTTTGAAAAGTGAGGAGATATAAAACCAGACATTTTAGAGGGGTCTTGGTCAGAGATATGAGGGGGTCTTTGAAAGTAGGGAAAGAGCCGATTGGGAGTCCGTAAAAGGACTTACTGAAAGTGGCAAATCGTCTTGTGGTTGTTACACCAGACAAGCCCATGTTCCAGGCGATGGGTTTCAGCTGTGAAACTGGAGGCAATTGGTCCAGCAGAGAAAAAGAGTCCAAGGTATTGCAGTTGGATAATACGGCATTTACTCCAGTGCCACCCGTCAATTGAGGAAAGAGGCAGATCTATCAGCCCATGAATGCGCGTCTGAAGGAGGGAGAGTAATCGATTCTTGGCGTATTTATGGTACTGGGATGAGCTAGAGCAACTGCAGTTACAGTAGGTATGGAAGATGATACTGTAAACTTGATTGGAGTCCAGAGGGAATTGGGAGATGTATAATTAATGGTTTGTGCAAGGACTGAAGGGTTTCTTTTTGTGGATAAGCAATATGATGACCAGGAGGGTTTCTTCTTTAACCGACTGATTACTGATCTTGCACCAATGGCGCTGAGGTTAAGTGATTCTTGGAGGAGGCGTACAGCACGTCCAAAGCATGAAAGTGCTTGGTATTATTCAAAGTTCAAAAAATTGATATTCAAAAAAAATTCAAAGTACTTTTCAACAGGGGAAGTTGGGTCTCAATGAGAAACAATGGGATAGGAGTGGAAGAGAGGCTTCAACTAAAGACCTTGCTTGCAGCTCACACTCAACAAACGTTTTGTTTTTTGTGTTGGTCATATCCACTTGAGTTTCCGACAGTGATTCTTCTACGACATTCTCTGAAACTTTCATCACCGCACATTTTGTGGTCAAACCTGCATTACGATCAAACAGGCCAAGCAGATTTAAATCCTCTGTAAGATACCACAGAAGACCAGCCAATACCCATCTTAGGTAAAAAAATTGCTTTTTTGAAAAACTGGTTGATGATACAAGCTCTGAAAACTGCACATAATCACTGTATGTCATAACCGATACGCCACTGTAGTTCTTAAGTTAACTCTCAGAAGAACTTAATAAACGCTATTGTTATGCGTGTTAAGGTCACAATGAAATAATAAAACTCTGCTGTTCATAATGGTGGTATTTCTGTATAGGGATTAAAAATACCCATTCAAACTTGAAAGGCTTTGCACCACCTCTAAACTTCACTTCAATAGATTGAAATTTCATACATATCATTTTTTCATGAAATAGAACCATTGGAAAGGTTCCGAGGTGAAACTTTTCGAAATTTCAAAATAAGGGACACCTAATAAGCATGCATTGTGCTCAAAACTGTATAAAACTCCTTAGGTGCCTCTGACAAAGGCAAAAATGTCGTCGCATCCGGTAATCCAGCTGACCCTCAAACTTTCTGAAAATAATGTTATTAAATTTGATTCAAAGTAAGAGTATATCAAAGCAAAACTTTTTTTTAGTTTAGCCCTCCCCCCCTCCCCCCCGGTACAAATAGGGTTAAAGAGGCTTTTGTTTGTAACCGCAATTTTAACAATTGCGCTGCGCTGCTAAGTGAAAATTCAACTAACACCTTAAATTTTAAACCGAGAACCAAGCAGAGTTGTAAAATTTTGATTGAAATTTTATAGATACCTTTTCTAGACATTTAAAATTTTAAAACCGTTGACCACCAACCTGATCAAGTTAATGGAACATTATGAAATTCGAAAGCGATGTATTTCAGAACTGAGTATCAAAACCACAAACACGCTTAATGCAACTGAGAAGTTCTTTAGTGCAGTATAGTTAGATACTTTCGCGAAGTGCCCGGATATTGCTTGTGATGTAATATTTTAGTTAGAGCAAACCTTTGAAGTGATAATAAGTGAGACCATTTCTAAACTACTCATTAGCACCAGTTGCCTTCTTTTCATAAGCGGGATAATAAATTTCGCTACCCTGCAAGGTCCGAGACATAAAGGCGACAGTAGTCGCCTTGATTCAAAGTGGCTGACATAGCCGAATCGAATGCATCGCACTCGACCACAAAAGACAACGGTTTATCAACAGATTGCAAAGCACTATTATGCAATTCAGACTTAAGCGAAACAAAAGTAACTAACGCACATCCAGTCAGAGGAAACGCTTTGGCTTCGGCAAAACAACGCACATTTGTGGCAGAACTATCGATCCATCTAGCGTAGTTAACCAACATTCTTAAAACACAACGCAAGACTTTCTTATCACAAGGCACAGGAAAATCTTGCAAGGGACGCATTCTTTTCGGATTTGGCTTAATTGTCATATTTTACAGTTCCAGTGTTTTTTGATATCAGCTCTAGATATTTTGGAGATGAATATCTTGACATAGTTTGGGGTGCCACCCCCCCGGGAACTTCACAAAACAGAACCCCCAAAAATCAATTTTTTATTGCCTCAAACTAGAGCACTAGTTTTTTTTCTGATATCAGCCCATATCTAAGAGACAAATGTTTTGACATTATTTGGGAATACCCCCCATGGGACCCCCCTAAAATGGACCCTCCAAATATTAATTTTTTGTTTGGCTCAAACTGAGCGCCAGTTTTATATTTTGATATCAACAAACACCACAGACAAATATTTCGACATAGTTTGAGGTTGCCACTTCCCCCGGGGAGCCCCCCAAGGTGGACCCCCAAAAACCAAATTTTTTCACGACCAAACTTATGATGCCTGTGTTTTTATATCAGTAGATATTTCAGAGGCAAATATTTTGACAGAGTTTGGGGGTACTCCCCCGAGGACCCCCCAAACGGACCCCCTAAAGATCAATTTCTTCAACGGCTTTTGTTAGAGTTCTACCTTTTATTTGATTTTATGAAATACTGAAAAGACAAACACTTGGACATACTTTGAAAGTGCCATTCCCCGAAAATCCCCAATTGAACCCCTAAAAAATCAATTTTTGAACGATTTAATCTAAGGCTTGTTTTTTTTGATATTAGTTGGTATTTAAGCGACAAAAAATTGACATAGTTTGGGAGACCCCCCCCAAAAAAAACATACCCCTGAACCTCCCCCCAAACCTCACCAATTTGGGGGACACAAAAATCAATTTGTTGAACTTACGCTAGGGCTCCAGTTTTTTTTTACATCAAAAGCTATTTAAGAGACAAAATGTTTGACGTAGTTTTGAGTACTCCCCTCCGGAATCTTCTCAAATGGACCACACAAAATCAGTTATTTTGAACGGCTTGAGCTAGGGCGCTAGATTTTTTTGATATCAGTAGGTATTTAAAAGGCAATGTTTTACATGGTTTCGGGGTAGCCTACCAACCCTCTATTAAACCTCTCCAAAAATCACTTTTTGAAAGCTAAATTTACCAATTGATTTTGGTCAGTTGGGTTCATATGCTGAGCTGGCTAATGATTCAAGGAACAGGGTTTGAAAATGTCGTGAATGAACTGAGCTGGGTTCAAATACTTAGTCGGACATCGGCTTTACCCAAACCACAAACGATTTAAAATCAACATTTATTTTCTTCATGAGACAAAATTAGTTTGTTTGCATTGCATACGACTGAGTTTTACAGAAATATCGGTAACCTTCAAAGTATGAAGGGAAGAATGATGTTGAAATGGAACTGGCGGAAGTTCCGTATTATTTTCCCGCGGGAAAATGAACATCTAGTTTATTTATTTATTTATTTAAGTAAATTACTTTCTGATGACACAAACTCCGAAACCACCAAAGCTAGAAACTTGAACTTTGGACACATGATAAGTCTATTGAAGTTGTGCACCTGCAATTTTGGAGGCTCTGCGTCACGGGGTTTGGGGCAGATGCACCCAAAACTTGTGATAGCGAAGTTTATTAAGTGATTTTAGTTACGTACGCGCGCGTGCTGCCGTAGCCGAATGGAGGCGCCAGTACGTGAAACCTAGGACCAGGGTTGAAATATCTAGTTGGCCGTCGCTGTTACAAAAACTAAGATTATACTGAATCTACCATTCTAATTTTTGTTTTGATTACGACAAAATCGCTTTTAATAGTTTTTGTTTTGACACTAGATATGATCAGAGGGTATCAGGTTTTATTCTCTGTGAAGACGCCACAAAAATCACTTTTTTAAGACCTCAAACTAGCGCGCTAGTTTTTTGTTGCCATCAGTAAAAATTTTAAAGACAAAAATATTATGACGTAGTTTGGGGGTATTACCCCGCTCGGGAACCCCTCCAAATAGACCCCCAAAAATCAATTTTTAATTGGCTCAAGCTAGGGCATTAGTTTTTTTTTAATCATCACATATTTAAGAGACGAATATTTTGACATGGTTTGGGGATCCCACCCCTCGGGAACCCCCCAAAATGGCCCCCTCAAAAATTAATTTTTTGATTGGCTTAAACTAAGGTGCCAGTTTTTTTTAATATCTACAGATACTCAAGACAAATATTTCGACATAGTTTGGGGGTGCCATACCCCAAAAACCTATTTTTTGAACGACCTAATTTACGGTGCCAGTGTTTTTTGAAATCAGTAGATACTTAGAGCCAAATATTTCGACATAGTTTGGGGTGCCACCCCTTTCAGGGAAACCCCAAAGTGGACTCCAAAGATCAATTTGTTTGAACGACCAAAGTTACGGTGCAAGTGTTTTTGATATCAGTCATGTATTTAAGAGGCAAATACTTTGACAGAGTTTGGAAGTACCCCATCCCCGGAAATTCGCACGTGAACCCCACAAAAATCAATTTGTTGAACTTAAGCTACGGCTCCAGTTGTTATTTGCATCAAGAGATAATTAGGAAACAAAAATTTTGACATGGTTTTGGGTACTACCCTCCGAAACCTTCCCAAACGGACCCCCCAAAATCAATTATTTTGAATGGCTTGAGCTAGGGTGCTACTTTTTTTGGGTATCAGTAGATATTTAAAAGGTAATTTTTTACATAGTTTGGGGGTACCAATCCCCAAATGAATTTCCTCAAAAATCACTTTTTAAAAGCTAAATTTACCAATTGATTTTGGTCAGTTGGGTTTATATGCTGAGCTGGCATAATGATTAAAGGCGCCAGGGCTTGAAATTGACGTGAATGAACTGAGCTGGGTTCAAACACATAGTCGGACAAACGTTTTACCCAAACCACAAATGATTTAAAATCAACATTTATTTTTTTCATGAGACAAAATTAGTTTGTTTGCATTGCATACGACTGAGTTTTACAGAAATATTGGTAACCTTCAAAGTATGAAGGGAAGAATGATGTTGAAATGGAACTGGCGGAAGTTCCGTATTATTTTCCTTCGGGAAAATAAACATCTAGTTAAATATGTTATCTGTTCTGAAAATTTTGTCTGCTGCTGCAATATGGCAGATAAAATCACATTTATGAAAAATATCTTTTGAAAAGTCGGTCGTTCGCACAAAACTTTGAACATTGTTTGATCAGAATATTAATTTCTTCGAAGCTGTCATCGAAGCAAATTAAAACCTCTAATCTTATCCGATACCAGCAAAAAAATCTATAAACAGTTTGAAGAGTCTCTTTCAAGACAATTACGACTTGGCCTTTTTTTATTTTAAATAACCTTTTTTTCTGCTAGCTCCGTTTTGGCGATTCTTCTTGACGAGTGTGAGTTAATTATCTTCGAAAACAATGAATATTCTGATCAAAGCAATCGGATATTTTTTCACAGCTAGCACAACAGAAGTACATTGATTCGGCATGTTTATTGGACTCAAATATTGCACAAATTGTATATTTGGTTTTGCTCCGGGGGCATCGTTGCGATAAAGCAGATTTGACAAAAAACACGTTTTTGAACGTTTCTTTCTTTCCTAGCATCTTATGTTTGTGAAACTGAATATTTTGAGTCAAAGAGTTTATAAATTACATAAGACAAAATTAGTCAAAAAATGTATTGTTTTCGTCAAATTATTCTTAACTGCAAATCAGACAACTTTTTTAATTACTTTTCTCTTGAACTAAAACACTTTGGTTTTCTGCTACCGCAATTGCTTCAACAAGTAACCAACTAGTTTAAATTCGTTTTGTTAGTTACTGCAAAACGTGCATTTATTTATTCTCTTCTGGTTCTATCTACTCAAGCGGAACCAAGTCAACTGTTTGTTCATTTTGGTTCATTTTTCATGAATTTTTGACGAGGGTTTTATGTAATCGTAGATGCTACTCAGGAGAAAGATAAATTTTTCATAGGATCCATAGCGGAACCATTGTAAACGTAAAGTTAGTTGTTTGTTCATAAGTTTCCTCTAATCCAACTAAAAACTCTTCGTTGTTAGTGACAATATCTCCAAAGTGTTTGTGATGCTTTTTCAACTCTATTTTTTCCTGAATCAAATTGCCGCTTTTTTACCCTTCCGCTATATTTAACGGATCGTACCTATTCTTCTTCGATAATATTATACGCTGGACAAGTAGGCTTCTGGACTAATACACAATGGACTTTTTTGTGCCGGAGCCCAATTTTTAAATTTTGCTTCATTTTTGTCTTTTAAATTTTTCTTCATTTTGCTTAAGCACGTTAATCTTTCTATCATTGTGTATTACGGTAGTAAAAAAAATGGAAAAATCTAATTTTTTAATCGCTACTGCATTTGTTCGATTGGGTCTGAACTCTTAACTTTATTCAAGTCGCTTTATTCAAGTTACTGAAATGTTTTAATGAGTTCTATTGCTTCAACTTCGTATGTTTATATTTAGACTCTAATACTTGGGGAGAGAGATGGCTTTGCTACACCAAGTAAAAGCAAAAACGAGCAGCATTACGCAGTTATTTACATTACTCAAACGCTTTTTGGGTTAACACTTTCAACAGGATCTACTGTAAAGTTGCAAGATTATAGTGTTTGCAACATTTTGTAATTTTAAATCCCGATGAGGCTTTATGGCAATTAAAAAACGTTTAAATATTTTGATGCAAATATGTAAAAATATGGATAATGTGTGAAATTGTTTGTTGTTGCTTCTTTTTTGATAGCTACGATAATTTACTGCATTAAATTGCAGGGTAACCAAACATCATCGACTGCATCATTATAAAAAGAGTCAACATCGTACACCTCGCAACATTTTTCACTTCGACAAAAAAAGCAATATGCTTTAATAGCTGATTGTTATCGATAAAATGCCAACTTATTTTAGTTCTCTGGGCTCCAGTGCATCATTTAGCGTATAAAATCCAAACAGTGTTAAATGTTTTTTAATAAATTCACAAAAACTTGAATCTTGACTGTTTTATGAATGTAGCTCCAAAGTTTGTAGAGTAACTTTCAACTTTCTTATTCCAAATTTTCTTGCTAGAAAGTACAGTATCCATGCCAGACTCCCTGACAAGAACATAGTGGCACTTGTAAAGTAAAACACAGCGAAATATTGACCAGTGGTGTCCGCGAGAAAGCCTGCAAAACATCATTAGAATGATCACGTCATCAATCCATCTTCATTAAAAAATCTTAAGTAGATTGAGTCAACTGAGTAAATAGTACTCATCTTTGTCGATTGACCTATTAGGGAGAGACAACTAACTTCCTCGGTGCCGACAGAAGGCCAATATGCCTCGCTGTAGTGCGAACAGAGTTTCAGTTGCAAAAAGTCAGTTTTCAAGTTTGTGGAGCTACACAGTTCTGAGAGTTGCTGAAGAGGACTAACAATCCGAAATAGCGCTGACCAACTTTGTAAACTTGACATTCATACAATTTTTTTTTTTTTAACTTTTAAGCGATCAGTGATCAATTGGATTGAGCCTCTGATAGACCTGAGTTCGGTTCCCGGTCTCATCAAACCCGGTCGCATTCCCACTAAAAAATTACTATTCACAGCTTCTCTGTTTGGTGTCCACCAATAAAAAGAAACTGCGTGAAATCATCAACGTGGAGGTGGCAGCTTGACTCGAAGACCGCAAAGGTCTTTTCGCTCTCTCCAGGCCATAGGCGTAGCCAAGATTTTTGACTGGGGGAGGGCCAATCACATGCTATGAAGTCATCAAACAGTTTCGAAAAAGGGACTTTTTGTGGGGCGAAGATATTGTAGAATGGAAGATCTGAAGCCGTAGCGTGTTGGCACTTAAACAGGATTTTGGTAAAAGGAGAGGGCGAAAACTAATAGTTAGAAAGTACAAATGTCTAACTTAGGAGACATGTTGAGTGAGCTAGTGTACTCAAACGCATTACAGCCGGGGGTCTGGGGGCGGAGCTCCCAGCCGCCGGTGGCTATGGGGGTCAGGGGGCAAAGCCCCCAGCTGCTGGGCGACTTTTGTAAGTTTTTGACAAAAAAGCTATTTTAATCCCATCGGATCACATTTCGCACGTATTCACAGCCATTTGAAAGAACCAGATTTTTAACATTTGAAAGTCAATCGAAAAAATGTAATTGTTCAATCTTCCTTTTACGCGCAATTAAAGTCCAAAACACGTTTAAAATCTTGCATTATGGTGTAAAGTTTTAGTTGTAAGTAATTTGGTCCATGTAGGGGAAAGTAAGGCACATTGCCTCCTGCAATATTTTAGCAGTAAATAATAATCCACTCGAAGATTTTCCTTCAGTGATTTTTCTTTTGTCATGAAGTTAACCAGTGATAGGAGTACATGTACGGCTAGGGGCTCCAGGTCCCTCAATTGAAATTCAATATTTTGTTCAATGAGCATTTTTCCTAGCTATTTTTTTAAGTATTTGGTGCGTAAAAACTGGCAAGGTGGAGGTGAATCGTTACAATACAATAAATGTTACAATAAATGGCTACGCTTATTAAACGTGTTATTTCCGGGCCTGATTTACATTGTGCGGGGCCCCTGGCACTTAGGAGATTTTTGCAACGTCTTCCTGCCAAATATAAGTGAAGACCAAGAAAAGTCCCACTAGTTAAGCGTGGGTCCCTGGCACTGTGCCATATGGCAAATACAGCGCTGGTTATTGCACTGCGTTCATAAAAAGTTTAGATGAGGACCTAAAGTAGCAACTTTTAGGACAAAAACTCGTGATTTCACCCTAGTTATACGCTTAAATTGGTGGAAAAAAAATTGAATTAAGGGGGTGCGCAGGGCCCCCTGGTCGTCAATATTGTTTATTGTTAATTACTGTTGTACGCGTGGAATGTTGTACGCAAAGATGCTAAAAGAAACTGAAAATGAAGAAACAAGGCTTTTTTGTCAAATTTTTGTCATTGGTGACATTTTGATTGAGGGGGCCCGGGCGCCCTGGGCCACCCCCTTTACTACGCCTATGATTTTGAGACAAGATCGTGCCTTTAAGTTCTTTCACAAAAAAAACATTTAAAGCAAAATTAAAATAACTTTTTTTCAAAACGTGGAGGACTCTTGTCAAGTAACTTGACAGTTTTTTGAAACCTCCAAGAATTGCATGACATTATATACGACGTGTACACGTGGTCGTCATTATTACTACTCACTTTTGTACGCGGAAACCTATATCAAAGAAACTGCAATTCCAGACAAGGACAACATACGGGCTATGCTCTCATTACATTTATCATTGAGAGTATTTCAATTGATGGGTTTGCATTACCGCCTGTGTTATAGCATTAAGTTCATAATAACGTTAAACGTGGGCCTGGGATTGCAACTATTTGGACAAAACTCTTAAATTTCTCACAGGTTTTGCGTATAAATTGTTAAAACTTTAAGTTAAAGGGCCACTGGCCCGGGACCCTTGGTCATCAGTTAGGATCCCAAGCCCCCCTGGTTGTGGGTTCGGGGCTCCGGGGCACCCTGGTTGTTAGTTAGGAGCGCTGAGGGCCCCTGGTTGTCGGTTAGGAGCCCCGGGGCCCCTTGGTTGTTAGTTAGGGTCCCTGGGGCCCCCTGGTCGTCAGTTAGGAGCCTCGGGGCCCTCTGGTTGTCGATTAAGGGCCCCGGGACTTCCTGGTTGTTACTTTGAGGCACCTGGGGCCCTTTGCTGGTCAGTTAGGGGCCCCAGGCCCCCTGGTTGTTGATTAGGAGCCCTGGGGACCCTTGGTTGTTAGTTAGGGGCCCCAGGGCCCTCTGGTTGTCGGTTAGGGGCCCCGGGCTCCCCTGGTTGTTAGTTAGGGGCCCCGAGGCTCCTACGTCATCATTGATATTATTGTGAATTACTGCTATGTGCGTAATTACTGAAAAAAAATGCAACTAAACATCGCTAGGCTATGTTGTCGTAATTTTTTATCATTGGTGGTATTTCAATTGGGGAAGGGGCCGGACCCCTCCTCTGGCTAAGCCTATGCTCCGAGCCAAGGCAGCTTGATGAATAAAAGCGTTATACTTAAGCTTGTAGAGGACTATATTCTATATTTGTTTTAAATGATGCATTTTTTAGCTGTAATTTTACAGTATCTTTAAGTTTGGTAGTTCGCTATTTCGGTCTCGAAGTCATACTGTCAACAGGTGAGCTATGGCCTGGGCTAAAAATAGTTAAATTTAGTTTTATGCTAATAATGTACTATAGTTCAGTCATGTTTTCTCTGAGCAAGCAATTTAGGCCTACCTGCGAGTGGGGGACCTGTAAGAAATCCTATGCCGCAGAAGAAGTGAAATATACCAATCGATTGCCGAAGATGGTTGACCGGAACAAGTCTGCTCAGGACGGGAAAACACCACGATGAATTAAGTCCATTAGCAATTCCATAAACCGTCATGTAAATGGAGAGAGTGCCAAAATTAGAAGCAAGAGGAGCGAATATATTCAATAGGAAAATTATGAATTGTGCGCAACCAAATAAAAACAATTCAATTCCTTTTCGTAAATATATTTGAGGTATTTTATTGGTCAAAAAACCTAAACAAAAAATGCAGTAAATGTTCAGAAGAGTAGAAAGATTGGCAATAGACTGGTAACACACATCATGTAAGACAGTCTTAGTCACATAAATGAGTATTACTTCCAACTCTATCTTAAATACCTTTTTAAGTTGCTTTTTTGTTGTTTTTTATTTTTTTTCGGTTTTGGGCAACGTACAGATTGTTTGCTTTGATTTAAAAAGTTGCCAATTAAGATTTTATTCAGATCTGTGCTAAAACTCTACCTTTAAGATACTTCTAAGTAGAGTTTTGTTGTGAAGCAGGACAAAGCATGAATTGAATTGACTGGTTTATTTCAAGCCATAAGCTTATTTCATTAACATGGTTGATTGATTGATCCATATTCATCCTCCATTCACAAGGTAGCGACGGTGGAATTTTTATTTTGGACGAATTGCCTCATCCTCTTAGGAGTTGACCGTATTCCAAGCTTTTCTATTAACTTCTTTTCACGAAAATTTACTGCTTATTCGAACCACCATGCAGAGATAATCATTGTGAAGCGTCTTATCCAAGAATGCACCAATGTGACCTCGGTGCGAGTCGAACCCAGATCAAGCGATCGGGGTCTTCGTAATAACGACGCCTTTTCCCTCTCTGCCATGCTGCCGACAAATAATGCCATGCTTCCGGTACATACTGCCAAAAAAACGCATTACAGATTACAGCCATAAATAATTAAGAATTAACGCAAAGACATTCCAGAGCAGAAATTATTTACGGTGTCTTTGAGAATCCGCAACGGGCAGAGAAAATCAATCCGTCAATGTTGGGAGTCATGGTTTACAATGGTCCGAATAGCAATGGTCAAAAGAGCGACTTCATTGGGTTTGTTGGAGTTAAGGTTGGCGATTTTAACGAATAATGCCATGTAACGGTTAATGCCATTTTTAATGGATAATTTAAAAGTCGCTATTTTGGTAGTCGCTATTCGGAAAGCTAGCCGGAGTCAAAATCTGATTCCTTATCGCCACGCAATTCTTGCGACGAAAACTGATCAGTGCAAAGCAGTATAATTTGTCTTTATCCCTATTTTTTATGGTAATTATGCTTATGTTTTGGTTCAGCTGTTTTTCAAATCAAGATTAAGCTTTCTAGTAGTGATGAAAAATATTACCTGAGAGTGGCCTGATACCGCAATCAAATACGGCAAAGATCACCAGCAATAAAGCACCGTAGTCCTTGCTAATACCTTGAGTTTTTGCATGAACAACGATAAAAGAAGCGGGTGTTAAACGAACAGCAAAATCCAACACACCCACTATGCAAAAAATCATGAAGCGCCACTGCTTCATCAGCGAAAAGTAGGGTTTGACGTGAGCTTTTAAAAAATTGAGTTTTGATTCGAATGTGCCTTGCGTTGATGCAAAATCAATATCTGCTATCGCTGGGGAAATAATTAAGGATGTTACAAAGTGACTTGAAATGTTTTTTGACGATTTGGTTTTTGTGTTGAGCTTCGAATTTTGGTCTCCAAGTCCAACTGTTGCGTGATCGCTAAAAATGCCATCTAAAACATCATTTTCCGATAATTCAATTGAGTTTCTTTTAGTCTGAGGAGAAGTTTTGTTTGAGCGTGAAAGAGCAGGTAAAGACAAAGACATATTTTCTTCAGCTTCCTTTTTTGAGTGTATACACTGGGCGGAGCCCGAGAGCGCAACGATATAGTTCGTTATATCTACCAATGGAAATCGCATATCAAGTATTTGAGACTTTGCCTTTCTAACATTGTCTTTTATTAGACATATGTCTTTTTCCGATGAAGCCAAATTTGCGTCTGAACGTTTGTGCTTCATGTCGTTTAAAGAAATTTCAATGGTGTTTTTAGTTTTAGTGCTTGCACATGTTGTGAGCTCATCCGTCACCGATACAGGTCGCAACAATGCCCCCCCAACTGCAAGATGAAGAAAAATGCCAGCCACAATTAAAACAGCTCCACGCCAGCCGTAAACATCTGTCAAGTAGACTAAAAGAGGAGGCATCACTATGCTGCTGGCGGGCGCTCCCATTGAAGCGATTCCAAACGCAAGAGAACGCCGTTTATCAAAGTAAATTCCAATCTGAGACGACCCACTGCAGTAGCCCAAGCCAAATCCCAATCCTAAATAAACGAAAATTGTAATATTAAACTTGAGCACTGAGAAGTATAAACAACAGTAAATCAATAAAAAATTTACAGCAAATCCATAGCAAATCCGTTGCTCATCCATAACAACTTTGCCATTGCTTTAATATCATTTTTTCGAAGCATTTGGTTTTACACATGCTAACCTTTGTTGAAAAGTAATAGACGAAAAGATTCGAAGAAGTGAACATTTTGATTAAAAAAATATTGACGTTCTCTACCACCAACCAGATTAACTACTGTATCTTCTACTGCAGATTACAGCAAAAAGACAGTAAAACCTAAACCAGAATGTAAATGTTACCTGTGACGATGCTGCCAACATAAGCAGCGTTCAAGGACCAAGATTGGGAGGTAAGAATTATTCCCAAACAAGACACAAATCCCCCTGTCATCATTGTTGCTCGTGCACCATAAGCGCTGTTGATCAAGCTACCGGGCAGCGCTGCAAAATAGGCACACAGCGTTTTTACATGGTCATTTCTGACATAGTTTTGGCAGCTTAGCAGTGAGCAAGCATCGAAGCCAGGAATCGGCCTAAAAAGTGAACTTATTAAACCTCAAATACAGAATATCTAGAATAATCAATATCCTACAAGAGGGACGAAGCAAAAATTATAATATGTTATTTTAGACCTTTTATGCCCTTGCTAAATTAAAAGTAGCAGATGACTTACTTCCAATCAACAAGAAGCCTCCAATAAGCGAAATTATCCAAGACGTCTCTGCGTTAGATGAATTGAATTCTTCTTGAAAGTTTTGAAACAAAACACTGAAGCCTCTTGGTACACCCCAGCTAGCATACCCAAGGCAAGTTGTGAACGTTACAGCCCACCCCCAACCCCCATCAGGGGGGCGCTCATACTGCATCAGCATCGTAACTCTGCTATAATATCATTTTCTATGTTATGTTTTATTTCTAAACAAAAATTGAAACATCATGACGGTTCAATGAGAATGATTGCGTCTGTAATTACGTCATTGTAAAAGTTTTGCCGTCTGAATTAAAATAATTTCGTTTAATCGTCTGCATACTATCTGGCCTCGAGTTTTTTAGAGCAGTGGACCGGTTTGTTCGGTCGTTTGAGCTTCTCGTCAAATTTTCGGAAAGTTTTCTGGTAGACAGCTGGTTGTTTCCTCATTCAAATGGACTAATCTACATCTGTCCAATGAGATGAAGAGTAAAGCGGACAGTCTGCTATTATGTATTCCACCGTGTGGTTCTCAGCGCCGAAGTTGCCTGCTTGATGAGATAAAGGCTTAAAGGTCACTCCGCAGTTTCCGGTCGAAAATGCAACTTTTTCTTTTCATCTCGAAAATGAATTTTGACCTACCCAGTATATCTCAACTGGAGCAATAATACACAGGCTGCAAGTTTGAATCCTGTTGGAATATAACTTTATCGCTTTGCGTTAAGTGGTCATTGCTGGGGGTTATTCTCTAAACCAGAGTTGTAAGTCGGGCCGGGCTTTTTGGGTTGGGTTCGGGCCTGAACTAGTCGGCCCGTTTACAACTCTGCTCTAAACTTTCTCGCTGGCAGTCTAGCACGCAGACGATTAAACAAGCGTAAAAGAGCATCATAATTAAATTTTATTAACATACTGTATTGGTAAAAAAGTTTTGCCATAGCTTATAAAGTCATTTTATCTCAGCAAATTTGCAAATATACGTTGTAAGTTTATTGCAAGCGCGTGTGGTCCATTGCAGACAATTGTAATTACAGTGCATCTTCATTCACCAAATTGTATGGGCCAGAAGACAGTGCAGTGACCAGAGGTGGGCACTTGCGCCGCAATTATGGCAGCGCAAGCTTGCGGTGCAACTATTTTAGTTGCGATAGCGCTTGCGCCGCAATTATCTTTAAACGGTTGCGCTAACCCTAGCTCCGCAAGTATTTTAGGAATTTTGAGCACAATCGCGCAAGCGCAATTCAAATAGAAATAGGAAGGATGGTTTTTTAATCAATTGTGAATAAAGTTTAGAAAAAACATTGACAAGGTAAATATAGGTGTAGCCATAATTTTTTATTGGGGGGGCTAAACCGCAAATCACACGCAATGACGTCATCAAATTTTTTGGAAAACAGGACTTTTTTAGGGGATAAAGATACCGTAGAATGGAAGGTCAGAAGCCGAAGTATGGGTTTGCATGTAACCAGGATTTTGCTAAAGGAGAAGGACTTGAGCCAAAAGTTAAACTAGTTTTCAAAATTGTCTAAATTGGGAGACGTGGTGAGCAAACCAGTTTAACTCAAACGTATTACAGAAGAGGGTCTGGGGGGGAAGCAGCCGCTGGGCGATTTTTTTGAATTTTTTTTTAAATAGTTATTTTAACGCCATTTAGATCGCATTTCGAACGTTTGTAGAGCCGTTTGAAATAACTAAATTTTTTCATGAAAATCAGTTTTAGAGTACATGTATAACTAGGGGGCCCAGGCCCCCTCAATTCAAGTTCAATAATTTGTTCAATAAGCATTTTTCCTAGCTAATTTTCTTTTTTTTGTCAAAAAAGCACTGTATTTTGTCGCGTAAAAACTGGCGAGGTGGAGATGGATTGTTATTTGAAATTGGTGCAACAGACGTTACAAAGTAGTCATATTATTGCATTAAGTTCACAAAATGATTAGATGAAGGCCAGAGGTTGCAACTTCTAGGATAAAAACCCTGAATTTCTCCGGTTATACATTTAAATTGCTTAACAAAAATTTCATTTGAGGGGGCCCGGGCCACCAGGTTGTGAATATTAATGTTAGTCTATTGTACACGTATACTGTGGAACGCGAAAAGATAAAAGAAACTGAAACTGAGAAAACATTAGGCTTTGCTGATATTATTTTTATCATTGGTTACATTTCAATTTGGGGAGCGAGCCTCTTGCCCCTCCTCCCCACCCTCATCCCCTTGGCTACGCCTATGATAAGGTAGGTTCATAAAACCTCATTATGGGGAATTTCATTCGTACACTGCTTGCAAAATTTCTATTGGAATTACAGCAACGGTTTTTTTTTTTGCTGAATCGTTTCTCTCCAAAATTTTTTTTGGCGATTTTTCAAATAATCTTTCCCACTGAGTATAAAAAATGTTGTAAAATCAAATTTTAAATAGAAAAATATTATTTTTTTAATTGTCTTTTACGAAATACGCTACTTCTTTCTAAAAAAATCTTTAATTTGCTTTAGGCATTGAACTCGTTGCTCTCAACAGTCTGATTTTTACAGTAATTAAAAAACAAGAAACAACACAACCTATTAATTACAATGCTTTTTTTTTGTCCGGGAAAACTTGAAAGATATTGCGAACGTGAGTGGCAGCAGGCAGTATCGGTAGCTCTCGTAATTACAAAAACTTGACAATTTTTTTAACGTGCGCAGTTTCTCAGAAAGTGATGCTAACTGCTCCAGAACCACAAAATATATATTGAAGCTTGTAAAGGATTTTCTTGGCAAGCCACTAAAAAAACACTGACTCTAAAGTCGTTCGCATACCACCATATGAAGACTTTATCAGTGGAATTTTTTAACACCCTAGTTCTTTTAAGTGAGGGTGTTGAGTATATCTTTTTATTAGATATAAAGAAACGTCCTTCGTCCAAAAGAGTAGAGCAGTGTTTCTCAACCATTTTCTTCTGCGACCCAAATTCGTTTAAAAACCCTATTTGCAAGAACAGCTGCGACCCAACTACATAATTGCAAAAAAAAACTCAAAAGCACAACTTATATTACACAACGTTTATCGCCATTTCGCTTCAACAAGTTTTTGAAATGGTGGCTTAACATTACTCAACGCTAAACGCATTGGATGCTCTGCATCCAGACGGTTTCTGTATTAGTCTTTCATAAATGCCAGAGCAGAAAATCCCATCTCACAAAAATAAGAACTTTGAAAAGAGATTAAAATTTTTAAGGCTTCTTCATCCAATATTGGACAGTTGCGTAGCCAGATGGAGACTATCGCCTCCCCATTGGCTTGCCAACTAAAATGCAGAATAAGAAAAATACCACGTTTTTTAGCACTTTTGAGAGTGATTTTTGCTCTGAAATAGACTCAAATATGATTTAAAGTATATTTTGAAACGTTTATTTAGGGGGGGATAATTTGTCAAAAATAAAACTCATAAATCAGAAAAACTTTAAAAAATGGCCAAAACTTGGTATTAAAATTTGATCACTCATTGAAAAATGCTTAACATAGCTTTCATGAAAAATATACATAAGCTTAGAAATAGGGGGGAGGGGACTATTTAGTATTACTTAATTAACAATCATTTCTCTCCAACTTCCTACTATTATAGCCTCCCTAATTACTGTATATCTTTCTCTATGACATGTAGACGAAATAGATTACTCCTTGAGAGCTTTATTGAACTATCGGTATTGGATTTACCAGCTTGTAAATAAGAGAGCTTAAATTCTTCAACAGCTACCTTCCACATAGCCCATTTATGCAACTAGTATAATCGTGTTTTTGCACTGCCAATTTCTATGCCACGTTTAAATAGCATTAATCTTTATCAAAATAGGCCAAAATTGAATTATTTTTGCCGAAAAAATACAAAATTTTTAAGCGCTAGAAGCTCCGCCTCCAGACCCCCGTGCTTCCAGCGGCTGAGAGTTTCGCCCCCTTAACCCCCAAATGCCACCGGCAACTGAGGGCTCCGCCTCCAAGCCCCTGTAACAGCCCACCCGTCATTGCAGATTTTTGGCAACGCGCCTGATTTTAAATATGCGCGTGCAACTTGACACCAACACCTGGGTAACGAAAGTTCCGTGAAGACAATTACTTCTTAAATCTCAAGCGCAAGCAATAATTATCTCTCGAAAAAAAGAGAGCACAAAAATTAGGAAATCAATGCCTAACACCAAATTAAAGATAATCAAATTACTGAGAGCTCTACTTGTGTCAGCGACCCATTCATGAAACGTTGACGACCCACATTTGGGTCGCGACCCAGGTTTAAGAAACGCTGTGGTAGAGCGAAGCGCATTTTCAAATGCTTGTATTTTTTCAAGGAGATCAACAATTTTTGGTTTACTACTTTGGTAATGTGCATACTTGGTTTTGAACCTTAATTTTGTATCGTAGGCTAGCGCAGTTTGAGCAGTGATTAGTCCAGTCAAGATTATTTCACCATGCACTTAAAAGTACGCTAGCAGGAAACAGCGATAAGACCATGCAGTCATCTAAGTCAACTGGACCTTTCAGCAATACCTAACAATTGCAGGCATAAGCTTAAGCCTGTTGTTGAACAAAAATAAACTCAAAATATCATTCACAAAATAACACAATAACTAATAAATGCAACAATTAGAATTATACTTTTCAAAACGTCACACTTGCACGAGCGCTTGCGGTTGCGGCGCAATTATTATTTTGGGCTTGCGGAAACGCTTGCCGCTCAACATTTTCAGAGTAGTTGCGCGTGCGTTTGCGGCACAACTTTTGTGACTTGCGCTGCCCATCTCTGGCAGTGACCTTTAGGTTTCTAAGTTAAGCTGCAACCTGCTTATATCCCTCTCCACATAATTTTGTTATAATTTGTTACATTCATGTCTGTTTTCGGCAGCAAATCCAAGTATGTATTTTCAGTTCAGTTCAATTTATTCGCCACATTGTGCATCTATGGACACCAGCAAATCAATAAATACTTCATTTGGCAAAAAAACAAACAAACAAACAAACAATACAATATTCCAAGTGCACACAAACACACAGCAGCTGAGATGGCCACGAATGGACCTCTCGGTCTTCAAGTCAAGCAGCCACCCTTGAGGTTAAGTAATTACTAACTTACTATTTACTAATTCAGAAAATCTGAGAATCTAAGCGACGAGAAGTCACAAATCGTGGTGACACTGAGTCATTAATTGTAGTTACCCAAAATATGTTTCTTAAGTTTAGTTTTAAAACCTTGCAGTTTCAGTTTGGATATTTGTAGGGATTGCATTTCAAACCTTGACACCTTTGTATTTAATGGATCTTTGAAGTCTTGCTGTTTAAAATCTAGGTATGTAAAGAGATAGGTTATTAGATGGATAGGTGGACAGATAACTATAAGGTTGACATAAACAGTCAAAGGACTAATAGTCTTCCTTCTCTCACAAAAATATGATATCATTGTACCATGAATGTCGAGCAAAAAACTTGCATATATACTAGACGCTTCCTTTCTTGTGAACTTTTCCTTTGATGCCTTTTTATAGATTCGACCAACTCTTTCTTACTTCAAGTATAAAAAGGTCTTGGATCAACATAAGTCGACTAATTTTTTTTTACTAAAATTGATGAACACCAAAAACACTGTAGACCTATTATTTGCTGATTGTACAATCACAAAGTGAATTTTTTTTTTTGTTCATTCTGAAAGCATGACTGTTGGACTGATGCAAATTTATTAGCAAAGTTTTCGAAATTAAAACTTATTTTACCTCAAGCGTTATCAATCAAAAATTCCCCAAATTAAAAAAAGTTTTGAATTTATTATTTCTGTCATGTAAATAATCGCAAAATTTCTTAAACTTTTTGAAGCAGAAATTTCTCATGGATCCACAGCTGGCCTAAAAGTGGAAGTAGTAGAACTGAATTTTATCGGACCCGCGCCAGTCTTCACCGATTTTCCGACCGCTGATTCGCGAACGAAACATCCATTTTTTACGACCTAAAATGCCCTGAAATTTGGCAAAGACCTTTTTATGGTCTTTAGTTCTTCGCCTATGGCCCTAAATGGCTTTAAATTACCTTTAAAAAGTTTAATGGCACAGTCAGTAAAATTAGTCTACAACATAAAAGAACCAAAAAACGACATGAAATCAGAGCAATGCGAGAGATATTATGATGTTTTAATGCTGTTAACTGGTTAGGATGACATGAATCAGAGAAATTCCAGATATAATATGATGCTTCAAAGCTGTTCATTGGTCGATGCAAAAAAAATAGCCCAAGTCATCTTTTTGACCTTTTTACCGACTGGAGAAAGTAGAGTTGTAACTTTCGTGTAAACAACAAAGCATCTGATGTTAGATGGAATCCACCAATTTAAAAAAAAAACAACTTTTTGTACTGCATCATAAACGCAGCACGTTTTTTTTCTTTTCAGCGGCATAAAATGCAGTAAGGTTATACATAGCACACCACTATAATAGTACAGTAATGTCGTTTATTATTAGGAATTAACATTTTTACCATCACAACTCTGACTTCTGCTATGCAGTCAGTTGTTTTCAGCGTATTTTTCTTGGTCCTCAGCACTCTCGCAGTTTATCATGTATTGAGATGTTTTCGACTCAAAAAAAAATAGCACATATGCGCCAAAATTATTTGTATTTATTTATTTATTTTTTTAATAGTTTTTATTTTTCAATAAATATTTAGTATACCGTAGTGCAAGTATTGTAAAATAGTAAACCTATAAACGTATTATACTTTTCGTTTTTACTTATATCGCGTAAAGCTTTTGCATTTTACATTTCGTCAGCCTAATGAAATAAATGTCTAAGTCGATTTTTGGGCAAAATGAGTTATTCATACCGAAATGATCAGCGTGGAAAGGCGCACCTTGTAAACTTTCAGATTTCAAAAATCTTCACTAGAAGGCGCTTTATGCAGTTATAATAGAAATGTCTAAGTCCAGAGACGGACTTGGGCAATTTCATGGTTAGCCTATGTCATTTGATTTGATATTGACTTAGGCAATTTTATGATTAGCCTATGTCAGTCGATGCTGGCTTAGGCAACAAAAAACTACACTAGCTGTTAGAAAAAAGAACAAATTCTTTAAAAACAGAAAAGATTTTTTGAAAACAGCACAGTTGTTCCACCAGAGAAAGGCAGTAACTAGTTACTTTTGTAACTAGTTGCTGCAACTAGTTACTTTTTGAGTAACTGTTACGGTAGCTTAGTTACTTTTTTGAAACAGTAACAAAATGGGTTCCTAGTTACGAAATTAGACCTGTAAAAGTTACTAGTTACAGTTACTTTTTTTTAGTGACAGCACACGCATGCCGGACTACGTTGGGTAATTATATTAACTGCTTGCGCTGCGCAAGCCGATTTTTAGATCACTCACACACACACCCCTGGTCATCATCACGCGATTACGTCAGTTTCAGTTTTACTAACTTATTTGCCAAGTTGCCTTGGCCAGGAGATAGCTAAATTAGGGTCTTTGAGTCGCTGCCACCTATGTCAACCACACCAGGGCTAAATCTTCACACTGTTCTTTCAATGCTGAACGCCAAGCAGGAAAGATGTAAATACCAATTTTTGAAGTATTTTGGTATGGCTCGACAAGGGAATGAACCCTGGTCTACCAACTGCAAGGCGGACGCTTTTACAACTACATCATCGCTCTTACCACTACGCACCATCACTGCTCAATCAAGCGTTGCAGAACCCGCAAGCCGCAATGCACAAATATCGATAAATAAAAATGATCGTCCTGAGCAGTAAGCACTTGCTTTATTAGGGTAAAAATTTCAATCAAAATAACTGTAACCGCAACTGTAACGGTAACTAGTTACTTTTTCAAAACGGTAGCTGCACGGTATCTTAGTTACTTTTTTCCCTGACCAACTGTAACTTAACTAAGTTACTTTTAGAAAGTAAAAGTAATTAGTTACAGTACTTTATATACTAAGAGTCAACAGTATAAACGTAGCCAGAATAGGGCGAGGGAGCCCGGGCCACCTTAATTGAAATGCCAACAATGATAAAAATGTGACAAAAAATCCTATTGTTTCTTCAGTTTATTTTAGCATTTTTAGCGTACAACAGTAAGTAACAACAATATTGACGACCAGGGGGCCCGCGCTCTCTCAATTCAATTTTTAGCAACCAATTTAAACGTAGAACCCGGGTGAAGTTAAGGGTTTTTGCACCAAAAGTTGCTACCTCAGGCCCTCATCTCACCTTGTTGTAAACGTAATGCAAAAACCAAGGCCGGATTTACCATTAGGCAGAGTGCCAGGGACTCCGTGCTAGGATGGTAAGACGTTTTTTTTGCCTTGACTTATTTTTATTAGGAAAGGAAGATGTCGCAAAAATCTCCAAATTTCCAATGGCTCGCGCAATGTAGATCCGGCCCGGGCAATCGCATGGTTAGTGAGCGCTACCATCATTCTACTGCACCATTTTTCAATAACCATTCACCTCGACCTCGACAGTTTTTACGTAACAAAATACTTTTGAAAAACATAAGCTGGGGAAATGCTCATTAAACAAGTTATTGAATTTGAATTGAGGGGGCCTGGCCCCCCTGGCCATAGACGTAGACAGGGGGTCCGGGGATCTTGCCCCAATTGAAATGTTATTTATGACAAAATTGTGGCAAAAAAGCATAATGTTTCTTCAGTTTCAGTTTCTTTTAGCATTTTTCGCGTACAACGCCTTCTTTTAATATTTGTGAATAATATTAAACACCATGGGCCACGGGCCCCCCTTAATTCAAATTTTGCCAACAAATTTAAATATATAACTTCGGAGAAATTGAGAGTTTTTGTCTTAAAATTTGCTATCTCAGGACCTCATCTAACCTTTTTATGGACGTAATGCAATAAATAGGGCCAGATTTACCATAATATGGCACAGTGCCAGGGGCTCTGCGCTCAGATGTTAACACATTTTATGGTGTTTTTTTATATTAGACAGAAAAAGTTGTGAAAATCTCCAAAGTGCTAAGGGCCCATGCGCAATATAAATCCAGGCCGGGCAATAACATGGTTAGTAAGCGTAACCATCTATTGAACCGTTTTTAAATACCAATCTACTTGCGTTTCGTTATTTTTTATGCGACAAAATACTTTTGAAAAAAAATTGGCTAGGGAAATGCTCATTGAACAAGGCCCCCTCAAATTCAAATTCAATAATACATTTACTGGTACATGTACTCCTACAACTGGTTATTTTTGTGAAAAAACAAAAATCTCTAAGGCAAATCTTCGAGTGGATTATTATTTACTGCTGAAATATTGCACGAGGCAATGTATCCTAATTTCTCCTACCTAAGCAAATCACTTACAAAATATAACCCTAAGATGCAAGACTTTTAACGTGTTTCGGACTGAAATTGTAACTAAAAGAAGGCTGAAACAATTTAATTTTTCTATGGGCTTTCAAATATTAAAAATCTAGTTCTTTCAAATATCACTAAACACGTCGTGCGAATTATGATCCAATAATATGGTATTAAAATAGCTAGGTTTTTTACAAAAAATTACAAAAAATTGCCCAGCGGCTGAGGGCTTAGCCCCCAGACCCCCGCCTGTGATGGACTCGAGTTACACTAGTTTACTCAACACACCTCCCAGTTTACAGTTTTGCACTTTTTTTTGATTTAGGTCCTCTCCCTACAGCAAAATCCTGGTTACATGCAAACACACAGGCCACGGCTTCCGATTTTTCAATCTACAATATCTTTGTCCCACAAAAAGTTCCTCTTTCAAAAATTTCTGAAGACGTCATTACTTGTGATTTGTGATTTGGCCCCAATCAAAAATCCTGGCTACATCTATGTCCCTGGTTGTACATTCACTCCTGCAATTGTTTTCTTTCCTGACAAAACAAAAATCTTCAAGAAATTTCTTCGAGAGGATTATTATTTACCACTAAAACACAGCACGAGGCAATGAACTTTACTTCCCTTTACTTGGGCCAAATCACTTACAAAATTTAATCTCAAAATGCTAGATTTTAAACGTGTTTTGGACTTAAATTGTGAGTAAAAGGAGGATTGAACAATTTAATTTTTTTAACTGGCTTTCAAATGTTAAAAATCTAGTTCTTTGAAATGGCTCTGAACTCGTGCAAAATGTGATCCCATGTCATTGAAATAGTTTTTTTTCAAAATTTCTCAGCGGCTGGGGGCTTTTCCCGCAGACCTCCATAGCCTACGCAAGCTGGGCTCCGCCCCAAGACCCCGTCTTTGAAACGATTGAGTTACACTAGCTTACTCAACACGTTTCCCAATTTAGACATTTTCACTTTTTAACTTTTGGCAAACCAGGCCACAGCTCCTCATCTTCTTTTTTGCACAAAAAGATCTACGATATCTTTGTTCTACAATATCTTTGTTCCACAAAAATTTTCTCTTTTGAAAATTTCCAATGACCTCATTGCATGTGATTTGTGGTTTGGGCCCCTCCAATCTAAAATCCAGGCTACGCTTGTGGTCAACACCAGGATAAAAATTAATCACTGCAGTTCCATGGCATCCATAAAAAGGAATTCCAGTTTTAGTTTATTTCTATAATTTAGTTATCATTAAAAGATGTCAACCACTCAAAAATGCTTAAAACGATTTTGCTGTGTAAAAGAAAACAAAACAAAAAAACGCGAAATTTGTTCCTCCTCGTAGTTCATCTCTGCACTAGTTAGGCTTAATCTTTAACCTTTCAAGTGAATGTTAAAGAAATAATAGCAGAGGTGGAGTCGAGGACACAAGGGTCGAGGCCAAGGGCAAGCCCAAGGACACAAAACAATCTGAGGCCAAGGACCGAGCCTCTAGAGGCCAAGGACAGGAATGCTCGAGGCAAAGGCGAAGGACACAACGCGCAAGTGTTTTTCAAAAAAAAATCTTCATAAATTTACCGCGAGGTCTCTGGCGAGTTCTCCAAGACGAAGAAAAAAAAGGTCATGACCTTGGCCCATTTTTTACAAATCAAAAAATAGTGCTGTCCTTGACCGCAAACAGGAAATTTTTGAGGACTTGCAGGCTTGGAGGCCAAGGACTTTATCTTCGAGGCCAAGGTCAAGGACTTCAAATTGCGTTCTCGAAGACGTCGTCAAGGACTGCACCTTTGAATAATTGCAATGCTATTCAAAATAAAATTAATATTTTTTTTGCCTAAGTCACAGAAAAATTTGTATTATTTTTGCCTAAGTCACTTTGCCATCGATTTGGATGTTTTCAAGCAAAATCACATAGATCATCGTTAATATAATTATTTTGATGTATTTTTGCCAAATTTTGGTAACGATACGTTATTTCACTAACAAAATGAGAAAGCTTTTTTCGTTTTTCTCAAAACCCAAAAAAATGACTTTGACATTTTTTTTATTAGGGTGACAATTTGTTGAAACTACAAAACGCTCAATACTCGTAGACTACAAAAATTTAAAAAAAAAACAGCTGACAAACCTATAGCCTGTTTCGTTCTTCGACTCGTCAGAAGAGTATCATTTTCAAATAAAAGTGGTATTTGAATAAGATTAAAACCAAATAAAAATGGTATTTGAGAAGACTAAAACGAAACAAGTTAATGCAGAACATCTTTAGTTGGTTGTTTTTAAATTGAAAGAGACTATTTCACGGAATATTTTCATCTAGGTTTTTTTTATAATTTTGACTCAAATCTAAACCAAACTCACAGTATCACTCTACACCCAAATCCAACTCTACACCCAAATCCAACTCTAACCCAAATCCAACTCTAGCTCAAACCCAAACCTTAACTCTGTAAAAAGCAAACAAAAAATCACGAATGAATATTTCTCATTTTCGTTTTATTTTCTTTAACTGGAAAATTTGCGGTGAAGTAGTCACTACCTTTAAAATTTTATGATTTAGAATGGCTCTCAAAAGTCATCGAGCCCTTTCTGAAAGCATCAACCTACACAGCATTCAATACTCAATTAAAATATTTAATAGTGCAGTTTTTTTTTAACTTGCTTTTGGCTTTTTCTTGAATTTCCTGTTGAACTTATTTTCGGCGGTCGCAAGTTATAATGTCAGCAATATTAATTCTCATGTCATAATGTTAGACTGTTGGGTGCTAGAAGTTTGCAACTTACTACTGTAAATTTTCATTACCTCTGTTGTGCAGTGCATTTATTATTGTTTAGCGATTTTCTTTGAATGTTGCTATGGCCTCTCAGTCAGATACATCGACACCTGTTGCTCAAGGTGTTATCTCAAGGGGGATATAAATATCGTACATAATTTTTCTTATTACTACTATTATTAGACAGATTTTTATATAATTAGAACGATCAACTATACTGCATAGCTGTACATTATTATGAGCAATATTTCTGCTTTAATCTAATCGATCGATGAACTCTGATCTTTGCAATGTATACACTGTAGCTTATTTCTGAGCTAATAACAATATTTACAAACTAAATGCCCATATTTACTTGACTATGCAACATGCAAGGCATTTTGCAGTAATTGCACTTCATTATACTCGCTGAACGCTTCCTTTTCGAATTGTTGCTGTGACGCATTTGGTTTCCGTAAACGTGTCGTAAGTTCATTCAACTATCAGACTATTACCGGTGTTGTTAATTCGGCACTTCACAAAGTTATGTTGGATATATTCCGTAGCGATTTAGACAATGAACTACGCTGGTTGTACAGACACTTGAACTACCTAAGCATAACAATCATAAAGGCCTAGAACGATGAGTGCGCTTTCTTTTTATGATTGCGGGCGGCAAGGAAAGCATTGGAATTCACAGTAAGATTTAAAAAAGGACAAAAAATTACTGTTGCATTGTTGCATGATTTCACAGAAAAAATTGACTGGAAAATTAATGAGAATTAAAATAAACATTATTTTAAAAGTTTTTGAATCTTTAATACACTTCCTAAACTAGGCCGAAACATGCAACGACTTCGCGAGTGCCATCTCCGCGTCATTGCAGGCAGCTCAGCTGCTAAACAAGAAAATGTCGCAGCTGCAGCGAGCCGTTGGTAACACTGCATCCGATATTACCGTCCCTAACCATAAATCTCGATACAACTCCAGAAATAAATTTGTTAGCGCGCCCAACTGGCCGTTAAAATACACATTATAATTTGTGATATTGACTTAAAAATGATTTCTCAGTATTGTGCAGTAAATTTTTTTGTAAGTTATGATGACTCGACACTTAGCTTTTTTCCTACTTTCTTTTCTCAAATACAGAAAAGTTTCGGTCTATGAAAAAAAATGAAGACATGCAGTCAACATAATAAGAGCGGTATCGGAGAAACAGATGAAAATTGATACTTTTATTTGTAAAGAAATGATAATGCTCTAGGTGCATTTCTATACAGTTGTATTTAATAAAAATAAGTACTGGAGTAGGCTCGTAATAAATCGAGTGTGTAAGGACTAGTCTGCGGTGAAATTTTTTCGGCCCGTGCCCAGTTTACAATTGTAATTGCAATTACATTTTATACACCAAGTTGCCTTGGCCAGAAGACAGTAAACGAACTGTTCGGTCTCTGCATTTTTTCAGACTAAAATTAACCTGCCGAAGTGAACGAATTATCCCAAAGACTTTGTTTTTTTAACTGGACCTATTTTTATCAGCCAAAATGCCCGAAATTGGGCCAAAACACTTTTTGTTTTTATTTTAGTCTTTGCCCTTTTTCCTGCACTCACCGTCGCAAAGTTGTAAATCGGCCGGATTTTTTGAGTGGAGTTAGGGCTTAAGATTGGCAAAATGTCGAGCTTTATTTGGGCTTGATATACGTACTGGTGTTTTCGCCTTTTAGATGTTACAAAAGCGTAATATATTCAAATAACTTGGCAACTCTAAATCACAACTTCGCTTAAATATTTTAGTTAGTTCGGAAATGAGCCTCAATGTTGTTCCTTATTTTATTGCTTGAATTCTGCTGGCAAAGCCAGCAGGCTATGCGACCAAAAGCAAACACACTAAATTTTACACTGGTCAATATAATTAGAATATGACATCGCAAGTGTAATCCGGGGACTTCGCGAAAGTATCTAACTTTACTGAACTAAAGAACTTCACAATTGCATTAAGCGTGTTTATACTGTTTATGATTGTTGATAGTCAGATCTAAAATACATCGCTTTCGAGTTTCATAATGTTCTATTAACTTAATCAGGTTTGTGGTTAACGGCTTTCAAAATTAAAATGTTGAAAAAAGGTATCTATAAATATTTATAAGTTCTCGTTTGAACTTCTAAGGAGTTCGTTGAAATTTCACGTAGCAGCGCAGAGCAATTCTTAAAATCGCGGTTACTAATAAAACCATAGTTAAAACAAATATTTCGACAGTAATCTTTCGCTCCGACGGAAGTAATTATCTGAAAATACCAATATAATTTTTGGATTTTGTAACACATTATTTTGACCTGAAATTTGACACACTATCCTAAATATCAAATCTACACCCTCAACTAACCCACTGCAATATTTTTTAAGAAGAATTTTTCATCAGCACATGTATGCAAACAGTTTTACTGATTCTTTTCAAAATTCAAGAACTAAAACCAACAATGCTTGCCTTAGCAATTAGCATGGAAAAAGGTACGTACACAAACAAAATTGAGAAGCAAAACTTCAATCCCTTATAAGTAGTATTGCAGAGTCTACCTTTACAACGACTTCACATTGAAAACTTTTATTAATTTACTCGACTCTATCCTTTTCAGAACCCTAGGTGTAATGTTTCAAGTCAAACAACAATTTATCAAAAATTATCTAGTTATTTTGCTCATTACGCTCTTATTAGTTCATATTAACAGCTATGAGGTTCTTCGCTCTCAAAGTTTAAAGGTTTGAAAAAGTTATCAAAATAATCAAGTAACGTCAATCAAAAAGCTATTAGGATTTCCTAAAAGTTTTTCACTATTCTGAAATGACATAAAGCGATCTTTAAAATTCCAGCGACTTTGTTACGTCAGCGAAACCAGAGGTGGGCACAAATAACATTATACCAAAAGCGCAGCGCACAAAACGCAACTATCGTTTTAATCAGTAAAAGGGCAACGCAAAATGCGCAATTTAATTTTTTTTGTTTCTGAAGCGTAGCGAAACTTTCGGAACAAACTTTTTGATTGAGTTGAAGCGCAACGCAATTCCTCAATTGCGGAACGGCATTTTCGTATCAAGCTAAAGCGCAACCTAACTTCAGCAATTAAAATTTTACAACACAATACAAATACCACATTTTTTTTCGATTTTGAACAGAAAAAGTAAATAATTTGCTAAAGAAGGCCAATATTTATCAACATTATAATAGAAATGGAACAAAATTAAGTTCAATGTATAGAATTGCGCTACTATCCGAAAAATATTTTGAAAGCGCAGCGCAACTATAGCGCAACAAATTTTAAAGACTTTAGTCCGCAACGCAACTTCCGCAATGTTTCAAAACAAAAAAATTAAAGCGCAACGCACCTTCCGCAATTGCGTAGGTTGCGGAAGTTGCGCTTCGCGCATCTAATTGCGCTTTGCCCGACTCTGAGCGAAACATATAACACTAACTACATGGGAGCTTGATGAGAAGCAATCTCAGTGAACCACCGACGCATATTGAACAATGAGATTTTCAAAAAAAAAAGTTTGCTTTCACCTTAAGAAATTAATTAGAAATATCTTCTGGAAAAAGAGGGTTTGGAATTTCAAACATTGTCAATGTAAGCATTTAATTGACAACATAGTGTCTGATCGTAATAAAAAAAAAAACATCCTATCCAAGCCTAAGCCGTTGGATTGTCTTTTAATGTGTCTGTGTCAAAATATTTGTCAAAGTATTTGTCTCTTAAACAACTGCGTCAAAATATTTGCATCTTAAACAACTGCTGATATCAAAAAAACTAACGCCCTAGCTTGATCCTTTCAAAAATTAATTTTTTTGGGTCCATTTGGGGGGTTTCCGGGGGGTTGGTACCCCCAAACTATGTCAAAATATTTGTCTGTTAATTATCTACTGTTGTCAAAAAACACTGGCACTCTAGGTTAAGCCGTTCAAAAACTGACTTTTGGAGGGGGTCCATTTGAAGAAGGTTTCCAGGGAAGCGGTACCCCAAACTATGTCAAAATATTTGTCTGTTAAATATCTACTGAAATCAAAAAAACTGGCTCCCAAAGTTAAGTCGTTCAAAAAATTGATTTTTGGGAGGTCCTTAAAGGGTTAATACACCCAAACTATGTCAAAATATTTGTCTCTAAAAGATCTATTGATATAAAAAAAAAACTGGCACCTTAAGTTAAGCCGTTTGAAAATTAGATTTTGAGGGCTCCTTTAGCTGGGATCCCGGGGGGGATTGTACCCCAAAACTATGTCAAAATATTTGTCTGTAAATATCTACTGATATCAAAAAAACTGATGCCCTAGCTTGCGCCATTCCAAAACTTAATTTTTTGAGCGCCATTTCAGAGGGGTTCTCGGGGTAGTGGCCCCAAAAAAAAACGAGAGACAAAATAACGTTTGCAGCTCAACAGTTTTAAGGAAAATTAGATTTCTGTGTTTTGTGGTTTAGGAGACGAAGAGCGTACAAGATTTAGAAAGTAAAGAAGGAAAAAAAGAAGGAAAAGAAAAAAAAGAAAAAAACCTCATCCTGGCCAAAAGTGGGTTTGTAGGAATGAAAAGGTATCTTAAAACATATAACCGTGTAAAATATTTTTTGCCGTACTTAAGCCATTTTTGATTGAGACGGCATTTTACGCCAAGCTTTCCGGGCGGTTTTTGGGTCTTAAAACCAAAGTCACGCGACAAATTGCCTCGAAATTTGGTACAAACATGCAACTCATTAATCTCAAACTGTAATCAAAATTTCATGTAGTTAGTTTTAGCCGTACTCGAGTTGTAAGTAAAAGTCTGAAATCTTTCACTTGTCAGTTTAAAAATGGCCGCGTAAAAAACAAATGAACACGCGACGCAAGCGTCAGTCGTTCCAACTGCGGCTAGAAATATGCACGTATTTAACAGCTATTCTCATTCTGAGAACATTATTTAGCAGAGCGAGCCAACGGCCAACATATTGGATATTGAGCAGTACATTGCAATACATCCATTACTCAGCACGAAAGCTTTCTTAATAAAATTTTAAGGGCTAATTGTCCAACATGGCATTGCCAAGTTTGGATTTTTATCTTTCCCTTATATTAGCCTGCCGGTACTCTTAAAATTTGGTATGCCTAGCTGGAGTTCTTCGTAATAACGATTTAAAACTGTTAAGGGGCCCATTTGGCATGGTCTCCTCACTGTGGCCAACCAAATTTTGTTATCTTTAATCTTTAATTCATATTAACATGCTTGTCCATGGGACATATGTTTCTGTCTCATCCCATCCCATTCCATAGTTGCAGTTCGTACCTGTCCCATTCCATCCCATGGGATTCCCATCAAAATACAATTCAATGAAAGTTAATAAATTTATAAAAATTTAAGTTTATTGTGTACTACATAGAACTATACGTACAAAGATAGACACAAAACGACAAAATTTGTTGACTATGTTAGCTTTAAAGTTCTTAAGAGTTCACAATTCATTATCATTCTGGCACTCATATTCTGAGTCACTGAGCTCATTCAGCAAATTTTCAATTTCCTGCTCATCAATTTCTGTTCCATACGTCCATTGGGAAATGCATTGCGTGCTGTACCATCCCATCCCATGGAACATATTTCATTGGATTCCCATAGGAATTCCATTTCCATGGACATGCCTGCATATTAATCTATCCAATAAATTTAATTTTTTGAGCTTTTGTAGTTGATGGGGTAGGTGCCAACACAAGTGGAGGGACCCTTATAGTATGAGATTCTCAATTTTTTTCGTATTATAATTTTGCCTATCTTGAAAACCTCTTTGTCTAGCTTGAGTGGTTAAAAATTTTGAAGTATCCGTTCGAGGAAGACTCCCCAATTGTGGCACCGAAAATTAGCCACATTTTATTTACCTATTTTGATTTTATCTTTCTTATATATTTACCTATTTTGTAAGTTTTGTGTGTCTAGCTTGAAAAGTTTGAATTTTGAAGGACCTCCATTTTGGTGCCCCAAATTTTGTTAAATTTTATCTTTCCTTCATATTTTCTTGTGTATCCTGAAATTGTGATATGTCTAGCTTACCCAATTAAAAATTTTGATTTTTGGTGTACTCGTTTGAAAGGGAACCCATCGTGGCACCCCAAAAAATTTGTCAAATTTTGTCTTTACTTCATATTTACCTATTCCAAAATTTCCTCTGTCCAGCATAAGCGGTTAAAGTTTGAATTTTGGCGTCCTTGTTTGAGGAGCATCCCCTATCTTGGTACCTCCCAATTTCGTCGAATTTTGTCTTTTCTTCATATTTGTATATCCTGAAAATTTCATCTATCAAGCATGTGTGATTAAAAAGTTTGGATGCAGTTGTCCCCAGTTAAGGGGGCCCCCGCATTTCCGAATTCCTAAATTGTTTCAAATTTTATCTTTCTTTTGTTCTTACTGACCTTAAAATTTTCAGGTGTCCAGCTTAAAACGTTAAAAAATTTGAATATTGTAGGGCCCCGTTTAAGGAAAAACCCCACATTTTAAAACCTCCAACTTTTGTTAGGTTTAGTTTATTTTTGTTATCTACCCATTTCGAAAATTTGATTCACCTAGCTTTAATGGTTTAAAAGTTCAAAATTTTGGCAGCCACGATTGAGAGCGACCACCATTTTGATACCCCAAATTTTGTCAAATTTTATCTTTTATTCATATTTGCCTACCCTAATAATTTCATGTGTCTAATGTGAGAGGTTAAAAAGTTTGAATTTTCTCAACCCTGTTTCGAGAGGACCCCCATTTTGGTATTCCCAAATTTTGTAAACTTTATGCTTTCTTAATAATTTCTTACCTTTAAAATTTCATGTGTTTAGCTTAAAACGTTAAAAAGTTTGAATTTAGGAGTGCCCGTTTGGGGGGAAACCGCCGCTGTGGCACCCCCAAGTTTTGTTAGGTGCAGTTTATTTTTAATATCTACCCATTCCAAAAATTTGATGCATCTAGTCCTAACGGTCTAAAAGTTCAAAATTTTGGAGGAGCCGATTGAGGAGGACCCCCAACTTCCCTAATATCTTCAATCACTCAAACTTTGAATAGAGTTCGTTCAGCAGTTTAAAAGTAGATAGCGGCAGAAGAAAAAGGAAAAAGAAAAAAGTAAGCAAAAAGACGCAATACAAGAAAAATAATATTTTAGTTGGGGTAAACGAACATAATCAAAAAAAGGCCGTTGATGATGTACTCAAAGACTACAAACCATTTTTCATCAATATGGGTAATTACCGAGATATACCGGTTTAAACTCAGCAACTTTACCCATTTTCTGCCAGTAGATTTTTGGTCACATGACCGGGCGCCCCCAAACGCGGTTTGCATAATGCGTTCATAAGCACACTTATTGTGCCCGAATTTTAGCTTTTCACGTCCAGTGGTTTTGAAATTACAAGCGAATTAATAACTTTTCAAACAAAATTTGAGTTTTTTTGTGTCTCAATTCACAATCACGTGACCTAGGATCTCCAAAATTGGCACTCATGACGCATTCATTAATTCCCCTGTTTAGTCCAAATTTCAACTTTCTAAATTTTACCGTTTGCTAGTTATTAAGCAAATGAATCTTCATATGCCAAAACTCGCAACAAAAACATTGGTACTACGCGCTCAATAATTATAATGACTGAGTTTATGATTGGCGTATATACAGTATACCGCTTACTGCTTCAGTTGACGTCACGGCCGCAACAAATTCTCTCGCAGGTTCAGTTGACCGCAAACAAGCCATTCTAAGCAGAGCCAAAATTGATATCGCTATCATACGGGAAGCGGCGAAAGAGGAGTGCGACATCGTACCATTGCTCGACATCCAATATCCATAACGTGAGAGACTAAAATTGGTCTGACGTGAAAATAAATACGACAAAGCATACACGAGTCGCCACAATATCAATGCAATCAATATTATTTACGTCAGAATTTATTAATAACGAGTATAGTCTCATTACGAGTATTAACCGTAAACAGTTTTAGATCTAACTTAGTTCTTGGGCTTTTCCAGGCCTGGTTTTGTCTTTAAATCACACTTCGGGTTCGGACTATTATTTTTCGGCCAGTTTACAACTCGACACCGTCAACTCGCAATGCTTTTGCAAATTCCATTTGGCATTGGTACTTGTTCAAAAAGTTTGGACGCGCCTGGAATATAGAGTATACTAACTCTTTTCCGAAGAGATGCAGACTTGGCGACTGTGAAATCCTAATGGTTTGCAACTCAGATTTTTCGCATTTCCTCGTCGCTGTGTGATATACCGCACATGAAAATGTGACAATAAAACACACGAAATGAGGTACTTTGGTTGAGGTATATCAATCTCTTTCTTGAATAAAAATTTTGTTGGAAAGTTACTCCTTTTATAAACTTGCCGTTTTGTATCTGTTCTGCGTGTGTGTTTTATTTTGCTGCATATCATCATCAATAAGTTTTAAAGCAAAACAGAACTAAAATAAAACAGTTTTGAATGTCGCATGTAGGCTACAAAAAGTAAAAAAGTTTATTGTTAATGCTTAAAGATTCCTAAGATAAATGCATATGTTGCTTCAGTTATTATTCACCACATTGAGTTTTTGTATGAATAGTATCCATGGACTATGGTTAAGCTACATCATTTGATAAATTTTTGAAACTTCAGCCACGTGGTCGTCATTTCATGCGCAACAATCCAAATATACACAATAAACATTTTTCCTCAAAAGAATTGACTGGTCAATTATCTGAGAAAGTTGACGGATGCTATCCATTATTGCTGTTGATACAGTTTCCCTCTTTTTAATTTTTTACTTTTCTTGGCATTCGTTTTTACCTTTTTCAGAAAAGAAAAACAAAAGCCCTAAAATGAATTTACTCAGTTTTCCTTTTATGTCGGCTTTTTTCGGTTTTTTCTTATCCATGAAAAAGTATGTTTTTTTCGTCCGCATTTTTTACGTCCAATTGTCTATAAATCCTGACAATAAATCCTCACTTTCCTTCGAGCTTATATTAAAATATTGCTTTCACCCTTTATATACAAAATTTTTATTAATGAAACATTCAAACATCGTAACATTCTACTAAGTGCGGATCCTGACTTATAAAAATAGGGACGATTGGCTCATACTTTTTCGAGGAGAAGCAAAAAAACATAAAAATACCGACAAAAATGACAAAAAACGGATACTGTGTAAATCTGCCTAAACCAGTGACAGCTAAAATAAAAAACAAATAAATTCGAAAAAAATTATCAATCAAAATGTAAAAAAATAAACATAGCAAAGACCTCATTGCTATCTTCTTCGGTTGTAGTTATGAAAACACGAAATAAATTTTAACTACATTCTTAATTTTGTGGTAATCTCAAATAAGAAATTATGCAGAAACCTAAACTAGAATTAAGCTGCTGCATAGGCCTACTCCTCCAAAACTGATGCTACTCGGAAACTAAATAACGTTCAAAATTTCAATAATAACGATTTTTATTATCAATTGCATAATAGACAGCCCGTTAAACAACAAAAATCAAAATGGTGTAAATTAAAAAGTTCAGCTTTGCTCTTCTGATCAAGCTTTCAATTCAGCCTGTGGTTGATATTAGGGTGTCAAAAAGTGCTCGATAATAAAGAGTTAGGGAAAACATCATACTAGATTACCACAGTATTAAAACATTAAAAATTAAAAACCTATAAAGCTCAACAGTCTTGCTTCACCCGTAAATGGGATCCTCCGTGGTAAATCTAATCAATTTAAAAGTTGCAACGTAGACAATAAAAATACTTCAAAGCTACTGTAAAAACCTAAAATTTTAGAATTAGTTCAAAACTTTCCAAGCAAGCAGCAAATAAATTTTGACCTAATTCTCAAACTTTAGGTGTGAAGCTTTGAAGTTTAGATTTTAATTGTCTACTTTTCAAATTTTAAATTGATTAGATTTACCACAGAGAATCCCATTCACGTGTGAAATAAATTATTGGGTAGTATAGATCTTTAATTTTTGATGTTTTGATACTGTGGTAATCTACAGCGACCTCTTAATTCAATAAAAACTAAAGCGGTTTGATTTTCATTTAGTTACATAATTATTTTTACCACGATATGCTTAGTGTTATTAAAAGGGGCACAATTTTACAAATTTAAGGTGAAACAATCAGCGCTTTCATAAAGTCAGTCAAATGCTTAATTCAAACTCTAAAATCGATTTCGGTTCGATTCTTTGTGTTCTCCAATCAAAAATCATTTTGGAAATTTATATTTTCTGCTCATTTTTCTTTCAATTGTACAGTAACTGTAATTCTCCTTTTATTCATCAAGTTGCCCTGGGCCAATAAACAGCAAAAAACTTTTACCGTCCTCGAGCCAAGCTGCCACCTACCCACTTGTCTATTACAAACGAGATAGGTTTCTCACTGTTACTTTTATTGCTGAACGTCAAGCAAGAAATACGCGATTACCAATTTTTCATAGTCTTTGTTCTGACTCGACCGGGAGTTGAACCAGAGTCTACTGTTTCAGAATCAGTCGCTCTATCCACTCGAACTCTGATTGGTATTTACAGGAGTAAAACTTTCTTGGTAACATCTGCGCACCATGATTATTTGCCCGAAAAAGAGCCTTAACACCAGTAGTAATCTCAAATGTTTCGCATTCTTATCGATCTCTTCTTATGTCTATCTATATAGTCTTTGCTTTAAACAGCATTCAGTATAAATGCATTGAATGTATGTTGTTTTCATTGATTTTGTATAATAAGTATAGGATTTACTCGAGCTCCGTTGTAAAAGATAAAGTAGGAATTATCTCCTTCGAGATTTCATTTTGAAATGATTGTTGCAGCTTATTTGCAATAAATCCTCTCAATAAGGGACGTACTGACTGTGCTTTTCGTTGAACATCATGTTGCCAACCCGTATTTACTTGGACAGCAATAGCCGCTGCCATCAACACCAAACATTACGCGAGTAACCATGTTTTACAGTCCACTATACACACATTTTTTTACAAGAACACGAAGCACATTTTTTTTGCTCAAAACTTAATTACAAATATAAGAACAATGCCAGCCGAGGCATGGGAAGAATAATTAACAAAAAAATCAAACCAAAAACGTAAATGCAGAAATTTTCTTGGTCGTTTGTATATAACGATTATTAATTTTCTAAATACTATTTTAATACTATTTTAATAATTAAGAACAAATGAGGTTGAAAATTGCTGAAATTTTAGAAACAGCAGACTCAACTTAAAATTGACTGGTTCTTAAAATAAAAGTAGCGAGTCGCTATTCTCGCAGCAACATCACACAGTTTGAGGCTTTGAGATGCGAACTGTCGTTACTTACTCACGTATTGCGTGATAACTGTTGAGATCTTGCATACAATCACTCATTAATAACCTTTTATACAAGAGGCACCGAAGCTTACATATAGACTACTTATGATCTTTATCTACAGTAGAGTACTTTGAAAATTAAAAACTAGTTTCGGTGCTTGACAACATGAGAAAATTAGTGCCGTTATGATTTTCGTTATCAAAGCATGCATATCAGGGTTATGATTTTTTTGTCGTCAAATGCCTGATGTTGGAAGTTTTGAATGCTAATGACGAATATCACTTTCTTTTTGCTTTACATCACAAAAACCTCGCCCACCCATTGCCCCGAAAAAATCGTGTGATTCACTGAAGAATCGTATTAAATTACCCAATAAAACAGAACAAAAATAACTACACACAGCGTATTGTATAAACTGAATCAATAAGTGACACACCCAGCAGTCACGCAATCATACGAATTAGGTTTGTGAGAGAAGAGAAGTTTCACGCATAAGGTTTCTTTCCAAAAATATACCCCAAGTATTTGTAATGTTTAGCGAATTTTAAAATGTTTTCTTTGGTACTGATTTTTTGGGGGGTACCATGTTTGATCGTACTAGCTAACTGCTGATGAAACATGAACCCAGTGCGTCTAAGTGTCGGTGTTTTTTGGCATGAAATTAAAATGGCCGAGAGGTCTTTCGCAGCTTCATGTTCTGTTTGTTTGCAATTATGTGTTTTCATGAGAGTTTGTTTATTTTGCTTTTTACTTTTGAATCGCATAAAATAAATTGAAGTTAAATTTGGCTGGAGTGAATTTTTAGCTTTTGGTAATTAGATGACAAAACAGAATAAAATCCGCCCCTGAAGAAAAACCGCTCAAATTATCACAGAAATAAATAGAAGCCGCGCCTTTTAATCAAAGAAATACTGTATTGATACATTTACAGTATTCAACCCACTCGTAGTGATATCAAATTTGCGAAACTTTTCGCTAATATATTTGTTGAGCTCTTTCACAGTTTCTTCGTTTTTGGGGAGCTAAATATGCTATCGAAGCATCTCCTTTTTTGATGCTGCTGCATCGGTCAATAGCGCTTGACCAGTTTGCAGCTCTTCCGCTACTAGATTGGACGTAGCATTGAAAATTTCTTACTCAACTCCATTTAACATTTTGCCGCAACTTAAATTGGTTGTAACAAAAACTAGCGTCATTATTATAAGTCCCCATACTGTAACGATTATCTTTCATGGTTAATTATGTAAAGCATTTCACTTTCACAGAATACTCTACAATATTCTTATTCAATATTCCAACTAATCCACAGTTTGAGTGAAAAATTTCCTATCAGAAATTTAGCGCACTAGGATTGGTGGTACGTATAATGATATCACCTAAATCTATCTGTTTTTCTAAGTAATGAATAGCAAAAGATGGGCAATTTAAAATCAGCATAAATTTAGAATTTAGTTGAAGTGTTAACATTATAGTGGTAATGAGTATTATTCAATTTCTTTTGAAAATAACTGAGAAGAAATTAACTAGATCACTAAACTGCAAGTTTTGATTGACAGCTATTGAAATTGAAACCTAACTGATTATCAGTGGTCGATTAGATAGAGCGTTTCCTACTAAAACCGTAAAAAACAGTTTCGATTTCCAGTTGGGTTAAACCAAAGGCTATAAAAAATGGTATTTACAGCTTCCTACTTAATCCACCGTGTGTAGTATACTAGTAGACACCAGTGACGCAACCAAGGGTGGGGGCTAAGGGGCTTCAGCCCTTCCTCAGCAAAGTTTCTTGAAAATTTTAACCAAATTGCAACGTTTAAACATGTTTTAGACTTGCCCTGTGAGTGAGAAGAGGGGGCTGGGCGATTTAATTCTTCATCTAGCTTTCAAAGTTTAGAAATTTAACTCTTTTAAACAGCTCCAAAAAAGATATAAAATTTAATCTGAATAGCGTTAAAATGGCTTTTGCTGCTGAAAAAACTCAAAAATTGCCCAAACGCTAAATGGCCTACGGCTCCGCCCACCCTCAGATTCCGTATCTCCCTCCCTTAACAAAATCCTAGTTGTGCACCTGGTAAACAGTTGGGAAACTCTACTCGAAGCCTAATAGATCCCCTTGCTGTCTCCTGAGCGACTAATTTGATGAATAAAGATGTAATTACAAATTTGTCTATATGTAAGTTAGAACGTTACTAAATTCAAGCTAATTCAACCTCATTTCAAGCTATGAGCTTTTTAGCCTTCACCTAAAATATAGAAGGAAAACTGCTTCAATCAGGCTTAAAGTGAACATAATTTTTGTGAAGACCTTTTTTGTGGTCTTAAACTTTTACTCACATAGGTGACTAACTTCTTTGCGACGCCATTCGAAGATTTTTCCTCCCCAAATCTCTTTTGCAGAGTGGTTACTCACACGAGGTGGGACTCGCTTGCCGCAGCGCGTCTGGCAAGAATCGACACTATGTAAGTAGGACCTGCGATTTGCGACGCCGATCAATTTTGCGTAATTAAATGCAAGAATAGTTCTCGCCCGTGATCACACGAGGGCAGTGGCGCCTCGTGACTTGAAAAGTTGGGGGTGATGCAAATAAGAACACTTTAAACAGGCAAACTTAATTGTAGTTTGTATAAGTCATTGCTATGAAATAGAGCTATTTATATGCGTATTTTTAGCAGTTTTTTGCTGCATTTTTGGGAAGTTTTTTAGCACTTTTATTTGTTTATTGAAACAAATATACAACACGAGTGAGTTTATAGTACAAGCAAAAGGAAATATTATAGCGGCTCTATACTAGATTTCGCTGATTAAAAAAAAAACATGCGTATGCTTGCTTGCATGTGTTAGTCAATAATGAGAATCATAACACTAAAAACACAATTCAGACAATCAAATCAGTGACGTCACTATCGATAAGAGAGATGCCACAGGCTCCTCCCCAGAAATGCAAGCCGTTCGATACAAACAATAGAAAAGAATTATTCAACAGAAAACATCCCAGAAAATAAAAGTAAGATAGCTCAAATCAACAATCACGTTAGATTGGCCGTCTACTGCGTTTGCGAGCGAGTCAAAGTTTTTGACAGTTAAACAGGGTCAACATAAGCAGGTTTCAAACGATTGACTGACGCAGTTTTTGAAGCATTTGCAATCCCAATTGAGAGAAAAATTTTAATATCGTACAAATTGAAATCACGTCAAAGACATTGAAACTTTTTGAAAGTTGGTGCTTCCAAATCTCGAATTTACAAAGTAAACACTTTGACCGACGTGAACGAATTTTCTGATGCTGCAAGACAGCAATAATAGAATCTTCCAAAGTTGATAGTATAAAAACTATCTGTTTGTCATCCAATTCTTTTTACCGAGTTCAACGTTTTCTAGTCAAGTATTAATGTTTATGGTTGATTGTGACAAGTAAATTAACAATACAATGTGATAAGTTAATAATTGTCCCACATAATAATCAATTCCCATCATAAAATTGTCTCACATAATTATCGATCCGATCATAAAACTAGAAAGCATTGTAAAAAATTGTAGTATTTTGCGTCTAATCAGTTTCAACAATCGATTATACTTTGGTGTTGTACACTTGCACGGTAGTAAATGATCAGCAGGAATCCCGACCAAGTCTCCGTAACATCACTTTATGAATAAGCATTGAATTTAGATAAGCAGCTCTATCATACAATCTGACAAAAATCGTTACTATGGCAAGCTAAAGCAGGCTACTGCAAAAAATACCAAACGTTTGTATTTGTCACAAAGTGCTGTAATAACCAAACGTTACTTATACAAATAGTAAATAGTAACCTCACTAACTTTATTAAACAAAAAACCTGTCTGAAAATCATTGACGTAACACACGCAAATCCATGAAATTCCAAAACTGCTATTAAATAGGAAGAATCAGTATTGGATTGGGTATCGCCATTTCTTAAAACAAAATCAAATATCTTTATACATTTTCCCCAATCAAATATCTTGTGAAATCAGATATTTTTAGGTCAATGCCTTTAGTCGATTACTTTCAACTAGTACTTTGCTACGAATACCGTAAGATGATTTAAGCATATTTTTGGTAGCTCGTTTTTTTTTAGTACGAGTATACGCTTGCATACTCAGTGCTCATTAGGCTTTAACATGCTGCAACATAATTAGCTCAATAACAATAGCGAATTTCAGTTCTGACACATTCTTTACTTATAAGTGAACAGTAGCGTACGCAGGATTTTGAAACTGGGGTGGAGGGCAGAAACTTCAGAAAATTTGAGAAGAGCAAAGGTCTGAATCAGAAATTGCTCCGTCCAAAATCAGTCCGATTTTTCGCCCAAAATTAGGTGAAGAGCAAAAAAAAGGTCTTCACTCAAATTTGGTCCGATTATTCGCCCAAAATCAGGTGAAGAGCAAATAAAAAAAAAAAGGTCTTCACTTAAACTTGGTCCGAATTTTCGCCCAAAATCAAGGGGGGCCATGCCTTAATTTTTTGCTTAGGTTTCTATGCAATTTTGCAATCCTGGCAACCCAAAGGAGGGGCCATTGTGTCATGGCCGCTGTTAGTGAACTCAGAAGCACTTTAAAATCAATACTGCATAATCTACTTTATTACAACAAAAACAATATTACATTTTATTATCCTGCAGTACTGAAGAAAACATTTTTATGAGTTCATTTTCAATATAAGCAAAATTATTGCAAAGAAAGCTTTCTCATATTTCAACTAGCTCTAATTCAGATTAACATTAGCCAATTTAGTAATCGTTATCATATGAAGTGAATCAATTATCATGGCTGTTAAGTTATTACTCCAGCAGCCTAGATTCAGGGTTACTTTTTTGCTTTTAATTAGTTAAATAGACAAAAAACACAGAATATGTACCCACTTAAAATGCTGATAAAAATTGGCTAAATGGTTACAGAGCTTAGGCTGTTCATTGCCTCGAATTTGCGCTGAATAACTGTTTTAAAGTATCAATAATGTATTGACCTTCAGCAATTCCTCAAATGGGTTCAAATTAGTGTAGTATTTGAGAACAGATTATAACATTATACTTTTGTTATTAAATCCCCACCTTAACTAATTTAAAATTTGGCCTAAATTACGATAAGTTTGAATGCAATTGATTCGAAAAAGTGCTAGAAAGCATTGGCCAGAGCGTATATCATAACATCAACACAGCAAACGTCACATACGTATAAAAATTAAAAACCCTAAAGACTGTTTCATCTGTAATCGAGATCATCAGAAAAGTATCATTATATTCAATGAATTGATCCTGGTTATGGGTGAAACAGTTTGAAGGGTTTCAAATTTTTAATGCTTGTATTTCACATGTGACGTGTGCTGTGTTATGACATGTTCTTGACTGAAATTTCATCATACCGAGTTGGGGTTTCAAACCAATTTAACCAGCACTGAAATTATAGCCTAACACACATCAAACTCATGAAAACAATTCCGGTTTTATCTGTTTTTTTGTTATTCCCAAGCCAGCATAACAAGTCTCGCTCAGAAATTGACTTTGGAATAATCTTTTTTTTTTACTTATTTTCATGTACTCTGCTGACACTAGTTTGAAATCACACCCTGCACCCCTTCTAGAGTTGCTTAAAATCACTCAATTTTGCATTATAAGAGGGCTTTTAAACAACAAAAAATGCAGACTTATTAAAGTTACATAGGCTGTAGGGAACTTTACTGATTCAGTACAGTTGGCATAGTACCAGCTAAGCGCCTTTTTTCCTGTCAAATGGGAGAAGTATCGTATCTTTTGCGCGGATTCCCAACTCAGAATTATATCAGTTTGTCCCCAAGCATCTGCGACTGCACATATAACTATAAATTTCGTAATGATCATGCCTCCTTTGTTCCAATCGCGGCCCAAAGTCGAGCCGAAATTGAGGCAAAATATATTTCAGTTAATAGTTTATGGTTCTAACATTGCGAAAAGTATCTTGAAACTTTTTGCAGTTTCTTTGTGAAATTTATGAGAGCAAGTAGTATTATGACATCACATTCACACTGGTGTGTTCCAACAACTAGAAGTTGTTTGAGAGCACGTTATAATTGGTCTTCTTTTTATTTATTATTTATTTATTTATTTATTTCACGTCGAAGACGTAAGAAGGCGCAAAAAACACATTGAGCGTTATAGCATGAGACGCGAAAGCATTAAAATGCAAACGATATACCAAAACTATTTAAGTAACACGACTACATGCATGCACCACCTTGCAAATAAAAGTAAAATTACTGTGACATAACGAAAAAGTTTTCAAAAAATGCTGACCAGTAGGCCTACAGTACCATTTTCAATTCAAAATACGCAATTTATGTTTTTAAAATTGTCGTGAAATTTTGGTCATAAATAATCACGGTTTCTGGAAAATGAGAAAAACTTACGGTACTATAGCATGAGTATTTACAATTAACATCAATTTATACAATTAAAAAGACAGTATATACATTGTGTACACAATTACTTAACATAAAGCAACGAGTTATGTTACACTTACGATTAGCTTATCATAAAAATTCAGCAATTGATATACGAGTAGGATTATAAATTTGTTTTTATAGTTTTATTTTATTTTGAAGTAAGTATGGTTGAATGTTTTGAAGGAAAGATTGAACGGTTTTACTCTTTTTGGAATTCGTTGGTAACTGATTCCATACCCTAGGGCCCCAAAATTTCACGGATTGTTTGCTTACTGTGAAGGTTCAAGAGACGGGAATAATGTTTGAATTGCTTCTTGTTACCACATTTTTACTCTTAGCAGTAAAGAAAAAGTTACGAAATATCTTTGGTAGAGAATTTTTGTGGTAATTAAACATAAATAATTTTCACGAAGATATAAAGTTTGTCAACAAACTAGTGGTTAACTAAGCTAACGTTTTGCATTAACTTTCCCACCTATATGACAGCATGTCTTAGTTAGCTTTTTTTCATTGTGCAGTGATACTAGAAAGAAAAAACTTATTTTAACGAATTCACAACTGACATAATGAAAAACAAACAAAGTAAAAGAAAACATTAAAACAAAAACACAGTCAAAGTGATCGGCAAGAAGCACTTCAAAACTGTACAAGTAGAATCTCTTCTGCCACTTACCACTTCTTATTTTTGATTAGCAAATTCAAGTAACCTTATTGTTTTGAAGTGTTTAAGAATGGTACTGTTTTTTACCCACTGTAGCAGAGGCGCAACCAGCAGGGAGGTTAAGGCAGTACTTAAACTGTAGAGGGACTCGGGGGTACGCGTCCCCGCATCGAGAATTTGCGTCCCCCTAGCGAGAGTTAGCGTTTCCCCATCGAGATTTAAGCGTCTTCCCATCGACATTTAAAGCCCCCTTCCCCCACTAAAAAAAGATTCCTGGATATTTAGGCGAAGAAGTGGCCGGTAATCCCGATAAATCCGAAATTCCCGCCGATGTTAGTCCCAAGTTGCGGCGAAGACCTTTGTTTTGTCTTTATCCTAATTTGAGGAAAACATTAGTTCCTGCGGCCGAGTACATGACCAATTTTTGGCAAAGACTTTTTTCTTCGGTTTTCACCCGAATTTGAGGAAAAAATCCGTTCCAAAGAGAGTCGACATTGAATTTGGAGCAAAATTTTCTCCAGATGATCCTTTTTCATTACCGGTATGGATTTCCAACCCTACGTAGCTCTGAGATCCAAAAATCTCTAAACATCAACCCACTTCTTCGCCGAATTAAAATATCCTCAGCATACATTGTTTGACCACAAATAAAAATGCCTCTGGAAAAATTTTCCAAACAAGTGTTTTAAACACTTGCTAATGCAAATGTGAAACGAGTAGTTGGACGACTTAGAACTACCACCACCACCACCACTTAGAACTACAGTAGATGGATCAGATTCATAAAACATTTGGGATGGAACAGCTTAATTGGAACTTCATCTAAGCGAAATGATAGAAGTTATGGTCTGATGGAAAGGGCTGGATTTGGCACAGTGCCAGCTGACCAGCCTGTGTTTGGATGGTATTAAATAGTAAGACCTATTTTGGGTATTCATCTTTATCTGGCAGGAAAACTCAAATAATATCCGGCAATGAAGGAGGCCTGCTTTTTTTTCTATTTTTTTTTTGGCCTCCCCTTGGCTGAAGAATGAAGGGAAAATCTCAAAAATACCACGGCCTTACGCAATGTAAATTCGGCCCTGCTGATCGAAGACCTTTCCTAGCTATTGGACTGAGACTACACGGTTCTAGCTAGACGAAATTTTGTACATTTTATCTTTGTCGTGTTTTTTGAAAATCTAATTACTCATTCACTTACGGTCGTATGCGCCAAAGTCGATTAAGTTTGATCAGTGGATTTTGGATTAGCGTCTTTTTCTTCTATACCAATGAATTTATTGCATTAAAATCAGGGGTGTAACCAGGGAGGGCTAAAGGGGCTTCTGCCCCCTTCACCCTTAGCCAAGTTACTTAGAAAATTTAAGTCAATGTGCAAGCGTTTAAATGTGTTTTGGGCTTGACTAGTAAGTAAGCTGGAGCCTAAGCAATTTAATTCTTTCAAATGACTTTAGCAATCTAGTTTTTTTTAATGGCTCTAAAAACGTGAAATGCGATCCAAATAGGGTAAAATAGCTATTTTTTCTGAAAAATCTACCTGCGGCTGAAGCTTCTTCCCCATACCCCTGTTTTGTCATAGATTTCAATCGCACCAGTTTGCTCAGCACGCGGCCTATGTGAATTATTTTTTCCCCATATATTTTGACAATTGTTTCAAGCTCTTCCAAATCAGTTCTTGGGCCTGACTAAAATAAACTAAGTTTGCAAGTTCTGAAACGCTCATCTTGAATTACTTTAAAATTATAGCAAATGTCTGGATATTTGTTTAAATTTGTTCCTTAAAGTTTTGCTGACTCTCCGATCAAAGTTAATCCACGTTGGTGCAAACGAACTTCGATGAACTAAAGAACGATAGGCCTATAATAGTTGACTGCTGTGGTTAAAATTTTTATTTCTACTGGATCTAGAAAGAAAATTTTCACCATTAATGTTTAACTATATAGGTTTGAGGTATCTAAGCAGAGGTGGACAAAGTAGTCGAAAAATCTACTTAAGTAGAAGTATTGTTACTTACTCAAAAATGCCTTTCAAGTAAAAGTAGAAGTATGGCGAAGCATTTCCACTTCAGTAAAAGTAGGAAAGTAGTCAAAATTAATTCTACTTAAGTAATGAAAGTAGAAAGTAATTTCGAATTTCACGTGTTTGTTTATTCTTCGAAGGTTTGCTGTTGTGACGCTTACGATCAGTGTTCAAGCAAAGCCATACTTACGGTAGCATATCAAAAAATCAAAGTTTTATTATTCTCTTGAAATTACACCGAAGCCTGTTACGAATACGATTTAGTAGGGACTCTGGGCTCATCTCCGCGCCTGGACAACACAGCTTGAGAAGAAATGTCGCAGCGATGGCGAGTCGTTAGCAACACTGTTCGTTAACCGGCTAGGGAATTGAACCCCAGACGGGCCGCAGCAAACGCAACGCCGTTAACCGCTAATCTTTTTCGTATGAACCAGGAGTAATGCGCATGTCTAGTTTGTCTACTGTACCATGCAAATCAGGGTTCGGTATGTTTTTTTTTTTAGTGAGACTGAGTCAACACCTGGTATTTGATGCAACGCAAAAACACACTACCCTAGATGACCTGTAAATGAATCGTCGTAACTATTCAATAAGTTTCGTAGTACTGTACAGTAAAACAAACTCGATACGTACTTGTTGTACACGTTGTGAGGTGGAATAATGTACACTACCTAACGGTCGAGTTCAACAATCCATTTAAACTTTTATTGGATTAAACATGCTATGTACAATATAAAGTAAGCCAATCATCAGGTCACCACAGATTCGTAACATCTAATTCGTACAAATCTTCACCCGGGTATACGATATACCAATTGGTATGCGAAACGGTAATTATGGTACTCGGTATACAGAGGGTATACGAAACAAAACTGCGATCTCCAAAACAAAAAAAAAAAAAAAAGAAAATATGGTCTCCACTTACATTCGGGCTAGATTCGGTCCAATTTCGCCCAAATCTAAGCATGAAAAATCGGATCTACAAAAAAAGTCTACACCGCTTACACGGGCTAGAATTTTTTGTGGAGTATACAAAGTTTTCGAAAATCGCAAAAGGTATACCACGTAAAAAAAGGTTGAAGAGCACTGATCTAAACAATGCATTACTCTGCTCGGATGGCTAATTGTATAGCTCGCATGCCTCTAGAGCGGTAAATGACAGTCACGCAAATGACAGTAGGCTGCTAAGATAGTTTAAATACAGGCTCGTCTAAATCTTATAATTTATCAATGCTGGTACTACGGTAGTAGCCCAAACGCTTACTGGTATATACTGGCAGCTATCGGCCTAAGTGAAGGCTTTCAACTACCGGTATCTATCTGCAATACTTCTTTGGAAAACCTAACAAACAATAAAGTACACAATAATACTGCGCCCACCTAAAACAAAGAAATTCCAGAAAACCTTGCCAAACCTCAAAATTGCGGCTCATTACCGGTACATAGAATGTAATCACAGCGTACCAGACTTCTGTTTCGCGTCCTGCACGAACATGTTTTCGATAAGCAGAGTTGCCAGATATAATGAGACAAACAAAAAAACTTCAAATCGTGGTCATTGGTCAAATCATCATCAAAAAGGATTGGCTAGGTGTTTACTTCTACTTTACATAAAAGTCATTACTACTCAAGTAGCGTTACTTCGAGAGGATTTTACTTGAAGTAAAAGTAGAAGTATCAGAAATGAAAAATACTTAAGTAAGTCGCTCGTTACCGAAAATACTACTTAAGTAGTCTACTTAAGTAGAACTACTTCGTTACTGACCACCTCTGTATCTAAGTGGTCTGGTTGGAAAGTTCAAAATACACTGCGCCGTATTTTGCCCAAGCATTTAATTTACCTTGTTGACGGGTATTACAGTTACAGAATGAGCTGTAACTTGGATTTTGGAAGTGTACTGGAAGGAGCGTCCAGTTTTAACTTTTGGTTGCAACTTTTATGACAAAACTCCTGAATTTCTCTTGGGTTATGCATCTAAATTGATTGGCAAAAATTTGATTTGAGGGGTTCTGGGCCAGCTGGTTGTCACTATTAATATTAGTCTGTTGTACAGTACACGTATATTGTTGTGCACGAAAATGCAAAAGAAACTGAAGCTGAAAAGACATTAGGCTTGGTTGGTTATTATTTTTATCATTGGTGCAGGGTGGCATTTCAATATGGGAGGCCGGCTTCTTTCTTCCTCTTGGCTATGCCTATGACAAGGTAGGTTCATAAAAGCCTCATTATGTTGTCAGTTCTAGTCGTCCACTGCACGCAAAACTTTTGTTGGATTTACAGCAAGGGTCTTCTTTTGCTGAAACGTTTCTCTCTAAACATTAATTGTTTTGCCGAATTTTTCTAAAAAATTTTCCATTGAGCATTTAAAAAATGGTTGTAAAATCAAATTTTAAACAGAAAATTAATTTTTGTAATTGTCTTTCTAGAAACACGCTATTTCTTTCTAAAAAATCCTAGACTTGCTTTGGGCATTAAACTCGTTACTTGCAGCAGTCTGATTTTTTTACCATTTTAATTAATTCAAAAACACGAAACAACAAAAACTAGTGATAGGCTTCGTTACGCTAGCAGAAAAAACGTCTAGAAAAGAGATCTCATGATACCCATCGAGGTACCTCTTGAAAAACTTTTTACAAACAGATTTTTAATGCCTGATTAATGATTGAATTGTCTTCGGTTGCAACCAGGTGCCGTTTTTTAGATATACCGCTTTTAATCGAACGCGGATGAATATTTCAAAATCTTACGCTTGAGTAATTTTTTTTACTATTCGTGTTGCTGTTAGATAATTCACAAATTGCAACAATGATATTTTTTATCTTTCTTTGAATGTAAAAATTCAAAATACCATAATTTTAAACTAAACAATTAATCAAATGTTATTTTTTTGCTAAAAGTTTGCGTACTTGTATTTAGTGTGTTAGCTTGAATTGTTTTGTGTTGAATTTTAAAACATGGAAACTTGCTTTGAAGTCACGTGACCGTCGTCACTTGGCAGCTGATCGTTACGAATGCCAAACTTCACAACAATTCGTCAAGATTGAATACCGGTAACTCAAAGAATTAATAAGAAAATTATTTTTTGTAAAAAGTCAAAAAACAAATGAAGTACCTCATGAAGTACACCACACGTCTGTTGTGATGATAGCCTACCCAAAAAAGCAGCCTAATACAATAACTGCTTTGAGAAATACCAATAATAGGCTTTCACTTTTCGAAACTAACTAGCCGAGCCCTAGCTGGTTGGCTTATCAACTCGCGAATGTCTGTTCTGCCCCACTTAAGCACTTGAAACAATCACCGGAGTTAAACCAACAAATAACTCAAAATAAGAGATGACTCTCATGAAATTGCTGAAAAAGAGCACAGCAGTTTATTCAAGCCTTATTTTGCAATATTTGAAAAAGTGTATCGCTTTATGTTGAAACTTTGCGGTAAACTATTGTAGTCTAAAAAACATTGCAGCAGAATAATTTATTAGAATTGAAGCTATGCTTTGGTTTGATCGATCGGAATAATCATTTCGCTTAGATGAAGTTCCAATTAAGCTGTTCCATCCCAAATCCTTTATGAATCTGATCCATCTACTGTAGTTCTAAGTCGTCCAACTAGTCGTTTCACATTTGCATTAGCAAGTGATTAAAACACTTGTTAGGAAAATTTCCGATCGAACCAAAGCAATGGACTGATGAGCGGTATACCCATAGCTACCGACTGCCGCAGGCTATCGATATTCCTCAAAGCTTATCGGTATTCTTCGAAGCAGGTATTGTATTAAGCTGCTTTTTGGGGGTAAGCTATCATCATAACGAACGTGTGGTGTAGTTCATGAGGTACTTCATTTGTTTTTTGACTTTTTACAAAAAATAATTTCCTTATTTAATTCTTAGAGTTACCGGTATTCAATCTTGAATTGTTTTGAAGTTTTGCATTCGTAACGATCAGCTGCCAAGTGACGACGGTCACGTGACTTCAAAGCAAGTTTCCATGTTTCAAAATTCAACACAAAACAATTCAAGCTAACATACTGAATACAAGTACGCAAACTTTTAGCAAAAACATAACCCTTGATTAATTGTTTGGTTTAAAATTATGGTATTTTGAATTTTTACATTCAAAGAAAGATAAAAAATATCTTTGTTGCAATTTGTGAATTATCTAACAGCAACACGAATAGTAAAAAAAATTATTTAAGCGTAAGATTTTGAAATATTCATCCGCGTTCGATTAAAAGCGGTATATCTAAAAAACGGCACCTGATTGCAACCGAAGACAATTCAATCATTAATCAGGCATTAAAAATCTATTTGTAAAAAGTTTTTCAAGAGGTACCCAGGGGCGCCGAGAGCCAAACGTGGGCCCGGGGCCAGCTCAAATATGCCGGATTTCCGGTTTTGTGAAGCCCAAAACAGACGGAAAAAATGCTACAGTTTGGTCTGAATAATGATACGATCTCAAAAAAAAAAAAAAAAAAAAAAGGTCTTCACCAAAACTTCAACGGTGTTTCCGGCCGAAATTAGGTGATCTCCGAAAAAAAAGGTCTTCACTGTCACTAAAGCCAACGATCTTCCTGAAGCCAATGGACCCCCTCATGGGCCCCCTAAACTCCATGGGCCCCGGGCATAGGCGTAGCCAGGGGGGGGGGCCAGGGGGCCCGGGCCCCCCCCAATCAAAACTCCACTAACGACAAAAAGTTATGACAACATAGCCTGACGATGTTTAGTTGCAGTTTTTTTTCAGTAATTGCGCACATAACAGTAATTAAACAGTAAAGCTATAACGTATTCGGCCGAAAAACCACTCTCAATTTCGGTGAAGACCTTTCTTTTTTTTTTTTTTTTTTTGGAGATCACCTGATTTGGGGCGGAAAAATCGTTCGAATTTCCGATTTCGGCTGAAAATTCACTCTTAATTTCGGTGAAGACCTTTTTTTTTTTTTTTTTGGAGATCACCTGATTTTGGGCGGAAAAATCGTCCGAATTTCCGATTTCGGCCCAAAATTCACTCTCAATTTCGGTGAAGACAGCCGAATTTTTGAGGGTTTGGCCCCCCCCAATCAAAAATCCTGGCTACGCCTATGGCCCCGGGGTCATTGTCTCTTCTGCCCCCCCCCCCTCTCGGCGGCCCTGAAGGTACCGCGATGGGTATCACGAGACCACACAATTTTGGACAGCGTAACAAGGCCTATGATAACAACTTTTTTTCTTGTCCGGGAAAACTTGAAAGATATAGGCTACTGTAGCAAACAGGAGTGACAGCATCGGTAGCTCTGATAAATAGTACTTAAATGCTCCAATTTTCTTAAACAAAAAAACATGATAATTTTTTAGCGCGTTCCATTTGTCAGAGAATAATGCTAATTGCTCCAGAATCAAAAAATATGTAACGAGCTACTAACGATTTTGTTGACGGACCATGAGAAAAAAACAGTGACCCCGAAGTCGTTCGCTTACCACAACATGAAGACTTTATTACTGGATTTTTTTAACGCACCGATTCCTTTAAGTGTTGGTGTTAAGAGTTTTTTTTCATTAGGTATAAAGGCATTCTTCGCCCAAAAGGGTTAAGCGATGCGCATTTACAAATGCTTGTATTTTTTAAAGGAAATCTATAATTTTTGTTTATTAATTTGGTAGGGTGCATACTTTGCTTTGAAAATTAGTTTTGTACTGCAGCCTAGCGTAGTTTGAGCAGTCAGTCAATCAGAATTATTCTTCTCAAAACGTCACCTTTGCGCTTGTGCTTGCGGCGCAATTATTTTGGGGGGGCTAGCGAAAACGCTTGCGGCCCAAGATTTTCGAGTAGTTTCTAGTGCGCTTGCAGCGCAACTTTTATAGCTTTATTGGCTTGCGCTGCCCACCTCTGATAATATTGAGTCAGTTCGAAATAAAATGGTCGCTGCATAAATTTGAAATGTTTTGTGAACACGGAACACCCATTATTTTTTCAATAATTTAATAATTAGCCCAATTAACCATAATCCATACCAGTATAATGACTAACGAGGAGCTAGTCGTTCAAAACTTACGCAAGGAGCCGCACTAAAGCGTAACAGTACGTCGCTTGCGTCAGTGAAAAAGCTGCTGGCATGTAATTGTTATCCCTCAGGCTAGCATTGCTGCCCCAACTCTAACTGTAATATGCAAGGTTTTGAAGCAAAAAAAAGACTGCTCTGAGCATATTTTTTCCCTGTTTCTAATACTACGTATTCTTCCATTCCACACAATCACAACACGAGGAGCTAGTGGTGCAAAACTTACGCAGGGAGTCGCACTCAAGCGTAACGGTACGTCGCTTTCGTAAGCAAAAAAGCTGTTGCCACGTAATTGCTATCCCCTCAGGCTGGCATCTCTTTTAATCAAAGAAATACTGTATTGATACATTTACAGTATTCAACCCACTCGTAGTGATATCAAATTCGCGAAACTTTTCTCTAATATATTTGTTAAGCTCTTTCACAGTTTCTTCGTTTTTGGGGAGCGAAATATGCTATTGAAGCATCTCCTTTTTTGATGCTGCTGCATCGGTCAATAGCGTTTGACCAGTTCGCAGCTCTTTCGCTACTAGATTGGACGTAGCATTAAAAATTTCCTACTCAACTCCATTTAACATTTTGCCACAACTTAAATTGGTTGTAACAAAAACTAGCGTCATTATCATAAGTCCCCATACTGTAACGATTATCTTTCATGGTTAATTATGTAAAGCATTTCACTTTCACAGAATACTCTACGATATTCTTATTCAATATTCCAACTAATCCACAGTTTGAGTGAAAAATTTCGTATCAGAAATTTAGCGCACTAGGATTGGTGGTACGTTTTATGATATCACCTAAATCTATCCGTCTTTCTAAGGAATGAATAGCAAAAGATTGGCAATCTAAAATCAGCATAAATTTAGAATTTAGTTGAAGGGTTAACATTATAGTTGTATTGAGTATTATTTAGTTTCTGTTGAAAATAACTGAGAAGAAATTAACTAGATCACTAAACTGCAAGTTTCAATTGATAGCTATTGAAATTGAAACCTAACTGATTATCAGTGGTCGATTAGATAGAGCGTTTCCTACTAAAACCGTAAAAAACAGTTTCGATTCCCAGTTGGGTTAAACCAAAGGCTATAAAAAATGGTATTTACAGCTTCCTACTTAATCCACCGTGTGTAGTATTAGTAGACACCAGTGACGCAACCAAGGGTGGGGGCTAAGGGGCTTCAGCCCTTCCTCAGCAAAGTTTCTTGAAAATTTTAACCAAATTGCAACGTTTAAACATGTTTTAGACTTGCCCTGTGAGTGAGAAGAGGGGGCTGGGCGATTTAATTCTTCATCTAGCTTTCAAAGTTTAGAAATTTAACTCTTTTAAACAGCTCCAAAAAAGATATAAAATTTGTTCTGAATAGCGTTGAAATGGCTTTTGCTGCTGAAAAAACTCAAAAATTGCCCAAACGCTAAATGGCCTACGGCTCCGCCCACCCTCAGATTCCGTATCTTCCTCCCTTAACAAAATCCTAGTTGTGCACCAGGTAAACAGTTGGGAAAATCTACTCGAAGCCCAATAGATCCCCTTGCTGTCTCCTGAGCGACTAATTTGATGAATAAGGATGTAATTACAAATTTGTCTATATGTAAGTTAGAACGTTACTAAATTCAAGCTAATTCAACCTCATTTCAAGCTATGAGCTTTTTAGCCTTCACCTAAAATATAGAAGGAAAACTGCTTCAATCAGGCTTAAAGTGAACATAATTTTTGTGAAGACCTTTTTTGTGGTCTTAAACTTTTATTCACATAGGCGACTAACTTCTTTGCGACGCCATTCGAAGATTTTTCCTCCCCAAATCTCTTTTGCAGAGTGGTTACTCACACGAGGTGGGACTCGCTTGCCGCAGCGCGTCTGGCAAGAATCGACACTATGTAAGTAGGACCTGCGATTTGCGACGCCGATCAATTTTGCGTAATTAAATGCAAGAATAGTTCTCGCCCGTGATCACACGAGGGCAGTGGCGCCTCGTGACTTGAAAAGTTGGGGGTGATGCAAATAAGAACACTTTAAACAGGCAAACTTAATTGTAGTTTGTATAAGTCATTGCTATGAAATAGAGCTATTTATATACGTATTTTTAGCAGTTTTTTGCTGCATTTTTGGGAAGTTTTTTAGCACTTTTATTTGTTTATTGAAACAAATATACAACACGAGTGAGTTTATAGTACAAGCAAAAGGAAATATTATAGCGGCTCTATACTAGATTTCGCTGATTAAAAAAAAAAACATACGTATGTTTGCTTGCATGTGTTAGTCTTCAATGAGAATCATAACACTAAAAACACAACTAAGACAATCAAATCAGTGACGTCACTATCGATAAGAGAGATGCCACAGGCTCCTCCCCAGAAATGCAAGCCGTTCGATACAAACAATAGAAAAGAATTATTCAACAGAAAACATCCCAGAAAATAAAAGCAAGATAGCTCAAATCAACAATCACGTTAGATTGGCCGTCTACTGCGTTTGCGAGCGAGTCAAAGTTTTTGACAGTTTAACAGGGTCAACATAAGCAGGTTTCAAACGATTGACTGACGCAGTTTTTGAAGCATTTGCAATCCCAATTGAGCGAAAAATTTTAGTATCGTACAAATTGAAATCACGTCAAAGACATTGAAACTTTTCGAAAGTTGGTGCTTCCAAATCTCGAATTTAGAAAGTAAACACTTTGACCGACGTGACCGAATTTTCTGATGCTGCAAGACAGCAATAATAGAATCTTCCAAAGTTGATAGTATAAAATAAACTATCTGTTTGTCATCCAATTCTTTTCACCGAGTACAACGCTTTCTAGTCATGTATTAATGTTTATGGTTGATTGTGACAAGTAAATTGCCAATACAATGTGATAAGTTAATAATTGTCCCACATAATAATCAATTCCCATCATAAAATTCTCTCACATAATTATCGATCCGATCATAAAACTAGAAAGCATTGTAAAAATTGTAGAATTTTGCGTCTAATCAGTTTCAACAATCGATTATACTTTGGTGTTGTACACTTGCACGGTAGTAAATGATCAGCAGGAATCCTGACCAAGTCTCCGTAACATCACTATATGAATAAGCATTGAATTTAGATAAGCAGCTCTATCACACAATCTGACAAAAATCGTTACTATGGCAAGCTAAAGCAGGCTACTGCAAAAAATACCAAACGTTTGTATTTGTCACAAAGTGCTGTAATAACCAAACGCTACTTATACAAATAGTAAATAGTAACCTCACTAACTTTATTAAACAAAAAACCTGTCTGAAAATCATTGACGTAACACACGCAAATCCATGAAATTCCAAAACTGCTATTAAATAGGAAGAATCAGTATTGGATTGGGTATCGCCATTTCTTAAACAAAATCAAATATCTTTATACATTTTGCCCAATCAAATATCTTGTGAAATCAGATATTTTTAGGTCAATGCCATTAGTCGATTACTTTCAACTAGCACTTTGCTACGAATACCGTAACATGATTTAAGCATATTTTTGGTAGCTCGTTTTTTTTTAGTACGAATATACGCTTTCATGCGCAGTGCTTATTAGGCTTTAACATGCTGCAACATAATTAGCTCAATAAAAATAGCGAATTTCAGTTCTGACACATTCTTTACTTATAAGTGAACAGTAGTGTACGCAGGATTTTGAAAAGGGGGGTAGAAACTTTAGAAAATTTGAGAAGAGCAAAGGTCTGAATCAGAAATTGTTCCGTCCAAAATCAGTCCGATTTTTCGCCCAAAATTAAATGAAGAGCAAAAAAAAAGGTCTTCACTCAAATTTGGTCCGATTATTCACCCAAAATCAGGTGAAGAGCAAATAAAAAAAAAAGATCTTCACTTAAATTTGGTCCGATTTTTCGCCCAAAATCAAGGGGGGCCATGCCTTAATTTTTTGCTCAGGTTTCTATGCAATTTTGCAATCCTGGCAACCCAAAGGAGGGGCCATTGTGTCATGGCCGCTGTTAGTGAACTCAAAAGCACTTTAAAATCACTACTGTATAATCTACTTTATTACAACAAAAACAATATTACATAACATTTTTATGAGTTCATTTTCAATATAAGCAAAATTATTGCAAAGAAAGCTTTCTCATATTTCAACTAGCTCTAATTCAGATTAACATTAGCCAATTTAGTAATCGTTATCATATGAAGTGAATCAATTATCATGGCTGTTAAGTTATTACTCCAGCAGCCTAGATTCAGTGCTACTTTTTTGCTTTTGGTTAGTTAAATAGACAAAAAAACACAGAATATGTTCCCACTTAAAATGCTGATAAAAATTGGCTAAATGGTTACAGAGCTTAGGCTGTTCATTGCCTCGAATTTGCGCTGAATAACTGTTTTAAAGTATCAATAATGTATTGACCTTCAGCAATTCCTCAAATGGGTCCAACTTAGTGTAGTATTTGAGAACAGATTATAACATTATACTTTTGTTATTAAATCCCCACCTTAACTAATTTAAAATTTGACCTAAATTACGATAAGTTTGAATGCAGTTGATTCGAAAAAGTGCTAGAAAGCATTGGCCAGAGCGTATATCATAACATCAACACAGCAAACGTCACATACGTATAAAAATTAAAAACCCTAAAGACTGTTTCATCTGTAATCGAGATCATCAGAAAAGTATCATTATATTCAATGAATTGATCCTGGTTATGGGTGAAACAGTTTGTAGGGTTTCAAATTTTTAATGCTTGTATTTCGCATGTGACGTGTGCTGTGTTATGACATGTTCTTGACTGAAACTTCATCATACCGAGTTGGGGTTTCAATCCAATTTAACCAGCACTGAAATTATAGCCTAACACACATCAAACTCATGAAAACAATTCCGGTTTTATCTGTTTTTTGTTATTCCCAAGCCAGCATAACAAGTCTCACTCAGAAATTGACTCTGGAATAATATTTTTTTTTACTTATTTTCATGTACTGTGCTGACACTACTTTGAAATCACACCCTGCACCCCTTCTAGAGTTGCTTAAAATCACTCAATTTTGCATTGTAAGAGGGTTTTTAAACAACAAAAAATGCAGACTTATTAAAGTTACATAATAGGCTGTAGGGAACTTTACTGATTCAGTACATTTGGCATCGTACCAGCTAAACGCCTTTTTTTCCAGTCAAATGGGAGAAGTATCGTATCTTTTGCACGGATTCCCAACTCAGAATTATATCAGTTTGTCTCCAAGCATCTGCGACTGCACATATAACTATCAATTTCGTAATGATCATGCCTCCTTTGTTCCAATCGCGGCCCTAAGTCGAGCCGAAATTGAGGCAAAATATATTTCAGTTAATAGTTTATGGTTCTAACATTGCGAAAAATATCTTGAAACTTTTTGCAGTTTCTTTGTGAAATTTATGAGAGCAAGTGTATTATGACATCACATTCACACTGGTGTGTTCCAACAATTAGAAGTTGTTTGAGAGCACGTTATAATTGATCTTCTTTTTATTTATTATTTATTTATCTATTTATTTCACGTCGAAGACGTAAGGAAGGCGCAAAAAACACATTGAGCGTTATAGCATGAGACGCGAAAGCATTAAAATGCAAACGATATACCAAAACTATTTAAGTAACACGACTACATGCATGCACCACCTTGCAAATAAAAGTAAAATTAATGTGACATAACGAAAAAGTTTTCAAAAAATGCTGACCAGTAGGCCTACAGTACCATTTTCAATTCAAAATACGCAATTTATGTTTTTAAAATTGTCATGAAATTTTGGTCATAAATAATCACGGTTTCTGGAAAATGAGAAAAACTTACGGTACTAGCACGAGTATTTACAATTAACATCAATTTATACAATTAAAAAGACATTATATACATTATGTACACAATTGCTTAACATGAAGCAACGAGTTATGTTACACTTACGATTAGCTTATCATAAAAATTCAGCAATTGATATACGAGTAGGATTATAAATTTGTTTTTATAGTTTTATTTTATTTTGAAGTAAGTATGGTTGAATGTTTTGAAGGAAAGATTGAACGTTTTTACTCTGTTTGGCATTCGTTGGTAACTGATTCCATACCCTAGGGCCCCAAAATTTCACGGATTGTTTGCTTACTGTGAAGGTTCAAGAGACGGGAATAATGTTTGAATTGCTTCTTGTTACCACATTTTTACTCTTAGCAGTAAAGAAAAAGTTACGAAATATCTTTGGTAGAGAATTTTTGTGGTAATTAAACATAAATAATTTTCACGAAGATATAAAGTTTGTCAACAAACTAGTGGTTAACTAAGCTAACGTTTTGCATTAACTTTCCCACCTATATGACAGCATGTCTTAGTTAGCTTTTTTTCATTGTGCAGTGATACTAGAAAGAAAAAACTTATTTTTAACGAATTCACAACTGACATAATGAAAAACAAACAAAGTAAAAGAAAACATTAAAACAAAAACACAGTCAAAGTGATCGGCAAGAAGCACTTCAAAACTGTACAAGTAGAATCTCTTCTGCCACTTACCACTTCTTATTTTTGATTAGCAAATTCAAGTAACCTTATTGTTTTGAAGTGTTTAAGAATGGTACTGTTTTTTACCCACTGTAGCAGAGGCGCAACCAGCAGGGAGGTTAAGGCAGTACTTAAACTGTAGAGGGACTCGGGGGTACGCGTCCCCGCATCGAGACATTGCGTTCCCCTAGCGAGAGTTAGCGTTTCCCCATCGAGATTTAAGCGTCTTCCCATCGACATTTAAAGCCCCCTCCCCCCACTAAAAAAAGATTCCTGGATATTTAGGCGAAGAAGTGGCCGGTAATCCCAATAAATCCGAAATTCCCGCCGATGTTTGTCCCAAGTTGCGGCGAAGACCTTTGTTTTGTCTTTATCCTAATTTGAGGAAAACATTAGTTCCTGCGGCCGAGTACATGACCAATTTTATGCAAAGACTTTTTTCTTCGGTTTTCACCCGAATTTGAGGAAAAAATCCGTTCCAAAGAGAGTCGACATTGAATTTGGAGCAAAATTTTCTCCAGATGATCCTTTTTCATTACCGGTATGGATTTCCAACCCTACGTAGCTCTGAGATCCAAAAATCTCTAAACATCAACCCACTTCTTCGCCGAATTAAAATATCCTCAGCATAGATTGTTTGACCACAAATAAAAATGCCTCTGGAAAAATTTTCCTAACAAGTGTTTTAAACACTTGCTAATGCAAATGTGAAACGAGTAGTTGGACGACTTAGAACTACCACCACCACCACCACTTAGAACTACAATAGATGGATCAGATTCATAAAACATTTGGGATGGAACAGCTTAATTGGAACTTCATCTAAGCGAAATGATAGAAGTTATGGTCTGATGGAAAGGGCTGGATTTGGCACAGTGCCAGCTGACCAGCATGTGTTTGGATGGTATTAAATAGTAAGACCTATTTTGGGTATTCATCTTTATCTGGCAGGAAAACTCAAATAATATCCGGCAATGAAGGAGGCCTGCTTTTTTTTCTATTTTTTTTTGGCCTCCCCTTGGCTGAAGAATGAAGGGAAAATCTCAAAAATACCACGGCCTTACGCAATGTAAATTCGGCCCTGCTGATCGAAGACCTTTCCTAGCTATTGGACTGAGACTACACGGTTCTAGCTAGACGAAATTTTGTACATTTTATCTTTGTCGTGTTTTTTGAAAATCTAATTACTCATTCACTTACGGTCGTATGCGCCAAAGTCGATTAAGTTTGATCAGTGGATTTTGGATTAGCGTCTTTTTCTTCTATACCAATGAATTTATTGCATTAAAATCAGGGGTGTAACCAGGGAGGGCTAAAGGGGCTTCTGCCCCCTTCACCCTTAGCCAAGTTACTTAGAAAATTTAAGTCAATGTGCAAGCGTTTAAATGTGTTTTGGGCTTGACTAGTAAGTAAGCTGGAGCCTAAGCAATTTAATTCTTTCAAATGACTTTAGCAATCTAGTTTTTTTAAATGGCTCTAAAAACGTGAAATGCGATCCAAAAAGGGTAAAATAGCTATTTTTTCTGAAAAATCTACCTGCGGCTGAAGCTTCTTCCCCATACCCCTGTTTTGTCATAGATTTCAATCGCACCAGTTTGCTCAGCACGCGGCCTATGTGAATTATTTTTTCCCCATATATTTTGACAATTGTTTCAAGCTCTTCCAAATCAGTTCTTGGGCCTGACTAAAATAAACTAAGTTTGCAAGTTCTGAAACGCTCATCTTGAATTACTTTAAAATTATAGCAAATGTCTGGATATTTGTTTAAATTTGTTCCTTAAAGTTTTGCTGACTCTCCGATCAAAGTTAATCCACGTTGGTGCCAACGAACTTCGATGAACTAAAGAACGATAGGCCTATAATAGTTGACTGCTGTGGTTAAAATTTTTATTTCTACTGGATCTAGAAAGAAAATTTTCACCATTAATGTTTAACTATATAGGTTTGAGGTATCTAAGCAGAGGTGGACAAAGTAGTCGAAAAATCTACTTAAGTAGAAGTATTGTTACTTACTCAAAAATGCCTTTCAAGTAAAAGTAGAAGTATGGCGAAGCATTTCCACTTAAGTAAAAGTAGGAAAGTAGTCAAAATTAATTCTACTTAAGTAATGAAAGTAGAAAGTAATTTCGAATTTCACGTGTTTGTTTATTCTTCGAAGGTTTGCTGTTGTGACGCTTACGATCAGTGTTCAAGCAAAGCCATACTTACGGTAGCATATCAAAAAATCAAAGTTTTATTATTCTCTTGAAATTACACCGAAGCCTGTTACGAATACGATTTAGTAGGGACTCTGGGCTCATCTCCGCGCCTGGACAACACAGCTTGAGAAGAAATGTCGCAGCGATGGCGAGTCGTTAGCAACACTGTTCGTTAACCGGCTAGGGAATTGAACCTCAGACGGGCCGCAGCAAACGCAACGCCGTTAACCGCTAATCTTTTTCGTATGAACCAGGAGTAATGCGCATGTCTAGTTTGTCTACTGTACCATGCAAATCAGGGTTCGGTATGTTTTTTTTTTTAGTGAGACTGAGTCAACACCTGGTATTTGATGCAACGCAAAAACACACTACCCTAGATGACCTGTAAATGAATCGTCGTAACTATTCAATAAGTTTCGTAGTACTGTACAGTAAAACAAACTCGATACGTACTTATTGTACACGTTGTGAGGTGGAATAATGTACACTACCTAACGGTCGAGTTCAACAATCCATTTAAACTTTTATTGGATTAAACATGCTATGTACAATATAAAGCAAGCCAATCATCAGGTCACCACAGATTCGTAACATCTAATTCGTACAAATCTTCACCCGGGTATACGATATACCAATTGGTATGCGAAACGGTAATTATGGTACTCGGTATACAGAGGGTATACGAAACAAAACTGCGATCTCCAAAAAAAAAAAAAAAAAAAAGAAAATATGGTCTCCACTTACATTCGGGCTAGATTCGGTCCAATTTCGCCCAAATCTAAGCATGAAAAATCGGATCTACAAAAAAAGTCTACACCGCTTCTTACACGGGCTAGAATTTTTTGTGGAGTATACAAAGTTTTCGAAAATCGCAAAAGGTATACCACGTAAAAAAAGGTTGAAGAGCACTGATCTAAACAATGCATTACTCTGCTCGGATGGCTAATTGTATAGCTCGCATGCCTCTAGAGCGGTAAATGACAGTCACGCAAATGACAGTAGGCTGCTAAGATAGTTTAAATACAGGCTCGTCTAAATCTTATAATTTATCAATGCTGGTACTACGGTAGTAGCCCAAACGCTTACTGGTATATACTGGCAGCTATCGGCCTAAGTGAAGGCTTTCAACTACCGGTATCTATCTGCAATAACTTACTTCTTTGGAAAACCTAACAAACAATAAAGTACACAATAATACTGCGCCCACCTAAAACAAAGAAATTCCAGAAAACCTTGCCAAACCTCAAAATTGCGGCTCATTACCGGTACATAGAATGTAATCACAGCGTACCAGACTTCTGTTTCGCGTCCTGCACGAACATGTTTTCGATAAGCAGAGTTGCCAGATATAATGAGACAAACAAAAAAACTTCAAATCGTGGTCATTGGTCAAATCATCATCAAAAAGGATTGGCTAGGTGTTTACTTCTACTTTACATAAAAGTCATTGCTACTCAAGTAGCGTTACTTCGAGAGGATTTTACTTGAAGTAAAAGTAGAAGTATCAGAAATGAAAAATACTTAAGTAAGTCGCTCGTTACCGAAAATACTACTTAAGTAGTCTACTTAAGTAGAACTACTTCGTTACTGACCACCTCTGTATCTAAGTGGTCTGGTTGGAAAGTTCAAAATACACTGCGCCGTATTTTGCCCAAGCATTTAATTTACCTTGTTGACGGGTATTACAGTTACAAAATGAGCTGTAACTTGGATTTTGGAAGTGTACTGGAAGGAGCGTCCAGTTTTAACTTTTGGTTGCAACTTTTATGACAAAACTCCTGAATTTCTCTTGGGTTATGCATCTAAATTGATTGGCAAAAATTTGATTTGAGGGGTTCTGGGCCAGCTGGTTGTCACTATTAATATTAGTCTGTTGTACAGTACACGTATATTGTTGTGCACGAAAATGCAAAAGAAACTGAAGCTGAAAAGACATTAGGCTTTGTTGGTTATTATTTTTATCATTGGTGCAGGGTGGCATTTCAATATGGGAGGCCGGCTTCTTTCTTCCTCTTGGCTATGCCTATGACAAGGTAGGTTCATAAAAGCCTCATTATGTTGTCAGTTCTAGTCGTCCACTGCACGCAAAACTTTTGTTGGATTTACAGCAAGGGTCTTCTTTTGCTGAAACGTTTCTCTCTAAACATTAATTTTTTTGCCGAATTTTTCTAAAAAATTTTCCATTGAGCATTTAAAAAATGGTTGTAAAATCAAATTTTAAACAGAAAATTAATTTTTGTAATTGTCTTTCTAGAAACACGCTATTTCTTTCTAAAAAATCCTAGACTTGCTTTGGGCATTAAACTCGTTACTTGCAGCAGTCTGATTTTTTTACCATTTTAATTAATTCAAAAACACGAAACAACAAAAACTAGTGATAGGCTTCGTTACGCTAGCAGAAAAAACGTCTAGAAAAGAGATCTCATGATACCCATCGAGGTACCTCTTGAAAAACTTTTTACAAACAGATTTTTAATGCCTAATTAGTGATTGAATTGTCTTCGGTTGCAACCAGGTGCCGTTTTTTAGATATACCGCTTTTAATCGAACGCGGATGAATATTTCAAAATCTTACGCTTGAGTAATTTTTTTTACTATTCGTGTTGCTGTTAGATAATTCACAAATTGCAACAATGATATTTTTTATCTTTCTTTGAATGTAAAAATTCAAAATACCATAATTTTAAACTAAACAATTAATCAAGGGTTATTTTTTTGCTAAAAGTTTGCGTACTTGTATTTAGTGTGTTGGCTTGAATTGTTTTGTGTTGAATTTTAAAACATGGAAACTTGCTTTGAAGTCACGTCACCGTCGTCACTTGGCAGCTGATCGTTACGAATGCCAAACTTCACAACAATTCTTCAAGATTGAATACCGGTAACTCAAAGAATTAATAAGAAAATTATTTTTTGTAAAAAGTCAAAAAACAAATGAAGTACCTCATGAACTACACCACACGTCTGTTGTGATGATAGCCTACCCAAAAAAAGCAGCCTAATACAATAACTGCTTTGAGAAATACCAATAATAGGCTTTCACTTTTCGAAACTAACTAGCCGAGCCCTAGCTGGTTGGCTTATCAACTCGCGAATGTCTGTTCTGCCCCACTTAAGCACTTGAAACAATCACCGGAGTTAAACCAACAAATAACTCAAAATAAGAGATGACTCTCATGAAATTGCTGAAAAAGAGCACAGCAGTTTATTCAAGCCTTATTTTGCAATATTTGAAAAAGTGTATCGCTTTATGTTGAAACTTTGCGGTAAACTATTGTAGTCTAAAAAACATTGCAGCAGAATAATTTATTAGAATTGAAGCTATGCTTTGGTTTGATCGATCGGAATAATCATTTTGCTTAGATGAAGTTCCAATTAAGCTGTTCCATCCCAAATCCTTTATGAATCTGATCCATCTACTGTAGTTCTAAGTCGTCCAACTAGTCGTTTCACATTTGCATTAGCAAGTGATTAAAACACTTGTTAGGAAAATTTCCGATCGAACCAAAGCAATGGACTGATGAGCGGTATACCCATAGCTACCGACTGCCGCAGGCTATCGATATTCCTCAAAGCTTATCGGTATTCTTCGAAGCAGGTATTGTATTAGGCTGCTTTTTGGGGGTAAGCTATCATCATAACGAACGTGTGGTGTAGTTCATGAGGTACTTCATTTGTTTTTTGACTTTTTACAAAAAATAATTTCCTTATTTAATTCTTAGAGTTACCGGTATTCAATCTTGAAGAATTGTTTTGAAGTTTTGCATTCGTAACGATCAGCTGCCAAGTGACGACGGTGACGTGACTTCAAAGCAAGTTTCCATGTTTCAAAATTCAACACAAAACAATTCAAGCTAACATACTGAATACAAGTACGCAAACTTTTAGCAAAAAAATAACCCTTGATTAATTGTTTGGTTTAAAATTATGGTATTTTGAATTTTTACATTCAAAGAAAGATAAAAAATATCTTTGTTGCAATTTGTGAATTATCTAACAGCAACACGAATAGTAAAAAAAATTACTCAAGCGTAAGATTTTAAAATATTCATCCGCGTTCGATTAAAAGCGGTATATCTAAAAAACGGCACCTGATTGCAACCGAAGACAATTCAATCATTAATCAGGCATTAAAAATCTATTTGTAAAAAGTTTTTCAAGAGGTACCCAGGGGCGCCGAGAGCCAAACGTGGGCCCGGGGCCAGCTCAAATATGCCGGATTTCCGGTTTTGTGAAGCCCAAAACAGACGGAAAAAATGCTACAGTTTGGTCTGAATAATGATACGATCTCAAAAAAAAAAAAAAAGGTCTTCACCAAAACTTCAACGGTGTTTCCGGCCGAAATTAGGTGATCTCCGAAAAAAAAAGGTCTTCACTGTCACTAAAGCCAACGATCTTCCTGAAGCCAATGGACCCCCTCATGGGCCCCCTAAACTCCATGGGCCCCGGGCATAGGCGTAGCCAGGGGGGGGGCCCGGGCCCCCCCCCAATCAAAACTCCACTAACGACAAAAAGTTATGACAACATAGCCTGACGATGTTTAGTTGCAGTTTTTTTTCAGTAATTGCGCACATAACAGTAATTAAAAGTAAAGCTATAACGTATTCGGCCGAAAAACCACTCTCAATTTCGGTGAAGACCTTTTTTTTTTTTTTTTTGGAGATCACCTGATTTTGGGCGGAAAAATCGTCCGAATTTCCGATTTCGGCCCAAAATTCACTCTCAATTTCGGTGAAGACAGCCGAATTTTTGAGGGTTTGGCCCCCCCAATCAAAAATCCTGGCTACGCCTATGGCCCCGGGGTCATTGTCTCTTCTGCCCCCCCCCTCTCGGCGGCCCTGAAGGTACCGCGATGGGTATCACGAGACCACACAATTTTGGACAGCGTAACAAGGCCTATGATAACAACTTTTTTTCTTGTCCGGGAAAACTTGAAAGATATAGGCTACTCTAGCAAACAGGAGTGACAGCATCGGTAGCTCTGATAATTAGTACTTAAATGCTCCAATTTTCTTAAACAAAAAAACATGATAATTTTTTAGCGCGTTCCATTTGTCAGAGAATAATGCTAATTGCTCCAGAATCAAAAAATATGTAACGAGCTACTAACGATTTTGTTGACGGGCCATGAGAAAAAAACAGTGACCCCGAAGTCGTTCGCTTACCACAACATGAAGACTTTATTACTGGATTTTTTTAACGCACCGATTCCTTTAAGTGTTGGTGTTAAGAGTTTTTTTTCATTAGGTATAAAGACATTCTTCGCCCAAAAGGGTTAAGCGATGCGCATTTACAAATGCTTGTATTTTTTAAAGGAAATCTATAATTTTTGTTTATTAATTTGGTAGGGTGCATACTTTGCTTTGAAAAGTAGTTTTGTACTGCAGCCTAGCGTAGTTTGAGCAGTCAGTCAATCAGAATTATTCTTCTCAAAACGTCACCTTTGCGCTTGTGCTTGCGGCGCAATTATTTTGGGGGGGCTAGCGAAAACGCTTGCGGCCCAAGATTTTCGAGTAGTTTCTAGTGCGCTTGCAGCGCAACTTTTATAGCTTTATTGGCTTGCGCTGCCCACCTCTGATAATATTGAGTCAGTTCGAAATAAAATGGTCGCTGCATAAATTTGAAATGTTTTGTGAACACGGAACACCCATTATTTTTTCAATAATTTAATAATTAGCCTAATTAACCATAATCCATACCAGTATAATGACTAACGAGGAGCTAGTCGTTCAAAACTTACGCAAGGAGCCGCACTAAAGCAAAACAGTACGTCGCTTGCGTCAGTGAAAAAGCTGCTGGCATGTAATTGTTATCCCTCAGGCTAGCATTGCTGCCCCAACTCTAACTGTAATATGCAAGGTTTTGAAGCAAAAAAAAGACTGCTCTGAGCATATTTTTTCCCCGTTTCTAATACTACGTATTCTTCCATTCCACACAATCACAACACGAGGAGCTAGTGGTGCAAAACTTACGCAGGGAGTCGCACTCAAGCGTAACGGTACGTCGCTTTCGTAAGCAAAAAAGCTGTTGCCACGTAATTGCTATCCCCTCAGGCTGGCATCTCTGCCCCAACCCTAACTGTAATGCAAGGTTTTGAAGCAAAATAAGTTAGCTTTGTGCATCTCCTTCTTATTTCCTGCATACTGTATCACACATGCACAACCCAACCACGAATCGAACCCGGGTGTGGAGGGTTGAGAGCTGAGTGTCATTACCACTACACCACCCAGCTTGCAGCAATACTGTGACAAAATGTCTTATTTAAACTAAATGTATGAGAAAAAGGCAATGGCACGTGCGTGTTTTGCATGACTAGATACTACTTAATGACTAAGATTAATCCACTTTGGATTAAGGGTTGTTCCAATATATTTCAACAAATGCCAAATACCCTAGGTCGGATAATTTATATAAAATGCTTATAAATCATCTACATAGGATGGCACAAGCTACGAGTAAAAAAAAAATTGAAATCGGACTGTCCGTTAATGAGATATCAAAAATCACCACTAGGTGTCAGACGAGAGTATGTAAAAATATAAAAATCAATTTTGAGCCCTTATTTATGGCAGAAAGTTGGTTTTTGTGTCAAAACATATGTTTTGGGGGATGGGGAATCTAAATTTGGGGTTTATATAAGGCCAATTTTGCTCTAAAACTATGTTTTGATAGTTTTTTTAGGTTTTTAGGGGGTAAATTGGGGTAAAAAATTGGGAATGAAGGATTGAATAAAATTTAAAAAAAAATTTTGTGGTAGTGTAAAGTTTGTGGGTTTTTTTATAAAGACTTTAGGATGACAATTGATAAGCAATGTGTGTAAACAGATCAGTTTGTTCTGCTGTTATTTTCAGCTTCCAAGATAAGTACTGCTATAAAAACAGCACATGAAAATTTCTTCATTTAAGTGAAATGAAAGTATGGATATGACATGAGACAAATTTTTGAGTATTTTAGTTTTATCATACAATGCAGCTGAGCAAATAACGATACAGCTGTATGTAACATGTAACGAACATTAGTAGACGTTTTCGCAACAAATTATACATAGCATTATATCGATCTTGCTGACTAATATAATAGATGCTAATCAATCACAAGATAGGTGTCATTGTTGCAATGGTCTAATTGGCGTTTAGAGCATTTTTGCTACAAAATACAATTTCAATCATTGCAAAAGCTTTGAACCAATATGCTGGTATTATTTCAATAAAATACCGGTATGTTGTTTTTTTTTGGAACACTCAGTATATACTTTTTAATTAATTTTGCTTAAAAATATCATGGCGAATATGTTGATGCAAATGATAGAATATTATACACGTGGGTTCATCTCCAAATCATTGCTACAGTATGTCATTTGAAAGAATAAGAAACCAGCATTGCAAACTTATTTATAGTACAATTGCAATTTTCTTGAAATGAAGTTAAATGACCGGCAAGTTGCTGAAGCGGTAACGCGTTCGTCGCTGAAGCGGTAGGTCAAATCTCGGGCCAATCAAATCAGACCGTGTTGCCAACGGCTCGCCATCTCTGCGACATTTCTTCAAAAGGAGCAATGTCTATTGGGCGCAATGACGCAGAGATGGGCCCCGTAAACTTATTACATGCTACAGCATAATAAGATTACAACGAGTTTAAGAAAAATTTGATTTTCATTTGATAAAGTTAAATGCATAAGTGGGCACAAATTCGTTAATCCGTTAATAACGAAGCAAACTTTTTCATTAACTCGTTAATCCGTTAAAAAGTTTTTTATGTTAACGAATTAAATTAACTTCCGTTAAGTTTCGTCAACTTCGTTTTTATCTTTAATATTTTGCACCATTCATTCATCGTACCGGTACAAACCAGTTTGCACAGGTAACACGTGTTGCGTATTAGCACGAGCTTTATCGAAGAAAAAGCGAAGAGAATCACATGCACAAAAAATATCAAGGTCCTGGAAGAAAACAGCACCACTAAGCACACTCAAAATTACGTAATACATAAGTATTGACCTAAGTGAGCAAGCAATTTAGATGTTTGATAATATGATATTTTTTATAATTTCTTTGTCGTAGCCTCCATATTTTTCATAATGAGCACAGTTTAAAAAGTTAATCCTCATAACATTGAGATGCAAACTTTAATTGACCTTATTCAGTAAATCAATACTTTTAACAGTCTAGGTTTATTAATTTTTTCAGTTATTTCATAATTATTGCGTAAATTTTTAATGAAGAGCCAAAAAATTGCTCTAAAATAATGCATGCGAAATTGGTGAGAATGATCAAAATAACTTTAATTAATTTTAATTAGCACTTCATATAACCTAATTTACGCAAACAATCACTAATTGGTTTCTTTTGGTGAAATATAGCTTAATCAAATAAAAATTATTCGTAGCAACTAATCTCATAATGAAGCACTGGCGAGAATGATCTCTGATATTTGCTTAATAAGGTAAATTTCTTGATTCTGATACATAGGCTAGCCATATTTTTGTTGTATAATTATGAAACAACTGTATTTGTTTCCAAACAATCAATATTTGTATTCATACAGAAAGAGCAATAAACTCAAAATTTGAAAAAACGAAGTAGGAATTTCTGGAAGCTTGTTTCAAAAAATACAGAATAGGTGATGAAGACTACAATTGTCATGAAAAAACAAAAAAGCAATGCAAAATGTTTATGGTCAAGACTTAAGGGCATATTTGTTTTTTATTTTGTGCAATCCTTCATTCCCGTTTTCAGGCCTCAACTTAGCCCCCAAAATTTCAAAAAACTTTAAATAACAACATTTCCTGAAAAATTATCATGAAAATAACCTAAAATTATGATTCCTTGCCCCCCAAAACATGTATTTAAACACAAAAACTAAGTCGATACCTTTAGTAAAACTTGTAAAAAAATTTTTCATACTCGCGTCTGTCACCTAGTGGTGACTATCAATATCTCAGCAACCACTGAGCCAATTAAAAAAATTTTTTTGCAGGTTGATCAGTACGCCAGCCCATAGGCGTAGCCAGGGGGGGCCCGGGCCCCCCCCAATTGAAATATACCACCAATGATATAAAATTATGATAACATATAGCCCAAGCGATGTTTAGTTGCAGTTACAGACAAAGAGAGAGCCCAGGGGCCCCTGACTAACATCCAGGGGGCCCCTAAGTAATAACCAGGGGGCCCTGGGGCCCCTAACTAACGACCAGGGGGCCCTAACCGACAACCAGGTGGCCCCAGGGCCCCAAAGTAAAAAACGGGGGCCCCCAGGGTCCCTAACTAACGACTAGGGGGCCCCTGGGCCCTTAACTGACGACCAGGGGGCCCCTAACCAACAACTAGGGGGCCCGGGGCCCCTAACTAACGACCAGGGGGCCCAGGGCCCATAACTAACAACCAGGGGGCCCCGGGGCACCTAACTAACGACCAGGGGGCCCAGGGTCTATAACTAACAATCGGGGGGCTCCGAGCCCCTAACCGACAACCAGGGGGCCCCTAACTAACAACCAGGGGGCCTAACTAACGATCAGAGGACCCCAGGACCCCTAAACAACAACCAGGGGGGCCCTGGGCCCCTAACTGACAAACGGATGTCCCGGGGCTTCTAACTGACAAACAGGAGGCCCTGGGGCCTCTAATTGACAACCAGAGACCCCCGGAGCCCCTAACTAACAACCAGGGGAGCCCGGGGCCCCTAACTGACGACCAGAGGGCCCTGGAGCCCCTAACTGATGACCAAGGGTCCTGGGCCAGGGGCCCCGCAATTCAAATTTTTAACAACACATGTGCAAAACCTTTGAAAAATCGAAAAGTTTTGTGCTAAAAGTTGCAACCCCAAGCCCTCGTTTAACGTTATAATGAACTTAATGCTATGACATAGGCGGTAATGCAAACCCCCAACTGAAATACTACCAATGATACATATAATGAGAGCATAGCCAGTATGTTGTCCTTGTCCGGTGTTGCAATTTCTTTAATTTACGATTTACGCGTACAAAAGCAAGTAATAATAATGACGACCACCTGTCCACATCATAATAATGTCATACAATTCCCGGAGGTTTAAAAAAACTGTCAAGTGACTTGACTCGAGTCCTCCACGTTTTGGAAAAAAAGTTATTTCAAGTTTGTTTTAAATGTTGTTTTTTTATGAAAGAACTTAAGGGCGCGATCTTATCTCAAAACCATAGGCGTAGCCAGGGGAGTGGCCCAGTGGGGCTCGGGACCCCTCAATTGAAATGCCACCAATGACACAAACTTGACAAAAAAAAACTTATTTCTTCCTTTTCAGTTTCTTTCAGCATCGTTGCGTACAATAGTACACGCGTACAACAGTAATTAACAATAAATAATACTGACGACCAGGGGGCCCGGCGTACCTCCTTAATTTAATCTTTTCCAACCAATTTAAACGTATAATCATGGTGAAATCTAGGATTTTTGTCCGAAAGTTGCTGTCTCAGGCCCTCATCTTAACTTTTTATGAACGTAATGCAATAACCAGCGCCGTATTTGCCATATGGCACAGTGCCAGGGCCCGGCCCTCAGATAATAAGACTTTATTGGTCTTCTCTTATATTTGCCAGGAAGATGTTGCAAAAATTCAATAAGTGCCAGGGGCCCTGCGCAATGTAAATCCGGTCCGGGAATAACATGTTTAGTAAGCAAAACTATCTATTGTACCAACGATTCACCTCGCCAGTTTTTACGAACAAAATACTTTTAAAAAAATAGCTAGGGAAAATGCTCATTGAACAAATTCTTGAAATTGAATTGAGGAGTCCTGGGCCCCCTGGCCGTACATGTAATCCTGTAACTGGTTAACTTCATGACAAAACAAAAATCTCTAAGGAAAATCTTCGAGTGGATTATTATTTACTGCTAAAATATAGCAGGAGGCAATGGGCCTTACTTCCCTCTACATGGACCAAATCACCCACAATTAAAATTTTACACTGTAACGCATGATTTTAAACGTGTTTTGGAATTTAATTGCAAGTAAAAGGAAGATCGAACAATCAAATTTTTCGATTGGCTTTCTAATGTTAAAAATCTAGTTCCTTCAAATGGTTGTGAACACGTGCGAAATGTGATCCAATGGAATTAAAATAGTTTTTTTTTTCCAAAAACTTACAAAAATTGCCTAGCGGCTGGGGGCTTTTCCCCTAGACCCCCATAGCCACCGGCGGCTGGAGGCTCCGCCCCCAGACCCCCGTCTCTGGTACGTTTGAGTACACTAGCATACTCAACACTTCTCCTTAGTTAGACATTTGCATTTTCTAACGATTAGTTTTCGCCCTCTCCCTTTATCAAAATCCTGGTTAAGTGCCAACGACTACAACTTCAGATCTTCCATTCTACAATATCTTTGCCCCACAAAAACTTCCTTTTTTGAAAATTTCTGATGACGTCATTGCATGTGATTTGTGGTTTGGGCCCCCCCAATCAAAAATCCTGGCTACGCTTATGCGCCAGCCTAAATCTAAAAATGGGCAATTGACTCTTTTCCAGAGGTTCCAGTGGGCACTAAACGCCTAAAAGACGTTTAACACGAAAATTGGTCTAAAATGTTGTCTATTTTGCAAAATGCGCAAAGATGAATAGACGTCTTTACAAAGACGTCGAATATACGCAAAATTAAACAACGTGACTATGTTAAACAACATTAAACAACGCAAAATTAAACAACGTTGTCTATGAGTTACATTTATTCGACTTCTTTGTAAAGACGTCTTTTCAACTATACGCATTTTTGCAAAATAGACAACATTTAGACAAAAATTAAACCATCTAAATTACATCTTCTGCATAAATCTAGACCACGTTTAAACGATTATTGGACTAACTTTGTGCCCACGGGGTTGGGTATAAAAATGCTCAAATTTTTTTGAGATATAATGGAATAGCCCTTAATATACATTCACTTTGGGACGAGTTCATTTTGTGATAGGATCATAGATATGCTAGGCTGCAAGATATGCAAAAACGTACGATAAAATAGGCTACCAATTTAAAACCTAGATTAATCTTGATTTAACCGATCAGTGGTCGAGTGGATAGAGCGTCTGCTACTGAAGCGGTAGACTCGGGTTCGATTCCCAGTCGGGTCCAACCAAAGACTATAAAAATTGGTATTCACAGCTTCCCTGCTTTACGTTCAGCTTTAAAAGGGACAGTGTGAAGCCTCCGCCGTGTGTGGTAGACAGGTGGGCAGGTGGCAGCTTGACTCGAAGACCGAAAGGTCCCTTCGCTGTCTCCTGGGCAAGGCAACTTGGTGAATAAAATGTAATCACAATTACAATAATCAGTAATTTTATAATAATACGATAACAAATTTGTTTATTTTGAATAGGCTACAACACAATGATAGGGGTATCACTACAAGGTCAACACCTGCATACACCTAAATGTGAGGAGACAAAATTTTGTAGCCTACTGTCTGCTGTAGACAAGAAACAAATTTAATGCATCCAATCAGCTAGGTCTATCGAGTATGAAAGGCTTGGCGCATGTTCCTTGCGTGCAGACATTTCAAAATAAAATCTAACCCTAATTCTAACCGGAACGTATCTAACTGTAATAGCCTATACAATCAAAATAAAAATTTCCGAAAGCAAGTGAAGTCACTAGAACCTTTGCTTATTTAACCGCCACATTCCGTGTGCCAAGTCACTTCGAATACAATAGCCTACGATGTGCCGTAGGTCACATTCACAATTCACTCCAACACCTTTTGAAAAGAAACAAATTTGGAGCAGATACAACAATACCTCTGACCTGGGAGATTATTCCAAATAGGCAGAATATGATTAACAAAAAACTTACCGGTATTGAATTAAATTGAAGAAGTTTTGGAGAAGACAGGGACTGAGGGATTGCATACTCCAGGGTTTGACCATTTAGCTCTTTAACATAAGTTGTACTAATTACTGTAGTCTTTAAAACCGAAAAAGTTAGTTTAAGCACCTAGTTCTTTCTCACTTTTAATCTTGAAATAAACCATTACCCAGTCTGAAATTTATGTATGCTTTTCCAAAGATCTCCGCCGTGGAAAATTTGTCACTCTGGCGTGGCGGCGCGAGTTGAAGAGCTGCTACGACAATCGGCGTAACAGTGGCGCAAGATTAACAGCTTTGTCGTAAGCCTTTGTTCTAGACAGGGAATTTAAGTAATAAGCACGAAACTCGCAATATATTATTTTTCATTTGCTTTGATCTCTTGTCTTGACCGCCGACTTCGCCGAGCTCAAATTGTGCACGCGTCATGCTTCATTGATCTCAATATTTTCGTCAATATCTCATGACCTATTTATGCTGAAAAAACAGTCAAAACATAAAATATTAATATGTTGCCTTTTTCGTCTAGTTTTCAAAAATCTAAAAATAGTTTTTGAATATACAACATTTTGTTGCCTTTTCCGTGATTTATTCCTTTGGCCCTTACCCCTACTTCTTCCCCCCACTTTTCAGGTCTGAACTTCGTATTTTTTTTAATACAATGTGACAAAAGTCAACATCACTTTCTTTCAAAAAAATATAAATGTTGGGCAGGCCTGGCACCAGAGTAATGTGACTGGGGTAGGGCAAAAACAATTTTTGGGGGGCACAAAAAATTTTTTCTCGAATTCTAGAGTGAAGTCGATAAAAAAGTTTTCATCACAAAATATGCGTGAAATTTCACGAATTCTGGGGTGAAGACCAAAAAAAAAAGATCTTCTTCACGAAATATGCGCAAAATTTCACGAACTCTGGAATAAAGACCATAAAACAAGGTTTTTATCGCAAAATATGCGCGAAATTTCACGAATTCTGGGAGGAAGACAAAAAAAAAAGAATTTTTATCACAAAATCTGCAAAAACCGGTTTTTGCCCACGAATACTGAGTGGATAACCAGTATTTTGGGGGTCTCAGGCCTAAAACTGCATTCCACTGGCACAGAGCCTGTTACTTTCTTTGGAACACAATCCTCGCTTTAGGGGGCACCTTTCTCTCTAGGGGAGGCACAAGCAGTGATTTGGGGGGCATGGCCCCGAAATGCTCCCTCCCCGTGGCGCCAGGCGTGATGTCGGGGCAAAGCAGCTAGAATATGGTGGTTGATAACTTTTTCTTACCATACTACCGAACTAACAAATCGCAAATATCAATTAAATTTCAAGGTCCGAAGGTTTGGAACCCCATAGATTCTTCCATAAAACAGTGTAAATCACCAAAAATCTTTTAAAAAAGTACTAAAATGTTTTTAAATGAAGCATATTGGAACTGCGTACTTAGAAAGTAATCAACAATTCAATTCATTTCACTCTTAATTTATTACCTGTTATTAGATGGAGGAAGATGTATGCTGCAGTATATGATTGCTGGTTACACGAATTGAGAATGAGTACTTGTTTACGGTTGAAAAAGGTCAAAATATAGTATTGTGATGAAGTTTTTCTTGTTTTTAAAATTCCGTTTTATTTTATTTTTTATTCACAGCAATGTCATTCAAACCTGGCTTACTTAAATTCTAAATAATGTTTTCAAGCGTTAGTTTTGCTTGTGTGTTTCTGATAAGTAAAACACTTGTGGGAAATTTGTTTTAAAGATTACACTATATTCTGCACAGAGCTGGATAGCGCTGTTTCGAGCTTTTAGCTCTCATCGGCAGCCCTCAGCTTCTCTAGCAAAGTTATTCCCCAGCTGGAAAGACTCTAACAAAGTTATTCCCAGAAAAACGTCAAACTTTTCGATTACACTATACTCAGTACTTAAATTGTAGGGGGGACGCGGGGAGACGCGTCCCCCATCGAGAGTAGCGTCCCATCAATATTTAGCGTCCCCCCATCGAGATTTATGCGTCCTCTCATCCAGAGTTGAGCGCTGGATGTCCAGAGAAAAAATACTGTAAGATCCTTTAAATTTCCTGCCAAAAATGGTCGCAAATTGCGGCGAAGACCTTTTCTTTTTTTGGTCTTCACCTGATTTCGGGGAAAGATGACACAATTTCCGGCGAAGTTCTTTTTCTTGTTTTTGGTTTTCATTCGATTTCGGCGACGGAAATACATCATTTCCTCTAAACCTTTTGTAAAGTTGGTCAAGGCTGCAAAAGCGTCCCCCATGCAAAATTTTACAATTTAAGTACTGACTATACTGTTAGTGTTGATACATGTTTTATTATTTATCGATATGATTGATGGCAAGTAAATAAAATAAAATGAATAAATAAATGTTATACAAGCCCACATGCTATAAACAGTAGCGTACGCAGGATTTTGAAAAAGGGGGTGGGGGGCAGAAAATTTTAGAAGAACAAAAAGATCTGAATCAGAAATTGTTTCACTCAAATTTAGTCCGATTTTTCGCCCAAAATCAGGTGAAGAGCAAAAAAAAAGGTCTTCAGTCAAATTTCGTCCGATTTGAAGCGCAAAGCCTAGAAGACACGCACAGAACATACTCTTTGTGTGATCAAACCTTATGCCCAATTTGCAAAGGGGGGGGGGGCCATGCCTCAATTTTACTTACTTTTCCATGCAATTTTGCAATCCTGGCGACCCAAAAGGGGGGCATGGCACCACGGCCCCCCTAAATACGCCCCTGGCTATAAGCACTTTATAAAGCTTTTTACAACGTATGTTGCCATTTGATTAACTGGTAAAAATAAATTCAAATATCTCAAAATTTTCATATGGAAACACTGTTTATTTTTTAGATATCGCTATTAAGTAAGGTTGGAATGCATATTATCAACCCTTCCAGTCACATCACGTGTTCATGCCAATTTTGGTGAAACCTTTCTTTTTTGTTCAAATTAGGGTTTAGGGGGATGAAATAGAGTTGGGGGCATTAAATATACTCTATATGATTCCCCTAACCCTAATTTAAACGAAAAAGGGAGGTTTCACTAAAGTTGCCTTGATCACGTAATGTGACTGGAGGGTTTGATAATATGCATTCCAACCTTACCCATCGCTATTCGCTAGTCTCTGTCAATAGCAATAGCGATTGTCAATCGCTAGTCGAATCGCTGTTATTTCTCGAATATTAGCGAATAAATCGATAGTCGCTAGTTTTTTGCTTTTTTTTTCAGCAACACCGAACCCTAATTATGATACATACTGCTGTTGTTTGAAGCATAACGTATGGTACTGGTAGCTAATACTTCTGTTCTTCGGTTGCCACACTCATGGACGCCGAAGCCATTTTCAAAGTGGGGGGTGTAAATTCCAGAACGGAATCAAAATTTTGACTCAGTTTTATGGATCGAATAAAAAGTGGAGGGGTTCGGGAAAACCGCTAAAAGTTTTAACTAATTTCAATGAAAAAATGACATACCGGTATAACCAATAATCTATAAGGCCCGTAATTAAGAATCGAGCCCTAATCAAGAATCGAGCAACAAGTACCATTCAAGCGCTGAGAATAAAAATTTAGAAGTCTTTTGTTCAACAAGCAGATCACCCTGACGCAGAGTTGTAAATCGGGCCGAGTTTTCTGGATCGGGTTGGGTAAGGTTAGAATGCTGTTAAAATCACTAAAAATAATCTGCCCTGCTTTTCAACCAATCTTAAATCATTTTTTTTTATGCATTTGTTTCTGATTAATTATTGGATTTCACAATCTTGTGACTTAAATCGAAACGATTATTTGTCATTGTCTAATTGGTGCTTAAGTTAAATTACTGAGTAATTATTATCCTTTATTAAAAATAAGCTGTTAATTAGCGCATCTTCAAAGGCCTATTTTAGAATCGTTGGGTTAGAAGGTTTCTGTTTGTGCATTATTTGTTTTTTGAGACGACTGTAGAGTGGCAGCTGCCAACCTTTGTTCGTTAATTTCTGGCCTTTGGATGCTAGACAAAAGTGATCTACCACGTGCTATTACAGCTTGGAACTATTGAAACGTGCTTGGAGCCTAGGAGCTCAGTAGTGACAAAAATGAGTCAAGTGAACAGTGTCAGTTTTTGGTGAAACGTGTTAAATGCTGCTTAACTTGGGTAAATTACGTTTTGCAATCCCTTCCTCTCCATCTTTGCCTATGGATTTGGCTATTGACTGTGAGGGAATAGTCTCGTAGACTGGAAGAATAGCCCTGAATTGGTCTATACATCGTATTTGAGACTACTTCGTTTTTTCTGTACTTTTCTTTATTCAATATTATAATAAATTTCATTAAAAATCAGTAAATCAAGTGTTCAGCTGTCAGAAGGAGAATGGGATTGGGAGGGTTTGGCATAGCTCTCCTACATGCTATTGAAGTTGTCTATAATACTCCACATCGTTGCTTTGCAGAAAACACAGAACGGTTCTGATTGGCAAGTCTTAGCAGATCTTCAAATTTAAGAATCAAGCTTTAAAGAGAAACGGTTTGGCAAACTGACACATATTGCAAGACCTGTTTACAAAAACTTTATCGTTCGTAACAAATGCTAAATGCATATTATCAAAGTTTTTAGTCACATCACGTGATCAAGCCAACTTTGGTGAAACCTCTCTTTTTCGTTCAAATTAGAGAAGTCATATTATTATTATTATTTATGGGCAGCGGTGCAAGTGAATCTACTACCATTAAGTAAAGACCACTTACACATTGCGTAGACCTCATTTGGGCCCATTGCAACTGTAGCTGCTATGTTATTGTTTTGTTTGGTTACTGGTCGAACTCAGAAAACCTTCCGGCTTCCTTTAAGTACGTGGCCAGTTTGCTAATGTTGCATTTCGTTACCACATTGTGAACTATGGTTTTGGTGATTCCAAACTATTTAAAACGAATATCTTGATAAAGCTTGCAATTGCCTACATGATGATTTGGTGTTTCATCCTCTAGGCTACATTTTGAACACAAAGAAGACTCAGCACGACCTGTTGTTTTCTTGTGCAGTTGTAGATTGCAGTGCCCAGTTAAAACTTGTACTACTCGATTTAATTGAGGCCTCTTAAGGTTAAGGAGACTTATTGTTAGTCGAGAAGACGTCCAACCTATAGACTCCTTCATCCTCAAGCAGTCTTTCCGTTTATTCTACGTAGATTTCCATCTATCTGTGGACCAGTCCTTAACCGTGCGAACACAACTGGCATACGGGACTGTAATAAAAGGTTCAGGACCATGTATTTTTGATTTAGATCCTGATTTGGCTAGATAGTCTGCCACTTCGTTACCATGTACCCCTGCATGACCAGGAATCCAGGCAATACTGACGTGGTTTTGTTTAACTAACTGATTTAGGTTTCTAATGCAGTTGAGCACTGTCATTGATGTTACAGTGCACTTTATGAGTGCTTTGATAGCTGCTTGGCTATCAACCAGCACAACAATATTTTGATTGTGCATTTTTTTCCAAAGCAGGTTCTTTGCCATTTCTGAAATAGCTAAGACTTCTGCCTGGAACACACTGCTGTAAATTTCAAGGTGAAAAAATGCTTGTTTTGGGGAGTTGTTTGGGTGTTCTGCATAGAAACCCGCACCTACTCTCCCATCTAGTTTTGAACCATCAGTGTAAACCTTGACAGTGTTTTGATTTAGAACGCTTTCAAATCTGATAGCAGTCTTTTTATCCATAATTTGACATTCAAAATTTCTTTCAAATACCTTTGTTTTCTTTATTCGGTCAGCTGGCATTTGCAGCAGCGGTACGAATTTCCTTGCCTCATTGCAAACATCAACATGGCTTTTTGTTTTCCCAAAGGAACCAATTGGGTTGACGTGCCAAAGCCCACTAACAGTGATTCTGTATGACCCTCGCACTGCCTCAGCCAATAAGAATTCCTCAATGGGAGTTAAGTTGAGCAATATTTCCAGAGCACCAGTAGGGGTGCCAGGAAAAGCTGATGAAATCATCAAGCAAGCAAGTCTCTGCACTTTTGTGAGTTTCCTCCATAAGTGAGCACAAGTCCGTTAATCTGTTAAAAACGAATCTAACTTTTTCATTAACTCGTTAATCCGTTAAAAAGTTTTTTCATGTTAACGGACAAAATTAACTTCCGTTAAGTTCTGTTAACTTCCGTTAAGGTTTTTATCGTTAATATCTTGCACCATTCATTCATCGTACCGGTACAAACCAGTTTGCTCGGGTAACACCTGTTCGTATTCGCACGAGTTTTATAGAAGAAAGCGAAGAAAAGAGCTCTTTTTTGTGGCTAATAATAAGCTGCAGCCTCAGAGGTCTGTTAATTATCGCTGTACACAATTTTCTAAGATTCTCTGATCGCAGCTTCGTTGTGCATTTGAACTTATTTGTATCTTGAAATTAGATTAGACTGTAAAATGTAACTTCCAAAACACAAAAAGACCACGATTGCAATAAATATTTTCTTACAATCAGCTCAACAGCGTCAATACGAGGTTTAGAAGCGAGTGAATAAAACGAAATGTAAATTACACGCAAAACGTTAACGGATTAACGGATTTCATTAACTTCCGTTAATTAAAGCTGAAAATAACGGATTGACGTTAACGGAGGCGTGGAGTTCGTAAACGGACTAGTGGTTAACGAAGCTAACGTTTTGCATTAACTTGCCCACCTATGGTTTCCTCACTAGATACTTTTTGTTGAGACCGCCAGCCCAGGACACACATGTATACGACATGATTGGACGTATCATTGCTGTGTATATCCATTTCATCATAGATGGTTTTATTCCCCACGTTTTACTCACAATTTGTCTACATGGCATCAATGCTGTAGTTACTTTGCAGGTAATACTGGTAATATGTGGTTTCCAGGTTAGCTTGCTGTCCAAAGTAACACCCAACAGCCTTGCTTCCTTGGAAGGTTCAAGTTTTTTACCATTCATTGACAAGGAACCCAAATCTGGATTCCGTTTGTGAGTGAACAGTATGATTTCAGTTTTCTTGCTGCTAAACTGTAGCTCTTGATCCAAAGCCCAGTTTGTAGCAATATTTATTGCTTTCTGAGCCATACCTCTGATCCAAAGCATATCAGCACCAGTGAACAACACTGCTAGATCATCGGCATAGGCTTGAACATAAAAGCCCCTGCTGTGTAACTCTAGCAACAGGTTGTTTAAGACACAGTTCCACAGAAAAGGGTACAGGATACCACCTTGTGGGTTCCCCATCACTACTTCCCTTTTAACTTTATCACCATATAATTCTACTTGGACTGTGCGATGTCTTAGAAAATTCTCTATCCATGAGGTGAGAACCTTAAACATACCCAGCCCTTGCAGAGCCGCAACGAAGCTACGAAAGGTGACATTGTCGAAGGCACCGACAATATCCAGAAAAATACCCAAAGCCGGCTTTTTTCAAACAAGGCAATGCTCTATAGAGTATATTTATCGTATAGAGTATATTTATCTCCCCAACTTTATTTCACCCCCCCAAACCCTATGGATAACTCAGATCCAGAGAACTCAGATCTTCGAAATTGGTAAGTGGATCAATTTCCCAACCCGCCTATTTCCTCGACCGTAAAGCAAAGTAGATGTAGTCTCAACAGACAGCTTTATTGCAAGCAAAGAAAACAGTCAATCAAAAGCAAAGACAGGGTAGACGGGGCAGACAGGTTTTTTTAACAGATGCGTTGCCAGCACTAGCAAATGCATCAACAATTTAAACGTATCTCAAAATTTACTGAATGGATAAAAACAAAGCAAATTGCGATTTTTAAAGCACGCACAGAAAAAAGGTATATTTTTGGTTATCTTATTAAAGCTAAAAACTGGCCACACCCAAATGACATTACAGAGACAATAATTTCAGACATCGATTTCCTAAGCAGCATGGTGTGGCAGAAAAACTGAATAATTTGTTGACATTAGGCTAATTGCATGCTGTGTAAATTTTCTTTATGACTAAGCGGGTCGTAAGTTCATGCCCTGGGTAGTCTCCGGGCTCCCTGCTAGGTACCCTTTATGAGTAATCGCGGCAATAACTATTCAACTTTTGAAATGGTAACTTGATACGCGTTAGGTAATACAGGACACAGGTTTCAAAAAAAGATGTATATAAGACGAACTTTCGACCTTATATGCTGGCGACGTCAGGAAAATTCTCCACCCTAATTTGAACAAAAAAGAGAGGTTTCACCAAAATTGGCTGGATCACGTGATGTGACTGGAAGGGTTGATAATAAAAGGGCGAAATAACTGGAAGGGTTCGGGCCTAAGCTTGAGACGTGTTTCGGGCCCAGCCCAGTTCGGGCTTAGTGTCGGCGATCCTTCGGTTAACTAACCACATTCATTTATCTCGCCACATTAGATACAAAATCGATTAACTTGCCACATTAGATATACAAAATGGTAAATAACTTCCAGAGCAAACGCTTAGCCAAGAACGGTATAGCATCAATAACAACATTTCGCGAAGACTTCATTGCTGGATTGTTAGTATCCTAGTGATGATACAATGGAAGTCAACAATTTCCTTACTTCAAAAGTGTTTTGATATCAACGCTAATGCCAGAATATAGGCCACTGCTGCTAATCAGAAGCTTCTAAAGATTAAAGTAAGTAGAAGATAATTTTTATCACATCGTTGGCACTTTGGTAACGCTGAACTAAGAAGGAACATTTTTCTACTTTGTGCTGTAGTATCTCGAAAACTATAGGACATCGAAAGTTGAAACATGGGGAGGGTAATTTCAATTTTTTCTTGATTTTTTTAGTCGCAAGTCAAAAACGAGACTTTCCTATCCCCACAAAAACGCTTGTTTTGTAGCTTATACACTACAGTATCTTTTAATGATAACTACCTACAAACAAAATAATTTATAATACCCCTAGGAGCCTATAGCAGATGTTGGTAGTTAAAACTGTAAAAACGTATGAAAAAAAATTTAATTCAGACATGAAGGCCACATCGTATATAGGCCAGGCGCGTAGCCTGGGATTTGCTTTGGGGGGGTTGCTTTGGATACTGGAAAAAACATTAAACGATCTTGACCCTGATTTTAATCGAGCTTTGATCATTTTGAGTGGTTTTTTGTCCAAATTGAGGTAACCTCCAAAAAAAGAAGGTCTTTACCGGGATTTAAACGGAGTTTCCGGCCAAAATTAGGTGATCTCAAAAAAAAAAAATAGGTAAAAAGGTCTTCACCCAAATTCAGTCACTTTTTCTGAACAACTTTAGTTTTGTGGACCAAATCACAGAAAGTTCTTCATAACTTCTGATCGCCAATCCCGTTTGGTGTTCGGGGGCTATTTTCATTTTTGGAGCAAAAATTGGCCTCAAAAGCACTAAAAACGTGGTGTTTTGTATACTTCTCAAGCCAATGGGGGAGGTCGAGTCCTCCCCCCCTGGCTACGATACTGATTAAGACTCATCAGTTTAACTTGCTTTATACCTGCATACTTAAAGGCGGTGAATCATCCAGCCAATTACGGTGGTATACAATAGCTAAAATTGAACTATAATTTTTGATATATTTGTTTTGATTTTGGGGCATCTATTGCAAAGATATTCAACAAATACAAAAAGATATCCCCCGAGAAAAAGTTTTTGGAAACTCTGAGTTTTGTTCTTCCCGCCAAAACTACAGTTCTCTAAACTATTAGGCCTACTGTACTTTTGGCGGGAACAGTTCTTTAAACTATTAGGCCTACTGTAGTTTTGGCGGGAAGAACAAAACTCAGAGTTTCCAAAAACTTTTTCTCGGGGGATATCTTTTTGTATTTTTTAAATATCTTTGCAACCGCTGCCCCCAAATATTAAAACAAAAAATATCAAAAATTATAGTTCAATTTTAGCTATTGTAAACCACCTAATTGGCTGGATGATTCGCCGTCTTTAATACTGTAGACTCCAACATCATTATACTGACCTTGATATGTTGTTCAGTCACGCTATTATTTTCTGTTATTAATGGAATGGAGTAGCGTAGCCAGGGGGGAGTTCTATAGCCCCCCACTCCCATTGGGGTGTCAGCCAAAATGCAGAATAAGGAAAATACCACGTTTTTAACTCTTTTCAGACTGTTTTTTTGCGCTGGAATTGACTAAACAGTGATTTAAAGCATCTTTTCAAACATATATTCAGGGGGGGGCTAATTGTCAAAAATTAAAGTCACAAATCAATAAAAACTGTAAAAAAATGCCCGAAAACAAACAATCAAATTTGATTGCTAATGTAAAAACGCCAAACACAGGTTTTATCAACGAATATATTATAAACTTAGGAATAAGGTGAGGGGGCTATTCAGTGTTAGTTAATTACCGATCACTTCTCTCAAATATTTTTTCATTAGCCCCCCCCCCCCCCCCCCGCCTCCCCAATTATTTTTCTATATAAAATATAGACAAAATAGATTACTCCGCGTGAGTTTATTGAATAATAGGATTTTATGATTTACCAGCAAGTAAACAAGAGAACTGCAATGTTATCATTAGCCACTTCCCATATAGCCCATTAATGCAACCAGTTAAATCATGTTACGCTGCCAATTTCTAAGCCACGTTTTAAAAGCATTATTTTTTATGAAAGTAGCGCTGAAATTAAGTTATTTTTGCAAAAAAATGCAAAAATTTCGAGCGCTGGGTCTTTGCCCCCAGATCCCCGTGCCTTCGGCGGCTGGGGGCAAACTTCGTCCCCAGACCCCCAAAACAGCCCTCCCATTGCGAATTTGTGGCTACGCGCCTATGACAGTAGCGTAGCCAGGGGCGTAGGGGGGCTCGAGTCCCCCCATTGGCCTGAAAAGTATGCAAAATCGCACGTTTTTAGTGCTTTTGAGGCCGATTTTTGCTCAAGAAATGTAAGCAGCCCCCGAAGGGATTTGGTGACAAAGTTGTGTAGGAGTTGCCGTGATTCGGGTGTAAGATGCGTTTGAAAAGCGGCCAAAAAACCCGTCTCAATTTCTGATAAACCGTTTGAATCTGATTCGAAAGCAATGAAAATTCGGGTCTAGGTCGCTTACAGTTGTCTCACTCTTTCAAAAATGCCCCCCCTCATTTTCCAAATTCTGGCTACGCGCCTGCCTGATGGAATATCACGTCTGCAACAAAACGGTCGGAGGTGGCCACATATGCAAAGCTTGCGACTAGCACGTGCATTTAGTACGTGGAACTCCAGGAAGAGAAGAAATTATGGCCAAGTGGTGACGTGGTTAAACATGTGCGAAAAGTTAAGGTGAGTTTCTGTATTTAGCAGTAAAACTCAAAATTTAAGAAATCAGTGGTTAAGTTGTTTTGCTTGCATGATTAAGGCATTCTTTTCTTTCGAAATCGGAACAAATTGTTAACGAAAAGTTTGGCACAAAGTAAGCTTATGGACAGGGGCTGCATGAAGAATAAAAAGCCGCATATTTGTGCAAAACAACTTTTGCAGTTTTTGAGGATAAAATTTCAAAGCAGAATGGAGGTCTCAAAGCCGGCCTCGGTCTCTAAACCAAATGTTTAAAGTCTCTGCCTCAATCTCGGTCTTGGCAAGTGTTGTCTCGGTCTTGAATCCAACAGTCATAAAAAGCTATTGAAAAAATCAAAACAATCTTTGTCCCCATACTTATGTTACTATGTTGATGCATAACTAGCAAATAAAGCAAACGCTACAATTACTCTACAGTCTACACTCTGGCAGCAGTAGCGTAGCCAGGGGGCGGAAAGGAGAGGGGGCAATAGCCTCCCCATTGGCATGCCAACTAAAATGCAGAATAAAAAAAATACTACTTTTTTTAGCACTTCTGAGATTGTCTTTGGCTCTCTAATACAGGGCTTCCCAAACTGGGGGTCGCGACCCCCAAACGGGTCGCGTAACGACCTTCAGGGGTCGCAAAGCGAATTACGAGTATTACAAGGAAGTGTAAAAATTGGTATAGTCTTAGCGACTCCTGACTGTCATTGAAACATTTCCCCATTCGTATCATTTAGCACAGCTGGATGCCTAATTTGTTTTGTTTTGTCACTTCGGTTTACGCATAATCGAGCCAGGTGTGCAAATCTTTATTGAGCATTGGGGGGGATTTGCAATTTTACCCCAATTTTGCCCTATTTTCAACATTGGGAGGGATGAACCTTGATCACGATTTTTTCAGGTGAGCAAATCAAGTGAAGACCAAAAAAAAAAAAAAAAATCAGGTCTTCATCAAAAATGGAAACCTTTTTTTTCCCCGAATTGAAATGGAGACCTGCGCTCAGATGCACACCAGAGTCAAGTTATTGAAGGGGATGCAGATGAAGACCATACTCAAATTATTGGGGGGAATACAGTCAAGTTATTGGGGGAAATATATCCCCCATCCCCCCCGGGTTTCGGCACCCCTGAATCGAACTATGCAGACCAAATTCAATGCTTGTATAGTGCTGTAGTCAAAAGTGTAACCATCCCATTGGCCTGCCAAACAAAACGCAGGATAAAGAAAATAGCACGTTTTAGCATTTTTAAGACTGTCTTTTGCATTATAATGGACTTAAAAATGATTTAAAGCATATTTTTAAAACGTTTATTTAAGAGAGGGGCTAATTTGTCAAATACGAAACTCATAAATCAGAAAAAAAACTTTGAAACATAGCCAAAAATCGGTATCCAAGTTTGATCGCTGATTGAAAATGCTTAACATTGGTTTTATCAAAAATTATATAAGTTCAGGAATAAGGGGGAAGGGGGCTACTCAGTATTAGTCAATTACCAATCACTTCTCTCAAACTTCGTTCTATTAACCCCTAATTATATTTTTATAAAACATTGGCGAAATAGATTACTCCTTGAGAGTTTTATTGAACTACCGGTATAGGATTTTATGATTTACCATCTGGCAAGTAAGAGAACTGAAATCCTAGCTAGAGATACCACCCACATAGCCCATTTATGCAACAAGTAAACTCACGCTTTGCACAGCACGTTTTGATAGAATTAATTTTATCAAAATAGGCCTAAAATTAAGTTATTTTTGCCAAAAAAATACGAAATTTTTGGAGCGCTGGGGGCTCCACCCCCAGACCCCCGTAACAGCCCCCCCATTGCAAAACTCTGACTATGAACCTGCCCGTAATACCGATAGTTTGGTAGAAGAGTAGCAGCGTTATATATATATAGTCAAGTAGAGGTACAACTGTCATATTGCTACTGCTGGTTAGATTCTAATCAATGGATCGCTGGTTAAAAAACCCGCACGATAACGGTACTAAGCGTACTGCTGATGATGTTGAAGCAGCGGTAAACACAAATGCAAACAGGGTATTTACAAATGTGTTTGCGTTTTGTACGCATTGGGTACCAGTGCCTTGTTATTATTTTTTTGATTGAATAATTACCACAAATACACAACTAATAGTGTTTATTATTTTAACCGTGAGGGGTCGCGGAAATTTTTAGAATAAAAGGGGTCGCGTGCAAAAAAGTTTGGGAAGCCCTGCTCTAATACACTCAAAAAATGATTTAAAGCATATTTTGAAACGTTTAGTTAGGGAGGGGCCAATTTTTCCAAAATACTGTACAAATCATAAATCAGAAAAAAAAATTGAAAACTGGCCAAAAATTGGTGATTAAATTTGATCGCTCTTTGAAAAATGCTTATGTTTCATAAAAAAAAATCATAAGTTCAGAAATAGGGGAAGGGGGGGGGGCTCTTCAGTATTAGTTAATTACCAATCACTTTTCTCAAATTGCCATTAGCCCCCCTAATTATACCGTTTTCCATAAAAAAATATAGGGCTAGACGAATTAGATTATTCCTTGAGATTTGTATTAAACTACCGATATAGGATTTTATGATTTACCAGCTTGAAATTCTAGCAATAGCTACCTCCCAAATAGCCCATTTATGCAACTAGTATAATCATGTTTTTGTACTGCTAATTTCTATGCCTTGTTTTAATAGCATTAAATTTGATCAAAATAGACCTAAAAGTAAGTTATTTTTGTCCAAAAAATACAAAATTTTTGATTGGTAGGGGCTCTGCCTCCATACCCTCATAACAGCCCTCCAATGCAGATTTTTGTCTACGCACAATCATGATCTACGCTCCTGCTATGCAGTCTTTTGCAGTTCACCACAACACATATGCTACGTAAGGTTCAGCGACCACGCATTGTCATTGCTTTTTGCGTGTGATTAATGAAGTTTGAAATTGTGCATGTTTCAACGTATATCGTTTTGTCGCTGTTTTCCTTTTTCTGGTTAGGTAGTGTGCTTTTTTTGTCTTAAAAGTTGCTCTGGTGAGCCAGAACTAAATATTCACTATCACATACAGTCACTCAGTAGCGTAGCCAGGGGGGGCTATATCCCCCCTATTGGCATGTCGACCAAAATGCAGAATGGGAAAAACACTACGTTTTTAGCACTAGAGTGGACTAATAAATAGTGATATAAAACGTCTTTTGAAACATATGTTCAGGGGGGGGGGCTAATTTGTCAAAAATAAAACCAACAAATAAATGAACAAAGGTGGAGTCCTCGAGGACATCCTTGGTCTCGAGGACACATTTTGAAGTCCTTGGCCTTGGCCTCGAAGCCTCAAGTCCTTGGCCTTGGCCTCGAAGCCTCAAGTCCTTGGCCTTGGCCTCGAAGCCTCAAGTCCTCGAAAATTGGCCTGTTCTCGGCTCGAGGACAGCACTATTTTTTGAACAGTTGAAATTTCGTTGGAAAACGCCAGAAACCTCGCGGAAAATTTGCGAACACCTTTTTTGTTTTCCCCAGTCGGAGCATAGGCGTAGGCAAGGGAAGGGGGGTAGAGCCCTCTCAATTGACATTTCACCAATGACAAAAATGTGACAAAAAAGCCTACTGTTTCTTCAGTTTCAGTTTCTTTTTAGCATTTTTCGCTGGCAACAGTATAACTAATTAACGATATTGAAGACCAAGAGCGCCGGGTCCCCCTCAATTCAATTTTTGCTAGCCAATTTAAACGTATAACTCGGAGAAAATGGAGAGTTTTGTTGTAAAAGTTGCTATCTCAGGCCCACATCTAGCCTTTTTGTGAACGTAATGCATTAATCAGAGCCGGATTTATCATAATATAACGCTGTGCCAGCTAGGGGCCTCAATCTGAAATCGTAAGATTTTTTTTGGTCTTCTACTATATTTGGCAGAAAGAAGTTGCGAAAATATCCAAAGTGCCAGGGCCTAGCGCGATGTAAATCCGGCCCGGCAATAACGTAGTTAGTAGGCGTAACCATCTATTGTACCATTTTTCAAAAACAAGTCAGTATTTTACCTCCAATCTCGCCGGTTTTTACGCAAAAAATGCTTCAAAAAAATTAGCCATGGAAGATGCTGATTGAGCAAATCATTGAATTGCAATTGAGGGGGCCTGGGCCCCCTGGCGAACGTGCACTCCTATAACTAGTTATTTTCATGACAAAACAAAAATCTCTAAGGAAAATCTTCGAGTGGATTATTATTGACTGCTAAAATGTAGCCAGAGACAATGCACCTTACTTCCCCCTACCTGGAGCAAATCACTTACAATTAAATTTAACTCCACAATGCAAGATGTTAAACGTGTTTTGGACTTAAATTGCAAGTAAGAGGTGGATTAAATCATTCGATTTTTTCAATTGGCTTTCAAATGTCAAAAATTTAGTGCTTTTAAATGGCTCTGAACACTTGCGAAATGTGATCCAATGGCATTAAAACAGTCTTTTTCCAAAAAATTGTAAAAAATCGTCCAACGGCTTGGGGCTTCGACCCAGAACCCCAAAGCTTCTGGCGGCTGGGGGCCCCGCCCCCAACCCCCCGTCTGTGATTCATTTGAGTTACATAAGCTTTCTCAACACGTTCCCAAAGTTAGATATTTGCATTTTTCAACTATTAATTTAAGCCCTCTTCCTTTGCAAAATCCTGGTTACGTGCAAACAGGCAACAACGATTTCAGATTTTCCATCCTACGATATCTTTGTCCCACAAAAACTTCCTCTTTGGAAAAATTTGATGGCGTCATTTCATGTGATTTGTAGTTTAGGCCTTCCCCATTTAAAAAATTCTGCGTACGCCAATAAATTGGAGATCGCCTGAAAAAACATTTTGAAAACTTTTTTTTTTGAGAACGCTTGCGCCTGTGTCCTTGGTCCTTGGCTTTGGTCTCGAGCATTCCTGTCCTTGGCCTCGAGAGGATCTGTCCTCGGAAAGGCTGTCCTTGGCCTTGGCCTCGGATTTTTTTTTTGTGTCCTTGGCCTCGAGCCTTGTGTCCTCGACTCCACCTCAATAAATGAAAACTTTGAAAAATGGTAAAAAAATAGGCTAAGCAATCAAATTTGATCGCTAGTGCAAAAATGCTTAACATAGGTGTCATCAACAAATACCGGTATACTATAAACTAAGGAATAGGGGGGAGGGGGCTATTCAGTATTAGTTAATTACCAATTATTTCTCTCAAATCTCTTTTGATTAACCCCCCCAAATTATTTTTCTCTATAAACTGTATGCGAAATAGATTACTCCGTGTGAGTTTTATTGAAGAATTCGATTTTATAATTTACCAGCATCTAAACAAGAGAACTAACATTTTACCATTAGCCACCTCCCAAATAGCCCATTTATGCCACCAGTTTAATCTTGTTTGCACTGCCAATTTCTAAGCCACGTTTTAAAATCATTATTTTTTAATCAAAATAGCCCTAAAATGAAGTTATTTTTGCAAAAAAATGCAAAACTTTTGAGCACTGGGGGCTCCGCCCCCAGACCCCCCAAACAGCCTCCCTTGCGAATTTCTGGCTACGCGCCTGCAGTCACTCGCCAAGCAAGGATCGAAGAGGTCATCCGACACAACTATCAATAAAGTATTTGCATTATTTCAAACACAAAAGAAAAAAGTTTAAAACATTGCAAAAAGGCGGTAAACGGAAGCCACCAAAACAGAGCGCAAAACTCCGACGAATGCTCCAATCACTGCTGCACGCCTGCACAGACGGTAGCTTTTTGCAAAACGTGTTGGACTCCATTTCCACTTGGCGACGCTTTTTTAAGTTGGGTCAAATTTGCAACGTTCTAAAATGAAAAAGGTTGCTTGGCGTGGCGCTGTGTCTGCTTGGCGTAACTTCGGCGTGGCCAGATCTTGGTGTTGCAGTTCCTGCTTCATCCAGTGGCGATGTGGAAACTAGCATGGAAGTAACCACAAACAAAAGATAATTCTAACCGATGGCTTCTTAAATCAACAGATCATAGCATCTCATAGGCTGCGCAGTCGAGCCGGTTAACCGCAAACGGAGCGCGTTCCATCAGCCCTCAAGTGCACAACCGAAGCAACAGCTGCTATCCAACCTACACCTCTTGCCTGCTCACACAAGGCTGCGCAGTCGAGCCGGTTAACTGTTGTTCACACGCCACAACTGGTGACCTCGACATCAGCCGCTATCTAAGCAACAGACAACATCCAATCAACAACTCACGCCTGCTCACACAAGGCTGCGCAGTCGAGCCGGTTAACCGCAATCAGAGTGCATTCCACCCACCCCTCAAGTACACCATCTAATCACCAGCTGCTATCCAATCAACAACTCACGCCTGCTCACACAAGGCTGTGCAGTCGAGCCGGTTAACTGCAATCGGAGCGCGCTCCCTTTTCACACGCCACAACTGGTGACCCCGACGTCAGCCGCTATCTAAGCAACAGCCAACATCCAATCAACAACTCACGCCTGCTCACACAAGGCTGCGCTGTCGAGTCGGTTAACCGCAATTGGAGCGTGCTCCCTTTTGACACGCCACAATCGATTCCATCAGAGATAGCAACAGCGCAGCGTACGCGGCCGCGCGCTGTTGTTCGTGCACCGCGCAGCGTCGCAACTAAAATCTGCATTATGTCACAGAGTCAGCACAGCTCCGCATACTATAATTTTTTTATTTTTTTTTACAATTAATGCTGGTGAATTATTTCTTTATGTCCACGAATTGTAAGTCATGATACAGCTATAATATGAATTGAAGACAATAACACTGAACAATATCATATTGTGGCAATACATATGGTTAGGCAACTAAAACAGTAAACGGTGCCGTCGGTTTAAGTTTATTTTTTGAAATTCGGAGGATCCTAAAATACGCTATTTTGGCTACAACAAATTTAGTTTTGATTGGCTGAACTTGTTTCTTGATATGGGGTGCCATTCGTAAACCGTTACTTTCCTATGTACTATAAGCCTTATTAACGATCCTATGAGCTATATCACATAGGTATGATCAATTCTTCATTCCTATGTGCTATATCACACAGGTAGGCACTAACTTTTCATTCCTATGTGTTATATCACACAGGTATGTACTAACTTTTCATTCCTATGTGCTATATCACATAGGTATGATCAATTCTTCATTCCTATGTGTTACATCACACAGGTATGCACTAACTTTTCATTCCTACGTGTTATGTCAAACGAGTTTGCACTAACTTTTCATTTCTATGTGTTATATCACATAGGTATGATCAATTCTTCATTCCTATGTGTTATATCACACAGGTATACACTAACTTTTCATTCCTATGTGCTATATCACATAGGTATGAACACATTCTTCGTTCCTGTCTACTATAGCGATCATGCGTGACGAATGTGCGATTGGCGGGAATTACTCAGCATTTTTACCTCGAAGTTGTACGGTAAAGATGGTAGCCGCGCAGCGTATAAATTGTAGTAGTTTTGCAGGGAGTGTGGTTGCAGCGTGGAGGATGAGACCACTTCTTTGGATTAGGTTAGGAATCAGCCAGTATTCGCTCTGGTTAAATTCAGTCTCAATGTAGCCAGCTACTCACCAAGTGTTGCATTAAAATGTACTTCTACAGTTTTGAAATGAATAATATACCGAAACTCATCATCAAAAGGCTTAATATTTGATATAATCAACTTTAATTTTCATCACTTGATGACAGCAACGCTTATTAAAAGTGTAATGAAATAGCAATATCTCTGGATAGGATGACTGAATTTCATTCAATTTTTTTTTAAAGGTGGAGACTAACATGGAGCATCTTTTGAAAACGTGTCCACAAACACAACTTATCCATATCGCCCTCTAGTGGCAAAAAAGGGCAAATTTTGGAAAAGTGAGCCTCAAAATTGGCCTGGCGAGGAAGGTAAACATTGATGAAAATTTTTAAAACTTGGTATTCATGATCTACTGATCAAACTGCTTTACCAAAACATAGTTAAGCAAAATCGGTAAAGGTCGGGGCGCCTGCAACACCCTACGCGGTAGGCTTACGATATCAAGGATAAACCTAGGCTACAAGTAAGCCATGCTACCTAACAAACCTAAGCTGGCTACATTGAGACTGAATTTAACCAGAGCGAATACTGGCTGATTCCTAACCTAATCCAAAGAAGTGGTCTCATCCTCCACGCTACAACCACACTCCCTGCAAAACTACTACAATTTATACGCTGCGTGGCTACCATCTTTACCGTACAACTTCGAGGTAAAAATGCTGAGTAATTCCCGCCAATCGCACATTCGTCACGCATGATCGCTATAGTAGACAGAAACGAAGAATGTGTTCATACCTATGTGATATAGCACATAGGAATGAAAAGTTAGTGTATACCTGTGTGATATAACACATAGGAATGAAGAATTGATCATACCTATGTGATATGACACATAGAAATGAAAAGTTAGTGCAAACCCGTTTGACATAACACGTAGGAGTGAAAAGTTAGTGCATACCTGTGTGATGTAACACATAGGAATGAAGAATTGATCATACCTATGTGATATAGCACATAGGAATGAAAAGTTAGTACATACCTGTGTGATATAACACATAGGAATGAAAAGTTAGTGCCTACCTGTGTGATATAGCACATAGGAATGAAGAATTGATCATACCTGTGTGATATAGCACATAGGATCGTTAATAAGGCTTATAGTACATAGGAAAGTAACGGTTTACGAATGGCACCCCATATCTTGACGCCAACAAAAAAATTTTGGTTTTGGTAGGCTAGAGTAAAAAAAGTTTAGGACCCTTGGTGAGCAGATGAAACAAAGGCAGACAAAAACAAACGCAGACAAAAATGTTGATGAAACAGGTTTGTGGGAAGCAATCATCAGAGCAGAAGCACATAGCCTAGCCACATACTCACCCTGTATGCAATAGGTGTATGGTATTCTGTATTGGTGCAACGCTTGTATTTCAAAGTGACAGAGTTGGTTCAGTGTAGCCTATGTAGTTGTAATTACGTTTTATTCTCCAAGTTGCCTTGGCCAAGAGACAGCAAAGGGACCTTGCGGTCTTCAAGTCAAGCTGCCACCTGCCCACCTGTCTACCACACACGGTGGAGGCTTCACACTGTCCCTTTAATTGCTGAACGTCAAGCAGGGAAGCTGTGAATACCAATTTTTATGGTCTTTGGTTTGACCCGACTGGGAATCGAACCCAAGTCTACCGTTTCAGTAGCAGATGCTCTATCCACTCGACCACTGATCGGTTAAGCCTTAAGGTATGTAGGCCTACGGTATTTGTCATAGCCTAATATAATAACATTTATTTCAGACTAAGGACAGTCCATATGAAAAATACTCACACATTACACACACACACAAAAAAAAAAAACTCCAAAAAGCAAGCAGTTCCAAGGGCACTAATATTTGGCATACAAGCGCTCTTGAAATGATTTAAAATACCCAGAATTGTAAAAAGCGTCAGAATTCATCAAATTCGCAATGAGGTAATTCTCCGATTGCAGTAATCGACTGACAAATGAAAACATGTATTTTCGTTGCAAAGCTTCAAAGGTAGTAATACCAAATGAAACCTGTAATTCACGAGCACTAACAAATCGAGGTAAATTATGAAGAATTCGATAAGCATCATTGTAGGCTACTTTGATTCGATTGTATGACGACTTACGAAAGTTATTCCAAAGATGGCAAGCATAAAAAGGCATACAATAACTGCAAAACAACATATTTTTTACCACATAAGAACACTTAGAAAATTTAGCCTTAAGTTTGTTTGCCGCACAGTAACTAGATCTCACTTGACGAAAAATATCTTCATCATCAGACAAGTTCGCAGAAATTTTGACACCAAGATACGTCACACTATCACAAAAATTAATTACCTTTGTTCCCAAAACAATCTTGGGACTCTGAGAAAGAACAAATCCTTTGGATGGAAAAAGAACACCAACTAATTTTTTACAATTAAATGCAATATTATGAGGCACTGCATAACTGCTACATATGTCGACCAAGTCCTGAAGACCACTGAAACTAGGAGATAATAAACAAATATCATCAGCAAAGAAAAGGTGGTTGACTAGAGCATTGCCTACGACACATCCAGATTTAATAGCATTTAAATTTGTTGACAAATCATTGAGATATAGCGCAAACAGGTACGGGCTTAGCACACCTCCTTGTCTTACTCCATTAGAGACACAAAAAAATTCTGAAAAGTGACTACCCCATTTAATGCACAGCATTTGACTCTTATACCAATACAACAATAAGCGAACGAGGCAGAGTGGAATATTACATAAAATCATTTTTTTGAAAAGCATAAAATGGTCTACTCGATCATAAGCCTTAGAGGCATCAAGAAATGTAGCATATACAGGAGTATCATGCTTGTTATAGAAAGAGACCGCTTGTTTCAGTAAAAACACACACATATCAGTACTATGCTTAGATTTGAAACCGAACTGGTGGTCACTAGACATGCACATAGGAGCAATATGAGCAAGGATAACATGCTCAAACAGTTTCAATATTACCGTGGCCAGCGCAATTGGCCTATAATTAGAAGTATCCTGCACATTTCCATTTCGATTTTTTAAAATAGGATTAATTACTGTTTCCAAGCAATTGGAGGGAATAAAACCATGCATAAGGCACATATTGAAATACAAAGATAAGTACACCACAATACAAGGGTCAGCAAAACTCAAATGCTCTGCAGAGATATTGTCAATACCAGTAGCACTACTTAAAGGGAGCTTATGAAGCAGTGGGCGAAGCATCGCAACATCACAGTAAAAATCTTTCATATCAGTAAAATTACAGACTTGATTGATTTTGGACTCAACAAACAATTTTACATTCCTATCACCCTTGCAAGAATTCAGTAAATGAGCATAATGTTCTCTCCACATGTCTGCTGTCTGCTGACCGCCAGAGGCACCTCCAACAGTGGTAGGTAACATACTTCTGCCCTTAGCATTATAAGATTTTAGTTTATCCCAAAAGCGTTTTTTTGAAGGATCCGAATGTAGAGCATCAGCAACTGCATTTGCCTTATGCATCTCAGCATTGTGCTTACATTTGCGCAATTCACATTTAAAGATTTTGCGATAGCGTATCATTTCATCAAATAACTGCCCATTGCTAGGCTTGCCAAAATTTCTCCATTCTAGATATGCTTTTCTAGCATTGGCATAGTGAGCTTTAACAGCTGAATTCCAACCTGGAATGGACTTAACTTTGTTAACCACAGCACTAGAATGCATTGATAGCCCAGACTGATCACAGGCTTCAATCAAGGCAGCAATTATAGATTTGTAGTACACCTCAATTTCAGAAGTATGTGATGAGTTGTCACACATAGGATCATTGCACCGCACAACGTCAACTGGTATATCAATAGAAGACAAGCAACGTTGTGTTTCAATTGAATAGCTATACTTCTGATCTTGAGTGACATTTTTCCAGTTGACACCCGAGTTAAATTGCACAGTAACATCAGATACCAATGTAGGAAGGACTGTACAGTCAAAATACACCACTAATGGATGATGATCTGATGTGATGAAATCATAAAGGACTTCAGTTCCACAGATTGCAGAGTGGGCCGAGGAAGAAGAAACACAATGATCAATCCACGATGTGGAGTAATGAACTTCACTTACATAAGTATACGAGTCGCTAGGGAGCAATTGAACATCAGAAAGGGTAAAGCTATTGTCAGTGCAAAATGATTGCAAGTGATTATAAAATGAATTGGATGGGCCAGCATTAAAATCTCCAACAATCGAAATGTTGGGATTATTTTGATTGCAACACATAGTCTCCAGGTCACTTAAGTACTGAATATATCTATCTGTATTTTCATTGCAACAATATGGCAAGTAAACATTAATGATAGACAAAAAGTTGGTCTGACTCAACATAACTTTAACCCCAATAATTGAACTGTTGGCATTGCTGAAGGAAGAAGCACTCAGCAACTTATTCCACAATATAGCTGTTCCACCGGATGGTCGACCAGCTATTGGGCCCTGTCCATAATCAACATTAGAAATACCATACCAGTTAAAGTCATCACTGATAGTGGAAAGAGTGTCTTGATTTTGTTTTGCAAGCCAAGTTTCTTGTAGTAAAATTATGTCATATTTAGCACAAAGTTCCCGAACATCACACAATGATGATGTTAGGCCTCTGCAGTTAAATGATACCACACTCAATTTAGAATTCATGATGTTTAAGAATCAGAAGTTATATTACCAGGTTGCTCTGGAGAATTAGAAACAGTGGAAGAGTAAAACCGTTTTACGAGAGTACCAGATGGCCAATTCTCAACATTAATTGACTCATTAAACGAAACCCCATTCAAAACAATATAAAAAGATGAATAACTTGAATATTTTGTATCAAGTTTTTTACAAGATACTGCAGTTGCAGATACAAATTGCTTAACAGCAAAATTCTTTATTTCTTCCTCGGTTGTATCTAGATGTAAACGTGATAAAAATACTTGGGCTGGTTTTAGAATAGGTTTAACTGCCCTTAGGGTCGTAGACGTTTTTTTTCCAATTGGAGGTTTTATTTTTCGTTGCCTCTTTTCCACCAACCGAAAATCCTCAACCTGCTGTTGCCCAGCAGGCACTATTTGTTCATCAACCTCAGAGGGGTGTCTCTTTGACCCACCTCTTAATTCTGGTGAAGAAGAATGGGGTCCCAAATTTGCAGCAACTATTTTTGCAAAAGATTTAACCTCTGAACCATCCACCCCCTGGCCAGCCATAGCAGAACTACACTCAGCAGGGACAAGTGCGGGCAGATCTTTAGCAAAACTTACTTCCACTTCCTTGCAGTTAGTTTCAGCTCTACCATCCGTCCTGACCATGCGTCTGCTAAACTCAACACATTTAGGGTCAGGCCTGCTGGTGATCTTTGAGGCCTTCAGGTCAATCAAAGCTTCCTTAACTTCATTCAACAAGGCCACATTACATGTGGATTGTTTAATCTCGGCTACCTCTCTTTTCAATGCAAGAATATCATTGCACATGGAAAAAGCATCAGCATTAGCAACATCTAATGATGGAAAGTTAGTTGATACTGTCGCCCAGGTTGGTGGGGAAAATTTGTCAGTAACCGATATTTCATGTAGAACCAGAATCATATCTTTCACATTTTTTTTTACTTCTCTGATCATTCATTTTAAATGACTTTTTCCGAAGATTATTTGGCTGCGCCTCATCTGGAAAATGCTGATATAGTACTTCTCTAGCAGAATCAATTTCTTCAGGAGAGTAATATCCAACAATCATGTTAACAATTGCATCTTGCTGTAGAAGCTTCATTCTGTGGTCAATAAACCACACTATGGTATTGACCACGACTTCAGCCATAATTGCAAAAAAATGCAATAATGTTACTAGATTATTGTAACCTTTATGCCTATTTAAACTCTAAAAAATTTAAGCACTCCAAAAACAAGTATTGGAGCACTTATTCAAATAGCCTAAGTGTAGCCTTTGGTATTTTGTGTTTATGTGTGAAGTGCTTAAATTTAGCATGAATAAATAAATCTAAACTGTGAATCTGAATCAACAGGTCATGGCATAATGGATTAGACTTTCGGTCCTAGATGTCTGTTGCCTATCTGGTGTGTGGTAGAGCAGAAAGACTTGGCTACACAAAGTTGCAATGACAGAATAGCCTATGTGGTTGTAGCAGATGATTATAGAGGGTTACAGGTTCACAGATAAGTACCGGTACTGGCAAGCTACCAGTAGTTTACCCAATATTTAATACCATAGGTGGGCACAAGTCCGTTAATCCGTTAATAACGAAGCCAACTTTTTCATTAACTCGTTAATCCGTTAAAAAGTTTTTTCATGTTAGCGGATTAAATTAACTTCCGTTAAGTGCTGTTAACGGACTAAATTAACTTCTGTTAAGTTTTGTTAACTTCCGTTAAGGTTTTTATCGTTAATATCTTGCAGCTTCGTTGTGCATTTGAACTTGTTTTTATCTTGAAATTAGATTAGACTGCAAAATGTAACTTTCAAAACACAAAAAGACCACCATTGCTATAAATATTTCCTTACAATCAGCTCAACAGCATCAATACGTGTTCTAGAAGCAAGTGAATAAAAAGAAGGTAGTGACTATTTCACCAAAAATTTTCAAGTTAAAGAGAATAAAACGAAAATGAGAAATATTTATTCGCGCTTTTTTCAGTTGCTTTTTCAAGGGTTAAGATTAGGGTTTAGGTTAGGGTTTGGGTTAGGGTTCGATTTGGGAATAGTTTTAGAGTAAGCATTTGAGTTTGGATTAGATTTGAGTCAGAATTAATAAAAAACTAGATAAAAATTTCCGGTGAAATAGAGCCTTCCTAAAAAGAAACGTAAATTACACGCAAAATGTTAACGGATTAACGGACTTTATTAACTTCCGTTAATTAAAGCTGAAAATAACGGATTGACGTTAACGGAGGTGTGAAGTTTGTTAACGAACTAGTGGTTAACGAAGCTAACGTTTTGCATTAACTTGCCCACCTATGTTGAATACCCATACATAGGCTTACGTTTGGGGGCAGCTAAGTTGTTCTTATCAAGTTGGACAGTTACCGTAAATATGACAATAGTAACTTGTCTGCTTGTGTAGTGTGACAGCATGCAGCATGCGGGGCACATGGTATACCAGCATTTGGGCTAGCCTATTGGTTCAGGATTAGTACGATAGATTCATGAATCATCAGGTAGACAGGTAGATTGTGTTTGATTGCCAAAACATTGCGCAGAAAAACTGAAAGAAAACACACACAAGGCAGATAAAATCAGTATAATTAGAACAACTGACCTCACGTCACGTGTTCCTTTGTTTTTACTCGGCCATTTCAGGAATTTCAAAGTTAACGAGTGCAAAGTCAGACTTTTGCGTATAATTCGAGAACAGTGAGGTCTAGCTGTATAAAAATTTTACAGCAGTTTGAAATTAATAAGGTATAAAGTTTGTGCCAAATTTCAAGGCAATGACGAATGAGTCACGTGACTTCGGTTTTAGGACCTGAAAACCGAAAGTTTTGTGTGCAAAAAGTTTGGTGCAAAAAGTGGTCTTATTCAAAAATGGCTTAAATACCGCAAGAAATAGATACCCTTTTATCCCTACCAACCCATTTTCGGCCACGCAGCAGAATGAGTTTTTTTTCTAAAACTAGTGCGCTCTTCTAAACCACAACACATCGAAATCTAATTTTTGTGTAAAGTTGTTAAGCTGCAAAGGCAATTTTGTCTCCCGAAAGTTTTTGGGGTCACTCCTCCAGAAACCCCCCAATATGTCGCCCCCAAAATTTTTTTTTTTGATTGCTCAAGCTAGGGCAATAGTTTTGTTTTTATATCAGTATATATTTAAGCGACAAATTTTTGACACACATTGGAGGTACCACCCCCCAGGGGCCCCCAAATGGACCCCTCAGAAATCAATATTTGATTGGCTCAAGCTAGGACATTACCGGTAGTTTTTTTTTTTTTTTTATCAGCAGATGTTTAACACACAAATAGCTTGACATGGTTTGAGAAGGCCTCCCCTCTGAAAACCGACCAAAATGATACCCCAAAAATCAATTTTTTTGTACCGTATGTCGTAAGCTAGAGAGCTAATTTTTTTCTGATGTTTGTGAAAATTTGAAGAATAGATAACTTGCGGTGTAGCGTGAACTTAGTTGCGTTTGTATGCGGTGCGGTGCAGCATGCGGACAAGGTTTGCGGACACAGCACAGCATGTGGATGCATTTTTTGTCATCCGCACCATCTCTAAATTCCATACTATGATACTGGACCTTTACAAGTTGAATTTTGAGCACTTAATATAATACAATACACAGAATAGGCTAGTTTCTGATCACTGATTTCATTTTAGATTTACTGAGTAAAGTACGTTAGAACATCTGACATAGGACCAAAATTTCTGATTGAAAAAATCAACTCAGCCTGTAGATCATTTTGAACAGTTTAGTCTGTAGAGTAACAACATTGAACAAAAGCAGTTGTAACTGTAAAGACGCAATTTGTTTTTGAATATGAAGGTGAAATTGGAATTTGAAGAATGCATCAAAGATTCACCAAATTTTCGGTAAGGTTGCAGACAGAAAACTTAAAGCAATGTTGGAAAATTTTGTTTAAATCTGATATACTGGTAGCTTTAGGGCTAAATTTACCAGTGAATTAATACCGCTGTCATCTTACCTGTCCAAGTGTCCTCTGGCTTTACTGGGTGCCATTAAGTAGGCTATAAGTTGTCTCCTTTTTTCGAAAGCTCTGCAGCCCATGTAGGAGCATGCACGCTCTCTCTCTCTTGTCATACGTACACTCATTAGGGTTAGGGCTAGATTTGGGAAATAGCTTAGATTGGAGAGAAAGAGAGAGGAAACACGTGCTCTAACACTAGTTGCAGAGCTTCCAAAAAAAAGCAAATGGCTTATACTGGTACTTATCAAAACCCGCCTTACTTCAGTGTCGAGAATTGCTTGTTTATTGAAGTAGTTTTTAGCTATCTTTCTTTCTGTGATCAGACTTGCTGAGTTTTTAAAGCAGCAACTTAAAAGGGCATTCAAGTCTAGTTTTTCACTTTTGACCAAAATGTTGGATATGCCTAAAATGCATTCTCACCAAATTTGGTTTTTACGCCTTCCCATTTTTAAGATGTTGCAGTTTAAAATTAATCGTTTTTCACATTCTTCAGGGTTGCCATTTTATCAGTATTGTGACAGAAGAACAACTTTGGGAAAGCTGGCTTACATTTATTGAAAAGGAGCTAATTTTACAGTTTTTAACTTGTTTTTTGTTTTACAAATACTCTGCCACAAAATATATATGGAGAAGCAAGAACATGCCGTGAATTTTTGAAATTTTGTTTCTAATTGGCAACCCTGGCAAAATTTCTAAGGGGAAGTCTAATCTTTTATATCTCAGGAATGGAAGGTTGTAGAAAGGTCAAATTTGATGAAGTTGGTTTTCAGATCTGTCAAAATTTTTTGAGAAAAAATCGAGCAAAAAAATTTTGACCTGAATGCTTTTTTCATCTTAATGCTGCTGAAGGCGAGTATTGTTTAGTAGCAGTTAAGTAGCAGTTAATAAGCCATCAGCTTTTTTTCAGAAACTCTGGAACCTATGTATGAGCACGCACACTTTCTCTCATTTCTGCATTCATTAGGGTTAAAGCTAGATTTTGGTGAATAGCTTAAGGTTAATCAATTAGATTGGAGCACTTTTTAGGGTTAGATTTTGGGGAATAGCTCTAAGCCTTGGATTAGACTTTGAGGAATAGCTTAGATTTGGAAAGACTGAGTGCGCTCATACATGCTCACAGCGCTTCCGATTACAAGCAGACGGCTTATTCCTAATGACACCCACTAAAGAGATGAGTAATGTCTTTCAAAACAAGTTTAGTGGCTATGTGCTTTTAATTTCATTTATTCGGTCTCAAGCAATTTTTATTTATTTATTGTGTTATCTCTTGCGTTTTGGGAAATCGGCGTGTGCCTGAATAATCTATGATTTTCTCAACAGCAAACAATAGAAAATTCAAAAATGAGTTGGGATGTGCCTAATCTTACAGCTTATACTGTTACCAAAAAGTGATTTTGTCACAGTGATTTCGCCACAAAGTGAGGGTTAGGGCAAGACAGCTCTGGGGAAAGTAGAATAGTTCAATGACTGTTGTTCTCAATCAAAGCTTTAATTTTAATAATGCATTAATACAACAGTTTGGCAGATAGGCATATTCTGTCTTTTCAGTCTTTTGAATGCCGTTTGTCATGTAATCACTATTTGACGAAATCACGGGCAACCGCTTATACTTACAACACCTGAAGTCTTTCAAAACGAGTTTAGTTGCAATATGTTTTTAATTTCATTTATTCGGTTTCAAGCAGTGTTTTAATTATTTCGTTCCCTCTTACATTTTGGTTGGTCGGCGTGTACCCAAGAAATTGATGATTTTCTCAATAGCAAACAATGGAAAATTCAGAAATGATTCGGCATGTGCCTAATTAAAACTCAGATTTGCTGATAAATATTGGCTTAATGTGTAATGAGTACATTTGGTTCTGACAGTGAAGTTTGTGTAGTCTATTATAAGAGGCTGATTACTATAACTATTTGCAATTATTTTCTGAATATTTATTTCAGGCTTGTGATGTTTGAATTTAAGAATAAATACAAGACAGAATATTTTAACTCACTATTTTTCTTTATTGTGATGATTATTGATTGTAAAATTAATTTTGAACAGGGTTTGAATTTATATTTTTTCTATGTAATAGTTGCTTTGCAGAGACTCCATCCATCAGGCGGAATTAGAAATTTTGGAGTTGGAGAACCAATTAGATCGGGTAAATATTTCAGCTTGTTGGATTTCTCAAACAGTTTTAGAGGCAGTCATGAAAGTTCTCATAGAATTAACCAGCAGCGCACCCAGAAATTTTAAAGGGGGGGTTTCAATTTTCAAAAAGCAACCAGTATCCAATTGTATTTAATTTACAGGGTGTTCTAAAATGGTTAACCCCATTCTAAATACCTATATCTTGGAAACTACTTGATGGATCATAACGAAACTTAATACATTTTATATTGAAGGTCATAAGTTTTATTGGCTAAATTTACAAAGAAAAGTACAAATATTTGTTGGTTCTATGACAGATTTTCATAAATGTTCAATATGAGCGCCGCCTGTGACTCTGCATACATTGAGTCGGTATTTGAGCTCGTGCCAAACTCGCTGTAGCATGTCTTTGGTAACAGTTTCCAGTGCAGCTGTAATTCTCTGTTTCATTTCTTCAATGTTAGCTGGAAGAAGAAGTACAAAGACTAGGCTTTTCACATAACCCTGAAGAAAAAATCACTCGGAGAAAGGTAGGGTGATCGTGGTGGTTTTTTTCAGGGTTATGTGAAAAGCCTAGTCTTTGTACTTCTTCTTCCAGCTAACATTGAAGAAATGAAACAGAGAATTACAGCTGCACTGGAAACTGTTACCAAAGACATGCTACAGCGAGTTTGGCACGAGCTCAAATACCGACTCAATGTATGCAGAGTCACAGGCGGCGCTCATATTGAACATTATGAAAATCTGTCATAGAACCAACAAATATTTGTACTTTTCTTTGCAAATTTAGCCAATAAAACTTATGACCTTCAACATAAAGTGTATTAAGTTTCGTTATGATCCATCAAGTAGTTTCCAAGATATAGGTATTTAGAATGGGGTCAACCATTTTGGAACACCCTGTATTTTAAACATTAATGAACGCATGATATTGAAGTCAAACTAGGTTTCCAGGTAATAGTTGCATTTTGTTGCGACATTGTTTTTTCAGAAATTGTGGAATAATGATTTTGAGAGTTGTTGGTTATGAAAATTGTGTGTGAGAGAACAAGTTGGGCTAAGCTTGTAATTTTTTGAGAAAAAAATAGCCATTTTAAAACCATTTGGATGATGATTTGTACGTTTTTAGAGCATTTAAAAAAGCTAAATTATTAAGATTTGGAAGTAATATAGAAAAAAATTTATTTTACTCAGCCCAATCAGCCCTCTCACGTTTACTTATCAAGCCCAAAATTTGTTTATGGCTTAAAAGCTGAAAGATAGCGTATTTGGCTTAAATCTTCATCCCTCTTTGTCTTCCTTGATTGTGTCACTGATTAAAGTATATTCTTTTTTTTTTTTATAAATGCTCAATAAAATTGAAAATGTTGAGTTTATTGTAAAGAAACTATAGCTACCATCAAGTAATTTTTGCAAGAAAAAATTTTGCAAGATCATTGCTGATGTAATGTCACATATTGGTATGGAGTCAAACAGAGTAATTGTATTTTCACAAATAAAGGAAATTGCAGAGAAGTATTTGGGGCACCTCTTTATTCCCTTAAGTAGTCATCATTTTTTTCAATAAAACTGATTTCAAGCAGCATCTTTTTAATTCCTCAACTTCCGACAAAAAAGCTATATACTCGTGTTAACGTCAATTTTTATAGTCTTAGGTTTGACCCAACCTGGAATCGAACCCAAGTCTACTGTTTCAGCAGCAAGTGCTCTATTCATCTGATCATCTATTCCAGGGTTCGAAATTAACGCTTGCCTGAGGCAAGCTGCAATTGCCTCGGGCAAGTTATTTTTTGGCTTAACTTGCGCGACGGGCAAGCTAACAAATTACATCATATTAAACAAGATCATTTAGAAATGTAATTTAGATCCTTTTTTTGTTGCAATATATAAAATAGAATGTAAATCAAATTCAGTCAAGGGGGTTCAGGACAAGAGCACTTGGGACATTGTTTCACAAAAAATTATGGTAAATTATGTTTCACAAAAAATTATAGTCATATTGTCACATTGTCATATGAATCCATTTATTGTCATATTGTCATTAAATCATTATTCATTTTGTGAAACAATGTCCCAAGTGCTCTAGTCCTGAACCCCCTTAACTGAATTTGATTTATGCTCACTGTGTTAGTGGTTTGAGCACTCTCGGTTTAGGAATCTCTTGACTATAAAGCCTTTCTCAAAATTCAAAATTTTAAATAGAATGCAAGTAGAAAAAGATGTTGCTTGCTTTATTTGAGCACTTTGCAACCATCACTATGAACACTTTGTTTAAGCGTACGCACATGATTAATTGCAATTAACACTTCTTAATTGCACGCAAATTTTTCGATACTCAGACGCACTTTGCAACTTTGTGGCACAAAGTGCTACGTTTTTTTTTCTGAGAAAAATTTTCCAGCGTTTGCCGCATTAACCGCTGTTTCAAATATCACAAATACACCTATACCCTGCCTGCATGAAGACAACGTCTAAAATTTCACAATTTTTTTGTGATTATTTTGAAGATCTTCTAGCTCCTATAATTTTTGCGAAAATTTTTGGCTTTCTAGCTGGTGTAGTTTTTAAAATATTCGCGATTGAAAATGCATTGCAATCACAAACTCAATTTTTGCGTAATGCATTTGGAAAAAGTTCTTTATTACATTACCATAACAATCGCGCACAAAAAGTTGTTTCTCGAAATAGGATACGTGTTTGTTTTTACACGTACATTTCAGTGTTTTTTCCAAGAAGTACATTTCAGAATTTTTTCTCGAAGGTAAACAGCCTCAAAACTTATTGTGCTTATTTTTTTCGGGTAAGTTGAAATTTCCTCGGGCAAGTAGACATTTGATATCACTTGCCTGATGGGCAAGTTGTTAAAAAGTTGATTTTGACCGCTGATCTATTCTGACCATTGCAGATTTCTGGTTGTGCACCACGCTAGTAGTCAGTACTAGTAATGCAAATGTTTTACATCAAATTTTTTTCTATCACTAGTACAAAAAAAGTGGTGCATGAAAGAGTAATAGTGAAAATCAATTTCAAGTTCTGTGAAAAAGCCTTAAACCGTCCCAGAAAATAACCTAAAAAAAGTCCTGGAATTTAATTTTGCAGTTTATGTTGCAATCCTGGTGCTTGTCAAGCTTCCGACACTCAAATTTGCAGAATATTGATGCAATGCTAGATAATGGGTTCGGTTTTGCTAACTGTAATAATGATTGCAGATGATAAAAACTTGTTCTGCAATGATTGATTCCGGACGAACATTCAGCAACGTTAGCAGGTCTGTCATATTGTTCTTCATTTATTATGCGATTAAGTTGCTGTGTTTTTGACCACAAGTACTTAAAATAATTTAAATTTAAAACAAATTCAATGTAGGCATAGGCGTCGATTTTGGGGGGCCATGGGGCAGCGCACTTTTGGGTCTAACACTGAAGGGGGCAAAATATGTCTAGCCCCCTCGGTTTTCTGGCAAGTAATACCCACTTGGCAACAAGAAATCTGAAATTCCAGACTGAGATGGAACCAGAATGCGGCAAAGACCTTTTTTTTGGTCTTCACCTGAATTTGGGGGCAAAATTCCGGACTGAAATAAAATTATTAAGTTTAACCAAACTTTGCGAAAACATTTCGCCTCCTCGGAATTTGCTTAATCAACAAAAAATCGACGCCTATGGATGTAGGTTTTATATTCAGGTGCATTTAATGTATGGATCTGGTTATATTCCTTCACAATTTCATTAATATGCACTCTTCAATTTTCATGATTTAAGTTAATGTGGCTATTTAGGACTTTTTTAGAGCTGTATGAATTGTATGTAATCTTAATCCAGTGCACCTCATGTAAGATGATTGATTCATATTTATCCTCCACTGACAAGGAAGCGACAGTGGTGCTTTATTTTGGACGAATCATTCTTAGTCATTTCTTACCCACTTAAGGAGTTGACTGTATTCCAAAGTTTTCGATTGACCTTGGACTTTACTTTCTTAAATTTGATGCTTGTTTAAAGCCACCCAGCAGAAACAATAATTGTATAGTGCTTTATTCTAGGACGCAACAACTTGACCAAGGTGCAGGTTGAACTCAAATCATGCGATCAGGGTCATTGCAAAAACAGTGCTTTTTACCCTTTCAGTCATGTTGCTGACTAAGCAAAATGAAAAGCGTTTCTTGATAATGCACCTTACACTTCAGTTCACCTTTGGTTTGGAAAATACAATAAAAACCATGATGTGCACCTGCAAAGCATATGTCGTTGTGCCAGCTGCTGGCCAAAGACCATGATTTTAGGTGCAGAACATATGTGTTGCAGAAACTCACCTGAAGTAGTATGCTTGATTGCATGGAATTTTTTTACATTAACGAAGTTATCGATAGCTGATATATGATTGTATATACTGGTTTATGCAATGTGTATTCTTAATTTTTTTCAGAGTTTTCATTTCGAGTCTCGATGATTTTGCAAAGCTTTCAAAGCAAGATGCTTTTGTTCAGGTTGGTTTTTGTTTTATGTTTTATAACTCAGAAGCATCATCTTTAGTAAGCATTTAAATCATCTTCTTGAATTTCTTGATCCAAACTTTTGGCAATGATTTTTGAGCATCGTATTTGACAGAGACCAGATGAAGTTTATTCTTTTTAAAATTGCAACATCTCTTGCTTTTTTAATGTAATGCCAAGTGGATGACGGTTTTCATTTTTTGCTTGTAACACTGTAGAGTTTAGAATATAATCTGATTACCATTTTTCTAACAGTTTAAATTGTTATAAATTCAGTTAGTGATGCAAAAACTGTGATTATGTTGTTACAGGGAGCTCTCAAGCAATTCACCACAACCATGAGCGAAATTTCAAACTTTCATTCGGTAAGTTCGTGATGATTTTTTGGTTGAAGCAGAGAATTGAAAAGCGACTGCCGCTCAATCTTAACTTTATCATACTCATGTAAATTGGAATATAGAAGGGTTGCCTGATCGAATTGAAGACTTTTGGATGGTCCGTCTGTGACTGCGGTGCTTTGTGTCTTCATTTTTAGTCAGTTACTAAATTCTGTGTTGATATGCAGAAACTAATGTGATAAGATGCAGAATTCTTTTTCAGAAAAATTTCTTAAGTGAGGCTTTAGCGCCCTTAGTGCTCCACTGGTTGCAAACAAATGTTTTGATGTTCGTGTACTAATGCTGAACAGGCAATCATTTTTAAGTTTATTAATGGGCGTAAAGTAATGCTGCATTACTCTAAAGAAAATTGTTTTAAAGGGGGTGAAGCATCCAGCCCATTCTGATAGCGAGCAGTAGCTAAAATCGAAGTATTATTTTTGAAATGTTTTTGTTGTCACTAAAAAGTTTTTGGATACCCTGAATCTGTTTTGTTTTTTTTTTCAGCCTGAACTTTCAGGGAAAAAGAAACTGAATAATATTTATGTACCTTTCTAGTAAACATTACGTGGCCTATTCCAGGGGTGGGCAAACTTGCTCAAAGAAAGAGCCGCTTGCGAAAAATTATATACACAGCGAGCCGCAAAATCGGTTTACACAAAATAACATAGCTGCAATGAAAGCTGCTGGCACGTAGCCAGAAATTCGCATTGGGGGTAAAACCCCCAGCCGCCGCTGGAGGCACGGAGGTCGGGAGGCGAAGCCCCCAACACAAAAAAACTTTGCATTTTTTTGCAAAATTAACTTAAATTTAGGGATATTTTGATGAAAATTAATGCTTTCAAAACGTGGCATAAGAATTGGCGGTGCAAACATGATTAAACTGATTGCATAAATGGGCTATGTGGGAGATGGCTAATGCTAAAATTCTAGTTCTCTTGTTTAAATGCTGGTAAATCATAAAATTTAATAGTTCAACAAAACTCACACGGAGTAGTCTATATTTTGTAGAGAAAAATGATGGGGGGGAGGTCTAATGGAAAAATATTTGAGTGAAGTGATTGGTAATTAACTAATCCTGAATAGCCCCCCCTCCTTCCTGAGTTTATAATATATTTAATGACGAAACCCATGTTCAACATTTTTACATCAACGATCAAATTTGATTGTTTATTTTTGGACGTTTTTCAAAGTTTTTATGGATTTGTGAGTCTTATTTTTGACAAATTAGCTCCCTCCCCGAATATATGCTTCAAAAGTTGCTTTAAATCACGTTTTAGTCCATTACGGTGCAAAAAAAAACTGTCTCGGAAGTGCTAAAAACGTGGTATTTTCATTTTTATGCATTTTGGTCCAAAGACCAATTGGGGAGGAAGAGGCTAAAGCCCCCTCCCTGGCTACGCTTTCGAAAAACACAATGATTGTTGCCCTCTAAGGCAACATTCACACTTGATTGCGCTCTTTGAAGTGTTTTACAACTCCGGGAAAATTATTTTACCTTGATTCTTTGAAGTGTTTATACTGCAATTTGTCATCACATTTGGTGTAACCTTGGCTGACAGCGCTATGAAAACATATAACTCACTTGTTTTATCACTCTAGAATACATCGATAAATCAAAACAATTTCAAACATGAGATAACATATTAATAAAGTATAATCTTAATTTTTTGTGAAATGTTACGATTCAATACAAGAGCCACAAAATTTACGTCGGAGAGCCGCAGTTTGCCCACCGTTGGCCTATTCATTTTTATTAAAACCCTTCTTTTTTCTGGAAATTCGGGCTGGGAGAACAAACTCAGGGTTTGCAAAAACTTTTTAGGGCATATCTTTTTGTATTTTTTGAATATCTTTGTCACTGCAATGCCAAAATGAGAGCAAAAAATTTATTTCAAGTTTAATTATTGTGAACTGCCGGAATTGGGTGGATGCGTCATCCCTTTTAAGAGTTTCTGTGGTGTTGAGCAAATGCTAAATTTATAATTGAGTTAAACCGGCCAGTTGGTGTAATGGAAACGAGTTTTTTTCTGAAGCGAGAGGTATAAAGTTTAAATCTCTGCTAATCATATTGGACTCGATGTTGCCAATAGCTCACCACCACTGCAACATTTCCAAAAGAAGCTGCGTTGCCTGGGCCGGTTTGTGCAATCATACGAAGATGGACCTCGCAAACTTATCAGATGCTTCAGTGTAGTGCAGCGAGTATAATGAAGAATTTGCTTTGAATAATAGAGTTATCCAGGTAATGATTACGAATAAAATTAATTTATAACAGATGCTGTTTGACCACGCCCAAAGGTCTGTGAGGAACCAGATTGCCACATTTCTCAAAGAGTAAGTGAGCTTTTTTGTTTCACTCACTTTTGTTCAAGCTTTTCTAAAGTTTGTTTTCTCAGTAAAAAGCTCCATTAGCAAGGCGTGGCACCGACATGTTGGCAAGCTTGTCTACTGATTGCCCAAACCAACTCACTATCAACATCAGGTTTGGTTGGCAGTCAGTTGTCCATATAATTATAAACTGGCTAAGAGACAGCGAAAGGACTTTTTCAGTTCCGAGTGAAGCTACTGCCATCGGCCCAGTGTTTTGGACTCGTCAATGTTACATCTGTCCTTTTTTTTTTGATCTTGAGTCAATTTGCCACCAGTGTTTCACTCCGGTTGGAGGCTGCAACTTTTGAAGCTGAACGTTTGGCAAAAAAATTGTATGGCTTTTTCTAAATCTTTGGTTTGTCACCGCCAAGTGTCAAGCCAAATTTTACTCATCTACTGTTTCAGTTTCATTCGCTCAATTTATTGGAAATTTTCGATTCAATTAGCGTTGTTGAGAAACAGATGCTGTTTTGTCAGCATGTAGCTAAAATCTGCATCATTAGAATCTGCTACTGTTAAATTATTCCACTGCTTAGTGCTTATGTGTAGTGGCCCTAGATGCTCTGAGTTCAAGTGATGGATTATTTGGTGGTGCAATTAGGGGGCTAAAAAGGCTTCAGTCCTCCACTTGTCCAAGTCAAAAATTTAAGCCAAAATACAAGCGTTTAAACGTGTTTTGAACGTAATCTTGAAAGGGGACTGGACAATTTAATTCTTCTTTCAAATGACTTTCGAATTTTAGCAGTTTGGTTCCTAAAAATGGCTCTAAAAATGTGTGAAATGTGATCCAAAGAACGGTAAAATGAAATTTTTCTGAAAAATCACATTTCCGAACAAACAAATTTTGTCTTTTGGTTCGAGTACCCCTCTTAGCTAAATCCTGGTTGCACGCATGAGTTTATCTTGTTTTAAGTGGCTCATTAAGTGTTTTGGGTTTGGGATCAAGTAGTTGATGCTTAAGAGATGAAACTGATAGACCTCTCGTCCAGTTGCTTACCTTGCACACGGATTGACCACTTTTTCGTTGATGACTATTTGGTAATTAATGCCATTTGTACACGCTATTTAGCTCTCTATTATGACGTCAAAATGCTCATTACTCGCTTGATATAGAGATGTGAAAGGAGCTCGGGAATCAAAGAAAATCTTCGACAAATCCTCCGACGAGCATGCCACTTGCCTGTCTAAGCACGCTGCCGTCAACAAGCTCAAGCCGGGAGAGATTGATGACGTCACCAACAGTCTGACTGCTTCTCAGAAGCAATTTCGTCACGTTGCCATGGACTACGTAGTGCAGGTTTGATGGCGCTAAATAGTTATCATATACCTCAAAAACCGATGAAAGCGGAACCTTTGAAAAAGAAAGACTTTTAGTACTTCGATCAAAGTTGCGATGTTTGTTGGTGTGTGGCACTGGCAGGTTAATTTATCAAGCCAACTAGGAGCATTTAAATTATACCACCAATTTTTCTGAGAAAGCCAAAGTCTATATTTTTGGATGGTTCAATGCGTTTTGCTGTATATCAAATTTATGCGTAGTTATGTGGTAGCCGTTGCAATGACCGTTATTTCGCCTAGTGCATTGCGCCGAGTATTATCCGTTTGTGATGTTGAACATTTTCCCTTAAGCAAAAGCTTGATAAATATAATAAATCCATGTTAAAAGTTTTTCGACCTGTTCTTGAGTTTACAACTTTAACAGGTAAGTGCAGGTTGAGCAATGAGCATCAATTGTAATAGTGAAGGATTATTACTAGCGAAGTTTATTTTCCCTGCAATTGTCTTACTTCCGTTTATTTACAGATAAGCATGCTGCAGAAGAAGAATCGCTTTTATGCACTCGATAAGGTACTAGCACGTTTTACACTTCGAGTATATATTTATTGCGAGCATAAGACAAGTTTTTATGTTGCTTACTAACTACCTGTTCAGTAACGGAAAGCTTTAACACTAAGCCTGAAGGTTCGCATACTTTTGGCATAGCGTTGCATAAAAATAAAAATCTGTTTTTCCTACTTAAGCGTAGCTAACGCCGCCTTCTGTGTGAATGTCTCTTTAGTTCCTAATTGCAATTGCACTGGTTTATAATTAATCTAAAATTTATATAGGTTACAAAAAAATGCCAACAAAAACAATGTATCATGGCTCTGCTTGACGCATCACTCAATATTTTTAATTTTAAGCTATTCTCCTACATGCACGCGTTGTCCACTTTTTTCCATCAAGGCTATGATCTAATGCGAGATCTGGATCCCTTTCTTCGCACTGTCTCATCACAGGTAAGCTTTTGTTGCGTCGCCAACTCGTATTGTGACATCACACTAGACTTTGTTGTTCAGCTTGACGAGCTTCGCCAATCAGCGCAAAAAGATCACACGCAGATGATGACGGAACAGGAACGTTACATGACGATGGTGAGTGTTGTTTGCGCAATGGTGGTGGTCGTTGTCACGTTTATATTCCGTTGTTGGACTTCTGGGTCGCGCAAATGTTGCTTCTGTAAGCTGCTTGAGTTGCAACTCGAAAATATTCGCAGTGATTAGTGCATTTTTGAACCTCGACAACTTTTTGTGGTCAAGTTAGATGCCATTACTCAACGTTGCTTAAGGGTTACTATCTTATCAAGTAATTTAGTAGCCTCCGGCTGCGTATTTTGGAAGGGTACCCTCGATTTGCTATCTTTTTGGCTGTGATCGCAGCCCTTACTTTAATTCAAGGTTCTGAAGGAAAAGAATGAAGCTTGAATTGAGCGCAAGACTTATCAAACGCGCGCCTTAACCTTTAAAGGCGACACTGTCGAATTGTCAAAGTATCGTACTTACCTAGAGTTATTGAGAAAAAGCGATAGATTGTAAATATAAAAGTAGACTTTGTTAAAATGCCGTTGGGCTCAGTTGGTTGAGCTGGTTATCGAAAAGTATAGGTTTTCGTTTTGATTACCGAACTAGTAATACATTTTTGTGTCCATGGGAAGGACATTTTGCGTTCATTTTCCATTTGGGAGGCCCAGCCTGACCAAAAACCTGCCAAAAAAATGTGCTCGGCGTTAGTGTGTTTATAGACAAACGCAGAGTGCTTGGTTTATACGAATAAATGACTGAACCACCGTAGCAATTGTGACGCTCTATGCAGGAAATAATTTGCATATGAAAGCTTATGTTCGGCAGTGCAGTTGTAATTGTCTTGGAGCTGAGAAAATGATATTGAAGTGATAGCGGTGACATCTTTTCAAGGCAAACTTCAAGCGAATTTGTGTTTGGTCGGGTAATAACTTCAAACCTTTTCTGCTATTGCGAAATATATCCTTCACAAGCGTTTCATCTCTTCTTGGGGGTTTCCCACACCCTCATAACCCAAAATTTTATATCCTTACCTATTGTCGGAAATTTGTTACAAAAGCTGAAAGAAAATTAATGATAGACCGCGATGGTGGACTGTGAGAGGGTTTAGTTTTCGGGCATTTAGCGAAATTTTTCGGTTGTGCGTTCAAAGCCCGATCTACTCTGGGCGTAAAATCGTGCGCGTACGAGCGAATTTTTTGTTTATTTTCAACAGAAATTCTGTTCACCCGGCGCACTACACGCTGCCAGTTGGTTAAAATAAACCAAACATACGCTCGTACGCTCTCGATTTCACACATTTGAAAGCGGCCTAAGGCTAAACTCCGGAGACAAACTGTTCTAACGATATTGTTTATGTTTTGAAGTGAAAACTGTTGATTACGTAGGCGTCCAAGACGAAATATATTTGATATTCTTGCTTCTGGTTAAAATGTTACGCAAAAAAAATTCTTTCTTGCACTTGGAAATTTCTATATTTTAACAGACCGGGGACAGCGGTCTACACATGCGGCAGGATGCCGGGCGATTGGTGATCGAGGGCCACCTCTTCAAGCGAGCCAGTAACGCGTTTAAGACATGGCACAGGTGAGGCTGCGTGTGCCATATTACACTTTAGAGACCTATTTTCTGTAATTGTAATTACATCTGTATTCAACAAGTTGCCTTCGCCGGGAGATAGCGAAGGAACCTTTTTTGTCTTCGAGTCCACTTGCCCTCCTGTCTATCACACACGGTGAGTCGGTGACGTCTTCACACTCTCCCTCTTTATTGCTGGACGTCAACACGGAAGCTGGCAATATCAACTTTTATAGTCTTTGGTATGACCTGATTTGGAATCGAACCCGAGTATACCGTTTTGATAGCAGACGCTCTTTCCACTCGATCATACTGTTTTGCCATTGTCTAACTCTTGTTTGAGCTTTTCAAGGAAACGTTGCGTTCGATAACTTAACGTAATTACAGTATCACGAGGTGCTTACGATGAAATTTTTACTGAGTGGATTGAACAACTGCTATGAAATGGTAGACTGGGGTTCGATAAACCAAAAATTAATAAAAGTTGGTATTCACCGCTTCCCTGCGTAACGTTCAGTTTTAAAATGGACAGTGTAAAGCCTCGACCGTGTGTGGTAGACAGGTAGCGGCTTGATTCGAACGACCGAAAGGTTACTTCGTTTTCTCCTGGCCCAGGCAACTTGGTAAATAATAAATACGTATGTAAAAACTGTGACATACAATCCAAACGCGTCAGAAAATCCTTGCTCAGCTTCAAGCTGAAAACGCTTGCCAATGTGATTGTAGCTAAAATATGTGTAGGTCTGCAAATTGTAGAGTATTAGCTAACGGATGCGCAGGATTTTGCAAATTTCTCATTCTTTTTTTGTATTCGTAGTAAAACAGTAAATTAATCTGTCTGCTTTGCATTTTATGAAGTGATAATGCTGAATTACACATATAACAGTGAACCAAGTATTAAGCACTTTTTACTTGCTTTAATGATTGCTGGAGTAATTTTTGAAGAAGTTTGAACTTTTTGGGGGCCACAAATAGCTACCGTATCGGTGCGATGAAACCCTTACTATATAGCTTGAGGTCGACTTGCCAACCGAGTTCCATTGCAACAGAGAAATACGTTCCACCTTACATCGTTATGTGACTTTGTGTTAGTGGTTCACATTTTTGCTTAGTGTTCGAATAGATAGTCGGTTTAGTCGAAATAAACGCAGAAGTTAGTATCATTTTGCATGTTTCTGAATACAAGAACTCAAAATCATGGTTGCAATTGCGACAGTGACCTTAAAAAGTATGCAGAAAAAATACCGATAACTTAGTTCCTAATTTGGGCATGTGACTAAAATGCTGATAAAAAACGAAACTCAACTTGTGGTGTTCTTGCTCATTACGTGTTATACTAGTGGCCAAAATTGTTTCTTGTCGTTAAACTGTCATTACCAAAATTTTTGGTATTGAATGACGTAAAAAATATCAGTTTTAGTCACATTGACCGAAAAAAATTGAAAGATTTTGCACGCATACTCTAAAGTTTTGCTCGCAATTGCGGGAATGATGGTAAGTTTTTGAAAGGATTGAAAAAATATAAATTCATACATTTGACCAGAAATTTTGACGTAAAAATAATCCCAGTAGCTGATGATTTAAATGCTGCCGACCTCTGCAGCAACTAAAAATTTTTTTTAAGGTAAGTTTCACATCCGCTTCAAAATTTAGCTTGGTTAAGAGTCGAAACTTCCGAAGAACCACGCCAGCTTTGTTTGGCAAACGAGCTTGTTATTTGCGTGCAGCAGTTCTTGTATGCATCGCAAATTTACGGTTTTGAAAAGCAATTTTAAATTCATCTGCACCAGTAGCCTAACAGCTGCATTTTATCGATGAATTTACAGTATTCTTACTCATATACGCAAAAGTATACTTTTTTTACGAAAACACGAGGCTCATTTTTGCTCAAAGTTTAATAAGAATTTACGAACATTGCAGGCTTCGGAATTAAAAACAATAATTAAGAACAAAAGCCACTTAGAGCATTACATTTGTAAGTTTTAGTGATTTTTCCTATATTGTCATTGCTGATTTGTCAACAGACTAGTTCGATAATAATGGCCTACCAAAAAAAATTACTTTTTTAACCACGCAAGAATCACTTGTTCTCTTTATACTCCAGCGAAATTTAAGAACCAATGAGGTGGAAAATTTAAGAACAGCCAGCTTCAACCCAAAATTTACTGGTTCTTAAAAAAATTTTTATTTGGAGAAAAATGTTTATGACATTTAGGTCTTCGCGTTTTCAGTTACAGCCAGCTTTGTTTTTCTCAAGTTAAACAAAAAATTAATGTACGGTAGTTGATTTGTGACGTTGCAAGGTGCTTCATAGGTTGCTGCATTACGTCACAGGAACTGTAAGTTGCTAAGCGTTGCGCAGTTGATTACTTCTGTTCATCAGCCCACTACTTCATTCGGTGGCAAATTGCTTCCTAATCTCGTACAATGCTTCGGGTTTGATGTGGCTGTCACGTCATAATGAGGAAGTTTGCTTTTAGGCGATGGTTTACAATCAAAGACAACAAACTCTTCTACCAAAAGAAAAAGGTTGGTTGACTTTTGTGCTGGCGGTTTAAATTGAGCAGTACTTTCATACGAATGACATCATGATGATGCAATTACTGTTCAATGGGGGCTTTGGCAATATCGTAATGCAACATATTCCTGGCAAAAAAATACGGCCCCACTGTAGCTCGGTTATTTCAAAACTCACGTTTTTGTTATTTTGCTTTGGTAAAACATGGAACCAGATTGTTCGATTTGCGGCGTACAGTTCATTGTTAAATTATCAAAAAAAGGGGGGCAGAAATCTAGTTCAACGTTAATAACATGCTTTATGTCCTAACCAAGTGACTATGGGTGCGGGCAAATTTGAACCCAACAGGCAAACCTAATCAAATTTCCTAACACTGGAATCTCTAAAATTGGCAGATCCCCATAAATTGAACCTTTGGAAGCCTTTACCAATTTTCAATTAGCAACTGCATGAAAATTTGTTTCTTGACATTGAAAACATACTTTTTTTTAATTCCTTTTATTTGGGATGTTAAAAAAGAATTCCATCTTGTTTTCTAAAAATAGTATAAAATACTTCTCTTTCTTCTCAAAGTTAAACTTAGTGACAGCAAAAAAGCTTTGATCGTGACGAAACTTCGGCTACTTGCTGTGCGGCCGAGTCGGTACGACCCTAGGGTTACGTGTCTAAATTTTTGATATCATTTTGCAACTTGTTAAGGGAAGGCGTGATTCTGTGTTTTACGCAGGATGACGTCACTGTGGCGATTGATGACGTCCGACTGTGCACGGTTCGGACCGCTGATGATGCCGAACGTCGATTCTGCTTCGAGATTATTTCTCCTGGGAAGAGCTTCCTGCTGCAGGCCGACTCCGCTGAGGTCCGAGAGGCGTGGATCAGTGCCGTGCAGGTAGGTGTCGCGATAAATGTAGCTAGATTCCATTGTTGCTTGAACCGTTTCCCTCTAAACATTAGACTTTGCTATGGTGTTCATGAAAAAAAAATCAACACCATTTCGCCATAAAAAAATATCACGATTGTTATGAGGACTTTCATATGGTCATGATATTTGCGATATAAGCTTTTTCGATTGTTTGTGACAAAATGGTGTTGAAAATTTTCATCAAAACCATTGCAATACCTTACGTAAAATGGTAGTGTGTTCAAAACGAAACGTCAGAAGGTCGGTGAACTGTTGCTAACATGTGTAGATTACGACTAGTAGTTTGAGGTATTTCATTTTTAATTTAGGAGATCTCACGAACAGCGTTGTCCGTTGGAATCTACCTTCTAGAGATTGTAATATCCTACCTAATTTGTTAAATTATTCCTGTTTTAACACTAATTGGTGTTGAAGCCTTGCATTTGGTTGCTTTCAAACCAGTGGTGAAAGATACCTTATTGTTTTAGAAAAGATGAAAGTTTAACTGGCAACGCTTTTGGGGAGATCTCGTAATTTTGAAGCGAAATATCTCAGAAACAAATTAGTCGTAGAAAGCTGAAATTTAGTAAAGATATGTTGTAGATATTTCTTTATCTTTTGCATATAATCCTATCTGGATGCTTCACCTCTGTAACTTGAGCCAATGGTTTCTGTGTGAGAAATTTTTTGAATTTGAGCCAAAACTTGCACGAGCAGCTCGAGCTTACCAACCGAAATTCGCGGACCTAAAACCTTGCAGGAAACAAACAAATAGTGTGCTTGCGCGAACAGAGTCGAATCATGGTGTCGATCCGTGCTATTAGACTTTGTTTGCAGAAGTGCAAAGGCCGTAGAATCATAAGCGTGTGAGAGATTCCTTTTTTTATTTTAACTATTTGCAGTTTATACTCTGGTAAGGTAGTACGCCAGGCGCACCGAATTTTTGTTGGAAATAAACTAAGAATACGCTTGTACTCTAACAATTTAACTCTCAGTAAGACTGTGCTATAGAGGAAAAGCAGTGTAAATTGACATAACTTATGTGTTTGCAGTCGAGCATCGACGCTGCTTTTAAGAACACCCACGCCACTGAACCCGCTGATTCACAGGTAATTCTTTGTTTACTTTGCATTATTGTTACGTGCAATTAATTCGTAATCTGGCGTTTAGGTGCCGGCCAATGTCGTCAACAAACCGCTGACGTCAGTGGTACTTTCCCGCGCATCATCAAGTTCATCTGTGCAGAGTGGAGGTAGGTTCACTTTGGTTGAAGCAATTCGGCAAAATGTAGCTTAACAATAATGTAGTTGCGATGTTTTTGCGGGATCAGAGCTTTAATGTTTACGTGCTGTTCGGCCCACTGGCACCAGCGCGGAAACCTTGGGAAGAACCACACGAACGGCGACTACTTAAAATAAGCAATGCGAAAAAGTCTTTCGACGTCTTCTCTAGCTGAAGTGCTAGAGCAGTGGACTGGTAATCCGAACGCTGCAGGTTCGAATCCTGTAGGAAGCTTGTTTATCGCCCATTATTTTCTTCCTCTCATGAGAATGCAACACTGGTGCTACGTGACGACATTCCTCCAGCTGAGGAATTGACCAGGCGCCAATTTCTGGTTGATGTTTGACTTTTTCGTAGTTAAATTTTCTCCTTATTCAAAGCCGCCAGACACTAGTTAATTTAACAGAAGTGCTAACGGAGAAGACAGATGCGGGAGGACAAGGTGGAAAAGCCACGTCGTTCCTGGAGGAGGGCCACCACTCCGCCCTGGCGGAGGTCTACAAGGTGCCCGGGAATCAGCAATGCGCGGACTGCCGCCGAAGCGGTAAGTGGTAGGGCGCTCAATTTGTTTTAAAAACGCTTAAACTTTTATTATTTCGGACTTAACTACATGCATCATCAGTAAAAATGACATCCTATTCGAATAGAATATTTTTATTGATGATGAATGTACCGGAGTTAAAAACGTTTATAAAAGGTTTACTATTTTATTTGATTAAAATGTTCATATTTTCGAAGCTTTCGTCTGACACTTGTTAAGAAAAATCGTCAGGATGGAGAGCGCAAGGGAAGAAGCGGCTATTCATATGCAAAAGCCGAGCTGTGATTGGCTGGAAAAAGACCAATGAGAGAGCGTCATTACTGCACAATCTTGAAACTGTACAGGAATTCTTTTTTGTCGGCAGAGGGTGGGGTTAGAAGTTTTGATGAAAGTGGCTTCAATAGCAGATAGATGGAAAGAAGAACATCCGAAGGCAAGAGTAGAAAATCTGCTGTCATGATAGTGTTTAGCACAGACAAAATCCTATCTGTGCTCAACATTATCATGACAGCAGATTCTCTATTCTTGCCTTTGGCCGCTCTCCTTTCCGTCTATGTACTCTTGAAGCTACTTCCATCAAAACTTTTAACCCCGCCCTCTGCCCACAAAAAAGAATTCCTGTACAGTTTAAAGATTGTGCACTAATGATGCTCTCTTATTGGTCTTTTTCCAACTAATCACGATTCGGTTTTCTTGAAATAGCCGATCCTTTCCTGCGTTCTCCGTTCTGACGATTCTTCTTTAACAAGTGTCAGACGCAAAGCTTCGAAAATACGAACATTTTAATCAAAGCAATTCTCAAGTTCTTTACCACCAATCTACTTTACTATTTTAAATAAGACTTTGTAGGCAATTTTCTTATGGTTGTCAAAAGTGAAATCATACGACCAGAACATTGGAGAATTCCGTTAGTTTGTGTTTGAAAGATTACATTTGTCAGAACTTTGGAACAATTGACTGAAAAAGAATTAAAAGAAAAGAAAAATGCATTCGAGAACGAGGCACCTGGCTAGTAAAAAGAGTTCGGATTTGTGGAATCAATGAGAATGTTTCAAATTAAAAGAACGATGGTTTTGCAGACCCCCGCTGGGCGAGCATCAGTCTGGGCGCGACACTATGCATCGACTGCAGCGGAGTTCACCGCAGCTTGGGAGTTCATGTGTCAAAAGTCAGGTCACTCACGCTTGACCAATGGGAACCTGAGGTTTTAAAGGTCAGTGACATCATCAATGATTTTTTCTTGCTCTATCCTGTAAATGAGAGCATGGTGCAGCGGAAACGCTACACCTCAGTACCCCTGCTAGGCTTAAAAACACGGAAGTAAAAATGGAGCAGTTCCACACCCATCGCTGGTGGGTGCCCTTTGGTCACCTGTTGCTGAGCGAGCGGCTCTACTGCCTCTCGTTAGCACTGGCCTAACACTTAGTTTCCTTTCATTTTGCGGCTTGTGTTGCTACAAATTAAAATTTTTTCCTCTACCGCTTCCGGACTTCGCAATGGTAGGTTTGATGTAATTCAGCCACGGTACCTCACCGTTGCAACAACAATGATAGTTTGAGTAGTGACGTAGCGATGCTTTTACTAACTGGACGAACCGAAACTATGCATCACAAAACGTTTTTTACAAATGTTTGTTTCGCAGATAATGCTCGGGCTTGGTAACGCCCGAGTGAATGAAATCTATCAAGCAAACCTACCACCAGAGGACGCTATCAAGCCGAATTGCTCAATGTAAGTTGCATGTTTCTTTATAGATTATGTTGCTGATCTAGTGGATAATACGTTCTGGGACATATTTTTCTGGCAAAAATTTTCTGTGAGCTACCAAAAATAGTATTGAAGGTACCTCAACTCCTACAAGTAATTGTAGAAACCTAATGATAAAATATTTCAGCAAAGATCGTCAAGTCTTTATCAAAGCCAAATATGTCGAGAAGAAATACGTCATGGTGCTTCCCCCTGCCTCCTCCACGTCACAAGGTCACAGATTACGTCGTTGGACGGTCAGCAAACGAAAATCAAAGAAGCCTACCGCTCAAGTTAGTGACGTCAGTCGCTGTTACGTGTTAACGCAACTCCTGTTATGACGTTTTTTATTGTTTTAGGACGAGCAAGATGTTGGTGACGTCACAGATGCATCATCTGGTGAGTAGATCTTCAGTGTTAGTTTCACTGATAAAATTCTATCAGGAGGGGAAAATATCTGCACATTTTTCGATAGCATTTTTAGGGTTAATTTGGGTTGGAGGTGGGGATAATATCTGGGTTTGTAATGACGTCAAGTTATACAGATGAAGTTATCGGGATTGAGTGGGTTGGTTGGCGTTTACAAGAAAACTTTTATTTGATTTTCAGGTAGAATACAGTTTCCACAGTAAAATATTCACCGGTTTTTTTTCTGCGTCTGAGAGCGAAAAAGTATTTGACTTTTTATTACGATGGTGATTTGTGCCGGCGGCAGTAAGGGACATTTTCCTAAATAGTTGAAGAAGTGACTCTTGTTTATTATTGGTTGCTGCAACACACCATCATAACTGTGCAGTCAAGTTTGTAGTTAGCGAGCAATAGCCAGGCGTTGAATGTTGATACTTCGAACCCGAAGTCTGTTGCGCTGATCAATTTTCTGAGTGTGTAACTGAAAACATTTTTTTAGAACTTGAGAAAAGTGTGGATGACGTGTTGGTCTTTGGCGGAAGTCAGAAAAACGGTATGACGTCATTAGGCGGACATATTTTTACATGTCCATTGTTCACTTTTCAGGCATGGTTTTTAGTTCGGTGACTCCAACTCTACCTCGGTGGCAACTGCTGGTTGGTGACCTTTCACCTTCCGAGTGAATAGCTTTATTCTACCCTGGAGAAGCTCAGGGACTTTGTCAATGGGTAATGATACTGGTGGTGCTTTCCGAGGGATTGAGAGTGCGGGGAAACCTTGCTATCTGGCCACACTCTCAAGATCTGAGCCATTTGCCGCGGGGTAGCGGTGTGGCCTCTTTAATGTGGGACGGGTCGAAATGATGAGACTAATTTTCCCGGAGTGCTTGACAAGGCGGTCGCTCTTTAATTTTTTCTATGGAGATGAATCAGCGATTTTGATGTTTATTGCATTTTTATTCATCAAGTTACCGTGCCCAGGAAACTGCGATAGGACCTTTCTGTCTTCGAGTCAAGCTGCGATCTGCCCTGCCCACAAACGGTGGAGGCTTCACACTGTCCGTTTCTACTGCTGAACATGAAGCAGGGAAGCTGTAAGTACCAATTTGAAAATATCTAGTGTGACCCAATCGGGAATCGAACCCGAGTCTCCCGTTTCAGTTGCAGACGCTCTATCCATTCGACCACAGCTACATCGAGTCGATAGAAAATATTAACGATTGATTATCTTTCCTTCAGACCCGGTGCCAGACAACGCGACCATCCACGAGATATCGAAGCTGACTCCAAATCTACTGCTGTATAAGTGAGTTCTGCATTACACGTTCTCAGCCAGCCAAATCAAATCACAAAATTAGAGGTTAAAGCTAAGTGTAACACTTGACTCGCGATTCCTTGATATAAAATCTCATCGATTTATTTGAAGAAAAATATTTTTCTGCCTTACATGCATATAACACTGAAATAATTTTACATATTGATTGTTGTGTAATGGCGAAGAGTAATTTGAATTCCCTATTAACTGGTAAAGGTTTCCTCAGAGTTGGCATAACCACTTTGACTTCTAAGAGTAAAATCATTCCATTGAATTACTACAGTAATTACATCCTTAAGCATTATCTTAGGCTAGAAGGCAGAGAAGAGACCGCCTCATCAAGATGCCACTTTTTTTGCAATGCTGAACATCTAGCAGAACACTTACCTGATGGAAAATGGAACCAGAGTCGACCGCTTCTGTAGCGACATTCTCTCCTCTACCCTAGACCTCTGGTCAGCTCTTAGGGATTTATTGATTGTTGAAGGATGGAATAATATTGACGGTTGTTTACACAGAGCGACCGAAGCGGCGAATCTCCCGGTTATGATGCTCGCCTCATGCAACGGTGGATCGGTGAACTGGAGCAACGAGGAGGAGCGAGGTAAAACCCCGCTCATGGCCTCCGCCACTGTGGTAAGTTGAGAACGTCAAAGTATTTGTGCTCTCCTCATAAGTACAAGTCTTGCTTGTTGCCAGCTGGACAAATAAAAGTGTTAGCTGGTTAGTGGTCAACTGGTTACGCACAAATTTTTGTGTTTTTTTTTTTGTAGCTGAATCACTCCTGTGGCTGATTTGGGAAGCAGAAATCAAACCAAAATTATTTGGGTTTTGAGGCGAAGGCGATTCCTCATCGCAGCAGCTTCAAAAAATAGTCGTGTAACTGGGATGATTCTGTCATTGTTTTTGTCAAAGTTTGCCAGCTTTCTTATTCTCCATCACACACACCTTCCCCCCTTTTTTTGTCGGGTTCTGAAATAGAAGAATCGGATTCCTTAGCCGAATGTGGCTTATGATCATATTATTGCTGCAATTGAATCACATCATAAACTGCTCAAAGTTAATATTTACAAGCTTGGCCCGGAGACAGCTGTGTGATCTTTTGGTGTCAAGTTGCCATTCTGGAAAAAGTCTACTTGAGTCTCTTTTATCTGTACCAAATTTGAAGCGAGGCATTTGAGGGTTTTTAAGTGCTGATTTAATCCCCTGATTGCCCATCCATTGCCTTGGTTACAAGCACACTCAGCACCGGTATTAATTGGACCGTCCATTAGTAATCTCATTCAATACCGTAGAGAAGATATTGTGCTAGTCGTTTTCAATTACTGCATCCTATTATTCACTCACAATTCATTTGTGTTACAGGGCAGCATTCAGGTGTGCGAATATTTGATGCTTAATGGCGCACAAATCAACGCCAGGGACGCCGACAAACGGACTGCGCTACATCATGCTTCTATCCACAATCGCATTGGCGTTGCGTGCCAGCTTTTGAAGCGGCGCGTCGACCTTGACGCCGTGGATAGCGCCGGAAAGTCGGCGCTCGAGATTGCTGTAGATGACGCCAGCGCCGATATTGTGACACTGTAAGTTATGACGTCATGTATTTGCGTAATTTAGAAGAGGTTGGTTCGCTTTTGGCTGCCGATGTCGCAAGCCAATGCAAATTTTTAATAGACAAGTGAAGAACAAACTTAGCACAATATTTAAAATGGAATTTTATGTTGAATAAAGAATTACAAACACGAAGAACTAATGTATGTTTACTGGTTGTTTTGTTCTTGTAATTTCTATTTTTTGCCTTTTTAAGCAATGAAAAAAGACACTCTAGAAGGACGTGTATTTGATGCCAAGTAGGACTTTTGATCAATTCTACCAAATCTTGTTGTCACGTTAGTGTTGCTTGCAAGTTTTTTCCTTTGGATTTTCATTATCTGGTTCTGACTCATTTATAATTCCCATTCATGTACAGTAGATGGTCGAATTGTACTTCATTGTTGCTGCTGTGGTTTTCACTTCATCGCTTCATACGTGAGATTGAAAACATCCATCTCTTGATTTCGCCGTTTATACGTGCTCGGTGTTCCACCATGTGATTAACACTGGTTTGTTCCAGAATCCGCTTGAAGAAGATGAGCAACCAGATGAAGGAAGATGACGTTACATCTTATCAGCAAAGTAAGTTGTTTGTTAAAGGGCGGTTGTTTTTTTCCCAACGACCTTTAAACATAACACTAGTTCAGTTTTGCGTTTTAATCTACTTCTAGTAGGTTGAAGTGCTGTGTTGCCAGTAAGCATTTTTGCGAGGTGACTATAGTTACAATACCCCTTTTCTTCGATGCGACGCTGACAGTGTCGTCGCTGTGACGTAATGGTAGAGCGCGCTTAACGAGTAGTCTTGCAATCGAGTTCTTTCGCATTAAGTTTTTTTTCCGCAGAAACTTGCGTTAGGGTTTGGGCAGCATCGCCAACTTTAGAGACAGCAAAAAGATGTGGCAAAAAAAAAAGGGTAGACCTTGGAAATATGTTGTTTCCTGTAAAGCTTCACAACAGGAAGACATTGCTCAGCTGTTCTTGTACCGTTCTTTCAATTACGAGTGACAGAACATAAAAATGCTTGCCAATGTCTCGCTGTTGTTTACAAACGAATTGTTCTGAGCTCAATCAATGATATATAAAAATGTGGCCATAGGGTTAAATGTCGGTAGAACTCCTATTGCATTGGTTGTATTGGTTGCGTTTATTTAACTACACGTTTTTGCCGTAAGTTGATTGTGAGGTAACCGATGAAACTTTTTAGATGATGAATTAGTCAACGATGTATTTCGCGATTTCACTCGGCGCGCTGTCTCCTCCCCCCATTCTCCTGATCCCCCTGATGCCAACTTTAACATACTCAGCGATCCCTTGTGGCCAACTGTAACGCTCGATGGTGCGGTGCAAGATGATGACGCAATCGAATCGTCAGTGTGACGTCATTGTGCCGTTAAAGTCGCTGTCAATTCTCTTATGACGTCGACTGCAAAATGTCATCGTGTAGCGACGTCGCAGAAGCATGACTATACTGTGATTGAAAGTACTTGAAGGATTCGCCAGTCGCTTCAGTGTTCACCGGGCTTCTTACTGCAATCCCGAGTCATTACGCGGAAAGAACGCTGTTCAGATTTTATTATTACGTCATCGTGTTTATTACGTAGCGATGTGCAATCGTCATTAAATAACTTTGTTCATCTATCCTACGTTTCTTGCTTCTTGAATCAGGATTTTAGATAGTCGTAACAGTCGAAAATTCAAAACGCCCCAGCGGATTTCCTGCCTGTTCCCAGACCTTCGGTGGTAAGGGAATCTGGGTGAGAACCCAAACTCTTGGTAGATTTGACTGATATTCGCTTTTTTCGAAGTCCCCAAACGATGCATTTACCATGTTTCACAGAAATACTTTTAAAAGTTGAAAAGAAAATAATAAACAAGGTTGCCGTAGGCTCAACAGTAAAGACATCGGATTCTTACTCCAGAGGTTGATGGTTCAATCCCCTCTTCCGTAGCCGATTCTGCAGGTTAATCCAACTTCGGTTTCATGGAATTGATACTTTGCTAGTTTTGACATCAGAAAGCACCGGTAGGCTATAGTTTTTTTAAGAGCGATAACTCTCTGAGATAGTTGTAATTGCATATTTAACCGCCGGATAGTGTCTGATGAAAACTGTTGGATGATTCGCGTACTTTTCATTGCAAAAATTCCTTCGTGGAATCGGCCTCTGCTCAAAGAGAGTTCAATTTCGTCCAATTGTTTTCCACCGAATTCGCTGCCTATTCAAAGCCATCAAACAGAGATATCATCGTAAACGTTCTTGTCAAAGGACGCAACAACGTGACTAAGGAGGCAGGTTGAACTAAAATCATACGATCAGAGTTGCCATTAAACCATAAGAACTACATTAAGCTTACAATAAAAACATAATTTTCCTGATTTTTTTTTCGATCAGGGGTCATTTGGTGAGGGCAGTGTTTCCAGCGGTGACTTAATTACATCAGACCAGATGTTTTTACTTGAAATTTAATGTCTGATGGTTTTTGGCAAAAATTTGACGAAAATTGTTTGGAGCAAATCTGAGGTTTTTAGAAAGAGTAATGCACCTAGCCAATTCCGGTAGTTTACAACAGCAAAATCGAAACAAAATTTTAGAAACTTTTTGTTATCATTTTGGGGCTGCTGTTGCCAAGATATTTAGCAAAAGAGAGATATTCGCCTAAAAAAGTTTGTGGAAACCTTAAATTTGTTCTTCCAGACGGATCTTCAACAAGAAGAGGAAGATACCAAAATTGGATTGGTCACATGATGTGACTAGAAGGGTTGTTGTTATTTGGTTTGGAAGTTTGTGCTGGGAGAACAGATTCAGAGTTTCCACAAACTTTTTGAAAGATATTTTTTTGCATTTGTTGAATATCTGTGCAACCGCAGCCCCAAAATGAGAACAAAAAGTTTCAAAAACTTTATTTCGATTTCTAGCTGTTGTAAACTATCGGAATTGGCAGGATGCTTCACTTCCTTTAACCCTATTTTACACGGGGTATTTGACCAACTCATTTTACACGGGGGGCATTTTTGCCCCTATATCCTACTCCTACACCAAACGCCATGGGAACATCAAATTAGCATGCGGGTTGTTTACGAAAATTTTTCAGAAAATTAATTTTAAGTTGATGACGTCATGACCATAGTTTAAGAAATGACGTTATTTTTTGCGATGCGTCACAGGCTGTTCCAAGTTTGCACATAGGTTTAGTTTTTGATACTGAATCACAAACTGCCCAAGTCAAATTAGTAACGTCACAAAAACTTATGAAGTCTTATGAAGTCATTTACGTATTGGCCAAAAAACACTCATATTTCGGAAAGTGACTTTACGGATTAGCCATCGACTGGATAGAGCGTCTGTAGCTGAAACGGTAGACTCGGGTTCGATTCTCGGTCGGGTAAAACCAAATACTATAAAAATTGGTATTCACAGCTTCCCTGTTTGACGTTCAGCAATATAAAGGAACAGTGTGAAGCCTCCACCGTGTGTGGTAGACAGGTGGGCAGGTGGCACCTTGGCTCGAAGATCTAACGGTCCATTCGCTGTCTCCTGGCCAAGGCAACTTGGTGAATAAAAAGCATTATTACAAAAAAGTATGTTGTAGTTACAATTACTCCGGAAAACCTCAAAAATTGGGAAACTTCTGGTTATCTTAAGCTGTTTCAAATTTTCAGTAGTTATTTTAATGAATTTCGGCTCTAAGTCAAGTTGATTCGGAGTGAAAATCTTTTTTGTTTCCAAAGGGATTTATCACAAAAACGAGAAGGGGGCAAAAATGCCCTTCTTTGTGTAAAATAGGGTTGATGAAAATCTGATTAAATTACGTAAAAAAAAATAGTCAAGTACAAAAACTGAGGTTTGAAAAAGAGATTACCTCAAAAAAAAAGGTGTAACAGTCCACCCAATTCCACTAGGAAAAACAGTTAGAAAGAAGGCGATCTCCAAAAAAAGGTCGTCATCTAGTTGTGCTTGGAAAAGCAGTTGAAAGAAACGTGTTATCAAAACAAAAGATCGAAGATCGATAGCTTATTGTAACACCTGTATTTGGATATTTTTGTTGAAAATTTGCTGATTAAGCCCCGTTTAAATGTTTTTTCTCTGAAAATTTCATGTTTTTTGAAGCGCTCTGTCTGGGAGCACTGGGTGAGCGTAAATGCCTTTTTTTTTTCTTTGTAAAAATTTTCATACTCTAGTTAAATAAAAATAATCACCGGTCAACACCAAATTTTAATCAGAGAAAAGACTCAACTCTTCTAAATGGATTTTTCGCGCTGATATCAAAAATGCCTTTATTTTTTTCGTAGCCATTCAGGTTTACAAGATATTGCCACTTTTTATTTTTAAAGATTTGACTATAAAGCGCGCATAGCCTATCTAGACTATTTATGGAAATTTACTGCTATGACGTTGTAGAAAATATTTCATTAGTTTTAAACGGTTATTGATTGTTATGCTTTGAATTGATGGTTTTGAACGGTATGGCAAATAAGAGAGTGTATGTTTTGCTGAATAGGAATTATAGCTCTTTGCTGAGAATAAAAGTCGTCATTTTAGGATCAGTTTTAGTAGCATCTGTAATTGAGTAGTAAGAGTATGCTAAGATCATTGATTTTTAGCCATTTTGCAATTTTGCTCTTAACTTTAAGTTTAAGTTCATCTTTAGCTTTATTATCATCATGCCAAGACAATGTTAAAATAATCCAGACTTGTTTTGCTATGTATGTGGCAGCTTTACAATCAAAACTCTGAAGACGATCAACCACACCAGATCTGAAAAAAATATGCAATTTGCATTTTGGATGTCCTTCAGGAGATTAAGATAAACAGTGGGCCTGCATCAAATATGCATCTTATGCTCCAGTGGCTTGCGAAACTGGCTAAACAAAGGAACTTCATCAATGCCTTTGCTATTCCAATGATACGAAGGGAACCTAAGGACCATGTCACGAATAATAATTTTGAATGCCTGAGATATGATTATTTGCTGTAGTTTAATGCGTACGTAACTGATTTACTGCTTTTGCCACTTTTTTTTTTTATTTAAAATATTCTGAATAATTCCTTTCTAGTATTTTCTACTGTCTTCCATTAGTCACCGGAATAATTAGTTGTTTATATGTCTTAATTGCTATATTTAGACTTGAAGTTTGTGACGTCACAATTATGCTACCGTTGTGTTTTCGTAATCGCGTATATTTTTTCTATTGTGACGTATCATGGATTGTTCTGGGATATTCGATAGCTTTTACCTTAGTATAAATTGGCGGGTCGTTTTTCATTCGATTATTCTAATATTCTAAAAGTGGATGATTTTTAGGTATTAGTTTCATAGCCAGTTAAGCCGAGTTTGTGTATCTGGGGTTGGCTCGTATAGCTGTTTAGTAAGAGGTGTGAGTGGAGCGATTTTGCTCAGTTAGGTGGTTTGTGTTTCAATCTTAAATAGAAGTTTTAATTTAAGATTGGTGTGCTGCTTTCTGAGATTCAAGAAGCTAAAGAAACTGTCAACTGCCATTTTCGATTCGTCAATTAACATCTCAGTCGTTCTCTAGTTTCAGCCGACGTGGGCAATTCTAGAGATTAAAGGTTGTACTCTAGCCAAGTATCAACGATCGCGACAGACCATTTTCAAGATTGTTGTTTTTGCCTTGTGAATACTAAAGGGTTTAGCTCGAAACACAGAAAGGAGATTGTTTCGCCTAACATGGACTCAGCATTAGGACCTGTTCCACACGACCAATCAATGCCTGCTCCACTTTCTTCTGAAGATGGACTAGCCAGCTTTGCTGATGAAGTGGTATATGACTAAGATAGCAACCTTGCTCCAAGCAATTCAACAAGTTCTGAGTATGAACCAGAAGAATTAAAACCCATTCTATTTTCCCAGGAACAGTTAAATGATCTTATGTGAGACCTAGCACTTTCTAAACAAAAAGCAGAACTTCTTACATCGCGGTTGCAAGAAAACAACCTACTTCAAAAGGATGTGTTGGTTAGTCATTACAGAAACGGCAGTATGCTGATTTGTCAACAGTATTCAGGGTAGGTGGACCACTGTGCCACTGTTATGACATCACCAATGTATTTGAAAAATTAGGAGTGGACCACATAGCAAGTGAGTGGTGCCTCTTCCTAGATTCTTCCAAGAGAAGCCTTGAAGCAGTTCTTCTCCATAATGGCAATATAAAGCCCTTTGTCCCCATCAGTGGCGGATCTAGAAAATTTTGGTGGGGGGGATAATAAAAATTTTAAGCACACAACCTCAAAAATTCGGATGTCTTCACCGAAATTGAGAGTGATTTTTTGGCCGAAATCGGAAATTCAAACGTTTTTTCCGCCCAAAATCAGGTGGTCTCCAAAAAAAAAAGGTCTTCACCGAAATTGAGAGTGATTTTTCGCCCGAAATCGGAAATTCAAACGTTTTTTCCGCCCAAAATCAGGTGGTCTCCAAAAAAAAAGGTCTTCACCGAAAATGAGAGTGATTTTTCGGCCGAAATCGTTAGGTTTAGGCTGGTGGAGGGGGATGCGCCCCGAAATGGACCCTAATTTTTCGAAATTGAGGCTGATTTTTCGGCCGAAATCGTTACTTTTAGGCTGGTGGGGGGATGCATCCCCCCATTCCCCCCCTAAATCCGCCACTGGTCCCCATAGCCCATTCCGTACATTTAAACGAATCTTATGAAAGTATTGAAATCCTCCTCGATGCCATTCAGTATAATGAATACAAGTGATATCTATGCGAAGACCTGAAGATCATCGGCATTTTAATGGGAATGGAAGGAGGATACACAAAACACTGCTGCTTTCTCTGTCTATGGATAGTCGTGCTGTACTGCAGAACAATATGTCAGACAAGACTGAACAGCCAGAGTAACATACATCCCAGGAAGCGCAAATATCAAAGAGGTCCCTTTAGTTGACCCAACAAATGTATTAATTTTCTTCATATAAAATTAGGTTTAATGAAGAATTTTGTCAAACAGCTGGAAAAGAGTATGCCCAATGGATTTGCGTTCCTTTGCAACAAGTTTTTCAATACAAGTGAAGCAAACCTGAAAGCAGGCATCTTTGTTGGTCCACAAATTCGAGAAGTTTTGAATGATCCAAAATTTGAAGAGCTAGTTTCAATTGACTCCGTGCTTGGAAAGCATTTAAATGGCTTTGTGCAAACTGCTTGGGAAATAAAAGGTCACCCTCATTTAAAATGGAAGTTGGAAATTTGCTTGAAACGTATAAGGAAATGGGCTTCCGGATGTCGCTAAAAATTCATTTTTTATATTCTTACCTGGACTTTTTTCCAGCAAATCTTGGCGCGATCAGCGACGAGCAAGGTAAAAGATTTCACCAGGACATTCAAGCAATGGAGACACGCTATCAAAGCTTTTGGAATAAAGGAATGCTGGCAGACGATTGCTGGATGCTATATCGTGACGTTCCAACCCATTCTCACTTACGAAAATCATACTCAAAGCATTTTTAGGTGTGCGTGAGGATAGTCTCCTTTCGTTTATATAAACAAACCAAGCATGTTATTTAGTGTGAAATTTGGAGAAGTTGAGGCTCACCGGATTTATTTAAGTTTGATTAACTAGTGTATATTGTACTGTATAATCTATAAGCATGTATAAGAAGAACCATAGGTGGGCACAAGTCCGTTAATCGTTAATCCGTTAATAACGAAGCTAACTTTTTCATTAACTCGTTAATCCGTTAAATAGTTTTTTCATGTTAACGGAATAAATTAACTTCCGTTAAGTTCTGTTAACGGACTAAATTAACTTCCGTTAAGTTCTGCTAACTTCCGTTAAAGTTTTTATCGGTAATATCTTACACCATTCATTCATCGTACCGGTACAAACCAGCTTGCATTGGTAACACTTGTTGCACATTAGCACGAGTTTTATAGAAGAGAGCGAAGAAAGGAGCTCTTTTTTGTGGCAAATAATAACCTGCATCCTCATAGGTCTATTAATTATCGCTGCTCACAATTTCCAAAGATTTTCCGATCGCAGCTTTGTTGTGCATTAGAACTGATTTTTATCTTGAAATTAGATTAGACTGTAAAATATAACTTCCAAAACACAAAAAGACCACCACAGCAATAGACATTTCCTTACAATCAGCTCAACAGCGTCAATACGTGTTCTAAAAGCGAGTGAATAAAAAGAAATGTAAATTACACGCAAAATGTTAACGGATTAACGGACTTTATTAACTTCCGTTAATTAAAGCTGAAAATAATGGATTAACGTTAACGGAGGTGTGAAGTTTGTTAACGGACTAGTGGTTAACGAAGCTAACGTTTTGCATTAACTTGCCCACCTATGAGAAGAACCATTAGATGCACAGAGCTGGACAGCGCTGTTTCGAGCTTTTACCTCTTATGCGTTCCTTTGCAACAAGTTTTTCAATATAAGTCGTCATGATTTCCCAGAAGTGGACCACGAAGGACGTCAAACTTTCCGGTTAAGAACCATTAGATTACCCATAAGATAAGAACATTGCACGCAAATAAATATTGCCAAATTGTATTCTTTTCGTCTTCGTTGATTAAAATAGTAATTTATTTGTTTTAAATCTATATATGACAAATAACATGAAGTTATAATATAAGAACAATAGCGTTATTCAAACGCTATTAAGCCATTGAGCTTGGGCTAATTTATAAGGAAAAGGCTTGGCGCACGTTCCATGCGCGCAGACATTTCGTAGTAAAGCCTAAAAAAATAACTCTAATCCCTAAACCTAACTTTAACCCTAATCCTACACCAAACCTAAACCCTAACCCAAACCTATAACTGTAATAATCAAAATAAAAATTTCCGAAAACGAGCGACGCCACCGGAATCTTTGTTTTGTTTAACCGCGCACGTTCCATGCGCCAAGTGATTTCGAATTTATAAATATTATTAAAATAAATAAGATATTAAAATGTAAATATCTTGAAAACGGGATGTGCTAGAGAAACACTGAGCACAGATTTGGAATCAGCGCGAAAAATTCATCCAGACAGGTTGACATATATCTCTGATTCAAAAATTAAGTAAAAATTTGTTAATCAATGTAACTGGATGTATTCAAAATTATTTTACATGATACGTTGATGCGAAAGCGATTGAAGTTTATTCTAACTTTTCCATAGAAAGCAGTTACTGTATTTTACTGAATCTATAGCCTGCTGGCTGCTGCAGTGGAAGATCGTACAAACTACACAATTATAAGCAGTGCATCTATGAAACAAATTTTTCATACTGGTCTCTGTGCACAATTATAGTGCAGAATTCAGCGCTGGAAATCATTAGAATTAAATAACACAAATAATTGACTATTACGCATGTCGGGCAGCATAGTTAAAAAAATTGCTATAAACATAAACAAAAAGTTTATTTCTTCTTTTTCTTCTTCCCCTTTTTCCCTTTCTTTCCTCCTTTCGCCCCTGGCCAGGCAAAGCCCCTTTTTTCCAGGCAGTCTGGGGCGTGGTGGCAGATGTAATAAGCATTTTTCATTGCAGCTGGACTCAGAATGTCAATCTGTAACGTAAGGACATGTTCAGAAATAAACATCTATTTTGATGTCCAGAACTGGGCAACTGCTCCATTCAAAGAAGCTTCGCTCCCGCTGCTTAACGAAAAATAGAAAGGCTGCTTCCGCTTCCCAAAATGTCTCTTCTTCTGACAATACCGTACTTACAATATTGGGTAACAATAACGCGAAAAAATTGAAATGTAAAAATTACCGCATGATTTGCAGTGTGTGGAATAAAAAGTTATTGCAGAGCTTGCTCCATGAATCATTGAAGTCCTTGACCCTATTTTACAATGTCCGACGCATGTAACGCATGATTACCCACGGCGGGAAAATATCTTCCTCACTTAACAACTTCTAAACCTGAGATCATCGGAGAACGCCAATTTCGCATTTGGGTTGGTTTACTCAAACCTTTTTTAGAAAAATTGACTTTTTAGTTTTAAAGTTAATTACGTCATTATAATGACCTCTCAGCCGATTTTCGGCAAGAATACGTCATATTTTGAACGGCGTCTAAAGCGGTTTAATTTTGCATTAAAGTTCATTTTTAAATGCAATTCTAGAAATGCCTTAGTCAGAGTGATGAGCCACAAAAACGTTTATGAAGTTATTTAAGTTATGAGCCAAAAAGGCGCAATAATTTTTGCAGATATAGGCTCTGACAAAAATTAAGAGTTAAAGAATTTCCATTTACCACGCTTCAAATTTTCAGGAGTTTGTAAAAATTTGATTTAAAAATCACGTTTGAGCATTATCTTGTAACAACCGAAAGAAGAGTATTTTGCCCCTCGATCCCTAACTCTAAAATGAGGTTAAATTTTCGTTTTAGTTCTGGCTGACACATTTGAATTTCACGTCGAATCACAGTATGCCACAATTTGTTCCTATTTCTATTTAAATGTGTAATTTTTTAGAATTTTTATTATGTAAACCAAGATTTTAAAATTGTATCCAAGTAACTACAAGTCTGATGAAAGACTTGCAAAAAGAACCCAAAATAGTGCTTTTGTGTTGGTGTGCTGGTTAGACAATAGACAGTCGCAAAGTGCCTGGTTCATACGAACGAACCAAAAAAACTAACCACCAATAAAAATAAATAACTTATAATGAACAAAGAAATTGCTCAGAAACCATCCTACCTCTACCGCGCTGCTTCCCAACGGAGATAATCCATCGGATAATCCGGCTCCACTCTTCTTTTTCCTCTTAGCGCTGGGGCTTTTACTCCGTCCGCCTTTCCGGTTCTGCCCCTTTAGCTTGGGGCTTTTTGCTCCTTTTCTGGCTGGCTGCAATTGACCAAATTATGCACCGATCACTGGTTAAGTGGATAGAGCCTCTGCTATTGAAACGGTAAACTTGGGTTCAATTCTGATCGGGTCAAATCAACGTCTTTAAAAGTGAATTTGACTTGAAAAAGAACTGAAGGCAAAATTAATGGGGTATCTAAAGTTAAGCCAATCATTTCGGATTGGACTGGCTTTGACTGCATCCTTCTTGACCCAGCCTTTCTAGTGATATTCTACTTCAAACACGATGTAGGGGTCTGTCTAAAAATTTTTATTGGCAACCCTGACATTGATAACATGGACGACGTCATTTTAGTTCTATCTTAAAGCAAAACCGCAATTAGGCTCAGCAACAGACTCCACAGAGACCTTTGAACCTATACATAGGTTTGTATATAGGCGGCCTCTGAGGGCAAAGTTTCTGCATTAAAACGTCAAGATTACCAATAAAAATTATAACAGGTAGGCCTCTACTGTACATCGTGGTTAAAGTAAAATATCTCTGGAACCACTAGGTCAAGAAGAGTGGAGTCAACGCCAATCTAATTTGATACGATTGCCCTATAACTTTAGATACCCCATTGATTTTGCCTTCCGTTCTCTTTTAATTTTTGTTGGTGTTTTCCAATTTCCAACCTTGATTAGAACAAAAATAAAGTTTTGCGCAGAAATCGTAATTTGTTGTTGAAAATTTGTTACACTTTATTGCACAAATCTCAAAAATTAATTAGTAAAACTTAGAAGAAACGTTAAGGTTGATTGAGACCTTGCTAAACCTTTACTGTGAGTAGTGGACAAGTGGCAAGTTGAGTCAATAACTTACATGCTGTTAGTAATTCCAAGTTTAACGTAGATCAACGTGGACAATGCACCAACGTGGATTAAGTTTAATCCGTTGATTAATAAGATTTTACAGAAAAAATTTGGATAAATGGGCGAACAAATTCTCTGGTTTTTGTGAAATTCAAGAATAAATTTTCTGAACTGGTGAATTCAGTTTATTTTAATCTACCAAGTCCAACGGTTTAGATTTTAGAAGATTAAAAATTAATTACCACCGATCAAAGTAGTTAAAAGGAATCCTCGCATAATGGTGGAGTTTGGTACGCGTGGTAATCATAAAATTAGAAAGCTTGATTGATTCGATCCAAAGTTTTTTTTATGTTTTAAAACCTTTGTCCTCACCATGTATGACCTGAGCTTTGAAATGTAGTTTTGAAATTAATTTGATGTAACAATAGCAAAACTTTATTATAGCATCACAATAGCCTTCAGTGATGTGTGTCATCTAACAATAGATTTTTAAGCTTGGGAGTGCCCGCAGGCATCAAATGTCAAAGTGTTTATGATGTAACAGTTTATGTACTCTCAGACGACTTTCATCCAACTTCTCTTGCTTTTTTGATGGCATTTAATTACACAGTACCAAATACAGACCGGCCAGTTCGTCGAGCGTAACGCGTTCGTCAATATAGCGAGAGGTCTGAGGTTCAAATCTAGGACCGGTCAAATTTGACACAGTGTTGCCATCGCTGCGACATTTCTTCGAAAGGGACTGTGTTCACAGGGCGAAATGACGCGGAGATGAGCCCCGCAAACTCGTTACACACTTCGGCGTGACACTGCGAGTATAATGAAAGATTTGATTTGATTTGAATCACCAATTACGCTATGCTCACAAGGATTTGATTCCCTACCGTTGCTAATTCCGCAAATGCGTCTAAACCCTTACTGTATGCAGAAAAAATCGTCTTAAGTTCTTTCTGAATTTTTGTTTTTTCGTTAATCTAAAAAAATGGAAAAAAAACGATCAAATTTTTCAAAATTATTTTGAACTACTGCTGCGAGATGCTTGACGATGATTGAGATATACTCACCATGAATAGTTCTTCGTTAAACGTTAAGTGATCATTTGCAAATACATTAAATTAACCTGCAAACACTTATAAGTCAGTGCATGGTCCACGTGTCTAATATTTTAGGGTCGACGTTTCAACGTGTCAAACTTTGTATCGTACCACAGAAGAGTGGAAGAGAGTTTCCGAAATTTAAAGGCACCCAAAATATTTAACACGTCGATCATGTACAGCTTAACCTATGAGACTATCTCACCGGAAATTGTATTGGCGATGCATCGCTGTGTTCCTAGGAAAGACACTTTACGCTTGTTTTCCATTGGGGCGAAGCAGCCCACCCGTTGCAATGACCCAGCCTGAAGAAAGAATTGCAAACAGAACCCAAAAAAGTGCTCTGCGTTAGTGTGATTCGACAGACGTGGAGTGCCTGATTTATACAAAAGAACCGGAAATTTTTATCTACTTTTTTATTAGTTCTAATCCAAACCTGACCTAGACTCAAATCCTTACTCTAAAACTGACCCCAAACCTGACCCTAACCCAAACCCTAATTCAAACTTGAATCTGAAGCCTTAAAAAAGTAAACAAAAAATGCGGGATGCATATTCCTCATTTTTGTTTCATTCTCCAAAACTTAAAATTTTTTGGTAAAATAGTCGATCCCAAAAACATTTCAAGCCATTGCTAATTGCAAATTCTGATCGTTACTTAAAACAGCAAAAAGTATGAAAGTTGTGTCAATAGATCTCAAACAAAGTAGCCTCACTGCGAGCCGGATTTAACAAAAAAAGCCAGAGATTCGATTCCTGTGACAAGGTCAAATTTGAAGTAATCGGCCTCCACCACAGCAGATTTTCATACACAATAATAAATTTACATGTGCACTGTTTTTTGAGCGAGTGTTTTGCTCTTTTGATTTTGTTTGTTGTTGTTGTTTTGAGATTGGAACCACAGCGTCAAACAATTACTTACATGCAAGTAAATTAATATGCAGACATAACGGCTGGATAATCAAGCGGTAAAGTGATCGTCTAAGATTCAGACCTCAGCTGGTCAAGTCAGGCGTAGTGTTGCCAATGGTTCGCCACCGCTACTATATTTCTTTGAGTTGGTCACGTAAAATGCGTTGAGACGAGCCCAACCAACGTTTTACAGGCTTCGTCTTAATATTGCAAGCATAGCGAAGAATTGATTGGTTCCGGCCATATTTATATAATTGGCAAATATCAAAATTTTAGTGATGTTATAAGCATGGGCGTCGGCAAGGGGGGGCAGGGGGTCATGACCACCTCCCTGGATTTTCACACACTCTCTCCTAAACCTCCCAAATTTCAAAAATGTTTCTATTTGTAGGAGTTAATAGTAGCTCTATTCTTATTGTCCCCCTGACAAACTTTCAGCCGACGCCATAAGCGTAGCCAGGGGAGGTTCAGGGGCCCGCCCCCAATCGAAATGCTGCTAATGATAAAAATGTGACAAAAAATACTTGTTTCTTCAGTTTCAGCTTCTTTTATCATATTCGCGTTCAATAGTACACGCGTACAACAATATATAATTAACAATAATATCAACAACTAGGGGGCGAAGGCCCCTCTCAATTCAACGTTTGCCAACCAATGTATAACTCAGGTGAAGTTAAGGATTTTTGTCTTAAAAGTTGCTACCTTAGGCCCTTATTTAATCTTTTTATGAACGTAATACAATTACCAAGGCCGAATTTACCTTAGGGCAGAGTGCGGGGGGCCCCACGCTCAGAAGGCAAGATTTTTTTTTGTCTCTTGGCAGGAAGATGTCGCGATAATCCCCAAAGTACCAGGGGCTCCGCGCAATGTCAATTCGGCCCGGGAATAACATGGTTGGCAGGCGTAACCATCTATTGTATCGTTTTTCAATAATAATTCACCTTCCACCTCGCCAGTTTTTACGCGACAAAATGCTTTTGAAAAATAAATTAACTAGGGAAAATGCACATTGAACTTATTATTGAATATGAATTGAGGGGGCCTGGGCCCCCTGGCCGTACATGTACTCCTATAATTGGTTAATTTCATGATAAAACAAAAATCTCTCAGGAAAATCTTCGAGTGGATTATTCACTGCTAAAATATTGCACGAGGCAATGCACCTTACTTCTCCCTACATGCAAATCAAAAACAAAATTTATCATCAAAATGCAAGATTTTAAACGTGTTTTGGACTAAAATTGCCAGTAAAAGGAGGATTGAACAATTTAATTTTTTCCAATTGGCTTTCAAATGTTAAAAATCAAGTTCTTTCATATGGCTCTGAACACCTGCGAAATGTGATCCAATGACATTGAAATATCTTTTTTCCTCATAATTACAAAAAATCGCCCAGCACCTTACAAAACAAAAAAGCGCCAACAAAAACCCCCATAGCCTCCAGCGGCTGGGTGCTCCGCCCCCAGATTCCCGTCTGCGATGCGTTTGAGTTACACTAGTTTACTCAACGCGTTTCTCAAGTTAGACATTTGCACTTTTTAACTACTGGTTTAAGCCTTTAGTCTTTAGCAAAATCTTGCTTAAGTACCAAACACAGGCCACGGCTTCTGATCTTTCATTCTAGAATATCTTAGCCCCACAAAAATTTCCTCTTTTGAAAATTTCTGATGACGACATTGCATGTGATTGTGGTTTGAGCCCCCCCTCAATTAAAATTCCTGGCTACGCCTATGGCCGACGTCCTTGGTTATAAGGGATTTTTATCAAAGAAAATTAACCGCAAGTTCTGCTCAATGCAGCAGCCAAAAAAATTATGTTTCGATAAACAAAATTTGCTCTAATTTTTTGCGCCGTCACTTTGGCTTTGTGTCCCTTTACTGTTTAGTTTAACTTGCTTTGGCTACGGTATTGATGGAGATGGAACTGGATATTCAACTTGTTGAATAACGAGAGTAAACTGACTACTATAAAAAATTCCTTTACACGTCTCCTTTTCTGAACTAGTTCTTGGTTCTTGATTTCTGTTTTTTTAAACAGATCGAAACATGTCGCCAAAAAATCGGGTTATCAAAGTGTGTAGACCTAATAACAAATGGATGTGTAGGGACTTATCTCTCAGGGTCAGATTACCCAGCACATTCCATCTACTCTTTGACAAAATCATGAGCTTTACAACCAAAAATAAAATATTTTTCACACTGTCTGTGTCCTGAATCACATTTGCGTTACAAGCTGCCCTAATCCACAGGGAAACGTTTGAAATCTGGCGTCAAAATTAAACGTCACAATCCCAGACACCGCAGAAAGCTTATTCTGTAGCTCTCTTATAGAATGGAGTAAAATCCAAACAAAGCTACCGAGTTTCTATTGTCTCGACTTCTTTCAACAATTGTGCCGGTTTCGTGACGTCACAATCTTTTCCTTCCAATAAGTACAATGTTTTTAATCTTTACCCTGTTTCAAATGATTTTAGATCAAACCCACTACAATCTCAGTTTTAACTTTAGCATTTATTATCAAAAAAATCGTTTAAAAATTGAAAATGCACCTCACCCTTCAACCGTGTATTCCTTGTTTACGAAGAATCTTCACCGTCCTCAATAGTTTCAAGAGTTCAACAACTGTAACTTTGTTGCTTGTGGTGGTGTTTCAAGTGGGCAATAAACAAATAGTGGCTTTCTCAAGAAAATATTTCAGCGACAATGAAAGCACATTAAACAGTTATTCGTTCATAATCACGTTATTTCAAAAGGTAAATTCCGATACGTAAATATAGACTATCACCAGTTTCTTCTGACTCTGTCCTCGTGAGCTGGTTTCAGTCGCCTGAATGGTCAGGGTGGTTTTCCATGGTCCGGTTACTGGTTCCGCAAGATAGAGCAAGCCTTAAAAAAGACAGATTTGCACGAGTTATTATCAGTTGCCAATAATCAATCGAGTTCGTAAACATGATGACAATTCAAGTCTTTTTGAGATTTTATTTTAAACTAATCCCTAATTTCCGCAAATTACTTTCGGGCTACACCGGACGTCAGGTCGCGAGGACGATCAAATTTTTAATTTGTTTTAAACAAAAACTCGGTCCGCCGGCGTGCTTGCTTTCTACCGCACTATCACACGACTCACGAGCTCGACTAAACTTGTTTCGTTAATTTCAATTATGGAGAAGCACAGCCCGATAAAGCCAGTTCTACAGCACTGTACATGACTTGGCAATACCTTGACGATAGACTTATCAGTTCAAATCAAATTTATCTTTCTACTTTACTGTATTACGCCGAAACGTGTAATGAGTTTGTGGGGCTCAGCTTCGCATCATTGCGACCGGGCAGCCCAGAGTTGTAAGTCGGGCCTGACTTTTCGGGTCGGGTTCGGGCCTGACTTTTCGGGTCGGGTTCGGGCCTGACCTAGTCGGTCCGTTTACAATACTGGGGCAGCCAGCCTCATTCAAAAAAATGTCATAGTGGTGGCGAGCTGTTGACAACATTGTGTCCGATTTGACCGGCCCGAGATTTGAACCTCAGACCTTCCGTTCCAGAGACGAACGCGTTACCCACGACCAACTGACCGGTCTAGATCCAGTATTTTTAACAGTTGATAAGTTTTATTTCACAGGAAAATTTTTTTTACGTTTCCATTAATTTCAACAAACTCCAACACAAATCCTAATTCTTAAAATAAACTAATTTACATCTACAGTAAGCAAAACTCAAGCCCAAACTCAAACTTAAATATTCACCTTAAAAGTGCAAAAAATGGAAGAATTGCAAATGACTTATCGTCAATTTAAAGACTCTTACTCTCTTTGACTTGAAATTTTCAGGTTTGTTCTTGTGTGCTTATAAACCAGGCACTCTGCGTCTGTCTAACCACAGCAAAGCAGAGGACTCTTTCTGGGTTTTGTTTGCAAGTCTTTCATCAGATTGGGCCTCCACTGAGGCAAGCTGCTTGGTCCCAATCACAATTAAGCGAAAAGTGTCTTTCAGAAGAGCAAAATGACGCACTGCCAGTTTGGGAGTCGAACCAGCAATCAGTAACCTTTCAAATATTAGCCGACGCTCTGTCAGTTTTGAGCTAACGCCGTCGCTTTTCGGTAAAATTTCCGGTAACGTAGTCACTCACTAAATCTTTTTAACGATTCCAACCTGGAAAAACTTGATCTGAAAGTACTTTTGTTCTTTCAACTAAAAAATTGTTATGTCATAATACTCACCAACTTTGTTGTCATTGGTCAGTAAAAACTTTCCCGCGTCGTTTCCGTTTAGAAGTGTTGTGGTAAAAAGAAGAGAGGTTGGATTCTTGAAACAAAAATTTCGTATGTGGATTAGGCTTAACATTGAAAGTTTACGGAAATATCTGGATACGATGGTGAAATCAGTGTCAAATCTTTCTTGAAATGTGTTCAGGGAATTTTCAGTCTACGTTTCTTTGCCTCTCTCTTTTAATTGAAATAGCGAGGAACTTTCATCGCGCAATGGTGCTCACGAACCATGTAAGTAAGTAAGTATTTATTTTTCGTCACCATTCACAATAGAGCACACAAATTTTAAAAAATTTAAAAAAAAACACGCAATCTAGTCAGTTATACTGTATAAAGAAGCGAATGGAGACTGGGAAGCTGCGAAGGGACCTCCTCGGTCATCGAGTCAAGCAGCCACCCGTTTTGTTTGAGAATAACATATCCACTAATAATTCAAACTGATTCGCAACCGGGTAAAACAAAAAACTGGCAATTATAAAAATCATGTAAATTAAATTTTTTTTTTTTTCGTACGTTTGCATTAAATGAGTTTTGTATTTTTTTTTTAAAGTAGAGAATGGGAGGTTTTGAATTTTAAGGGGTATAGAGTTCCATATTTTTACTCCTTGATAATTGATACTTCGTTATAAACTGTTGGTGTTATAGCTAGAAATATAAAGACTGTGACGGCTGCCTGAAGATCTTTTTGTACGACCAGAGATTTCACTAACCTTAACAAAAAAGTCAGAAAAAAGTTTGAAGAAGGGTATTGTGCATAAATCTATAAACAAATTTAGCAGTTTCAAGTTTATATAAGTCTGGAAGTTTCAAAATGTTCAATTTCGAATAACAAAGCGTTACTCTATCCAGATAATTCCTCCCACCAATTAGCTTAACAGCTTTATTTTGTATTGAGTTTAATTTTTTTAGATAAGAAGGAAAAGTTGATCCCCAAACAACTAGACCGTACAATAAGTGAGAATGCACCGTAGAATAATATAATTTTAGAAGGGCATTTTGTGGCAGGATTGGTTTCAATTTATACAGTATTCCCAGAGATATAGAAAGTTTATTTTCAATTCCTTCTAGGTGAAAACGGAAATTTAGATTCAAGTAAATTAGGATACCTAATTACTTGACACAGTTTTCGGCCTTGATGAAGGTGTCATCAAGTTTTACAACGAAGTCAGTGCTAGTTTTATTTAATTTAGGACGGATTAAAAGAACATGGCAATTTGTGGATTGATAGTTAATTTATTGGATTTACATCAGTCAATTAAGCAAGATGCTTACTAATTGAGGTTACTTTGGAGAGTAGAGAAATTTGAATGTTTAAGAGTTAGACAAGTGTCATCAGCAAAAAGGGTTGGAGTACGCAATACAGCGTTAGGCAAATCATAAACATAGAGTAGAAAAACTAAAGGACCAAGCAATGATCACTGAGGTACTCCAAAAGTATTGGACTGTAACTCTGAATTGACACCATCTAGTGAGACGAATTGCTTTCTTTTTAAGAAAGAATTTATCTTTTTAAGAAAGAAAACCGTATTGTTGTGGGATCAAGATTTTGTGTTTATTCAAAAAAGGGAGAATGCGTTGGTGTACCATTTTTTTCAATATTTTTGAGAAACAATTTAAAATTGATATAGGTCTAAAATTGTTTGGGTAATCCTTTTCTCCATTTTTATGAATAGGAACAATTTTGGCAATTTTACAAATGTCGGCAAAGATTCCGTGAGTAAAGACGAAATCAAAAAAAGATCTTAGGTGAGGAGCTTAGGTAGGAGCAGCAATTTTTAAGAAATAAGCAGGAATGTTATAATGACCAACAGCCTTCTTCACGTTAAGAGAACCAAAGCAGTTGATAATTTCATTTGAGGTGGGTTGTTCCAGATACATAGTGTATGAAACACTATTTCTTAGGTACGCGGTGTATTTAATAGAATGATTAGAAGAAGATTTTTTTGTTAATTCTTTGCCGATTGAGCAGAAGAACTCATTGAATCGATTAGCTTTTTGAAGTGAATCAGCGGGATCGCAAGCTTGACCAATCTGCACGTTTTGAAAGGACTTGTTTGGTTGAAGCGATTTAAGAATTTCCCAAGTTTTCTTGGGATTTCCACTATGATTTTGCAGTTCACTTTCGAAATAGTTTCTTTTTACTCGGGTTTTCATTTTAGTTAATTTGTTCGAAAAGCGCTTGTATAATTTCTTCTGTGCCGAAATTTCATTTAAAAAATGCGTTTTGTCCATTTTACGTTTGTCTTTAATTGCATTTAACAATTCATGACTTAGCCAAGGTTTTTTTATGTAGTTTTTTCTGCTTTTGAGAAACCTTTTTTAGAGGAGCATTCTTGTCAATTGTAGAATCAAATGGTTAAATCTGTTGAATATATAGTTAGCAAGGGTAATTGGATAAAAAAAATCATTTAAAGAAATATTGAGCTCATCATTGAATTGATTGGAATCAAATTTTGATTTATCTCTATAAAAAGTGACAGTGCTACCCGCTTTTTTACGAGTCTGTTTTAAATTGACTAGACACAATACAGGGTCAGGCGCGTAGCCAGAAATTCGCAATGGGGGGGCTGTTTTGGGGGTCTGGGGGCAAAGCCCCCAGCCGCCGGAGGCTGGGGGTTTAGGGGCAGAGCCCCCAGCCTCCGGAGGCACGGGGGTGTGGGGGCGGAGCCCACAGCGCTCAAAAATTTGGCATTTTTTTGCAAAAATAACTTCATTTTAGGGCTATTTTGATTAAAAAATAATGCTTTCAAAACGTGGCTTAGAAATTGGCAGTGCAAACATGATTAAACTGGTGGCATAAATGGGCTATTTGGGAGGTGGCTAATGGTAAAATGTTAGTTCTCTTGTTTAGATGCTGGTAAATTATAAAATCGAATACTTCAATAAAACTCACACGGAGTAATCTATTTGGTATACAGTTTACAGAGAAAAATAATTGGGGGGGGCTAATGAAAAGAGATTTGAAAGAAATGATTGGTAATTAACTAATCTGAATAGCACCCCCTCCCCTATTCCTTAGTTTATAGTATATTTGTTGATGACACCTACGTGTAGCATTTTTACGCTTGCGATCAAATTTGATTGATTATTTTTTACCATTTTTCAAAGTTTTCATTTATTTGTTGGTTTTATTTTTCACAAATTAGCCCCCCCCCCCCACCCTGAATATATGTTTCAAAAGATGTTTTAAATCACTATTTAGTCCACTCCAGTGCATAAAACAATCTCAAAAGTGCTAAAAACGTAGAGTTTTTCTCATTCTGCATTTTGGTCGACATGTCAATGGGGGGAGCTATAGCCCCCCCCCCCCCGCCCCCTTCTCTGGCTACGCTACTGTATAGGGTGGTGGTCACTAATTTCATTTGTTTTAACAATACCCGGAATAATAAAATGTTCATAATCATTGGTTAATATATGATCAATAATTGTTGCCGAATTATCCGATACTCTTGTAGGTTTGGTTATCGATGGGAGGACGCCGCATGACAGCAACATGTTTAGGAATCTTATAGTGACATGGGTTCGTTCAATTGTAGATGTATTGATATTTAAATCTCCTAAAATATAATAATTTGAAAGTTAATGATCGCTCTACACCAATGATTCTCAACCGAGGCTAGAGCCGCATGCGGTTCTCATTTTTCCTTCCTACGGCTCTTATTAACTTTTTGAAAATTAATCATTTTCTACTCCAAATGGTTTTCAACAATAAGTTATCGAAAATTTATCGATGTTTGAATCATTTTTTATTAAAAGTAAAACCATTGCTATATGGCACTGATGCAATAAAGTCCCTCGTATTTACCAACATTTTTTCGAATAAAAGATTAAACCGTTTACTGTGTATTGGCTCCCAATTGGGATATCTGTTAATATTATTTGAAAAAAAAGAGGGGCTGAGATCTAGCTCCTCAATAGCATGCAATCCAACACAATCAATAGCACCCCCAATCAACTGGCCATAACGTGTTTATCGACATTGCCCAAGGGGTTACGTGCTGATGACGTGCTATATAATTTTATCCGGTCGGCCCCTCTCTCCATTTACTTTTTTGGTTTTGGTTGATCATAGGTTTTTTGTCAAGTTGTTGAGGTTAATTTTTTTTTCAATAGTTGGCTACTTTAGTTGTCAGGAATGCTTTGTAGTAGATTATATCAAAGATGACCGATATTTTGACTCATGCCAGGCCAACCCTAGTAATGGCTGACAGAAAGACACTTTCATTGCTAACTCTAAAGAAAAACTGAATGGACTTTGGAAATTAGAACAACCCGAATTTTTCAATATTAGCAAAACTCTTTTGGAAACTAAGAAAACTCAAGTTATTCAGGATAGTGCTTAAGAAAAATTGAAATAGTCTATAGTCTACTTTTGAATGCAAATTTTCCTAGTTTTATGGTCAGTCGGTGGCAGTTGTGTAACCAAGGATGCTAGAGGAGTTAAAAAGTACCTGCCCTTTTTGCCAAGTCACTTCGAAAATTTAGCCCAAATATGTATGCTTCTAAACGTCTTTTTTAGTTGACCAGAAAGCAAGGGGATAGGGTAAGCCAAAGGGGATATGGAAATTAATTCTGTTGAGAGGCTTCCAAATCTTTTGTTTGCTTTTCCTCCTGTACCCGGACAGAGTCTGTTGCTAACCATCGGAAGATGCACACACTCTTCGTACTTTGAATTCAAAGATATCTGCAAATCTCACTCATTAGTTCTTTCCAATGTCTCTGCAAACGAGTGAAATGTCATCCAACTGATGTTGAAATGACTATTTTTTTTTCGAAAATTACCAAACTTTCCAGACCTCTATTTGAGAGACACATACAAAATTAATATTGGGTCCAAGCCCGCCAACACCCTTATGAAAAATTTTGGGAGCGCAACCTAGAAGGTATGCAAAATGTGTTGAATTGCATGCAACTGAAAAGCTTAAGTTTTGTAACCCTTAATTTCATTCATCGGTTTACCTAAATTGATAGTAGACTTGCCTTCGATTCCTTAAAATTACATATGACCATAAAGTTTTTTTGCCCCTCACCAATCAACTTTTGCCATTTTTATGACGTCATAAATACTTTGAATATTATTTCAGCATTTGTTAACGAGTACCGGGTTTCCTTTTTAACTTGCGTTGCATGCGGCTCTTAACAATCTTGAGGTTTAAAATTTGGCTCTGCTACTAAAAAAGATTGAGAACCACTGCTCTAAGTGCAATTTTGTGAGACAATTTTGCAAGGTTCCCTGCTACACATCTCGATTTCTTTGGCACAGTCTCAATTTTTAGGCCGTGTTTAGTTCGGTTAACCATTTTTGTCCGGAAATTTTAGATCGAAAACAAGTATTTATTCAATTGCAAAAAATTGAAATAACTAACTGGCATTGACGCTGAATTTAATCTTGATATTTTGAGCAGAAATTTGAGATTTAATATATTAGGGAAAACGAATTAATTTTTAGCATTAGCTTTATTCCTAAGAATGTAAGTTTACAGAGGAGGGTAGGGGGTGAAATGCCAATCGGTTTCCAGGGGTACCAGGGGGAGTTTGTGCTTTTCTGTTTCGGGCAAGTCTAAATTCTGAAGGCCAAATAATGTTTTGCAGTGACGAAAAAAGTTTCGTTTTTTATCGAAAATCACGTAAATGTCAAAACTAAACGTGGGATCGTGGGCACTGGACAGTTGCACACGTTTTTATTTCCCTCTTGTTTTCACAAAACCAATAATAAGCCTGTACCTGATACTGTTCACATTTTGTATGAAAACTAGTAAAATGAGTGTGGGGAAATGTAAGATTACACTAAAACCTGAATTTTTTTCTCAGCTGCAGTCGTCCTACTTCACAGTAGGTTAGCTGAATTCTTTATTTTGCATTTATAAGATTGTTTTTTTCTTTTTTTTCACCAAAAGACAACAAAATTTTCTCACCAGCGGTGAGAATTTGTCCCAGTACCCCACAAAAGCATTATATTTGGAATTACCAATCTTTAGATTTGGGTGGTAAAAGTTGGTGTAGTTATATTATATTGATATCAAAAGTACAAACTTCAAATCAAGTTTTTTCACAATATCACAGTAACCTATAGCAGTTAAACGAATCAAGGTTGAAGAGCAAAGTTTGCTCTAATTTCGAGCCTTCTCATGTTGGCCTTGTCACCTCACTACAGTTGCTGTGGCAACGGCACTACCTCCACGCCGGCCCGATTTTCTAATTCGAAAAAATGGCAAGCCTAGCAATACACCAGCAGATAAGTACTCGAGTAAAGACCCAAACGTTTTCTTTTCGCGTTCTCACTACTCGGACTGGAGATCTCCTAATCTAACTTCGCACAAAAACGAAGGGCATGCGCTACGCCGGAAATCATTCGTAGCCTAAGAGCGTCGAAACCTGCAGTAGCACTAGCTGATCTCATGCGAAAAAGTGATTGATCATCCTAAAACTTAAAAAGAGTCGGAAAATTCTTGCTACTGTATAAGCATATTACTTGCAAATGCAGTAATGTAGTGTCCAGAAAACAATAACCAGCGCTAATCAGAGGTGAAGTAGGAAGTGCTGATGAAAATCGAGGAAAAGTTGGTGAGGCGTGAAACAAGAAGCTCAATTGCAACTTAATGAGTTGGAGAAGAATGAACATGGCGTTATTAACAAAATTTGGGTTGCTGCTTGACTAGATGACCATAAGGTCTTTTCGCGACCTCCCCGTCATTAATAACTTTGATCCAATTTTAGTGTTAGCGTTATGTTTTAGTGTGTTTGTTATTGGATAACAAAATAAACCGCTCGTTCGTTCAAGTATACAATTTGTCGATCAAACGATTACGCGCATTGCGCTGAACGGGCGCAGTTGGAATTGAACTCGCATTACTGAGCTCACTGATTTGCAAAATTGCGCACCTCTAACAAAAACTTGATGATTTTCAGTAAATTATTGCAGTGTTTCCACACAAAAATGCAGTTCAAATGGATGCAGTCATGCGTGACCAACCTTTTTCAAGCGAAGCAGCAGCTCAGGAGACTTGATGACTTCAATGGTAGGTAAGCTAACGTGGAGGTACGAATAGAGCTTGACTTGTGACGCACACGCGTTGCCGGAGCAACGTCGCCGGTTCCAACATTTCATTATTGAGTTGTGACTTAAAAGATGTTTTTATTACGGAACAAACATGCGAGAATGGAATGAAATAAATAAGCTACACTGCTGTTGTGTAATAAAGCATTGAAGACTCGGGTTGACGTGCAAACACAGATATGCTGAGAAAACTTGCGGCGCGAACACCTCGTAAATGCGCACAAAAACTTTACAAATCAAAACATGCGCACAAAATCGAACTTATTTCGTAAACATGCGCGTAACTTTGCAACTATGCTCGTAAAACATGCGCTTAAAGTAAATGCACGAAACGTACAGAAAGATTAACACAAGTGCGAAATGTCAGAGCGCCAAACTACACATGCGCCGTTTTGGTGCGCGTGGCACTGCGCCAGGAGGGTTTCGCCATAAGACTGAATCAGCGGCAAGAAAAGAAGAACTAAAATTCAAAACTAGAAACGTAAACGAATATGCGTGAGATGTAGGTCGCCCAGCGGCGCTTACGGTAAAGTTTGAGCGTCAGGTCTAATGTGTAGTCGCGCGGTCCGTATAGGCGTCGTGTAGTTGAGACGACACCAGTTAGACGCTTCTTCTGTTTATTCTTGCTCACTCGAAACGCCCCGTCCTCGTTTCCCTCAGTAAGTAGGAAGTAGTAGCGGTCGCTGGGGTGGAAGATTGTCACCCCTAACCGAAAGAGGGTTTTGTCCTTCGGAGCCCCATTGAGCAGCGACACGTTGTGGTAAGATATCTGTCGCGGCAGCTTGATGCAGGTCCTCTTATCCTTCGCTTTGCGGCACGGCTGTCTCAAACACCGCCTATGATGTCATCGTGCGAACAGGCAACATGCAAAACAACAAACCAGTGTCACTCCTCGTGCAAGTGCGGAGTACAAATACGGAGTTGGAATTCGAACCCGGAATATTAGAAAGTCGTGAATTCACCTGCCTTGTGCTGGATTGTGTTTCAGTGGGGGTGAAAGGTGGCTTAGTTATTTGCAACCGCAAAGCAGAAGCCTAACTTAAACGAAAAATCTACGGATACATTTTGTGCTTATGTGGCAAATGCAGTCGTAATTAATCGCATAAAATATAAAAAAGCTACTATGGATTGTAACCTTGGCGTACTATAATAATTGTAACTATACGGATACAAAATTTGATATACTTCCGGGTCATACTGTGTTTTTTCATGTTAGCAACGCGGATTAGGAAATACACAAAGTAGTTAATGCTACGTTCAAAGAAAAACAAATGAATCAGCAAATAACCGGTCTCGATATGATCAAAAACTCATTACACTCCGTGCCATCTACACCCAACACTTACCGGTTGACCAGTTTTGCGTAGTGTTCCGGGCAATCAAGGGCTACGCAGCGATAGCCCCCTCTAGTGTTGAAACAAGTCTCTGTCGATGTGCAGTTGTCGAGATTTAACGAACATTCGTCAATGTCTAAACACAGAAGTTAAGTTCAGCTAACTGTTTCAAGGTGAAGTTTATGAGATAGTTTAGTTTGTATCAACGATGTTATAAAAAAAGATACAACTTAACGTAGGATGTCCAGGACTTGCTTTTCTATCCAAACTCAACGCAAATAATTTAAAAAATAATTGAAACATATTTTTGACTTTCTTCCCATTGATTAAACAACAATAAAATATTGGTTGACGCCAAGCAACGTTAAAATAGTACTCAACCTGTGAGATAAAGTAAACACTATTAAAAGCACCGACATTTCGGCAATCTAAAACTTCCTCCCTACCTTATAAAACTATCAAACACAGTTTTTGAGCTTTTATCTCCTCATAGTGGCTTCGATCAAGGCGTAAATTAACACGGCAAGAAATGTAACGTCTATCAATAAACTAATAGGAAATGGAATCAACTCATGAGCGGTATCAGATTCGTCCAAAAGGATAGCGCCATCGTAGACTCTTTGTTTAGTCTATGGCGCGACCGTTGCTTTCTTGTGACAGAAGAATAACAATGCATTAATCAATTAATCAAGAACAGTACAGTAATCTCACATGCTAGCCAATAGCTAAGCGGACATTAAAATCAAACTTTGGAGTTGAAAGACTGCAACCACCCTCACGCTTATGAAAGTCACTGATTCTGCGGGCAAAATCAATTCAAATTCAGTGAATGACAAAGTATTTTTTTGATTACAGACCAGGCCTACCTTGGCAAGTTCTCCCGTATCTGTGCGTGGTATAGCCAGGTGGGCAGGAGCAGTGAAAGCTGCCAGGGCTGTTCTCACACTGGTACTGGCAGTCTTGACCAATAGCAAGCGCGCATTCGTTGACGTCTGAAAATAATTTTCATACGTTACTGACGGTTTTCGCTTGTGACGGCGTCTGAGCATAATTAAGCATCAATTTATTATGTAGTTTAAACTAATCAACTGAAGTCTTATAAAAGCAATAAAGCAATTCACACTACAATGCCATACAACAGTTCTAGAAGCATTTCCATTCACCATCGGGAATCAGAAACGCTCGAATTGCCAAATGTCAGCAACAAATTTTTGGCGTGAAAATCTGCCTTAGCAATTCAACATTGCTCCACCAAACATTTCGCTTTTCTAGCTTAATCGTCAATCTTTTTGTTATGGATTTAGATTCGAACCCAAAATGTATGTGTTTTCTGATTTCGTTCACGCAACTTATAACGCATCAGAACAGACTAAGCGATTGAAGCAGGATATGCTTTAAAGAGATACTGTTCGAAATTGGTTTTTTTGAAGAAATGAGAACTACTTGAGGTAATAAAGAGGTGCCCCAAATATTTTTCACCAATCCTCTTTATTCGAGAAAAAACTATTTACTCCTAAACTCTTTACTCCTCAGCTTAGATGGTTTGGTCATGTAAGCAGAATGCCTCAGGAAAGACTCCCCAAACAAGCTTTACTTGCCAAAGCATATGGGAGAAGACCAGACGGACGACCTAGAACTAGATGGACCGATTACATTGAAGATCTTGGATGGAATCGCTTGGGACTTCATCCAAGCGAAATGATGAAGGTGATGGAAGACCGTGAGGTGTGGCAACTTAATCTCGAGCTGCTGCCCCCGCAACCCTCACGGAAAAGCAGGCAATGAAGAAAGAAGAAAAAGACTATTTACTCCGTTTGACTCCGTATAAATTTGCGACGTCACAGCAGGCAAGAGTTTACAAAAATTTTTTGCTGAGTAAGGAATGCGATGTTCGAAGAGAAAGGTAAAAGGATTCTGCTTTAGACAGAAATTCTAATCCAAAATAAGTTCATCGGTGGCATTATACGAGTAATATGATCTGTTGTATCAAAGTTAAACCGGCTTTAGAGATGTTTTTAACCTATGAATGATATAAAATTTGACGCCAAAAACGATCATACTTTAAATCAGGTCTGGTAGTTTATGTATGCAGGTACCAATAGCACTAGCCAAGTTTTTAGATTTGGTTAGGCTATTTACTGCAACTAGTTTGTAAGATGTGGATATTAGATTAGGTTTACTGTACTATTGCGCTAGTTTCTTATTATAGCTCTGAGAATAGCCTACGCTGAGTACCGATTTAATGTACCGGTACCTATTCTGCTATTTTATAAAATTGCTTTTGTTGCTGGTTGTACAATACCGGTAACGGAACTTCCCATAGCTTAGTGAAAAAAAAAGTTGGCAAGAATAGGACTGGTAGATCAGGTTGGTGTTGTTTTAGGGCTGATAGCAGACAGGAGCTTACAGTAGGATTATTTAATTTGGAATTCCTGCAGGCATAGGCTATTAGACCTGATCTACAATATGACCGTTTTTGGCTTCAAATTTTATATCATTCATAGGCTAAAAACATAACCAAGCTGGTTGGTCGAGCGGTAACGCATTCGTCTCCGGAGCGGAGGTCTGAGATTCAAATCTCGGGCAGGTCAAATCGGACACAGTGTTGCCAACGGCTCACCACCGCTACGACATTTCTTCGAAAGAACCTGTGTTGCCCAGGCGCAATGATGCGGAGATGGGCCCCGCCAACTCGTCACATGCTTCGGCGTATTACAGCGAGTAATAATGAAAGATTTGATTTTGATTTGTATAATGCCACCAATTTAATTTGAATTAGAATCGCTGTCCAAAGCAGAATCCTTTCACTTTTCTCCTAGAACATCGCATTCGTTAGTCAGCGAAAATTTTTGGCAAACTCATGCCTGTTGTGACGTCGCAAATTGGCACGGAGTCAAACGGAGTAAATAGTATTTTCGCGAATAAGGGGAATTGGGGAGAAATATTTGGGGCACCCCTTTATTACCTGAAGCAGTTCTCTTTTCTTCAATAAAACCGATTTCGAGCTGTATCTTTTTAATGTTCAACTTGTAAAAAAAAACGAAAGTCAATTCCAGCACTTTACAATTGCCGTAAAAAAAAACCGAAAAAAACGGGAATGAACAAAACGCCGCATGATAACTGCAAAGGCTTATTTCGCCGATTTGAATCTTCAAAGCCTAGCTTACACTGTGCTTCAAGTTCGAGTTTGCGCAGGCTCACTTTTTCTTTATTTTATGTAATTTAAAGTTTCACGAAGTTCGGCCAGGCGCAGTCTCTGAACTTGGGCAAATTTTGGAATGAGCTCGCAAACCTTTTCTCTTGGGAGCGATTATCTACGTTTTCGCTTGGCGTTGAATTTAATTGCAAAAATGTTGAATCTTGACTAGTGGTTGGCAAAAATGTTCTTTAATTTTAACACTTTGAGCTTTGCGTTCAAGCGTAAGCACGGCAAACACACAAAAGCCTCGCGCATAGTGTAGACGGGCTTTAATCGTCACAAAGAGTCTTCTTGTCAATGTAATTAATTTTCTAACCTTGGCACGTTGAGCTTCCTTCAAGTAACCTCTCATAACCTCTGAGGCAGTCGCAATGGAAGGACCCGTGAGTGTTGACACACTCTCCACCTTCCCCACATAGATCCGGGGTTTGCTCGCACTCGTCAATATCTGCGCAAAAACATCGATCGTTGTATCGTGCATTAACTTGGTAGTTTAATGCATTTCAAATGTTAATAAGAAAAAATCCTTAGCGGTTTTTTATCCTTTCAATTCAGGAAAAATTTCGAGGAATTGAAGAGAGCTGTTTTTTTGTTTTCTAATATACACCACACATCAAATCGTTGGTGTACGATACCGGTATAACAACGGATAACTTCTTTACCTTTTGCTTTTCCATAACACCAGGCATACAATAATCATTCCTCGTAAACCTGAAGAATAGAGCAGACTGTGAGCAGATGAAACCTTTTTTAAATCAATTGTCCATTACCAATTGAACTTTAAGTTGTGTTTTGATATGACGTAACGTTTTTCGCCTAATTCCAAACATGATGCTTCAATGCATCGCATCACTCACCGGTGCAGCTTCTCTGGTTCTGGCTGGGTCGGGTACCAAGTTCACACACCAGGGGGTCTTCACATCGGAAACTTCCCACGTCGTTGATGCAGGTCGACCCGTCCGCACAGGTGTGGCTGCCTCGCGAACACTCATCAACATCTGCCGAGAAAAATTCATCAAACATACGTTAATTAATGTTCATAAATTAAGGAATCTGCACCAGTTTAGTCATATCAAATCGGAAGTGATCTATTTTGAGTTCATTTCACAAATTGGACTAGGCCATCACACAACGAGTAGACAGCTTGACCCATATGAGAAACAAGCTTTGTGACTAGTAAAGGACACAACGACGCTATGGTAGTTCGGGAAGCGAATCGCAAGCCAGCAATCTCCGATTAACTAATTCGAAATCTCTACCGATTCGGCTACATTGACCATAACATACACGAATACAGGGGAAGAGCTAACAATAAGCATCTGCATTAATGTATTGTTTTTGTGATTTATCGACATGTAATAACTATACTCACCTACGCACTCAGATCGGTCGGCGTTGGGTTCGAATCCTGGGGTGCACGTGAGTTTAGGGGGCTCGATGCAGTGGAAACTTCCTTCCGTGTTAGTGCAAGTCCACCCCTCCGCGCATGGTGACGTCAGACACTCGTCTACATCTGAAAAACATTAAGAAAATAATATCATTTACTGCGTTTATATGTCCATTGTCCAACATATCTATAAGGGTGAAAGAAGTGTAGAGAACAAACCTTTTTTGTTTATTTAATAAAATGATGTCCTTTCGACGTTATAAAACTGAGTCATAAGTAGAACCCGGAAACACGGTAATAGTTAAGCAGCAATCGGCAATGTGAAGTGACTTCTAAGATCGTCTAGAAAATGAGGCATTGGAGCCACCATTCTGCAAATGGCCTGGCTGCTTCCTCACAAGATCGAAAAGTTTCCATTGCTAAAAAACGGAAAATGGAATGCTGCTAATGCATGAGGAAGTAAAGCAAAAAGAATGACGGTACAAAAGCTATGCTGCGCAGTCCAGGATGTGCCCAGCGAATGAGATTAGAAAAGTTAAATTACATCACTTGCTCGAAGGAAGAATTAAACTCGTGATGCAAGCTTGCGAACATGATTTACCTTCGCAAGTGCTTGCCTCATGATCATACGAGAGCCCCTCTGCGCAGCGACACGTGTAAGAACCGATTGTGTTCTCACAATGAGAGTGCGCCGGACAAGTAAAATCTCCAGCTCTACATTCGTCTATGTCTGAAAACAAGATTGATTTTTGTTGACGACTTGAGATCAATGTTTAACCAAGGAATCTATTTAAAACACATCGGGTACGTAAGTGCTGCGATGAGTGCAACACTTTTAAAGTAAAATCGAAAAACAACGAAACTTTTTCGAAATATTAGATAAAACGGTACTACAGCTTAGTGCGGACAAGAAGGTAAAGGTGTCGTTTTGCGACGACCCTGATAGCATGATCTGGGTTCAACCTTAGTGGTTTTCAACAAACAGCAAATTCAGTGGATAAGAATTCGAAGAAATTTACAAGAACATTAGATCACTGGAACTCCCTAAGCAGGTGCGGAATCGTCCAACAGTTAACGTCTGAAGCTGTCCTCTGACAGAATAAATATACAGTACAGCAACAATAAAAATTTTAAGAGAAAAGTGCTGATGCCACTGAAGACTAACGTTGTTGATCCCACTAGTTCTATCATACTCTTTCCCAGTAATATCACGGGCCGTACAACTCATGCTTACCTATGCACCCTCCTGTGGCATCGGTGAAGTATCCAGCCGCACATAGTTTGGGGACACAGCGGAATGATCCCCGAATGTTGACACAGCTCAATCTCTCTCCACAATTGTGAAGATCCAATGTGCATTCATCGATGTCTAAGAGACAAAACTAATTAGCTGTTTACAAACAACACAAACCGGCTTCATTAATTAGCTGTTTACAAACAACACAAACCGGCTTCATTCTTACAAAGTGTACCCTTGTAGTAACAATCTACCGCTTTTTTTTTTTCTAATGCTAATACAAAACTAAAATTTCACGTTCTCAAGCCTTAGTTATTTATTAAATTATTCTGCTCCAAAGTAACTCCGAATTAACAAATTTTAACCTAGTCATAAGATGTAGCAATTACTTGGTTACAATAGTTACGGCTAGTACGGTAGCTGCTTTCCCGCTAACGCGCTTGGTAAACCACTTGTGATGCAATAATTCAATCATAATGGAATTGAAAGGACTCGGAAAAAATCATTTTGACAGATTTGAATTACCTTGGCGCAACCCATTTTTTAACCCTCCTTTCTTTGAGAACCATATTTTAAGAACCACTGCTTTACTATGTTATGACGCAATAGAATGCGCTAACGTTTTAACACTAGCCAATCGCTTGAGCGTAATCAGCAAGTATTATAAAAACTATGATTTATTTACAAGCAAGTCTTAGGCAATTGACTTACCATCGCAAGTGTTTCGTTCTGTCAGCTCATAACCGGTTCCACAACTAATGAGTCGCTGGCAGTTGAAATTACCCAGAAGGTTGAGACAAAACTGACCTTCTACACAGTCGTGTGTCCCCAATACGCACTCGTTTATATCTGTAATACACACGATACAATTGCGTGTTTTTGTTCATTCATTCATTTCCTGACAGAGAATTGTTCGAGTTCATGCGATGTTTTTCCAAGTTCACTTTTTAAGTCAGGTTCTTCGTTGCAGTGCCGGCTTAATGCTGATTCAAGGCGAAAAAGTGCCAAATTGCAAAAAAAACGTGCAAGTAACACAGTTGGTATCACGATTTGTCACCACAGCAATATCGCCAGCATGAAACCTCTTTCATTGGCACGATTCTTTCCTAATTTGGTACTGTCTTTTTTTCGGCATAACTCAGCAAAAAGCAGGCACCGGAACCAAGAACCACGTTCGAAATGTGGACACTGGACATACATGACATATACAAAAACGCTAACAATGAACCCAAGAAACCTTTCCATGAACTTGTTTGGAGAAACTCAAAAACGAATGAGTTGGCTGTCTGAAAAACTTGCGGATACAAGCATTAATAAGTGATGTTTGGCGCCGGAAATAAAATTCCCTAACCTCTTCTTCAAAAGAGACCGAACAGTGTAAGCTTGATAACGCGATTAATTGCAACTTGGACACCGATAAAACCAAATATTTAGTAGCCACATTCACGTGACTAATATAAATTTAAACACAACTAATCAATCTAACTTGATGGCTATTTAATGTCCAACTTTTCGGCAGTGGCGCCTATAAATATGTCCAAAGAAACGGCGTTTACCTGTCCACAAAAGTGATGTTCATGAGTAACAACGCTGTCACGCGATATGCTAGTTTTATTGGTATCTTGTTTTCTTTTTATATGGCCAAACCCGAAGCTTGTGCGAAATAGTATTTTTTGGCGTCGTAGCCCGCACATCCCTTCACCCTAATTTACACTGGGCGTAAAATTGTAAGCGTATCAGCGTATCCTTAGTTTATTTTAACCAATGGCAGCTTGTACGCTGGTAAACAGGTATGCCCAGCATAATAAACTAAAAATACGCTGCTACGCTCACGATTTTACGCACACTGTATAAACCGGCTTTTACCCATCATCCGTATTTACGACCGGAAATAAGTGAGAATTGTTTTTTATTTTAATCGTTTTGCGTGCTTCTGGCCTAAAGGCTACCAGCTCGGAAGCCTAGGGAAGAGCCACCAGAACGGCGACTACTTAAAACAAGCAATGCGAAAAATTGTCTTCCCACAGGAATCGAACCTGCAGCCTTTGGATTACCGGTCCACTGCTCTACCACTTGAGCTAGAGAAGACGCCTCCTCGCATGCTTAATTTTGGCTATTTAAACTAAATTGCTGGGTTTAAATAGCCAAAATTAAGCATGCGAGGAGGCGTCTTCTCTAGCTCAAGTGGTAGAGCAGTGGACCGGTAATCCAAAGGCTGCAGGTTCGATTCCTGTGGGAAGACAATTTTTCGCATTGCTTGTTTTAAGTAGTCGCCGTTCTGGTGGCTCTTCCCTAGGCTTCCGAGCTGGTAGCCTTTAGGCAAGAAGCACGCAAAACGATTAAAATATTAAAACTCTGGCCTGCAAACGTCAAAAAACATCTTAATTGACTTATTATTACAATTGTTTTTTATGTTAATGCAAAAAAGGTGAAATGCATGCAATAAAAAAACAGCGCATATTCGCGAGGAAATACGATCGGTAAAAGCGCTTCAACATTTAAATAATCATCGTAAAGCGTTTGATCCAACGACGCAACAACGTAACCAGGGTGTGGGCTGCCAGGGTGTGGGCTGAACCCAGATCAAGCGATCAGGGTCGTCGTGAAAACGACGCCCCTGCCCTCTTGGCCAAATTTCAATCATTCACGATCACGTACCCGAACACGTCTTGCCATCGTCCTCCAGCTTGAACCCATCGAGACACTCGCACCTGATTCCTGACTCAGTATCTACACACCGATGCGGGCAGTTGTTGTGTGTCGCACATGTCGCGATTTCGGCTTCTGTAATCAACAACACAAAATCAAACAAATTGCGATAGAAGTATGGGTGGTCGGCGCGTCGTACTGAGCGATAGCGGTTGCCGGGATGTCTCGAATAACTCGATCTGCTAATAGCAGAGCAAACATCTCGCTGCATGAACTTGCAGGAAACCATTACCAATTAGCTGCGCTAAGCTGAAACACTTTCATTCATTCGCTCTGACGTCACTAATTTGTCCGGTGATTGACGTGACGTAACGACAACGTGAACGGAGCTGCTTGTCGACGAAAAAAACTGAGCGTTCGAAGTCTGAACCTAATTTAGACGCTTTGGTCGTAAAGCGACAATGTCAAAGTACGGGACCACTTTGTATTTGATTAGGTGACTAAGCCCCTAGAAGTAATGACAAGTGATTTTATAGGTATTTTTTCATTCAATGCAGCAATTTGTGACCAAATTTGAACAGACGAAATAAACCAGTACCGCACAACATGTGCATGAAAATTCAAAACCGACGGATAAGTCTGAAAAATTTTGCAAACAGCCGCAGATTCATTTATGTTATTTTTATATTACAATTCTCATCAAATTCATACTTTGCAAAACAACAGTTAACAGTTTTCATCAATATAATCGTTTTTGAGCACCTATAATTAACGCGCACCTGTCAGTGCTTAATATTAGGGCTTCAAAAAGTGCTTGCAAACTAAGAGTTAGAGCAAATTTATGTGATGTGCACCAATCTGTAGGTGTAGAGGCCCTTAGCGTCTGGTGGGGGTTGGAGGGGCAATAATGCTCCCTTAATCCTCCGCATAGTTTGAACTTATAAGCAGCTAATATCTAAAAACAACAGCGCTAAATAGGTAACAATAACGATTCTAATTAAAGTCGTAAATGCCACCAATGTTTTGCATCAACTTTCATTCTTGATTTGATTTCCCTAGCGACAACTCGTAAAGTAATGCAGTAGGTTAGTTTAACTAATCCTTAAAACTCGTAAAATACTGGGTGTAAGGCAGTGTTATCTCATATTACATGATGGAATAGCCTCACACTAACATTTTGGTTTCTTCAGAAAGAAACTGCAGCCTACTAGCATTCACACGCAAGTCACGCTACCTCGTTACCGCTGCACTACGTTTACATCAACGAAAAAGGCAACTACTGCATACAATTTTAAAGTAAATTAACAAACTTTGATCGTTCGGCGGAAACAGTAAAAGCTGTAAAGTTTTTAAAAGATGGAGCCATAATCAGGTATCTGGAGATCCAATAGTTTCTAAGTCGCAAACAGTTTGGCATGATTTTGAAACTTTTTAACGCATTTGCAATAATGTAGAGGGCATACAGTATTTCAATCGTGCATCTTGCTAAAAAACTTAGAGCTTCAAAAAACGTGAGTCACTAGAACGACTAGAATACACGAGCAACGTTTACATCACACTAGTCACTACCATAAACAGTCATCACATTATACCTTCTGTAGCAATTGAACTTTGGACCCCTTCATTCGTCGAAGACGGAGTCGGTGACATCATTTCTGCAAAAACTAATGTTAAAACACGGAAACACGTCATCATGAAGTTGATTGGAAGAACTTGAACTTACCATCACCTGACGTTATCCTTCCTTCCCGACAGCACTTTGAATACGCGCTATCGCACGGTTCGCCTGGAAATATACAAGTGTTTATCAATATCAATGTAAAACCAGCTTATAAACTGACGCAATGTCTAGATTGGAAAAAAATAAACAATCAGGTGATTAGAAAAAAATAACCTCTAACATAAGTACAGTAGACATGGCATGCTTTAATAAGGTCAAGTTAAAAGCTTAGCGATTTGACCTAATATGGCAACGTTATGCCTGAGTGCACTCACCTAATATGGTCATGTCGCAGCTGAGTGACAAGCTGTAGGCCTTGAGTCCAAGAGCGCAGCAGTCGCAGCAACTCTGCAAAGAATCAACAAGTGTGTGAATGTGATTCCAGACTGACAAATAAGGCAAGTAATTGGTCATCGAACGGAAACGAAGGAATTAAATGGGTTTCATTGCATCAAAAAATCGCCAAATATTGTCAAAATTTCACGCCTCATGTCGCCAGAACAGACCTGCAGACTGAGCCCGGATTAAAGTGAGCCTCAAAGATCCACCCACTACGATAAGATCGGGTTAGATTAATGATTTTACATCTCATCTATCACACCGAGCTGTTGCCAACGTCATTGATATACGAATTAAGTTGAAAAGCCGCCAATAACGCTAACATCTTCAAAGCCAGTCGAGATATTTTCGTCAGCTGAAGTTTAATTAGGTCAAGTTTTGACATTGTGCATCAAGCTCGTCGCCACCAATGGACTGTGGGAGGGGGAGAGTATTTGAAAGCAGAAGGAGACAAAGATTTGGGAATAAAAATGTTTGTCTTCATAAATTTGCAAAGCCAATCTGCCCTAACCCCAAAGATGATTAAAAACTTTACTGGTTAATCAGTCGCAAATTGCTATTTTCACTAAAAACTAGCATTGTAGGACTGTGGGTTGCTGATTACGGCTAATTAAACTACAATGAAGTATAATTATGTTCGTCGGAAGCCATAAACAAAAATTGGCAAATTTTATAGAAAGTAATTAGTGGATAGGTCTAAAAATTCATCAAGAATAGATGGGATTCAAATTTTCCTAGCCTATGCGAATCTTGTAATTTTGGAGAAAACATACCGTTTTGAACACTTTTTTGAATCAGCATATCGCGAAATACTTTCTGAAAACTAGAATTTGAGCAAGGGAGCTACCTTCTAGCCCCCCTCCTTTATCTAGTTGCCTGGCCAATTCTCCGTTGAGACAAATTACGTCATAACTTTTTAGCATTTTCGTAGGTACAAAGGTCTCCATATTTCCACAGTGTTACTAAACAACTTTTGCTTGGCTAAACGAAAAGTCCTAAAGAGCTTCTTGTTGCATTCGATAATAGTAGCAATAATGTGCAAACCAGAGCGGTATGAACAGATGCAATGGGGCCAATTGCCCAGCCCTCCCTCCCCCCACAAGCACCTGAATAAGAGTACTAGCAAAAAGGGCCCGCGGAAAAGGGCACACCACAATCTAGGCCTTGAAAACAAGTTTAGACTATAAACAGGTCTGCGATCTCGCTTGGTTTAAGTTCAAACTGTTTTAAACAAATAATATGAATTGCTACCAAAATTTTGAAGTTTTGATGCTTTATGGACCACGCCATCTATTCGAATTTTGAGAAACGGCATTTTTTCAAGTAACTTTTTGACGTAATTGATTTTAAGAAGAAGTCTAAGAAAAAAATTAGTGAAATCAATCCACAGATTTTTTTATGTAAGTGTTTGCGTTAAGGCAAGTGATGAATTAGTAAAATATGAATTAGTTAAAACTACGGTACGTCAAAGTTTGTGAAACATTGTCTTTTTTTATTCGAAGTGACTTGGCGCACGGAACGTGCGCGGTTAAATAAACAGAGATTCCGGTGACGTCACTCGTTTTCAGAAATTTTTATTTTGATTATTACAGTTATAGGTTTGGGTTAGGGTTTAGGTTAGGGCTTGGGTTAGGGCTAGGATTAGGGTTTGGGTTAGGGTTAGGGCTTAGGATTAGTTTTTTTAGTCTTTATTACAAAATGTCTGCGCGCACGGAACGTGCGCCAAGCCTTTTCCTTTTTTATTTTGAAATTAATTATAGAGACATCTGACGGCTTACTTAGAACAAATTTTAACTCAACTAAACCGCACCTTGTAGCTGTCTCTATTACAGCCAGAGTTGTCAATTACGTCACAAGCAAGCATTCTTCTCGCGGTTACAATTCCAGCATCACATTTCTGTTCTTTTAGGGTTTCTTGGCAGCATTTCTCCTAATCAACAAAATAATTGTATGGTAAGAGCTTTGTACATGTGCTAACAAAACGACAATAAATTATTAAAATGTTGAAAACTTCTCGGCAAACCACACAAACTGCATATCATTGAGATAAGTTGAAGACAAAGAACTAATTATTGGAAGACACAAAGCGACTTATCGAAAAAAAATCAAAACGAAACAATTTTCCAAACACAAGGAAAAATTGGATTCAATTCGGCATTAATTTCATTTTGGATTAAATTTGGCATTGATTTCATTTATATGCATTTCAATTCTTCAGTTGGTCGAGCGGTAACGCGTTCGTCTCTGGCGCGGGAGGTCTGAGGTTCAAATCTCGGGCCGGTCGAATCGAACACAGTGTTGCAAACGGCTCGCCATCGCTGCGACATTTCTTCGAAAAGAACTGTGTTGCCCGGGCGCAATGACGCGGAGATGGGCCCCGCCAACTCCTTATATGCTTCGACGTATCCAGCGAGTATAATAAAAGAGATTTGAGTAAAGCGCTTGCTGCGGCCATTTTGATAAAATCCAAGTAAAGTAAATTGACCACAAGGTCACAAGCGCATGAGTGTGGTCACTGGTCAGAAGAGACTTTTTTGATTTTCATTTGCCACTTTCCTAAGAATAAAAAGCATTTCTATCAGCAATCGAAAACCTCAAAGCGTGGTACAAAAACGATGATTCGCAGCTTACTCATAAAGTCTGAAATCCAGCTAAATTAAACTTAGGAAGGCTTTATTTCATCGGAAATGTTTATCTAGTTTTTATTAGTTCTGACTCAAATTTAACCCAAACTCAAATGTTTACTCTAAAACTATTCCCAAAGCGAACCCTAACTCAAACCCTAATCTTAACCCCTAAAAAAGCAAACGAAAAAAGCGCGGATGGATATTTCTAATTTTCGTTTTATTTTCTTTAACTTGAAGATTTTCGGTGAAATAGTCACTACCTTAAACTCATAGCTCAGAAAGCGGCCAAATTATTAAAATTTTACATGTTTTTTGTTAGAATCTGGTGAGCAATGCGATGAAATTGTTTTATTTGGTCTCATTTTTTTGAGTTTTTCTTTCAATCCTGACTAGGAATTGGAGCAACGAAAATTTATCGTTTAAATGATAAGGAAACGGTGCACAGAGTTCTTAGAGCTTAGAGAGACATTCAAAACTACGTTCAACAACCTAAGACATGCTGTTTCGAAATCGATTAATTTGCGTCGTCATTATAGCTAGGTGTCACATGATATCATTTTCCTGTAGTCCGAGTTATACCGATGAGAAGTGAGTTATAAAACAACAGCCAATTCCAAAAACAGTATGTTTTAGGTGTTCATCATCCTTTTGATTGTGTTCTAGTAATTATGATCAAACTGATGAAATCTTGGATGTAACTTAAACTTTACCTGTGCAACGGCACATATCTGGCCGTAACTGCTCACCGTGACCGGGATTCCCATGCATACCTGCTGCTCCACCGCCCACTCACTACCCTGGCGGCAGCACTCAGAAAGAACGTTCTCGAAGCTCACTGGAACAAACGGAATAATTATTACTGTACCTCAAAATAGCACACTCACCAAAGCTGCATCTACCTGGTGGCTGGCCTTGAGCAAAACACTGCAAAACGAACGCAATAAAGATGAAACTCGCTATCATGGTTGAAGTTCTGTCGCTACTGATTAGCAGCTGGTAGGTCGAGCGACTTTTATCGTGAAGATCATAAGAAAAACAGACCCTTTTATCTGGCAAGTGACAGTTCTTATCCGTCAATTAGCATTTACACCCCAATGCGTTTCGATGGAGGCAGACTTGCGCCAACTTCTACTGCACGATGTCTTACTGTACCAGATCTGCCTTTTCGTGAAAAGCAACAAGTCGGCAACCATACACTAGATAGTCTAGGAGGTTTCATTAGAGCAAACAGCAAAGCCACCCAGTCACCCAGTTGTTAGTGAGGGAGTGAATCCCAACCACAAGACCTGTCAAATAGAAATCCAAAACTTTCGTAAGCAGTCCACTCGAATTGTTGGTGATGAGGTCTGCTATTTAGCGGATCGAGACAGCCATCGCTTTCCTGATGGTATTCTATTGCAAGGGTTCTTCGTACAAGGCATTAGCAAATGCAAGACTTTAGTGATTCAACTGCAGTCATAAAAGTACAATATTGGGTTCTCAAAATGAACGAATTTTTCAGGGAGCATCGAGAACTCTGCAAAAGTACTTGTGGTGTTCTGCTTTTTTGCTGCCATCCGCCACGTCAGTAATATCTCTCCAAAAAAGAAGGCCGCTTTTTGGTTTCCTTAACAACCCCGCGTGTGAAGGAACGTGGCAAAATTTAACTCATCGGCCTGATTCTTTCATGTCAAGGAAATCCGCACCATTTTCAAGTTGTATAGCACTATACGTACATGTCATATAATATTGACGTATTGCAACAAATTTATAACTTACATGACTGATTGCTTTCTATCGATCGATTGTTGATCTCGTAAAGGAAATCTCTGGTCATTCCTTCAATATCGGAGAGGAGGAAGGACTCGTTCGACGTTATACTACAACCAGTCAAACATGTCATAATAAATGAGGATACCTGGAAATACTTGCAAGATATGCACCTTCTCATGGGTAAAGATTTCAATCGAATTTTTGGGTAAGCCAGACAGCTTTGAAATGCGAATCTTTTAAATGTTTAATCACAGAATATTAAATGAGTTTGTTCAATAAATCGAAGATCTTTGATGGCGGCGTCGTTCAATTTGCAGCGGACCTAACTAATAATAATCCATTAAGTGGAATCTACAAGTTCTGGTTCTTTAGACGCTCTATTTCTGCAAATAAAACAAAGATATTCCAAACAATAGCTTACCCGTATTGGTCTGGGTTTGCAGCAATAACTTGGTGGCTGGCTGCTGGGTTGAAGTAATATGGATTAGGTTGGTAAAACTGGGGGTGTCCTTGGGTAAAAAATTGGTTGGGAAGGACTTGGTCATATTGATTAGGTCTTTGAAGAGGTCCAGCTTCTGCCCATGGAGATTTGTTACTGGGGTTGGGTTGTTCTACAAAATTGGGAAACAAATTTCCAGGTTGATAGCGCTGATGATTAAAGGAATTATATTTTTGAGACAAACTGGGATTGCCCTCATTTGGGTATTGTAGATTTGGATGAATCACCTTTTCCTCTCCTGCTCGGAAATCAGCTTGCTTGCTTTGTGATTCAGCTGGAAGAATTATGAAAGATGAATTTTCTGTGCTACCATCAATGGCTTTCTCAGTATTCAAGACTTTAGAAAGCGGTTCGTTGGCCTGCTGCGGTGCGGAGTAAATATAAGGCGACTCCGGTTGAGCTTCAGCGCTGGAATCTTGAGTGTTGTAAGGAATACGTTGAGGTTGGAATGGATACGGCTGGTAGTATGATGGTCTAAAATTGGCGTCGTACGGAAGTTGGGGGGGAGAGTTGGGTTGGATTGGCTGCAAACCTTGTGGAGCAAACACATTGTTGAAGTTATTGTTATTTTCCTGGGATTCTCCGGTTTGGGCAGTTTGTTGGGACGTTTGGGAATCAACTGGATTTTTAGCGTTTTGACCAAAGTTGTTCCAATCCGGTTGCAAATATCTCGTATCGTACCCATCCTCGACATCGTGTCCATCGTAGCTGCTTTGATGCAAAGGTTCACCCGCCAAAGGATCGCGCATCACACGCAGCGTTGATTCCAATGCCAAGGACGTGTGGTGTGGTTGCTCTGAACAAAATTAAACAAAATAAGACAACACATCTTTTTAGCTCAGCAAAAATCACAGCAAATTGTACGAGCACATACTGTGCTAGCTACATACCAGTTTAGCTGTTACGTCTAGATTAAACCCAAACACAAATTTACGGTTAAATAAGTCAAAATCTCCAATGTGCATTGCGTTTGTTTCTTCTGTAAATCTATTTTCTTTGAATGCAGCAGCGTTGCTAAGGGCCCATCGTCAGATGCATCGACACCTGTTGGTGTTATTTTCAGGGAGATATAAATAATATTGCTTTCAATTATTAACATTATTATTATTATTATTATTTTCGTATACAATTCGTTCTTACCCTTGGAATTCCTGGCATCCTCACAACCCTGATCCAACATGCAGAGAAGCTCTCCACCTCCGTCAGGACAAACGCACGTGGAGCAAGGTGGTTGAGCGAATCTAAAACAACATTAAAAGAAAATTTCACAATAATTTAAAAAAGACTTGAAGTCAGAGAATATTTTGAATGAAAAGCTCTGCATTCAATTTTTGCTCTCAACATCAATTATTACTGTAATTTTTTATTCCACTAGCAAGTTGCAATCCTTTATCAAGATTCAAGACCAAGACCTACTTGCACGACGACGCAGTGCAGCGTAGCTTTGAGAATCCGTTTGTTTTCTGTATTATAGCATACCTTGACTCGCCTATGCTTCATTTCACTGCGCTTCAACAAACTACTGTACAACAAAGCAAACAAAATCACTTAAATACGCTCCTATCCTTTAAACCAGCTTTAAGCCTTCGTTACTTTAAAAGAAAAATTGGTTGCAAACCTGGACCCAGCTTGGTATTTCTCCCCATTCTCTCCGACACACCCGACCGATACGCATTCGACACACGCGTCTGGTCGCGTGTACGTTTCAATGCAATACGGTGGTGTAGCTGGACACAATACTCGAGGTCCATGCTCGTTTGGGCTGCTTGCAGAGTCCTGGAAGCTGCAAAGATAAAGCAAGTTAAAAATAAACGATCTACTCCATCAACAATTAGCTAAGTGCAAAACACAAAGCATACCGTCTTCAAAACACGTATTTGCTCATGCATGTCATTTAGCCGACTTACACCAGTACCAGCATCTTTTACGCGCAGGTAAACTCGGTTTTTAAACGAGTTTTTCACTGATTTGCCGCTTTTGGGGAATATCAAGCACACAATGTAAACTACAAAATGGTATACGAAACCTGGTTTCATTCAGATTAATTTTGTAATATTCAACTGAACATCGTGCAGTGATTAAGACTTTGTTTTTCTAGCTGTCATTCAACTGTGACCGCTTCTTTCAACTGACACCTATCCACAAACGAAACATAACTTCAGAAGCAGAGCCGGTCGACTGCATTGAATCGCGTTCCTTTGACACTGAAGGCTACTACTTAATGAAATATATTACCTGCACAAAATGGCACCACCTCCGGTTGGACATGTGCATACTGTGCTCCCCATATCAACTGTGTAGGATTCTCCTTCTGGTACCAATCCATCTCTGAAACACAACTCAGATTAACATAAAGAATTATCTTCAAACTAACACGTACACCAGTACACCACCTACTCGAAGCCATTAGAGATGCAATCATATCTTTGATAACCTTCGCATGGACAAGCCAATTTGGTACACACTGAACAACACCCCACTGTAGTCGAGTTCACACAGTTGTGTAGCTCTGGACACGTTACGGCTTCACAGTTCTCTTGCGAGGTTTCCGAAAATTCCATTCCTGTATTTGAAAAAAATTGACAATTTAAAATTGTATTATCCTTGTCTGGTTCTGTCATTTTACGTGGATTATGTAATTGGTACAGTAGAATGATAGCAATGAAGTCTGCATACCTATTTAGTGCTTGTATCGTCCTGGTAATTCTTTCATAAAAGTGGTTACGGATTAATACTGCATTATTTTTCAAGTATCTGAAGGTTTCAATAATTCAATGTTGGTTTGGTTCATTGATAATTTCTCTATACTGTTTTCAGCGATTCTCTTTAAAAATTTTGAACGCAAATAAGTGCTTACCTCCCGTAGCGGCACCATCTCCATTCCTAACAACCTGGCCATGGGAAGTCAAATCGCCAGCGCCCACCACTGCGCCCAAGTGGTTAGTTGGTGCACCCATTCCTTCGTAATGCTGTGCGGAATTAACAATGATAGGGGCATTCCGTGGCGAGTGGAAGCTGTCATCACGACCGCCAGCCAATGGACGTAAAAATAATCGCCGATTGCTGGGTTGGTGGTGATTGCCGAGGTAAGATAACCCTGGTGACGGTCCATGTTGTTGATTTCGGGAAATGGCGTCATTTCCCAGATAAGAAGGCTGCTCTGGTATGGCTCCATTGAAAAGCGCTGACTGGTCATTTGACAAGTAGTTGCCATCGTGTGCTATGTGAGGCGTTCTAGCCGAATATTGCTGCCTAGCGTGATTAGGAAAATAGCTGTATTGAGAAGCTCTATCATTATCTGATGCTCCATTCATTCTGGGCAGACCCGACAATGCATCGCTTTGTTCATTGGCGCCACTGTTGGATTGACCGCGACCTTCATTGCTTAAATGCAAAGGACTCCGCTGAATGTTGGTCTGCTGCTCAGTATGTGCGTCATATTGACTGGCAATTGCTTCCGATGGTGATTTGTCTGGACTGACCGATGGGTCTTCGTCTGCAATCACGTCATCGCGAGATTGGAAAGTCGCTGTGGTGTCATAATTAGCAGAAATGGCACTTCTATCGCCGTGAGGTGTGAAAGGGTTAAGTCCTTGTCCGTTTGCAAGCAGCTGTTGGTTGTTCATGTATGGCTGGTAACCATTTTGACCTAAATAATTAAAATGTGGCTGTCTTATTGGTCCGTAATTGGAATGCGATCCATGGCCACCATAGTATGACTGTGGTAATGGTTGCCTATTTTGGAAAAAGTGGCCGTTTGGTTGATTGTTGAAGTAAGGTAATGGCTGGTTGTTCAAACGCTGGTTAGCCTGGGGATGGTCTGGATAGAATGATTGCTGAAATGGTGCGTTGTCATCTCGGGGGTTGAAAGATTGCGGATTAGTAAATGAAGCTCCAGCTCTGCTGCTAGCTTGCTCTTGGTTGTTTGAATCAGCATCCGATTGTTCTCTGGCTAAGCTTTGTTGAGGAACTTCACGATAAGGAAACATACGACGATTTAGACTGTAAATTTCGTTTCCGAAGGGACCGAAATTGGAAGCTTGGTCTTGATGAGAAGGTTGATTGAACATAGGTTGTTGGGCTGAAGCTGGGTTCGATTCCTCTTCTGTTGTACGGCTTGATCCGGATTCGGTGGCTTCAGAAGAAGTGTCTTGCATTTGATCGCTGTCTGAGTTGTCAGGAAGATATAATGACATTCTCATACGCGGTCGTTGATCGCTTTGTTGTATCACAGATTGTGCGCTGGATGACTGTGATTCACTGTCACGGGAATGATTAGAGGCTGACAAGATGTGAGCGATATTTCCAATGTTGGTCGGTTGCTGTCCGTTGAGTGGCTGAGAAATCAGTTCTGTGACACCATCACGGTGATTTCCTGAGATCGATGTGTTGTGTAAGTGTTCAAACAAGGTTTGTGTATGCGTTGCGGTGTGGTTGTGCCTCTGATGTTGCAATCTGGAATCTTGAAAATGAATACTATTCGAAAAGCTTCTTCCGTTGAAATTTCCCTCTAATTGTTCGGCGTCAACCGCATTATGACGACCATTGTCGTGGTTTTGCGTTTCTGGTTCGGTTCTTGAATGAGTCTCCTGTCTTTTTCGTAATAGCATATCCTGGTTGGAATAAATCTGCCGCGGATTGGGTATTCTTCGTCCTCTCATTCTCGCGAGATGCGAGTAGGGGTAGGCCGATGAGGCCATAACCCACACACACAAGATTATAACACACTTCATTCTTACTCAACCAGCGCAAAAAAGCTGAATTAAAAACGAGTTATGGACTTTAAATCAATATTTTGTTGATGGAGGCTTTGTAAAAAGTAAATTTTATTTTCTTGATATTTCAAAGTAGGCTTTTCTCAACTCGAGTAGCCTGTAATCGTTGCACATTATTCTGGCAAGTATCGAAGCCTGCAGCCCTACACCCGTATTTGCTGTCTTTCACAACTTACATTTTTTTACTCTCATCACAAAACCCTGGACTTTTTTGCATGCTCTGGTTTAATTTTACAAATTTAGGCTTTTATTTGACTTTTGAACGCGTTTTATTTGACCTTTACCCATAATCTATAGCTTTAAAATAGATTTGGGTATGAAATCCGTATTTAGTCAAAAGCAAATATATGTCGTCGAAATGTCGGTAATCAAATCACGAATTTTTTTGTGGTTTTCAAAATACAAAATATATCGGTAGTTTTCCAGATGTAACGTGGTAATCAGAGGTTTCAATCGCTGATGACGGCTTCGTTTTAGTACTTGCTGGCTACTGCGTCTACAGCAAAGTTGTTGAAAGCCCACCTAAAAATGGCCACTCCCTGTTCTGTGTTTGCCCTGGTGATGGTCTGTATCTAACAATGGAAGATCTAAACTCTGATATTAAGTATTTGTTTTGATCTGCAATTGATTTCAATACTTCGACACACCTGCTGCTTCACGCGTTCCGAAGAGCTTCTTGAATCTGCAACTCGATCACTGAAACGTGCTGGGACAAATCTTTGCGATAGGTTTGAAGCCTTTCAAATTTTATATTCGAAACCTATCTTGAGATCCATCAAAATGACGTCAGTTCTATGAAAACTAAGTTCCGTTGCAGACTGAGATTTCTCAGCGAAAAGTAGTTTATCGCATTACAATTTCATGCCAAGCATGTTTCGCTGTGCTAAGCAGGTAAGTAGCTTACAGCAAAAATTTCATAGACAGACGATCCAATTATGGCATAATGCTGCCTCCCACAACTTTTGTTGCGTAAAGAGAAATTTTTATACGTGAGTTTATAAGTCGCAAAATTCTTCGTCTAAGTTTTAACAAGCAGTTAGAAAAAAGCTTTCTGAAAAGTTTTTGCTCTTAAACGTGATAAACCTGTTTCCACCCGAAGCCTACCTGTGAGGGGGGCAGCTGCAGCAGTGACAATGCAGAAGATCCTCATAAAAATTCAACGGTTGCAGTAAATCTTGTTGATTATTAATCGTGAGTCTGCTAGCCTGTATTTCTTACCGATTGTTAAGGCCCACAGTTTTTGAGTTTCGTCTGACCGCGGAGGAGAAACGTTACAGACCGCTCTGTACTTGAGACAGAGGGTAATGGGACTGGAAATTGTATGGACAGTGGTTGTATCCCAAAGTACGCAATTCATTGCAACCTGATCTGTAACGATAGCGCGATATTGAAAGAGCGATTGTCCGATTGAGACTGATTGAGTGACATCTGCAATGATGCGTGAAAGATCAAGTGCAATTGGCGAGTTTTCACGCCCGGTCGGTGGATGTCGTTCGATTAAATCTGTGGATTTAATTCGATTTGCCGCTTCGCTGCACCAGCCCATTTAAGGATTAAGTCGGCTTACACCGAACTCTGTGGAATGACGTTTCATCATCCTGTTCACGTGAATACGATCGATTTTCTTGCAGCGAAAAAAAGCTGACCGACCCCCTTTTAAATTAAGAGCATTTATTTGCACATAATTTTGTCACAAACCAATATTTTTGGCAGGCATTATTTCACTAACAAAAAACTTATCTACTTTTCAATTAATTCTGATCCGCAAATTTAAATCTTTACTCAAACTTTAAATCTAAACCTAACTCAAACCCTAATCTTAACCCTTAAAAAAACGTTAATGAAAAATGCGCGGAATCGCAATTGAATATTTCCCACCTTCGTTTCAGCCGCTTTGATTTAAAAGTTTGGGGTAAAATAGTCGCTCCCTATTCCTAATTTTTTATCATGCTACTAAAGTCTAAACGGTCCGCCGATATTCAAGAAACAAAAGCTTTTTCGTTCCGATAAAGGTAAAAGTTATCAAATGGCTTCTACTTCAGACTTGTACAACATGAAAGCTCTTCCGCTCTATCGAGAAAAAAACATTAACGAAGATGTCTAAGAGCTGCAACAACCCTCCTAAATTTCCAGCTGTGTTGCATCTTACATGATATATTTCTTGACTTTGTGTGGTACGGCAAAAATTAGCCCTCCCCCAAACTACGAAGGCTTTTCCGTGTATGTTTAAAAAAAACGTTAGAGCCGTTACTGCCGTGGGAGGTAGCCTCCTCGATTCAACGATTTATCTGCCGCTTCGAAAACTGAAAAAATGCTATATTTCACTGGAAATTTCTATCTATTTTTGCATCAATTCCGACTCGTATCTAATCTAAACTCAAACACGTCCTCTAAAACTAACCTCCAATCTAACCTTAACCCTAACTTTAACTCAAACCTTAAACTTGGCTCTTACAAGAGCAGTATAGAATGCGCTAATCAATATTCCTCATTTTCTGAAAATTTTTCGGTGAAATAGTCACTCCCAAAATGTAATTTTTCTAACGGAGATCTGTTGATTTAGCACAAGCTGCAACACATTTTTCACGGACCTGCAAAGAGTTAAATGAAAATTTTTTGAGCCCCCAAAATTTTCATGAATCTTAACACATTTTGTATTTGTTGCGACCCTGTAACAGCTCGCCAACAGCATATTTTAATCAAATGTCTAAAGCCGACATCGAGAATCTACTGTCACTCCCAACTCGACCAACGCCTTTGTGGCATAAACTAAGACGTAGCATCACTCCGTGTTTAAACAGCTGAGAACTTGGGCGTCAAATCGTTTGATGGAATCGAAATTGAGATCACGGGCATTACTCCCACAATCTTTTTGGCTAGTTCGTGGCCGTTATTTCATACTTCTAATATATCCTGAATTTGTTTCATGTTTCTTTGGGCTTAATATTTTACCTTCAGTTTGGAGACCTTTAATATTTACTCGTGTGCAAGTCAGTTATGGCTTTCGCAATAAGCGGGGACCGGGAGCCTAAAATATTTTACAACCCATGATTGGTTAACAGGGTAATTTGCCGCTTGTTTGGCGTTATCAGACATCCTTGTTTACGATCGAGTCTAAATTTTGCGCCTTAGCGCAAACACTTGTGCTACAAAGTAAACAATAACAATACTTATCGCGTTTACACAGCGCAGTTGCTCGTTTATCACAAATAATCGCGAATGTTTCTTCAAAAACCGATCGCGACCCAAACTCGTTGAGCTTTTCTGTTTATGACAACACAAACTTCTATTGTCACTAGACCTAGTCAACTATATTTTTCTCACAAAAATACCTGGCTATTTGATAACTTGCTAGTGTAACTTGTTAAAATCGTCGCAAATTGTTCGCGAGCATCGCAAGAACTTTTATGACCTGTCTTATCTTAGAAACCGGTTTCGACAATTTTTAATTCTTTTTTTTAACATGGTTTTGAAATCTTTCATTTACTCCTTAACAGCTAACTGGCAATTAATTAATAATTACTTGTCATGTCATAAGTACTAGTTAGGTGCTAACTTTGGGTGATAATCACCGGCGTGGCGTGCTATTATCGTGGGCGAGGTCTCTTCTTTCCCAGCTCAATTTCAACAACTTTCTTTGCTTTCATTCAAATTCACGCTACGAACTTGATCTTTTCAGCCCGGTTTCGCGAGATTTCATGATCGTCACGCACGCTTCAAGTGCTTCGAGGCTCAATTGAAGCGCTCTAGCCTGTAAATAGCGCGACACCTTTCATCCGCCGACGATGGTTTCCGCCGCACTACTAACCCCAAGAGGTCGCACCTCACGCGGTATCAATACTCTGTTGTATTCAAAGAAAGAAGCATTGTGATGTCATATCACAGATTCAACATTACCTCTAACATCCCAGAGCGTGGCTGGCAAGACATTTCTCCTCACTGGCAGATCTACGTCGGCAACACATTTTTCGCAAGAAATGTAAAGTTTCGTCATGATTGACAGTTACAGAAGCGTGAGAAAAGTTTAATAAACTAAGATCACTGCAGGAATACTTGCGATTTGTTCAATGTAAAAGTAGCTCATTTTAGTAATTTTGTTTATTAGGACAATTGCAACGATAAGTAGTATGCATGCAACCTTGGTTAAGATGATTTGAATTTGGAACAAGCTGACAGCTAGTGTCTTTGGTAAAATAAGTTGTGAGAAAGCTCGATTGAATTTTTTTTTGCCGCAAATTTGAGCATTTTTTGACTATTAAGGTTGAAATCTGTTGAATGTAGTAGGCAACTTTATATTTTGGGGAACTTTTGGCTTGTTTCTGGCATGTATTTTTTAATCAGTGCCAATATTTTTTCCTAACAGGTTGCAGTGGCGGATCCAGAAAATTTTGGTGGGGGGGATGATAAAAATTTTAAGCACAAAACCTCACAAAGCTCAGAAATTCAAAGGTTTTTTCCGCCCAAAATCAGGTGGTCTCCAAAAAAAAAAAAAAGGTCTTCACCGAAATTGAGACTGATTTTTCGTTCGAAATCGGAAATTCAAACGTTTCTACCACCCAAAAACGTTTTTACCACCCCCCCATCCCCCCCCCTAAATCCGCCACTGACAGGTTGCCGATGTTTCGCCTCAAGTAGCATGTTGCAATGGCATCATCATCCTAGCCGCTCAGAATCCATCCAAACTAATTAAAAATATCTTACAAGAAAAGACTGGTGTGCCTTACACGGGGCTCGTTGTCGTGTAGACCGCACGAAACAAAACTTGAACGCAGCAGCGTTGCCAGGGGACCGGGGGGGGGGAGGGCTATAGCCTCCCCCATTTGCCTGCCGACTAAAATGCAGAATAAGAAAAATACCACGTTTTCAGCACTTCTGAGACTATCTTTTGCTCTGAAATAGACTCAAAATATGATTTAAAGCATAGTTTGAAACGTCTACTAAAACTCATAAATCAGAAAAAAAAACTTTAAAAAATAGCCAAAAATTGGTATTGAAATTTGATCGCTTATTGAAACATGCTTAACATAGGTTTCATCAAAAAAACTTATAAGCTCAGGAATAGGGGGGGAGGGCTATTCAGTATCAGTTAATTCCCAAATCCCAATCACTTTTCTCAAACTTTTTTCCATTAGCCCCTCTAATTATATTTTTCTCTATAAAATATAGACGAAATAGATTACTCCTTGAGAGTTTTATTGAACTACCGGTATAAGATTTTAATTATGATTTTCCAGCTTGTAAATAAGAGAACTGAAATTCTAGCAATAGCTACCTCCCACATATCCCATTTGTGCAACTAGTATAATTATGTTTTTGCACTGCCAATTTCTATGCCGCATTTTAATAGCATTAATTTCTATCAAAATAGGCCTAAACTTAAGTTATTTTTGCCAAAAAATTACAAAATTTTCGAGCACTGGGGGTTCCGCCCACAGACCCCCGTAACGGCCCCCTCATTGCAAATTTTTTGGCTACGCGCCTGCCGGGACATGTGAAAAATTGTTCAAGATCCAATTTGCGACTGCGGTCAAGAAAAACAGGCGATGGACCACATTTTATTCCGATAGCGATGCCCTCTTGCACACACTGCAAGGACTCTGACTTCAGGAATGCAACAGAGGAAGCCTTGGCGTGGCTTGGTCATTGGCGTGACAAGATACGATGATGATCATCATCTTTTGAAAAACACAGGAAAAGTGTTGATTAATTTTTATCTTGAACCCAAAATGCTCTTTGTTAACCGTTTTAGCTATTTCAACCCAAAAAAATTGCCATCATCAAAAAATACAGCCCACTTTTCTGACTTATCCAAAAGTACATGTTTGTTCATTTTTTCAAGAATCTGACCCGCAACAGCGAAGTTAGCGGCGATTTCAAGCACTATCTCGGAATAAAATAGCAGAAAATTTATTAAAATCTGGCCGTTCTATTAAATTTACAAGATCGATTTCGTTCACACAAGGTGAACATCATCAGTTGTCAATCAAAACTAAAAACAAACTACATCACTAACTCTTATTCAAATAGAAGATTATTTGAATAAGAGTTAGTGATGTAGTTATTTGAGTAAGAGTTAGTGATGTAGTTTGTTTTTAGTTTTGATTGACAACTGATGAGGTTCACCTTGTGTGAACGAAATCGATCTTGTAAATTTAATAGAACGGCCAGAGTTTAATAAATTTTCTGCTATTTTATCCAAAAGTACATATTGTATTTCAATTCACAGACAAAGCAACAAAAATGTTTAAATCGTTTTAGTAGCTCAGAAACAGTAAGCAAGTTTCTTGTCGATACTGCAGTCTTGTGCGTACTCGCAGTGCTGCCGTCGAGGGTAGACTCGGCCTACCAACTAAGCTGCTAATTCTGACAGGATAGGCTCCCGGCTTGCACTGTGAATCACGCCAAATCCGCCGTTTCTCTTGGATTTTCGATGATGACGACCGTAATTTGGCCGAAAACTGCACCGTTTCTCGGCGAAAAAAAAATTTTTTTTTGCCTTCATCTAATTTCAAGGCAAAAAAAATAGTCCAAATTGCGATATTCACCAATTCTTTGTTCGGAATTTGCCCCAGAGCTTATACCCACCACTTTGGCTAGAACGTCAGCACTGCCTATTTGCAATATTGTTTTGTTTTAGGCTTTCTCCGTCTTCCAGTTTCGTTGTGCTTTTAGTTTAACACAGATAAACGCCATGCGACCAATTTTAAACGCCTGACCGAGCAACAATTGCAAAAAACAATTTAACACTGAGGAATTATTTCCAAAGTCAAATTGCTCGTTAGCTAAGATCACCTTCAAGCACCGTTCCAATTTTTATTAATGATATCCCTATACCAATAGTCGACTCCTTTTGATACCTTGAAGTAATATCGAACAATAAACTAACTTTTTTTGACCACATATCAAATGTAGCGAAAAAAGTTTCTCGGTTAGTAGGCATGATTTCTAAATTAAGACATTAAGCTCCCGTACCTCCGTTTTATTTAAATTATACCATGCTATACTTCATCCTCACCTGTTGCATGGTACTATAGCATGGGGATCAACCAATAAATCATACTTGCAAAGACTTGTACCTTTGCAAAATAAAGCTTTAAGATTAATTGCTAATAATTTCACATTCCATCCACCCTTCGTAAATGTGTACTTATTATTCAAGCAAAATAAAATACCTTTATCATTAGATATCTATCTTATGAAGTCGCAATATTCATGCGAGAATTTTGCCATAAGAAACTTCCAATTACTTTTTTGGAGTACTTTTGTAAAACGGATACTATACACAAATTAAGAACGAGGCAAAATTTAGCTTGTAAGTTTGCTCTTCCGCGATACAACTCATCTCGACTGCAACGTTCTATAAAATATGGAGGAATTAAGATCTGGGACTCTATTTCGTCTGAAATTAGAAATAGTTCCTTTAAAGTTTTCTAGGAAAAGTACAAACAATGTTTATTTGCGCTTTATTAAAGATTACTTTCACACAACAAGAATTCCAAATTCACTCCATTAGTGTACTTTTTTGCTGGTAATACCACTCTTACATTTAAGTCAATATAGCCCGCTTTAGAATTTACAACACGTTTTTTGCCTATGATAGTACGCTGATATTATATTTTTGCTAAATTGTACTCTTGTTTTTAAGTTATTTTTTTCAACTTGTTTTTCAACTACAGTAGTTTTTTTTTTAACATGTCTACTGCTTTGCCATGTAGTGCTCTGATATTTGTATTTTATTGAATATTTTACGTGGTATGTTTTATTGATTATTGATGAAAGCTGCAAAAACTAATAAAATCGGTCTTTCGTTCGACTCTTCAGATAGTGGACTGACTCATCAGTCTACCAGATTCCGCATCTCTCCTTTGGATTCAGGACGGTTTCGTTCTTGCAAGAAAATGATTGCGAAAAATCCTCAACCTCAGAAAGCGAACCAAGGACCCTGAACAAAAATAACAAACCTTACTCAGTAGTTGAAAAAATTTAAAGCAAAACTTTGCACAAAAGCTTGACTTTTAGAGCTTTGTCTACATCCCTGTTGGCGTGAACTCTAATTTTAGGAAAATTTGTTAAGCTAATTAATGGTTAACATTAAACAGCTGTCGCAAACCGCTTCATACGCCAATGCAGTGTTGAATCTGCAGCAACTTGCATGCAGGTTTTATTTTTTGCATCTACTTTATTTCACTGAGGAGGGATGATATTGGGACATTAAACTGACTCGCAGCACCCAAAGTTTGTAGAGTGTCAAAAGCATCATGTTTATGTTAAAATACCGTTAGAAGACAAAATAACAAGCTACCGTATCCAGACAATTCTTCATTCCATGCCTAGAGCAACATCGAACCTGTATTTCTCTGGGGCATGCTCCCCCACAATTATGACGTCACGGGCCCTTTTGGTGCACCAGCTCTGGGCGTAGCTGATGAAGAAAAGCTGCTCGTTGTTGAAATCGGCGTGGAATCGGCTATCAGAGCGCCGATTTTCTCGATACGCCGCGAGCGCCACCCGTACACCGCTGGCGTCAGCGATATTTTCAAACCGTGTAATCCTCCCAACGTCCTGCAAAAACAAATCCTTGACACAATATTGCTACCCCAACATAAAACCTCATTACACTGGTACTGTATCAGACAGCGAGAAACACTATTCTTTTTTATTAAAGTTTGTTTTATTTTTGGCTGGTTGTATGGCGCGTTAATAAATAAATCTTATCTTGTAAAATAGACCCATTAAATGTACGCCAAGCACCAATCCAGATTCGACCCCGACTAGGATTGCTATATTTTGGAAAATTGGAAGCAGCAAATCCGGGTACAATTGGAAAACCGCAAATTTCCGCAGATCTGAGATGAAGAATAAAGAAAAAAAAAGTTTTTCAGCTTCCGAAATCCGTATGTTTTTTGGCGGATTTAACCCTATTTTACACTAGGAAGGAACTTTTTTGATTTGACAAGAAAAGATTTTTACTTCAAATTAACTTGGCTTTGAGTCAAATTTAATTGCAAATAACTCCTGAGAATTTCAAGTTGCTAAAGCAAGGTAAAGTTTCCCAATTTTGAGGTTTCTTGAAGTCACTATCCAAAATTTAAGCATTTTTTTTGGCCAATATTCAACATAATTGACATCATAACACGTTTTTGTGACACAACCCACTTGACTTAAGTATTTTATGATTCAGCATCAAAAACAAACCTATGCACAAAATTTGAACCGCCTGTGACGTCATCGAAAAATGTCATCAATTTTCAAAAATATAGCCGTGACGTCACAATGATGACTTCATCAACTTAAACCCTTTTTTTAATTTTGGTGAACACCAAGCCGCATGCCAAATTTGGTGTTTTCATGACTTCCTTTAGGAGTTAGATAGTCATTTTTGCCCCCTCCTCCCCCATGTAAAATGCGTTGATCAAATACCACGTGTAAAATAGGGTTAAGATGAAGCGCAAAAAACACTGGACAAATTGATTAACCGGGTAGGACACCGGGACGAGGCCTGAAAAACGGGACTGTCCCGGCGAAAACAGGACGTATGGCAACTCTTCGAGACCATATTATCGACTGAACGGCCTGTCGTAAATTGACCTTAAACAAAGAGGGCTAGAATTTTTTGCATATAAGTTCCTTTTTCTCATTTATTGCTGAATTTTAGACTCGACGAAAAAAATTTATCGTTTTTTAAATATTTTGCCGCTTTGTAGTTGCGAGTCGGTAACCGAGAGATGGAGTAATATTACCAGGTCGTTTGCAATGTGTTGCGCTGCTCATTTATTCTGGGAGGAAAGCTACTTCTTTTTCTCGATGTTTATTTGCAGGCAAAAATTCAAATTGTAGCTTGTACAACAAACAAGGTCAATTATGTAATTTATTGTAATTGTAATTATATCTTTATTTACCAACTTGCCTTGGCCAGAAGACAGCGAAGGTCGGTCTTCGAGTCAAGCTGCCACCTGCCCACCTGTCCACCTCTCGGTGGAGGCTTCTTACTCTCTTTTTAATGCTGAACGTCAAGCAGGGAAGCTGTGAATCAATTTTTAAGTCTTTGGTTTGACATGACCAGAATTGAACCCGAGTCAACCGTTTCAGACGCTCTATCCACTCGACCACTGATCGGTATTTTAACTTTAACTTATTTAGCAGCCGTTTAAAATCAAATAATCAGCTTCCGCTGAATTTAAGTCCAATGTAAATCCACTCACCAAGTTTCCGGTAAAGCGGTGGAATTTCGTGACGATACAATTCTTCTTCTTTTCGTGAATTTTTCTGAGTTCGGTAGAAAAATTCTTACCTGTATTGAAATGATGAATATTAGACTTCTAAAAACCAAATCCTAAAAAACAATCTCTCTAAATTTCTGTCAAAATTAGAACTCACCTGCCGCACACTTAACAATAAACACGCTTTGAACTTTGTGCAAAACCCAAAAATAACAACTGCCTTTTATTTATTTTCCTCTTTCGAAAGAAACTTGTCAAAGAATTGCATTGCTGTTAATTTTTTGCTCTCTTGCGCCACTTTGCGGTACAGCAAAAATTGTAATTTTACTGATATTTTAAGCGTTGATGGAGTTTTCAATGGGATGTGATAAATTCAAGTATCTTTATATTATTTAACAAATACTTCTTATAAGATACAACGACTTATTTCGAACCACCATTTAAATTGTAAGGCGTAACCAAATTGTATATAATTCAGGCAAAGAGGTGGATTTGAAAATGGGCAGCGTGGCCGAGAGGTTTAAAGCGTCATGTTTATGACAACGATAGATCTAGGTTCAACCCCTATCTAGTCACGTTGCTGTGTTCTCTACTAAATCGCTGAGCAGAAATTTTCTCTGCTTGGTGGCTTTAAACAATTAACGATTTGAACAGATAAAGATAAAGAATTAAGTAGAAATCTTGGAACGTCAAAAAGATGCAGCATAAAAGTCGTCTAAAAGGAAAGCCCACTGTCACTTCTTCGTAATTGGACCATATATGTGGATTAATTAATCAATAATCAGAAATAACTCTAAAAAATAAAGTTGATCGGTTTCAAAAAGACGACTCACCAATCAAGTCGAAGGCATGCGTCATCTCGTGGCCAATTGCCGTTCCCAACGACCCAAAGTTAACCACACTGGAAAAAACTGCGATTACTCAAGTGTTGTATAGAAAATAGAGCCGCTGCACAAGCAGATTATTGTATGAAGATCATTCAAAATCCGTATGAAAATAACCCCAATAGAGGGAGAGCAATGTTGTTGGGGAACACGTTTGGTTTTGAAAAGTAACAAGTTTACAATGGCAACACTACACTTCAACAAAGAATTGCTACGAGAAGCACACCTGGTAGAGATTCAAAGTTTTAAACAACAAATGATCACCACGTACACGTGTTGGATGAGCTTTCGATCTGCATTATTGCTGACCAACCATCTAGGAGATTCCAACGAGAAGGTTGTTGAAAATATGAGTAACCAGGGTATAACAAAAGCGATGAAGCAAATTTACGAATCATCACAAATCGCGTTCGTCTCTGGAGCCAGAGGTCTGAGGTTCAAATTTTGGTCCGGTTAAATTGGACACAGAGTTTCCAACGGCTTGCCACCACTGCAACATTACTTCGAAAGGACCTGTGTTGTTCGGGCTCAATAATGCTGCAATGGACCTCGCAAATTCGTTACACGCTTCGGTGTAATACAGCAAGCATAATGAAAGTTTTGATTTGATCAAAATCTTTCCAAAAATTTGGATTTTTAGTTGATAAAAAAGTTCAAATTGAATATGATATTAATCTTTCCATAGTTACATTAACTGATTAGCATGTGTGGAGTGTGGTATGGTGATCAGAATAAAGCTAAAATCACAAAAACACCTCCGATTTATAGCGGAAACTGCAGTCCCCAGTGATCAGAACAACTTACTCTGGGGCTTTCGGATCAAAAATGGGTGGTTGAAGATACCCAACTGGGATGACTACCTCTTGCTTTTCTTGTACGTAATAGCCCCAAGCATTGTCGAAAGGCTTTAGATATCTAAAAATGAATAAAAGATAATAATAACTGGGGGCGAGCATAAAATAATAATTTTTTTTTTTAATGCTGTACACTTTTGCTGATCAGGGCCCACATGACAGAAATTTCCTCGTTCGCTTTAATTAACGAGTTTTTTTTAAGAGGCGCTACCGAACGAAATACTCGCTAAACGTAAGAGGTCATTTTTGCACGTGTATGCAAAGCCTTGCGAAATCCGTTACGTCATTCTTTCTCGCGAACTTGCTTTGAGCGATTGCGGAAAGCAGTTCGAGTAAAAAAACGTCACATTTTCCTCGCCAACTTAAAGAGGATCTTGAAGCACTCTTTAGGCGTGCGAGAAATTTTTTTGGTTCAGAAATTTAATGGCGAAATGTTGAAAACTTCAAACCAACGCGAATTTTTGCTGAAAATTAATTAAAATCGTCGCCATGTTTGCTATCAAAACTGCTAAAAAAAGCGAATTGCATTGAGAACCACTTGCGGTTTCGACTGATAAAGAAATGTTAAGTAGTGCCAGTTGACAAAAATTGCAATACACTCCTGTTATAAGAATGATTTTCTAAAACACGAGGCTCATTTTTGCTCAAAATTTAAGAAAAAATTTAAAACAATGCCAGCCTCAGCAGCAAAATAAACCAAAAATATACAAAAAAAATCAAACTAATCAAAGAAACTAAAATTTGTGCTGATTTAAAGCGATAAAATTTCAGTGATTTTCTTGTATTTGCAAGCAAAATTGCAACTATTCAAGATTATAAAGCTACGTTGCTCTGCGCAAGCAATTGAGAATTTTTTTTTGGGCAGTTGTTCAACTTGAAAAAAGCTTGCTTTTTCGCTTTTGCAATTTTACGATGCTGCAAAAGCAAGAAAAAAGCCTTCACATAAGCAAACAGAGCAATAGGAATTAAAAAGTGTTTCAAACATGTCCGCTAAAATTGACATCGATGCTTTCAAAAGTTTTACAAAATCAAGAACAAATGAGACTGAAAATCGGCAAAAAATTAAAAACAGCCAGTCTCAACTCAAGATTTACCGGTTCTAAAAAGGAAGAGTGTACTTCGACTTGCTCACTTTTGAAAATTTTTGAAACCTAGAGACCTAGAGTTACTGTTAACATATGAGTTTACCCACCAACAACCTCAAGGGCGCTTTACGTCGTTTAAAAAAATTATAGTATGGAAAAAGTTGTTCTTATTTCACATTGATCCAAAAAGATAATTAAATTCTGTGGTTCATTTACTAATTATCATCAGTTGAGAAATTTGCTTCCGTAGAATAATAACGCATAGGTTATGGTATCTTTTTCCATAACAATGTAGTACATACAGTTCGCTTGAATGCATTATTTTGAAGTAGAAATGCATCTGACGTCACAATGAGAGTATTCATTACGTACTAACACAAGTAACGAACATCTCGCAAAGAAATTCGAGCGAACTGTTTTAACGTGTGTTGGGCGAGACGTCTCAGAATTTGCAGTTTGTCTACGAAAATTTTTTGTTCGTTAGCGCTTTTCAGCGAGCGAGAATGGCCTTTACGAGCTCGCTAGCACGTTTGTCATGTCCCCCCAGGACACACATGACAGAACAGGTTAGCGAGCTCGTAAAGTCCATTTTCGCTCGCCAAAAGGCGTTAACGAGCTAAAAGTTCGTAGACAAAATGTTATTTCCCAATCGTCTCGCCCAACTTGCGTTAAAAATGCTCGCTCGAATTTCTTTGCGAGATCTTGTGTTAGTACGTAATAAATACCTCATAGTGACGTCAGATGCATTTCTACTTCAAAAAATAATGCGTTGAAGCGTATTGTGTCTGTGTAACGGTATGTACTGCGATTGTTAAGGAAAAAGATACTATGGGCCATGCGTTAATATTCTAAGCTTGCAAAATCCTCCATTGATTTGGTTAGTATGAAGGACAGAGTTTAATTATATTTTTGGATCAATGTTAAACAAAGGAACAATTTTTACCATACCACAATTTTTTAAATGACGTGAAGCGATTTTGAATTTGTTAGTGGGTATACTTTCATGTTAAGAGCAACAACAGGTTTTAAATTTTTTCGAAAATAACAAGTTGAAGAACACTATTCTTTTTTAGAACCAGTAAACCTAGCGTTGAGACTGGCTGTTTTTAACTTCTTGCCGATTCTCAGCATCATTTGTTCTTGATTTTTTCTTGAGTTTTAAGAGCATCAACGTACGTCAATTTCAGCGACCATGTTTGCAACAATGTTTAATTTCTAATGCTCTGTCGGCCTGAGTAAAGGCTTTTTCCTGCTTTTGCAAAATTTTTGCAGCAAAAATTCTCAAACAGCGCTTTATATTCTTGGAATAGTTGCAATTTTGCTTGCAAGCACAAGAAAATCACTAAAATTTTGCCGTTTTGAATCAGCACAAAATTTAATTTCTTTTCTTTAAGATGAATTTTTTTTGTTTGCTTTTGGTTTATTTTGCTGCCGAGGCTAGAATTGTTTTTAATTTTTTTTCTTAAATTTTGAGCAAAAATGAGTTTCACGTTCATAGAAAATTGTTCTTATAAAAAGAGTGTATTGCTATTGTTCTCAATTGGTGATGCTCAATATTTCTTTATCAGTCGATACAGCAAACGGTTTTCAATGCAATTCGCTTTCTTCTAAGTAGTCAAACAGCAAACACGGAAACCATTTTAAGTAATTTTCAGCAAAATTCGCTTTAGTTAGAGTTTTCAACATTTTATCATTAAATTTCTGACCAAAAAAATGTCTCGTACACTTAAAGAGAGCTTCAAAATGTATGTTAAGTTGGCTAGGAAAATGTGACGTTTTTTTACTCGAATTATATCTCGTATTCGATCCAAGCAACTTAACGAGCGAAAATGACGTTACCGAGCTCGCAGAGCTTCAGATGCACGTGCAAAAATAACCTCTTGCTTTTTGCGAGTATTTCGTTCGGTAGCGCCTCTTCAAAAATTCTCGTTAATAATGCGAGCGAGGAAATTTCTCTCATGTGTGCCCAGTTGTGTGATGAATGGGTCAGAGTCGTCTTCGACTGAATCTGTCTATCTGTTATAAGCTTGGTTCTCAGTTGTCGATGGGATCAAATCAATGATATTATTATTAGTATTCACAACTTTTTTGCTGACGTTCAGCACTTAAAAGAGGTAAATTAAACCTTCCACGGTTAGTGTCAGACAGGTGTACTCAAAAACCAAAAGACTGATTTGTAATATCCTGGCTATACTGCCAAAGCAACTCGGTTATGAGCGGAGTTGTAAGTCAGACCGAGTTTTTCGAATTGGTTTCGGGCTCGGCCTTAAGGTTGACAAAATTTTTGGCTTAATTAGGACCTGATACGTGCCTTGTTCTGTAGGTGCTACAAAAACATAATCAAATTAAACTTGCAACACTGAATGAAAACTTCATTCAAGCATCAGTACGATTATTTGTGTACAATTATTATTACTGCATCACAATTTATCTATAATTATTTAGTCACATCACTATCAGACTGATTTAACAAAAAAAGCAATTAACTGCATGTTACGCTGTTTAGACCTAACTTAACATTCGGGCTTTTTCGGGTTGAGTTTCAAATCGTTTTGGGGTTCTGGCGTATATTTTCGGGTTCGGACTTGACTTGATCTTCCCGTTTACAACTTTGGCAGTCTGGATATGCGCGTATGCGTGGTTACAACTTACGAATCTAACTTAATTGCCTCTCTGCATCAAAAACCTTCAGAAACATCAGGTCGTCCATTTCATCAACGAATGATATGTTCACTTACGTCAACGAGTCTGATTTCTTCATGAGCGTTCGCGCTGTTTTCTTCACTTTGTTTTCGACGCTCAGAAGGAAGTTTGAGAAAAATCTTTGCTGGTCAACCGGAAACTAAAATGACGTCAGAAATGCTTTGTGTTTCATTGGCAGGATCATATTAAACGAAAGAAAAAATTTTATTTGCGGGAGTCTGAGGAAGTTACTAGAATGTGTTCTAATTTATTCAACTAGTACTCTAACTTCATATTGCTTAATTACGTTAGATGTGAATATGACTTTCATTAAAGTCGATTTCATTTTGCTTTCGCCATAAGCTTTTCGGACAGATCTCTTAGGTTGCGATCTATGTCTGGTTTGGTATGTGGTGAAGACCAAACGCGCTAAGGAGAAATGTAATCTACAGTGAGGAGAAATGCGTTTTAAGGAGATTGCATGATCAATAGTACAGAAATGCAATTTATCTAGTGACAGAAAGCTTATTGCGAAAGCAAAATGAAATCGACTTTACTGAAAGTCACATTCAAATTCTACACCACCTTAAAATTGTTCAACGTTAGATGTAATATCGCAAACAAAATAAGAAGGTATCCACAGTATTTCACAGTATAAGATCGTGATCAAATGTGAAGACACACGGAGTCATGCTTTATCTTCCCAGAATCGGTCTTAACGAGAAACACAATTAAGGACCAAAATGGATTTGATGGCTCAACGACCGTAACGTCTACTCGCAACTTTTCTATCATATATGTGCCATTGTTTTTCATCGAATTGATTAAATGACTACCCTGCTTGCTTGCGTGATTATCTATGATATCCATACTCGCTGTAGGGATGAAAACTAATAGAAAATACCTGGTAGAGTTTGTCCAGTCGACTCGGATCTTCAAAACTCCGCCGATCCACTCCAATTCGGATGCGAGTTGATTCGAGCTGTAACAAAAACCGAGTACCTCAAATCAGAGTGGTGAACAACGGGTTAAAAAGGAATTCAGAAAAAAAAATATACATTAACAGAAAAACAATTATTCAAAAAGCCCAATTCATTAAACTAATTGTAAAATGATATCATACGAATTTATACAGTAAATCGTCGAGACGATCACTTGCTGTTTTGCTACATAAGAGTGTTCATGTGTTTTTCAATAATTCAATAGAAACGTCACAAATCACACTCAGAACCATTCATTGTGCTGAGTTTTTCTTTGTTTACTTTTTGCACGTCACTTCACGGCACACCCACCAAGTTTTTGCGCATTATTATCCATTTTGCTGCAAACTGCAGTAAGTCCTGCAATCGCTGCAAAAGGCAATCTCAAGGCTTTTGTACTGTTGCTGCAACTCATTTCTTTGATTCTCCGACTCACAAGCTCCAAGAGGCATTAGACAACCATGCGTAGTGCATAGTGGCATCATAATAATAGTTGACATCCCAGATTATGCAATATCAGGGTTATCATAAAAGCGACATGTTTACCCTCTCGGCAGCGCGGCAGAGAGGGTGAAGATGTCGTTTTTACTACAACCCTGATTGCGTAATCTAGGTTTATCCGCACCCTGATGGTCACGTTGTTGCGTCTTTAGATAAGACGCATTATGATGGTTATCTATGCCTGGTGGCTTCAAACAAGCAGCAAATTCAGTGGACAAGAATTCGAAGAAACAGGAACATTGTATCACTGGAAACCCTTTTAAGCAGGTGCACATTCTTCCACACACGAAGTACTTCTTGTTCTTTCAATAAAAAATTAACGGATCATCCAATAATAAGCGTTTGACGCTGTCCGGTGATAGGATGATAATCGACAAATATGCAAGAAACAAACAAGAGTGGTAAGCAAGTTCAAAATAACGTCAATTACTTGGCAGCGTACTAAAACCATTAAGGAATTAAGTGCTGCAAAGTATGTTTCAATGTTCTGGCCTTTTATGCTTGATGCCTACGCTTTTGTAAAACCGAATAAGCAATTCACATTCACTTTAAAGAATGCCACTAAAAGTTTTCAACCACTTTTGTCAACAAACGTACTATGCCATCTCCATCAGTTTAGAGCAGGGGTTCCCTAACTGGGGTACACAAACCTCCAGGAGGTGCGTGAGTTCATCCCAGGGGGTTCGCGAGACGTTTCAGAAAATCAAAACTAGAAAAGTTTAAAATCAGTTTAAACCGATATAATTTGAATAGAGAATTAATTTCAAATAAAAAGACTTGATATGTATTTAATTACCTACGAACCCCGATTCGGAACTTTTGCGATTTTTTTGTGCGAAGACCATTTTTTGTTATGGAGAATTGGAGATCGCCTGAAATTTCGCGGAAGATTTGCGGTTTTTTTGCGCCAAGACCTTTTTTACTTGGAGGGTTCGTAGAGTTACTTTCTTGAACACTTGGGGCCTCGTAGAGACGTTTGGCATCCCCTAGGTATTCGTGGCGGTATAAAGTTAGGGCACCATTGGTTTAGAGGCTATATTAATGGAAGTTTGTATACCATGCATTGTACAGTAAATAAAGGCTGAACGTTGTGCGATTCGACTAAACAAAATTAACCCAAATTTTGATAAAGGTTGATTTGTAGGGTTATTGCTCTAGTCTATTATGTAAATTTTGGATTATGTAAATTATTTAAAAAGTCTATTATGTAAATTATGTAAATCGTCTACCACAGACCTGCTTTGTTAACGCATAACGAGCTGCAGAATCTAACCAATCAAGCTTCTCCACGTAATTAAGATACGTCTTTTTGATTTGCTGCGCCATATCCTGGACCTGCAAAGTAAATGTCTAAGTCACTACGACTTAGCGGCGCTGATGAGCTCTTCATTTAATTGCTGTTATATACTCTTCATGAAATCCACACTTCATTTCTTGTTTAAAACATAAAGCTTTCGAACGTTTATAACTTAGCTACGACTATCATCAGCATAAAATAAAGTCTTATTCAAGTAGAACTAGATTTTATTTTTTACTGATAACTTTTTTGTACTATATGATTAGAATTTTATTTTTTACTAATGAAGGGCGTAACTAAGTCCGAAACGTTTAAAATTTTTACTGTTTAATAACTGCTTTTAATTATTTTCTAATTGTTTCTCTACTTTTTGATCTGTTGCAGGGCAAAGGCATTTTATCTCCTGTTTCTGAAACATATTAAGTACTTTTCAGAAGAAAGCTGGTGTCACCATCATTGCATTTCATGGATTGGATGGGTGCAACTTGGACACGGCAACAAACCAACAGCTCATGTTAAGTTGTTAACTTTACGATTTATTAGTTTGTAATTGTTTAACAACATAATGAGTGGGTTGAAAACTATCTCAACTGACATGACTTTTCTTTTACTCTTCTATATTATGAAAGGTCAAAAAAGATAAGAGGAAGAAGCTATGAAAAATATTTTGCAAAGCAAGAGTAAAAATACTAACGTTGCTGACAAAGCACTTCTACAAATTTTTTTAATGGATTTGTTGGTGGCCTTATATAGTCTTATAAAAAGCACAAAGTAGGCTTGCATGTGATATTAACTTAATAATATTAGTCTAAAAATGTATATGAACCTCAATCGTCAAAAAAGCTACAGCAATTTACAACACATAAAAGAAAAAAAATATTATCTGAATCCATTGCAACTACCACAAAATCCCATACTCTTACAAAGTTTTGACTCAAACAGCTCTATCCCATGGCTCATATAAAGAGCGCCCAATAGTGGTACATCAAAACCCACGCCAATCCTGCTGGTGCTACCACCCCTGGATAAGTCCCTACTGTAAAACCTACCTTAAGCTCTTCCTGCATCGGCAACCTCTCCCGCGCAAACAGAAGTTCAAGTGCTTCTCCAAACTGATCTTTGACGTAATCAAGGCATTCCCTCCATCGCGATCGTCGCGAATCTACGCCTAACATTTCGTAATTCATTGATGATATGGCGCGGCGAAATCCGAGGGATAATCGGTCAGCGCGAGCGAAGACAATGCGCCACATAACGTAATTGTGCAGAGTTCTATGACAAAAGAATAACTAACAATGTGCCATTCTGAATCAAAAAAAATTCAAAGCAGCATTGTTACCTTGGCGATGATCGCAATATGATCGTCGATAAATCGGCAAAGAATCGAACTGGGCCTTTCACCACCACCTCAAAATCGAGATCGATCGGTGCGGATTTGAAAATTTTTCCCAAGATTTTTCTCCAAGCTATCTGCAAAAACAGTCATGACGTCATCCATTCATCGAATGCTTGATTTATTATGTAAAAGCTATTTTTTAATGAAGTCGTAATAAAAGCGTGATACGAATTGTTCGATCGATATGATTGCGATCGCTGTCTGAAGTTTTGAAAAGTTCCAGATACGTTGCTACTGTGACAGAAGCACTAAGTTATTATGAATAATAAATGATATGTGTGATGAAACAATGAACTAACATGTGGGCATAAAGTTGCAAGTCTTCTGATGGAAACGAGCTCAAACGGAACGCTTGAAGTCGACAAACTGTTCCTGAAGAGTGTCTGCAAATAAAAAAAGCTACTTGGCAATTTTTGGTCACATTTCAAATCGATAAATTGTCCGTGTTGGTTTCATGTCCAACAATGGGTTTCAGCAATATTTAAAAAATGTTGAAAACTAAATGAGGGTGAAGCATCCAATTAAGATTATGTGCAAAAAATATCGAAACATTTAAAGCACAACTTCACCAAATTTTAGCTTTCTAGGGCGTATCATTTCTAAGATGTGCTGTTTTCAAAAGTTAGAAACATCTCTTCTGCTGGGTTGCCAATTAAAATTTTACTTTTTTATGGATGTCTTTGGCATGTACTTAAAAACACGTGATTGCTTGGCTTCAGCAATGGGTTAGTGCAGCAAAAGAAATACTTTCAAAAAATTTGGGAAGTTAGGTTGTCTGTAGCCCAATTCGTGGAAAAATTGGTTTTAACCGCCATCACTGCAAAAGAGAAAAAAAGACTATTGCACCGAAATTTTTTATCTACTTTTTTGTTAATTCTTACCCAAATCTAACCCAAACTCAAATTTTTACTCTAAAACTACCTCCAAGGCCCAAATCGAACTCTAATTTTAATCCTTAAAAAAAGTAGATGCGCGGATGAATATTCCTCATTTTCGTTTTGTTCTCTTTAACTTGAAACTTTTCGGTGAAACAGTCACTCCCAAACGAGTATGTTTTCTCATTGTATTGAAATACGATAGATCGTAAAAAGCTACGATAGATCGTTAAAAGCTGAAACGTGGTGAAGATGTGTTACGAGATTTTTCTTTATCTTTCGGTCATATCAAGCTTTTCCCTCGAAAAGAGAATTAATCTCAAGATATTTTCCACTGTTAAACAAATTAATTTTGACTATCTCCTATTCGTTTCCTAGACACTTATTTCCAGTTACAGTTTAATGAAGTTTAAATCAAACCTTTCATTATACTCGCTGTATTACGCCGAACTGTGTAACGAGTTTGCGAGGCCTATCTCCGCGTCATTGTGCCGAGGCAACACAGCTCTTTTCCCAGAAATATCGCTGCGGTGGAGAGCCGTTGGCAACTCTGTGTTCGATTTGACCGTCGGAAATTTGAACCTCGGATTTCCAGCTCTAGAGACGAACGCGTTACCGCTCGACCAACCGGCCAGTTTGAAAAGGATTTTCATAATACAGTACGTTATAAATATGTTGACTTTTAACAAAGACGACACCATGCTTTTCCTCAGAAGTTTTTCGAACAGATCTCTTCAATAACGAAATACGGCGGCGATAGTTCAGTGGTAGAGCGTCGGGAAAGTGATCGAAAAGTTGTTGACCCCTGGTTCGATTCTCGAACTGGCAACGCTCCGTTGTGTCCTTGGGAAAGACACTTTACGCATATTTCCCTTTGGGGCCGATCAGTGTGGTGGCTCAGCCTGGCGAAAGACTTGCAACAAAAATTTAAAAAAGTGCTCTGCGTTGGTGCGGTTAGACAGACGATGAGTACCTGGTTCATACGAACCAACGAATAAGGATATCTGTATGATTTGAAAAGTGGAGAGCAGGATGTTTTGAAATATCAACGTAATTAAATTGATTATTTAGTCACAATTTTCATAAGTAGTTTGATTATGCAGTAGCAATATTAGGAATGTTGCATATAGTAGAGTTATGAAGTTACCACAGCAAGTTGTTTTTCAAATAGAAACACATCGTCTACGACGTCATTAACGTTTTGCAAAGTCAACAGTCGCAACATTTCGCTCATCGCGTCTTTAAATTTTTGCTCGTATTTCGATGACGTAGAATCGAGATAGAAGCTTTCATCGCCAAGAGACAGCGCGCCGTTTGTATCGATCTAAACAACATGAGAATCGATTATCTTTTGATGGTTTCAACCGAAACTCACTTGTGACTCACAATCAGAGCATTGTTTCGAGGCTGGAAAGGATTTGGGCTAATGCTTATCGAAAAAAAGACGCTGATGCTCAGCCTTCCCTGACACGCGAACACATTTGAATTCAGGTCCCACATCGACTCGTTCCAAGGCTGAAGGACCGACCAGCCCCCCAGCGAATTAATGAGGTCACGGAGCGGTTGTGCACCTAAAGCCTCTATCCGCGCTAGGTCCATGCACGACTGGAAGAAGGTTTTTGCCTGCAAAAAAAATCAGTCGTTAAGCTTTCTTAGTTTAAGAAGATCGAAGAAGTACGAGGTCGTTTGATACAAAAATGGCCTTCAACTGTCGGCAGCGTAGCGATAGGGCAAATAAGACGTCGCTTTTGCCAAAAGTCTGATTTCATTATCTGGGCTCAACCCGCACCCTAGTCACGTAGTTGCATTTTGCGATGATTATCGCTTCACAATGATTATCCCTGGGTGGGTGCTTCGAGAAAGCAGTAAATTCAGTGGAAAGAATTCGAAGAAATCCATAGGAACATTGGATCACTAAAAACCTCTTAGCAGATGCGGATTCCTGCACGTAAAATGCAGTTATCTTAATGAAAAGAGTGCGAATTGTATAACTGTTAGTGTCTCGACGCTGTCAGGTGACAGTAAGATAAATGTGCTCTCAAGCGACTGAGCTGCTTCCTTTATTATGCAACCTTTCTTTCGGCGGAGCTCATCGCTGACCACTTGCTTGGCCCTCGAGCGAGGATTTCGAGCAGAACGCGATCGTTTTTCTCCGCTATCGCCGAGCTCACTCCGTACTCAAAGCGCCCTTGCGGATAGTAATTGGACCTCATCCATTCCCCGCATGCATATTGATAAAAATCTGCAGAAAAATGTTATCTGATAAGTCTTAGAAAACAGAAAAAGCAATCCTGCAGTCGGTAGAAAGTGTATCATTAAAAGATAGACTCGGGTTCAATTTCCGGTCGGTTTAGATCAAGGACTTTTTTTAAATTGATATTAATGTATACTAATGTTTTCCTGCTTATTGATAGAGATAGTGTGAGCTTCTATGTAGTGAGTGATGGACGCTGGAGATAACCTTGACTCCAAACCCAAAAGATCACTCTGCTGTTTCCCAAAGTCAAAGCAGCTTGGTGAAAATAAACGCGCAATCACAATTATTGCTTTTTTCTGAAACAGCGTTTCCTAAGGTGCTTTCGGTTCAAAACATTAGCAATTTTTCATACTGTAATTAGAAGTTGTTGTTGTAATTGCGCATTCATCCTCCTGTCACCAGACAGTGTCAGTTGCAAACTATCGGATGATTTTTTCATTGCGATAACTTTTTCATGTTGGGTGGAATCCGCACCTGCTAAGAAGTTTACAATGGTCCAATGTTCCGGTAGGTTTCTTCTTGTCCACTGAAGTAGCTACTTGTTCAAAGCCACCTAGCAGAGATAATCACAGTAAGGTGTCTTATCCAAGGACGCAATAATGTGACCAGTGTGCGAGTTGAACCCAGATCATGCGTTCAGGGTTGTTGTAAAAACGACAACTATGGTCAGAGGTGCCGAAACCCGGGGTGGATGGGGGATACATCCCCCCCAATAATTTGACTCTGGTGTGCATCTGAGCGCAGGTCTCCACTTGAGTTCGAGGAAAAAAAGGGTTCCATTTTTGGTGAAGACCTTTTTTTTTGGTCTTCACTTAATTTGCTCACCTGAAAAAAATCGTGGTCGAGGTTCATCCACCCCAATGTTGAAAGTAGGGCAAAATTGGGGTAAAATTGCAAATTATCCTCTCCAATGCTCAACAAAGATTTGCACCCCTGACCAGAGCCTCAGAGAGAAATTCTTCCAGGGGGTACGAAGGTCGATGCCGGGCTCCCAAATCTTTTCGGGCACCAAACTTGCGCAAAATTTTTTATTCCAATTTTTTGCCCAAAATTAGGTGAAGACCAAAAAGATAAAAAAAACTTAACCCGTACACCTGAACTCTTCCGGGTCCCTTGAGTCCGGCCCCCCTAGGCCCGGGCCCGGATACGATGTACCCCCTGAACCCCCCTCTCGTAGGCCCTGCCCCTGACTATGGTATTCTATGTATTTTTGCCCTTATGAATTGCTACGAATGAATGTTTTTTTGAAATTTGCAGAGAAAGATTAGGGATGAACAATTTCAATACAGCAGAGTTGTCCAGTTTCGTGAACAGTGACTGATCTATTTGCCGATCAGTCGACTTCATTTGCCTGTTTAAAGTTCTCACCAGCCATTAACAAGTGCAGAATCTGAGCAGTTCAAACCTATTGCAAATTATATTCTTTTATGGCAAAATGAAAAATAAAAAACAAAGTTTGGGTCTTCGTCTGGTGTTGATTTTATGGGTTTCGGGCTTTTGGCAACCATTTTAAACTCTGTGTAATTGGAAAAATTTTAACAAATAGTTTCGGGTTATCTCATTGTACCTGTGCAAGGATCTGCTGTTGTATCCATCATCGAGTGTAACTTTGAGTACAACGTGACGTCATCACGCATAACACAATCCTGATTTCGCCTCAGAGTTGCTTTGGTGACGTTGTTGGCTGGCTTGCTTGGAAGCGCTGACGTTTGTGTAATGAAGTAAATAAGACAACACGAGCTTAACAGAAGCAGGAGGATTAGGGAAGTTATGACAACATTGTAGAAATGTTTGTGATGTAACAATGCAATGCGCGATTTTTTCTTTCTGCTGTTTTGACTTTTGGTTTTCGCTGCATCTGACACAGTCTTTGGTTGCTCTGGAGCAGGGGCAAACGTTACTCGCGATTTCGATCTCGGATCTCCGGGCTTTCCGTCGTGTTTGATCAGGGGCGCGAGAGTTCTACTTGCGTAGATGCTCGCTGATTCTTCCATGAGAGTTGGCGTCTGACGTCTATGCGTTGCGTTGGGGCGCGCAATCGGCATTGTAGGAGGTTTAGTGTGGTTCACCATTCCATAATTTGTTTCGTGATCACGCCAGTTTGCAAGATCACCGCCAACCCACGAGCCAGGGCTCTGGGTGGTCGACAAGGAGGTCCTTGAGATCGGGCAGTTTTTAAACGCTCTAGATGCGTCACGCTTGAGCGACCCTTCACGGGATGAGTCATGCTTGAGTGAACTCCCACCCCGAGGGCGAACTACAAGAGACTTTCCATTGCGGAGCTCGTTTTCAAGGCTAGCCACTTTTCCCCCCAATTCCTCCTGCATATGAAGGAGGAACTCAGTTCTAGTTTCTGAAAATTTTTCATTGGTTTCCTCAGTTGATAATGTCAGCGGCGCATTGCCTCGAAGACCATTTGATTTGAAAGTTTGAAAGAGACAGGGCTCGCTTTCCCTTTGTGACGTCATTACATAATTATGATGTTATAAAAAGAATCGTTTAATAGCAAAATTATATTTATCTTTAACAAAAAGAAAGTATGGTAACATCAGTAACAGATTTTTTTGAAATGTTTCCAAGCAGATTGAGCTTTTTCAAAGTGCATAAAAACCTACGCTTTTTATCTTTTATAAAGTCGTTTCTGTCTCTGGTTAACCAATGAACACTTTTTGGGAATAGAAGTCGAAAAATAAATAAAGCCATTCTCTTCACGAGTTGCATCACAATTTACAACACGCAAGTCTAGTCATTAGAGACAGCTTACCTGCTAATACATTCCTTGCAATTGCCGGAGTTATGAAAGCGTTAATTTTGGCATATTTTTCATCATTCAAGCTTGTATATAACCGAGCTAGATGAACATTGAACAATGCTAAATTTTGAATTTGAATTGAGGGGCCTGGACCCCCTGGCCATACATGTACTTTTTACAAGAAGTTATTATCATGGCAAAAGAAAAATCTTTCAGGAATTTTTTCGAGTGGATTATTATTTACTGCTAAAATATTGCACAAGGCAATGTACCTTACTTTCCCTACCTGGGCCAAATCACTCACAAAATTTAATCTTAAACAGCAAAATTTTAAACCTGTCTTGGACTTAAATTGTAAGTAAAAGGAGGATTGAACAATTTAATTTGTTCAAATGGGTTTCAAATGTTAAAAATCTAGTTCTTTTAAATAGCTCGAAACACATGCGAAATGCGATCCAATGGCATTAAAATAGCTACTTTTTCCAAAAAATTACTAAACATCGCGTAGCGGCTGGGGCTGTGCCCCCAGTCCCCTGTCTGTGATGCGTTTGAGTTACACTACTTCACTTAACACGTCTCCCAATTCAGACGTTTTCACCTTTTTACTTTTGGTTTAAGCCCTCTCCATCAGCAAAATCCTGGTTACAGTAAGTGCCAAACCAGGCCACGGCTTCTAATCTTCCATTCTACGATATCTTTGTCCTAAACAAGGTCCCTCTTATCGAAAAATTTTGATGACGTCATTGCATGTGATTTGTGGTTTAGACCCCCTTTCCCATCAATCAGAAATCCTGGCTATGCCTATGGTGCGGATGTATACCGGTATTTGAAGTTTTCTGATTAATGTAAAATTCTGTGGTTTCTTTGCTAAAACACTTTAAATGTGTTATTTTTGAACTTGCGTACTTCGCTTTTGTGTTTAAAGGTAAGGGGGCATATGCTACGCTCTTCGGAGGAATAAAAATCTTCTGTTTGTTTTTGTGTGTTTGCTCGAATAGAAAACACAAAGATTTTTATTCTTACGAAAACAGGGCGTAAAATCGTGACCATATTTCGGTCTCTTTTCAACAAAAATTCAGTACGCCCTCCGTACTGTTTTACCAGCGTACAAGCAGCCACTTGATTAAAATTTAACTTAGGATATACTCGTACACTCACAATTTTACGTCCAGTGTAGATCGGGCTTAAACTTCTAGCTCTTAAAAGTTAAAGCATCACCCATATAAAGCATCACTATGTCCACCTAACTACAATCTCCCTCCAAAAACGAGAACATGCTACATTTTCAGCCGTGTATTTCCACCTAAGAAACACTTTTGTTAAAATCACTCGGGGCAGGGCTTTTGTGTCGCTAATGATTGCAATTTAAAGCCTCAAATTGATTTCATCTAGTTTAGTTTTCAAATTCGCTTCCATACTCGACTCCACTTGAAATTTTTAACCTAAGCTTCCCTCCTTGGTTTTTGGCAAAGTCAACTCTTCGTCACTATTATCTTTGTGATGACACAAGGTTAACTTACCGTACTTTCATAAAGTACTTTATTGTCTTCGATCAATAGTGTTCCCGCGGGAGTGCTCGATTTAATTAAAAATAATAAGTGTGCTTCCGGGTAGCAATCTGTTACGTCATAATGCGAAAATTTCTTTTATTCTATTTCTTGATTTTTCCCAGCAAATGGACGGATTTAGAATAATTAATGTAGCGCCGATCTTTATTAAATTTCGCGCAGGTGTAATGGACTACGCGCTCACGTAAATCAAATTTTGCTCCCAGTTTGAGCTGACTGCTGATTAATTGACTCCTGCCGTCTACAATTGCAAATCCAGTTCGATTTCAGCGTAGGGCAACTTTTGTGCCCAAGATAATTTGTTCAAACTAAAACCCGCTGTGATTTCTGTAATAAGCAAAGCCGCTCTTATTACCACCACACTAATCGATTAATGACGTCCTATTTCAACAAATCTTTTAATTATAATCTAACATTAGCATGAACTTTTACGGCGCTGCGCAATAGAGCATTGTCGTAATCCGAAACAATATTACGCCGGACATTCTGTATGGCAGACCATGGGGGCCTGCTGGGAAAACGGTACCGGTACTGGTTTTGCACATTTAAGCTTCTCCAAAATTAGTCTTGACCCCAAGGAGAATATGTCGTAGTAAAATTGCTTGTGATTTTTCAAATAAAAAAACAGCTTTTTTCCAGTCATTAATTGGAACGACCAATGCTCGCGTCGGGTGTTCCTTTGTTTTTACTTTGCCATTTTCGAATTAACGAGTGCGCATTTATATACTTTTGCGTATAGCTCAAGAACGGTATGATCTAGCTACATGAAGTTTTGACAGCAGTTTGAGGTTAATGAGTTGCATATTTGTACCAAATTTCAAAGCAATAAATTACGTTACTAAGGTTTTACGACTAGAAAACCGCCCCAAAAATTTGGCGTAAAGAGCGGTCTCATTCAAAAACGGCTGAAGTACGACAAAAAATATTTTACATGGTTATATGTCTTAAATACCCTTTCATCCCTACTAACCCACTTTTGGCCGGGATGAGTTTTTTTTCCTTTGTTTTTCTTTTTTTTTTCCTTTTTTTGTTCCTAAACCTTGTACGCTCTTCTTCTCCAAAACCACGAAACATCGAAATCTAATTTTTGTGTAAAGTTGTTGAGCTGCAAACGCAACTTTGACTCCCGAAATTTTTTGGGGACAACGCCAAAATGGGGACCCAAAAATCACTTTTTTGAACGGACACCTGCCCCCTGGGGACCCCCCAAATTAACCCCCAAAAAGCAGTGTTTTGAACGGTTTAACCTAGGGTGCCAGTTTCTTTTGATATCAGCAGATATTTAACGTACAAATATTTTGACATAGTTTGGGGGTACCGCTCTTCTGGTACTCCTCTTTCCCAAATAGATCAACCAAAAATCAATTTTTTGAACGGCTTAACGTAGGGTGCTAGTTTTTTTTTTTTTTGATGCCAGTAGATATTTAACAGACAAATATTTTGACATAGTTTGGGGGCACCGACCCCCCAAATTGACCCCCAAATAACAGTGTTTTGAACGGCGTAACCTAGGATGCCAGTTTTTTTGAGATCAGCAGATATTTAAGAGACAAATATTTTGACATAATTTGGGGGTACCACTCCCCCCCACCTCCTCCCAGAGACCCCACTCCCCCCAAATAGCCCCTCAAAATTCAATTTTTTGAACAGCTTAACGTAGAGCGCCAGTTTTTTTGATATCAGTAGATATTTAACAGACAAATATTTTGACATAGTTTCTGAGTACCCCCCAGAAAACTCCCCAAAAAGTCACTTTTTTTGAACAACTTAAGCTAGAGTGGTAATTTTTTTGCTCTCAGTTAATATTGAAAAGAGACGAAATGCTTTGACATAGTTTAGGGGTGCCATCCCCCTCTCCCCGGCAACTTTTCCAAATGGATCCCACACAATCAATTTTTCGAATGGCTCAAGTTAGGAAGCTAATTTTTTGCTCTCACTTGATATTTAGAAGGAAGATATTTTGATATAACTTGGAGGTACCTGTCCAGAAACTCTCCCCCCCCAAATATACCAAAAAAAAACTCAATTTTTTGAATGGCTAAAGCTAGGAAGCTAACGGTTTTTAATTTTAATAAATATTTAGGAAAAAAAATATTTTGGCATAGTTTACGAGTGCTACTCCCTTGGGAAAACCCGAAATTGGGCCACTCTTAGATTAACATTTTAAAACACTTATTAGAGAGCTAAATGTTTTTGATATCAGTAGGTTTTTAAGAATAAATATTTTGACATGGTTTAGAGGTAACACCCCTCCCTGGGAACCCCTCAGATGCAGAGATTTCCCAAATCTTCACCTTTAATTTAAGCTAAAAACGGTTTTGTTAGAAGATATTTGAAAGACAAAGAATTAAAAATTTAATTAGATGTCTGTTTAAGATAGAAGTTTAGGATTGTTGTTATCATAGGCGTAGCCAGAGGGGGGGCCCGGGCTCCCCCAATTGAAATGCTACCAATCATAAAAACGTCACAAAAAAGACTATTGTTTCTTTTGTTTTAGTTTCTTTTAGCATCTTCGCGTACAACAGTACACGCATACAATAGTAATTAACAACAATATTGATCCAGGGGACCAGGGCCCTTTCAATTTAATTTTTGTCAATCAATTCAAATGGGCCCCTTACAATAATATTTAAATGGCCCCCAATTTAAATGTTTCCCCAACAATAATATTGATCCAGAGGCCCGGGCCCCTTCAATTTAATGTTTGCCAACCAATTTAAATGGACCCCCTACAACAATATCTAAATGGCCCTCCAACATTAATACTGATCCAGGGGGCCCGGGCCCCTCAATTTAATTTTTGCCAACCAATTTAAATGGGCCCCCTACAATGATTTTTAAATGGCTCCCAATTTAAATGGGCTCCCAACAATAATATTAATTCAGGGGGCCCGGACCCCTCAATTTAGTGTTTGCCAACCAATTTAAATGGGCACCCGACAATAATAGTTAAATGGTCCCCCAACAATAATATTGATCCAGAGGGCCAGGACCCCTCAATTTAATGTTTGACAACCAATTTAATTGGGCCTTTTACAACAATATTTAATTAAATGGTCCCTAATTTAAATGGGCCCCCAACAATAATATTGATCCAGGGGGCCTGTGCCCCCTCAATTTAAATTTTGCCAACCAATTTAAATTGGCCCCCTACAATAATATTGATCCAAGAGGCCCGGGGCCCCTTTAATTTATATTTTGCCAACCAATTTAAATGGGCCCCTTACAATAATATTTAAATATCCCCCTAAAGTAATATTGATCCAGGGGGCTCGGGCCCTTTCAATTTAATTTTTGCCAATCAATTCAAATGGGCCTCCTACAACAATATCTAAATGGCCCCCAATTTAAATGGGCCCCCAACATTAATACTGATCCAATGGGCCCGGGCCCCTCAGTTTAATTTTTGCCAACCAATTTAAATGGGCCCCCTACAATATTTAAATGGCTCTCAAATTAAATGGCCCCCAACAATAATATTAATTCAGGGGGCCCGGACCCTTCAACTTAGTGTTTGCCAACCAATTTAAACGTATAACCCGAGTGAAATTAAGGGTTTTTATTCTAAAACTTGCTAAATCAGGCTCTCATCTAACCTTTTTATGAACGTAATGCAATAACCAGGGAAGAATTTAACATATGGCACAGTGCCATGGGCCCCGGGCTCATATAAGACTTTTTTTGATCTTCATCTGTATTTGCTATTTAGCAGAGGTGTAGTCGAGGACATAAGGCTCGAGGACATAAGGCTCGAGGCCAAGGCCAAGGCCAAGGACACAAAAAAAATCCGAGGCCAAGGCCAAGGACAGCCTTTCCGAGGACAGACACTCTCGAGGCCAAGGACAGGAATGCTCGAGCCCAAGGCCAAGGACCAAGGACACAAGCGCAAGTGCTCTCCAAAATCACAAAAATTTTTTCGGCGATCTCAAAAAAAAAAAAAGGTCTTCACAAAAATTTTTCTAGCGATCTCCACAAAAACACGTTTTCCGAAAAATTTTTCAAGCGCTTCACAAAATTTTAGCAATTCAAAAAATAGTGCTGTCCTCGAGCCGAGGACAGGCCAATTTTTGAGGACTTGAGGCCTCGAGGCCAAGGCCAAGGACTTGACCTTCGAGGCCAAGGCCAAGGACTTCAAAATCTGTCCTCGAGGACGTCCTCGAGGCCAAGGACGTCCTCGAGGACTCCACCTCTGGTATTTAGTGTACAATTTTTTTTTTCTTTTCTTTTTTTTTAGTCTTCTTTTGCTTTGGAATAATTGCTTGTATTTTTAGTAGGGTTGATCAAATTCAAAGCTTTCCAACTTTGAAATTCTTGCGTACAAAAAACTACGGTACGAATTCCGAAATTCAATATCGCTAATATTAAATTTAAGTTACATTTCACATCGAACTTTAGAAAACAATTTTTTTTTTTAAGTCATATTTCAAGTTTCTTAATTGATCCAACAAAAGATCCAACCCTACTGCTTTTCAGGAATTGGCCAATCTAGATCATAACAGTAACGATACCAGACCTATATTTTGAGACGGAAGTGCAGGTGATGGTTGACTCGATGACATTTAGTCCTTCGCCATCACCTCATCAAGAACTGTGTCTAATGTACGTAATTTATCTCGAAACTGTACAACTGCTTGTGTAATGCGCATAATTCAGTCGCTGTGCTTGATGAAAAAAATAAATAAATGGTAAATGTATACTGTCTATAGCTTATCATTAATTTTCTCAGTACATTGCTCTTGATAAATTTATTTTTGATTGGTTAAAAATGCAAATCTTTTTAAAGTGTTGGCTAGCGATCTTAACAGACTTCATTTCATGTTCTGTGTGAAAGCGCGCTAAACACTGCCGCGTTCATATTTATTATATTGGTAGAGTATGTAGCAAGTTCCGTAGTGTAGTGGTTATCACGTCTGCTTTACACGCAGAAGGTCATGGGTTCGAACCCCATCGGAACTAGTTGTTTTGAAGAAAGTAGTTATAGTTACGTTAGGGTTTTTTTGGAGAAATTTCCACATTCCGCACTTTCGTATAAATTCCAGTGTTGGGAAGACTCGAGGCCACTTTTTAAGGGCTCGGACTCGTGCCTTTGAGACTCGGACTCGTGGAATTTGAGAGGACTCGGACTCGTAATTTTTGTTGAATGTCTCATTGTACAATGTCTTATTACAGAGCTACTATATATCCAGGGGCGGCTCGTAATGAAAGCTAAAAAAAGCTGCAGCATACCCTGCATCATCTGTTTGTTTTTATTATTTTTACTATTAATATTTTTATTTTAGATAGTTTTACAATTGCTGTGGTGACTAGTAATTAATTAATCACCTTTACCCCCCCTCCCCCACTTTGACCGCAAAAATTAAAAAATTATTGCATTTTTATAACTAGTTTAATAAACAAAGAAATTGGAAACTCTTGAGAAAAGCTGCTCACTTTGCAGCTTTTGTAACGCGTTGAAATTGTACGCGGTGACGTCACAGCTAGTCTTTCTTCACTCACAGTTGTGATAAACGGACAAAAATATGCTGCGGCTCGCGCAGCTTTTTTGGCTTGTTGAGAAATGTAAAAATGTGGTTACTGGATAGCAAGTTTTGAATTATTGAACATATCACATCCTATTCTGTTGTAGGATACTGCGGTTAGTGTAGACTGTAGAGTCGTGAAAGGATATATGGTAAACTAGAACGTAACATCGCAAGTGATATCCGGGGACTTCGGGGCAATATTTAAATTTGACTGAACTTTATTGCGCTTTTAAATAGTGACCAAATAGCGTTAAATGAATTTGTAAATATGAAATCAAATCTTTCGTTGTACTCGCTGTATTACGCTGAGGCGTGTCATGAGTTGACGGGGCCCATCTTCACGTCATTGCGCCTGGGCAACACAGCTTCTTTCATTGTTCACAGCCGTTGGCGACACTACATCCAATTTCACCGGTCCGAGATATGAACGTCTGACCTCCCACTCCAGAGGCAGAGCGCGTAACCGCTCGATCAGCTGGCCGGTTTTTGTAAATATGTGGTCGTTAATAGTCAGATGAATAATTTAAATGCTCCTCTTTCAAATTTTTTTCACTAACTTTTTACAGCTTCTGATTATATGCTTTCAATGTTTAAATGTCTCGAAAAGTTGAAAATAATAATAAAGTAACGTCAATTAAATAATTGTACAGCCAAAGCCATTTACACCATCCTTGGTCTAGTTAATATTGCAGATCAGTAATTCTTCGTGGTGAAAATATTTATCGTAAAAGATTGGACTACAAAAGTGTAGTTATTATGTTTCGGCAATTTTTGTTTAATTACATCAGATCAAAGTTTTTACATCAGCATGTTTGGTTTTTCAAAGAATTCCATTATCAAAGTATGGACTAAATCTACCACTTGCCAGGCTGTTACAAGCGATGTTATGTTAAACGCATATTTAAATAAAGAATTAATGTTTGAGGGGAAATAATGTCTGTCCATAAGGTGTTGAAACATGTGTTTTCGGTTGCGCGCCGGTAACGCCGGCCAAATCTTGAATCGAACTTTCGACGTCAGTGATACCAATCTAAACCAGTTTTTCTTGTCCGTTCCCGGGCCTCGGCGTGCCGCTTTTGCATTTGGGACATTACAATAGATGAGGCATAAATTTTGAATAATTATAAAGATGACTGCAAAGTAGACTCCCTGCTGTTGACCTAAAAAGCTCATTTTGGTAATACGTAGAGTTGCACTTTTTTATCGTAGTTGAATTTGCCTACGAAGTTGATTTTTTAGAGCCCGAATGTTTTTATACAATTTGCAGCTTACCCTTTCAAAATGGTCAGGAGCCGCCACTGTATATATCAACAAAATATAAATGTGACAAGCAATGCATCATCTTTGGCAGGGAGAGATTTCTTTCCTAAATCAAAATAAAAATAATTGAATTTTGTTTTATATTTTGGCAACCGCATTTTTTTAGCGTTTTGGTGTCATTGGTTTATTATTATCAGGGTGTCGAACCGAACCTGAACCCGAACCGTAAATCCCGATTGAACCGTTTCATTTTGGTGAACCTGAACCGAACCTGAACCAGAAAAATTTTTACTTCAGTAAACCTGAACCAAACCTGAACCCTCAAAATTGTGCTCAAGTGAACCCGAACCGAACCTGAACCCCTAACAAAAGTAAAAATATATTTTTCGATATCCGGATGCCACTGGCGCTGGTACACGCACAATAAGAGCAGTGGTGATCATCAACAGGATCAGCAATTTCTCCTTTTTTTTTTCTGGACGAAACGAGTAACGACAGTTAAATTTTAAGTCAATGAACCCGAACCAAACCTGAACCAGTAATATTTTACTTGAGTGAACCTGAACCAAACCTGAACCTCGAAAATGGTGCTCAAGTGAACCCGAACCAAACCTGAACCGCTAAAATATTTTGAGCAGGAGCTAAACCTGAACCCGAACCGTTATTTGAAACGGTTCGACACCCTGATTATTATTATTATTATTATTATTATTATTGGTGTTTATTGCAGGCGAAACGCCCATATCATAGCACAAAAATAGGCACACAAGAAAAAACAAAGAAACAAACACACTAACAGCATACGCTAAATAAAAGATCATACCACATTAGACAACAGGTGGTTCTTTACTAAATCGTAGGATGTACCACCCTCATACACTGTGTTACAGTACATATAAAAGTACTTCGATTTATGGAAGACATCGGAATTCATCAGCGCATTAATCCAAAGATTAGGCGATACACGACAGCGTTTAATGAAGCTAAAAAGCGACTTACGTACAAGAGCATCAAAGGTATATACATTAAACAAAATTTGCTGGACACTGGCACTGGTATGACGGGGAAGACCATGAATCATTCTAAATGCATCATTGTAGGCTACTCGAAGACGCCTAATTGCGTAGCTGTTGTAGTTATGCCACAACGAACTACCATACAAAGACATGCAATAAGACTTAAACAAAATATTTTTTACATAAGTAGAGCATAGCGAAAATTTTGACCTCAACTTGTTACCAATACAGTAGAGAGCTCTGGTTTGTCTTGATATATCACAATTCTCATTAGAGCTCGAGTCCATAATAATACCTAGGTATTTTACCCTATCGACAAATTCAATCTTATCAAGGCCAAGCAGTAAAAAAGGAGGTTTTGACAGCTTAAAATTCGTCGGAGAGAATAAAACCCCGGCAGATTTACGATAATTAAATACAATGTCATGAGAAGAAGCGTAAGCATTACATTCATCGACTAAGTCCTGTAGTCCAGTGAGAGAAGGAGAAAAACAACACAAATCATCTGCAAATAAAATATGGTTCAGGCAAGAATCATTAATCATACAACCAACTTTAAGCTTGTTTAATTTTTGAGAAAGATCATCCATGTAAATAGCAAATAAGTACGGGCTTAAAACCCCACCTTGTCGGACCCCATTAGTGACTTTAAATGAATGAGATAAGGATCCTCCCCATCTCACCTGCATGGATTGATGAGAAAAGGTTTGATCACGTTTGCTTCGATGATGCCGGTAGGTAAAATGTGCTCAAGATATTGCATGGCTGAAAAATTCTTGGAAGGTATTCGCCAGTGTTGGGAAGACTCGAGTACGAGTCCGGACTCGAGTCGGACTCGAGGCCACTTTTTAAGGACTCGGACTCGTGCCCTTAAGACTCGGACTCGTGATTTTTGTTGAATGTCTTATTGCAATGTCTTATTACAGAGCTACTATATATCAACAAAATATAAATGTGACAAGCAATGCATCATCTTTGGCAGGGAGAGATTTCTTACCCAAATCAAAATAAAAATAATTGAATTTAGTTTTTATATTTTGGCAACCGCATTTTTTTAGCGCTTTGGTGTCATTGGTTTGATCACGTTTGCTTCGGTGATGCCGTTATGTAAAACGTGCTTCAGATATCGCATGGCTGAAAAATTGTTGGGAGGTATTCACTATTCAAGTATTCGCAGGTAGTGGATGGAGATATTAAGTTTTGTCTGTGTTAAGTTATGTTAAATTTTACACCTGATTCCATAATGTTACAATGGAGAATGAAAACCTTAAAAGAATTCGCTTGCATCCATCCAAAAAATTGCTGATGTGACTGACAAAAATTACCGTATCCAGATGGTGAAGAATGAAGTGTTTTTTTGATTACTCAGCAGTGCAGTGCTGTTTAACTTTTTCTGTGTTTGGGCTTGGGTTAGGCCTGAATTTTCTAAGGTTTTTGCAAAAAAAATTCTTTCTGTTGGTGAGTTAGTCGGTTAAAACATGAACAGGTGTATACAGCCAATTCAGCAAAAACTTACTTCATTTTTCAAATTATTCATAACCACAAAAACAAAAATTGCATAATGCATGCACTAAATTATGTACAGATAATGACAAATGTGTTTAAAACTGAGGTTCTTCTTCTGAAATAAAAATAACAATTCTAGCCTATTAGTTATGAAACGACAAAAGATACCAAACCATGGCGACAAGTGGCGCAATCAAGAAGGGCTGAAGGGCCTTCAGCCTCCCTTCGCAAAATCACTAAGAAATATAACCCCAAAATTCAAGGGTTTATATAACCCACTAATTCAAAGCCCCCCCTCCCCCCAGCTAAATCTGGTTGCGCGCTTGATCGCGAACTTAATGATCTTCAACCCTTGTCCCTAAACTGATGAAAATCATGAAGGTCCTTCTATTTTTGAGCTTCAGCTGGTCGACTTTCGGCTTTTGGTTACTTCCAAATGTAGTTAAACTACTGAAAAAAATGCACATCAACTTGGTTCCCTCAGTATTAATTGAATGCAATACTACACCACCAGTCTGCCCAGTTTCCGAAAAGATAATACTTTTTTGCACGCTTTCATCGATTAACTGATTAATACGCAACTTAAAAGTTCTAATCAAGTTTTACTTTTTATTGGACGCTGTGACCAATCTACTGAAATAAGCTCTTTTACTAGTTGAGCGGTAACGCGTTCGTCTCTGGAACAGGAGGTCCGAGGTTTAAATCTTAGGCCAGTGAAATCGGACACACTGTTGCCAACGACTCGCCGCCGTTATGACATTTTTTCGAAAGAAGCTGTGTTGCCCAGGCCGCAATGACGTGGAGATGGGCAGTGCCAACTCTTTGCACACTTCGGCGTAATACAACGAGTATAAAACAAAAATTGAAAAGGGAACAACGAGTATAATGAAAGATTTGATTTGTTTAAAATTATTTTCTTAATCTGATATCCCGAAAAATAATTAACTGCAGTGAAAAACTAGATGGGAGCTTTCTGAGTAGCAACCCCTTTGAACGACCGACACAAAAATCTACAGATTTCAAAAAAAAACAGCGCCCCAGCTTAAGCCATTCAAAAAATTGATTTTGGGGGTCCCCAGAGGTGGCATCCCCAAACTATATCAAAATATTTGTCTGTTAAGTAGCTGCTGATATCATAAAAAACAATAGCACTCTAGCTTGAGCTGTTCAAAAAATTCATTTTTGGAGGGTCCTATTGGAGGAGTCTCTGGGGAGATTGGTACCCCGAAACTACGTCAAATATTTGTGTGTTAAATATCTACTGATATCAAAAAACACTGTCATCCTAAGTTAAGCTGTTCAAAAAATTGATTTTGGGGGTCCCCGTAGGGGTGGCACCCCCCAAAGTATGTCAAAGTATTTGTCTGTTAAGTATCTGCTGATATCAAAAAAACTAGCGCCCTAGTTTGAGCGGTTTTCATTTTGTTCGTTTTCAAAAGATTCAGTTTTTGGGCCCGATTTTGGGAGGGTTCCCACGGGAGTGGCCCCAAAATATTTTGAGAAACAAAATTGCGTTTGCAACTCAACAACTTTAGAAAAAATTAGATTTCGATGTTTTGTAGTTTAGGAAAAGAAGAGCGTACAAGATTTAGGAAGAATAAAAAGCAAAACAAAGGAAAAAAAAACTCATCTCGGCCAAAAGTGAGTTAGTTGGGATGAAAAGGTAGCTTAAGACATATAAACGTGTGAAATATTTTTTGTCGTACTTAGCCGTTTTTGAATGAGACCGCTTTTTACGCCAAACTTGTGGGCGTTTTTTGGGTCCTAATACCAAAATCACGAAACCAATTGCCTCAAAATTTGATACGAACATGCAAATCAATAGTCTCAAACTGATGTCAAAATTTCATGTAGCTACACCAAACCGTTCCCGAGTTATAAGCAAAAGTCTGAAATTTCGCACTCATTAGTTTGAAAATGGCCGAGTAAAAACAAAAAAACACTCGACGCGAGTGTCGGTCGTTCCAATAACTTACAAAATTCTTTGCAAATTCAAACAACAATATAAAAGCGTTTCACGTGACGTCACTCGCATACTTTTACTAAAAAAACTTTGTCAAAACTGAACTGGCTGAACAAAATATACAGGCATAAAAGAAGGAAAACCTCGAATTTCGACTTTCTCAGCCATGAGGAGTTTTACAAACTCGGGTGTAAATTAAGGCTGAAGTAGACGGCTAAATTTTATTTGCAAGAGCTCTTGCAAAAGCGTTAATGCAACTTTTTTCTGTGTGTAAAGAGCCTAGTTAGAACGCTAGCAGAAACGTTGCACAAACGTCTTCTTGCGGAATTTCTGAAGGCGTTTGTCCATATTGAAAAAACTTTGGCCAAATTGTAAATTTCACTTTCCGGTTAAATTTTCGAACTCGGACTCGTGATCTTCAGTTTTGGTGGACTCGGATTCGTGGGCTTGAGTTTTGGTTGACTCAGTGTTTCAGCATCACCTATTGCGAAACGTGCCACTTTGCCGTTTCACCTAATTTACATATTAGTTTCGCACTGTTTTGGTTTTTGTAATTGTTGCAAAGTTATTTTGGTCAATCACCTTTTTAGTTAACTTTGCGCACTGCATTTTCTAAATTACGTCACACTCACGTGGCACTTTGGCCTGTCTCGCGAGTGTTGGAGGCTTTTAGTTTTGGAATTTTAGTGGTGCAGCAAACAGCTCACATTTTTTATATTACATTTGGAATTTTAATTTTGAAACAAGTTTATTTTACCGGCAAAAATCTAGATTATTTTCTGTTGCCCATTTGTCTCTGTTTTCAATAAAATCAGATAAAATACAGTTTTCGCAGTATATTAGAATTACTGAATGGAGCCACGTCTGAGAAGTCTACGCTGGGCCAGTAAGCCGGAGTCAAGCTGCGCAACGAATACTCGTGTGGCTCCCCCGGGATATGATCCAACTTTCTAGTTGGAACACTCAGACTTGGACTCGTAGCTTAAGGACTCGCACTCGGACTCGTGAAAGTGGCAATAGTCCCAAAACTTTTAGCTCTCATCGGCAGCCCAAACTTGTCAGTCCCAAAACTGTTAGTTTAATCATGAGAGGCTGCAGACTCGACGACCTTGCCAGTCTTTTCCGAACGGCACTTTTTGGTCTTTCGCAGCCTCTCACAAGGAAATAGCGTAAGAATTTTGTACGCATTAAGTTGCAATTTTATCCTGTTGGCTGTTTTCCCTGCAATAAAGAAAAATTCGTTATCGTTACGTAACGTAACAGCAGCCTCTGCCAATCTTTTAAAACTACGGTAGCTTCAAATGGTTCAAACTTAACCCCAACTCAATCCTAATTTTAACCCTTAATTTTAAAAAAATCTCCGTCGAAAATTCGTTCAAAGGGCTTCAGAAAGGTCTTTACCAAGGATTTATTGTGCTCTTTCAGAATTTCGTTGCACCAGAGGGGCCCACATCTGGATAGGCGCAAATATGCCTCCTAGCATAAGCGGGCACAAGTCCGTTAATCGTTAATAACGAAGCCAAGCGTGTAGCCAGAAATTCGCAATGGGGGGGCTGTTTTGGGGGTCGGGGGCAAAACCCCCAGCCGCCGGAGGCTGGGGGTTTGGGGACAAAGCCCCCAGCGCTGGAGAATTTTGCGTTTGTTTGCAAAAATAACTAAATTTTAGGGTTATTTTGATAAAAAAATAATGCTTTTAAAGCGTGGCTCAGAAATTGGCTGTGCAAACATGATTAAACTGGTTGCATAAATGGGCTATTTGGGAGGTGGCGAATGGTAAAGTTTTAGTTCTTTTATTTAAATGCTGGTAAATTATAAAATCCAATAATTCGATAAAACTCACACGGAGTAATCTATTTTGTATACAGTTTATAGACAAAAATAATTGGGGGGGGGCTAATGAAAAGAGATTTGAGGGAAATGATTGGTAATTAACTAATACGGAATAGCCCCCTCCCCCATTCCTTAGTTTATAGTACGTTTGTTGATGACACCTATGTTTAGCATTTTTACACTAGCGATCAAATTTGATTGCTCATTTTTGACCATTTTTCAAATTTTTTATTTATTTGTTTGTTGGTTCTATTTTTGAAAATTAGCCCTCCCCCCTTTGAATATGTTTCAAAAATTGTTTTAAATCACTGTTTAGTCCACTCCAGTGCTTAAAACAGTCTCAAAAGTGCTAAAGACGTAGTGTTTTTCCCATTCTGCATTTTGGTCGACATGCCAATGGGGGGGCTATATGGGGGGGGGGGCTATATGGGGGGGGACAACCCCCCCTGGCTACGCTACTGAACGAAGCTAACTATTTCATTAACTTGTTAATCTGTTAAAAAGTTTTTTCATGTTAACGGAATAAATTAACTTCCGTTAAGTTCTGCTAACGGACTAGAATAACTTCCGATAAGTTTTGTTAACTTCCGTTAAGGTTTTTATCGTTAATATCTTGCACCATTTATTCATCGGACCGGTACAAACCAGTTTGCTCTGGTAACACTTGTTGCGTATTAGGCTATTAGCACGAGTTTTATACAAGAAAGCGGAGAGAGAAGCTCTTTTTTAAGGCAAATAATATGCTGCAGCCTCATGGGTCTATTAATTATCGCTGTTCACAATTTCCAATGATTTTTCGATCGCAGCTTCGTTGTGCATTTGAAGTTATTTTTATCTTGAAATTGAATTAGACCGTAAAATGTAACTTCCAAAACACAAAAAGACCATTATAGCAATAAATATTTCCTTACAATCAGCTCAAGAGCGTCAATACGTGTTCTATAAGCGAGTGAATAAAAAGAAATGTAAATTACACTGAAAATATTAACGGACTTTATTAACTTCCGTTAATTAAAGCTAAAAATAACGGATTAACGTTAACAGAGGTGTGAAGTTTGTTAACGGACTAGTGGTTAATGAAGCTAACGGTTTGCATTAACTTGCCCACCTATGCCTCCTAGTCCTGCGTCCACCCCTGGCAGTTACGACAGTAACAACTGCAACTTTCTAATTTTTTTCTTTTTGAAATAATTTTCGGAAATTTTTCAATCTAGTATTGTGGTTTGATAAAAAAGCTTAGCTTAGTCATTTTTCTGACCTGTACAAACGCGAGGAGAAACGCAATACATCAGCACTTAAATCTAAGATGACAAATGATAATCCGTTTTATTTTGGCTGTTACTTTCTTGATCATTCAAATACGTTTCGAATATTGAAAACAGTAGGTATACTATTGCGTTAAATTCATAGGCGTAGCCAGAAAGAGGGGCAGACCCCCTACCGAAATGCCACCAATGATGAAAATGATAATAATAAGGCCTATAATTGTTTCTTCTAACATTTTCGCATGCAATAGTACACGCGTACAACAATAATATTAATGACCAGGGGTCTGTAGCTCCATATGTTATAAGAACATTATTTCCCCTTCATGTCCAAGCTATTCAATCTGCCTCAGCGCATGTTTCCTAGGCCCAATGTTATGGAAGATGAACTTTTGTGTTGAATTCAGTCTTACACAAGTGACAGTATTTTTCGCTCTGCTCTAGCCCTTGCTTTTTATGAGTTCAAAATGTTACTTCCAGTCCCGTTTTCCAATGCGACGGCTTTTCAGTTCGAGCAAGTAAGAGTGCCGAAACACGGGGAGGATATATCCCCCCAATAATTTGACTCTGATTTGCAACTGAGAGCAGGTCTCCACCTGAATTTGGGGAAAAAAGTGTTCGATTTTTGGTGAACATCTTTTTTTTGGACTTCACCTGACTTTGGGGAAAAAAAGTGTTCGATTTTTCGTGAAGATCTTTTTTTCGGCCTTCACTTAATTTGCTCACCTGAAAAAATCGTGGTTGAGGTTCATCTCCCCCAATGTTGAAAGTAGGGCAAAAATAGGGTAAAATTGCAAATTATGCCCCCCAATGTTCAACAAAGATCGGCACCACTGCGTGCAAGTATAACCACCTAAGCCAATTTAAGCGCATAGTTTCACTGTAGCAATGTCCTAAGTCACTCCCTCTTGATTAAATAACGCTTTAGTTTTCTTGTTACAATATATGAGCAGAGCAGATATTTTATGACTCTTTTGCGCGCGGTACCGTAATTATAGCTGAGCAAAGCAGTATCCAGCCTACTGTTTTGTAAGTTAGTGTGTGCTGTGCTTTGGCGTCTTTCTAAATCAACTGTTAATTTCGGCATTTTTTTTGCATTCTATTTGAACTAGACTAAACCAGTAACGACTAGGTAATAAAATTATAATCTGTCGGTCAATTGACGTTGTGATAACTCAAGCCAGAGAAACTCAGTAGTATTAGGAGTGAACGGACCTTTGTGAACTTTCTGCCAGGGTTGGAAGTCGATGCTGTTTAAAAGCAAAAACGAATCGATAGTTTACACAAAAAGTAAAGACTAAAGTAAAGAAACAAAAAGCAAAGATTAGTAATCGATGTCGAAATGCGAACAAAAAATTTTTAAAGATGTATGAAGGAGATATCCGCATTTTTGCCACACGTTACATGGTGCAGTGATTTTTGTCACGCTGTTTGATTGCTACATAGATCCTTTGTCTACAACCGCTATTAGTGCTATCTCTACACGTGGTTTTTAGTATCAGTCCTTACAGTACTTCGCTTTACAGTGCTTTAGATAGAGGGATGCAGACGAGCGAGAGGCAATATCAATTAGGAGCGTATACTTGTTAGAAGTTGTTTTTATGCTTAGATTAGATAGGTTTTGTTTCAGTGGCGTCGTAAGTTATACTACCGTATTATCGTAATGTGGGAGTTATTACTTAACCTTTAGGGGCTAGGTTGGAGTTTATTGTTTATTTTGGTTTACAGGACGCCCACCTGCTAGCTCGTATCGTTTATTAGGTACATATGCGGCACATGCGGGCCTGTCAGTCTACTGAAGTAGTTAGGATTTATAAAGCTGCATTATTTCAGTGATTTTGATTGCTAATATATGCGTTCATTTCCAACTATTATTTGGTGGCAGGGAAGCAGAGAAGCAGAATATTCAGATAGAATCGCCGAAGCTAGGGCGTGACCGAGGATTAGTCATTCCTGCAGTCTTCGATCTTTTAACGTACTAAAATTTTTGCCGTATTGACCCTTAAGTGAAATTGGTGAGTGAAAAACTATTATTACCGGTACTATCAAGGATAAAAAAATAACACTTTTAGGATAATATTACAAAGAGCAATATAGCACAAGAGAAACGAAACGATGTAAGCTTAGGCAGACTCAACAAGAACAAAAGTAAAGTTTAAAGATTCTACCAATCGCTAAAATGTAAGCAAAAAGCATAGAAAAGGTGATAATCGATAGAAAAAATTGAAAGCAAAGCATCTGCGATAATCGATAGCAAAAAAGCAAAGAATGTAGTATCAATTATCGATTACTAATCGATATTTCCAACCCTGTTTTCTGCGCTATCCTTGGCGATGGCTTTACGTCGTGGATCTGAATACAGACCTAGGAGCGTCCCGATCCGGTTGATTCGCATCAGCCGATCCCATATTAATCGAACGGTCTTGATCGATTTGGTGCAGGGCCGGGCCCCCTCAATTTACATTTTTACCAATAAATTTAAATGTATAACCCGGAGAATTTCCCGTTTTTTGCCCCAAAAGTTGGAATCTCAAGCCCTCCATCTAACCTTTTTATTAGCCAACGTAATGCTTATACGAACTGTAAATAACAATCCACCTCTACCTCGCTAGTTTTTACGCGCTTAATTGAAAAATATTTTGCTAGAAAAAATGCTTATTGGACAATTATTGTTGAAGTTAAATCGAGGGGGCCAAGACCCTGGTCGTACATATGCTCCTAAAACTGGTTATTTTCATGACAAAACAGAAATCTCCAAGGCAAATCTTCAAGTGAATCATTATTTACAGCTAAAAATATTCCACACAGCAATGTACCTCGCCTCTCCCCAATTGGGCCAAGTCACTTACAAAATTTTATCAAAAATTGCAAGATTTTAAACGTGTTTTGGACTTGACCTGAAAGTAAAGAGAGAACTGAACAATTTAACGTTTTCGATTGGCCTGGAAATCTTAAAAACTTAGTTCTTTTAAATGGTTCTAAAAACGTGCGAAACGTGATCCAAAATGGCATTAAAATAGCTGTTTTTTCCAAAGAATTACAAAAAAGTCCAGCGGCTGGGGGCTTCGCCCTCACAACCCCGTCCGTGATACGCTCGAGTTATACTAGTTTGCTCACCACGTCTCTTCATTAAGACGATTTAGAAAAACTTTTTAACTTTTGGTTGAAGTCTTTCCCATTTAGCAAAATCCTGAGAACGGGCCAATACAGGCCCCAGCTTCTGATCTTTCATTCTACAATACCTTTGTCCCAGAAAAAGTCCCTTTTATCGAAAATTTCTGATGACGTCATTGAATGAGATTTGCGGTTTGGGCCTCCCAATCAAAAACTCTGGCTATGCCAATGGTTAAATAACATTGTAGGCCTACTATTATACTAAAGCGTTTAACTCGAAAACATTATACAACTGCGTTAAATCCTATTATACCATTGTCTGTGTTAGATTGTTTAAGGCAGTAGTTCTCAACCTTTTTTAGTTCCAGAGCCAAATTTCAAATCTCAAAGTTCGAAGGAGCCGCTATCAAACAACCCAATATTTTCAATTAGCTATGCTGAACTGGCGCAGGTTTTTAAGTCACTGCAACATTTCACCAGCCCATACTAGTTGGCTTCATCAGGGCACTGTACTAAGCTAAAACAAAAAATAAAATATTAAAAAATTATAAAGAAACAAAGATTGATATTACAGCATTAGCCAAGGCGCGTTACTGGGTTTTTACTCAAAGGCGGACTTGAACTCAAAACTAAAATTGGTCTGCGCTTCACACTGACGGGGATCTGAGGGCAGAGCTCCGAGCCGCTGCTGAGTGATTTTTTGGATAAAAGTAGCTTAAAGGAATTTTGCTACGGAAAGAGAAGTAGAAAGCTGAGCAATTTTTCTGATTTGGGGTATAAAAGGCGCGTAATGTGATTTTGGTTAGGGAGAGGCTTAAATTCAAAGCTAAAATTTGTCTGCGTCTAATACAAACGGGGGTCTGGGGCAAAAGTGGGGAGTACCGCGGTACTTTTTTAGTACCATAATCGGTACCGTCGGTACTTTTCAAAAATGTGTCGTTTTGGGCAGTGGCGGATTTAGGGGGGGGATGCATCCCCCCCACCAGCCTAAAAGTAACGATTTTGGCCGAAAAATTAGCCTCTGTTTCGAATAGTTCGGCTCCATTTCGGGATGCATCCCCCCCCACCGACCTAAACGGAACTAATCCGGCGAAAAATCAGTCTCAATTTTGGTGAAGGCCTTTTTTTTTTTTTGGAGACCACCTGAATTTGGGCGAAAAAAACGTTTGAATTTCCGATTTCGGCCGAAAAATCAGTCTCAATTTTGGTGAAGACCTTTCTTTTTTTTTTTTGGAGACCACCTGAATTTGGGCAAAAAAAACGTTTGAATTTCCGATTTCGGCCGAAAAATCACTCTCAATTTTGGTGAAGACATCCGAATTTTTGAGGTTTTGTGCTTCAAATCCCCCCCCCACCAAAATTTTCTGGATCCGCCACTGGTTTTGGGGGGCAGGGGGGTTATGGCCCCCTCTGAATTTTTACACACTCTCACTAAAACCTTCCAAATTTCAAAAAATTCTTTAATTTTTAGAAGTTAATACTGACTTTATTTGTATTGCCCCCTGAAAAATTTTCTGCGGACGCTTTTATTGGCTGGTCGGCGCTAGCATAGTCGACGTTGGCAGGCCCTTCCTATTTCACCGCCTTCAAAATCGGGAAGCATGTCGCAGTCCTGGCTCCAACCAATGACGTCGTGGAAGCAAGTAGCGAAATACCCACAAGCATTAAATAATTGGAACCGATAGCTTCTTAATCAGAAGTGGAATCGAGGACACAAGGCTCGAGGCCAAGGACTCAAAAAAATTCTTCGAGGCCAAGGACAGACCCTCTCAAGGACACAGGCGCAAGTGTTCTCCAAAAGAAAAGTCTTCAAAAATTTTTTTCAGACGATCTTAAAAAAGTCTTAAAACAATTTTTTAGGCGAAAAACGTCTTCAAAAACACTTTTTCAGGCGATCTCCACTTGCGGAAAACAAAAAAAGGTCTTCGCAAATTTTCTGCAAGGTTTCTGGCGTTTTCCAAGAAAATTTCAATGGTTCAAAAAATAGTGCTGTCCTCGAGCCGAGGACAGGGCAATTTTCGAGGACTCGAGGCCAAGGCCAAGGACTTCAAAATGTGTCCTCGAGGACTCCACCTCTGTTCTTAATCCTACAGACCATATTGCTCATAGGCTGCGCAGTCAAGCCGGTTAACCGCAATCGGAGCGCGCTCCAGTTACCCCGCATTTTAACATCTGGTCTGGGGGCACTGCCCCCAGCCGATGGGCGATTTTTTGGGTAAAATAGCCATTTCAACACAATTAGGATGACATTTGGTAAGTTTGTGGATCCATTGTTAAGGCTTGAAGCTCTTTCGCCGGAATTAAAAATAGTCAGTCCCTTTAGCGCCCTTACTACCACTTCAAAACACTTTTAAAAGCATTCGGGTTAAATTTGCTAAGTCACTTGGCTAAAGGAAGCTTTTAGCCCCCTCATACATCCCTGAAGTCTAAACACAGTATTTACCTTTGAGTATTTAGCATCGATCGAAAGACTGAGCTAGGACTCTCTTGCTATCTGTATAAATCAGAATAGAACTTCAAATCGGGAATGGGAACCAAGTTGGAAATCAAGCTAATGCAACGATTAACATCCAATGTAGCTCCCAACTAGAACACTGTGCAGTATTGTCCTCGACTGTAAGATGGCTAAAGAGATACTGACAATCAAATAGAACAAAATTTGAAAAAGTTTTCTGCTTTTATAACATTAGTTTACTACTGAAATGAAGAATGGTTCAATAAAGTTTAAATAAACAGTGCAAAACATTTGAAATTAAAAATGATTAATTTTCAAAGGATTAATGAGAGCGGCAAAAAGGATAACCAAGAGCCGCAATTGAGAACCACTGGTTTAAGGTGTTTTTTTCATGCTTCCAGTCCAAATTTTTGTCGAATACTTCGTTTGCAGGCAGTCTGTAACTTAGGCAATTTTAAAGTCATAAGAATGGGTAGTTGACAAAAAATAAGGGCAAAAAAATCGAGCATTTTTTTGATTTGGATACACAGTACCGGTTGGCTATTAAGTTACTTTCGGTAACATTGTCATTTCCAGCGACCCACAAAAACGATATTGTAATAAGAATAAAATTGATATTCCGAGACTGGTGCATTGCCAAGCCATTGAATCAAATATTGTTAACAATTGCATCTAGTGGCAATCAGGGGGGCTCAAAGATTGCTTCAATTCCTTCAGCCCTCCTCTTAGCCACGTCACATAGAACATTTAATCCCAAAATACAAGCGTTTAAGCGTGTTTGGACTTGACCTGTGAGGGGGGGCTGAAAGGTTTGGTCAAGTTAATTTTTTCAAATGACTTCCGAATTTCACCAATATAACAGTTCTTTCAAATGACACCAATAACGTGCGAAATGTGATCAAAATGGCTTTTTTTTGATAAAATCACAAAAATCGTCAAGTGGCTGGGGCTTTCTCCCAGACCTCCCGCGCCTACCCCCGTTCGTGATATGCTTGAGATGAATCACTTTGCTAAACACACCGTCTAAATGAGGCATTTCTAGAACAAAATTTCTTTAACCTTTGGTTCAAGCCCCCGCCTTTTAAAAAAATCGTGGCTGCGCACCTACAAAAATAAGTTTGGCGTTCTGTGTTGACAGCGAATCAAGTAAATTTGAGCAGTTTAACAAGAACTTGCAATCAACTTCATTTTCCAATTCCAGCTCCCTCTTAAGCTTAAAGGTCCCAGCTTTTGCAGCTAATAGGTCTAGCTTAACCGGAACGTGAAATCAAAGAACAAATTCTGCAGCACTAACACTAAACAGTGGTTTAACAGTTAAAATGCAAATTAAAACGAAATAACGAAAAACGGTTGCTCAACTAACAAAAAGCACCAAAAAAAAACGTTGCTCGGAGGAAACAGAGGATGGCTTTCACCTTCTAGAAGTCCAACAATCTAGAAACCGAAGCGTAGATTGCTTCAATCCCTGCCAACACCACCCAGGCTGCGCGAAACGAGCGTCAATTTTTCGAGAAGCGCGCTCTTTTGGTTGCTGAGGTTCTCTTCCCTTCTCAGGACTTCATCGATGATAGAGTCTACTTTGTCCAGCGCGTAGCCTTCACACTCGCGGCTGTGAGCGAACAGAGGCGCCCATGTGTGAAGCGAATAAGCGGCGATCATGGCGCCGCCCTCTTGCAGCAGGGTCGGAATGTTTTCCGCGGTGAGTGACTCGATGTCGAACGATTCGCATGATTTTTGCTTTGATTCCATCACACCAATGCAATCAAATTATTCAATAATAAATATAACTTGTACGCAACAGTGAGTTGTCAAAATCTGCCCTTAAACAAAAGCTCAATTTAACACGCAATAAATCTACTATCATCTTTTCATAAATTCTAAGCTCGATTTAACACGCTATAAATCTACTATCATCTTTTTATAAATTCTATGCGCAATCAAGAAAATTAAAAAACAGAAACAATGAAATTGATTCAATAAGCATATACCAGTCTGAAATCGGCTTTGTTTGCACTTTTTTTTATTATGGCTATTAAACTACAGTTTTCAGCCGAAACCTGAGCAAACCAAACCAGTTAACGTCCACGGCAGAATAGCAACACTGTCTTAATAAATTTGATCAACGCGGCAAAAGGATTTTTGAGTTTAAAAATTTTAATCTAGATAATTTATTCTGCAGTGCGTCTGGTACAAAAATCTTAAAGCGATGAAAGTGTTTTGATGAGTTTATGACCAAAACCACAGCGGTTTTCAATTAATTTTGCTGCGTAAATAGCGACTAAAAAGTAGTAATCTAATTTTTTTCTCGTTGAAAGAGCAATACACCACGTACCAACATTTACAGCTCAAATTTTTTAAATTTACCACATACTTATATAGGGATTTCTAGACAACTAAAATTTCCAAGCTTTGATATTCAAATTGACAACAAAAAGAAATTCTATTATAAGCTGCGGTAAGTGGTAGAAAAATAAGACTGCGGATGAGATTCTCAGTTTCTAATGCCAGCACAACAAGACAGGAAAACGTTAATTTGTTATTACCATCACGTCATTTGACTGGAAGGAATTAGAGCATGAGTAGAAAGATGCTCAGTCTAACCAGGCAATAAGTCAAGCCCTGGCTTTGATGATCACTCAGCACGTGAACTTGTCTTATACCTATTTGCTTTGCATCTCGAAGCACAAAAAGTAACAGTTTTAAAATTGGTATAATCGATGACGTACGCCAAGCGTACATTAAATTGGTAGGACTCGCATTCGCGTCGTTGCGCCTCCACACCACACAGCTCATTCGGAAGAAATCTTGGCAACACTATGTCGAATTTGACCAGCTCGAGAATTGAACCCTCGACCTCCTGCTCCAGAGGCAAACGCATCATTCATACAACTGGCCGATCTTTTCTGACCGCGCTTAGCAAGTGTGCAACAATTTCATACCGCACTGCTTCTGCAGCAAAGTAACAAACTTAAAAACTGCACATTGAAACCAAACACTGTGTTGAAAATTGACACTTATAAAGCAATGTGCGATAATCAATAAGTAAATCATGGAAAGTTTAAAGCGAAGGAAAGCCATAGAGACAATATCCTCCCAATTAAGCATTTTTAGCATTCAAAAAACAAGATTTTACACAAAAAAATCAAAAACTTACCACAAGCGTCAACTCATATTTTAACCTAAATCCATATTTCACGTATAACTTTTTGTGAAAAACCTGAAAATTTTTCACCCAGCACCTAAATGCTCTCTTCAGTAAATAACATTCCAGCTATTTCCAAAACACACAAACCAGCAACTGCAAAATATTGCATATTACGAGGATATTGGTATTACAGTAGATCATCGCATACATTGCATCATTTTGAAATCAGCTATTTCTAGTAGGTATGCGGACCATTATGCATATTATAAACTGATGCGAAAAACACTTATATTTTAAAAAGGTATTTTATGAAGGTCAAATGCATGATTTGATGTTTTAGAGGCAAACACAGGGTTGCCACAGAAATTGCTAAATCAAATTCCAGGACTTTCCACGACTTTTTTAGGTCATTTTCCAGGACAGTTTAAGGTTTTTGAAAGGACTAAAAATTTAATTTTCACCATTACAATACTCTTTTTATGTACCTACTTTTTTGTTCCTGTAATTGACGAAAAATTTAATGAAACGTATTTGCATTTCTTGTACTGACTACTAGCCAAGTGCAAAGCCAGAAATTTGCAATGGAAGGGCTGTGCTTTTTGGTATGGAAGAGACCCCAGCCGCCGGAAGCCACTGGGGATCTGGGGACAAAGCCCCCAGCGCTCAAAGGTTTTGCAATTTTTTTGTAATAATAGCTTAATTTTAGGCCTAGTTTGGTAAAGATTATTGCTTTGAAAACGTGGCATAAAAATTAGTAGGTCTATATACCGCAAAAACATATTTAAACTGGTAGCACAAATGGGCTACAATATTTGGGTAATGGGCGATGGCTAATGGTAAAACTTCAATCCTACCTTTATTTCCAGCCAGTTAACCATAAAATCTTATCATTTGAATAAGACAGAAACGCTACCCCAGCTCTTACCCCAACCTTAAACTAAAACCAAACGGTAACCCTAGCTCTAACCCTAACGCTAATCCTAACCCAAACTCAAAATCTCAACCCTAACACTAACGATAATAATTTAAAAAATAAAAGAGTAAATGAGCAAATGAGCACCCACTCTTGCTCTATTATTCTCTATAAGCAGAGCTCATTTACACGCTAGAGGGCAAACAGGCCCTTCCTTTGAAAAAACTCACAAACACCGGTATTAATGTAAATCGTCTGTGTTTTATAACGCTAGATAAAGATAATTTGGGAGGAGGGGCTAATAAAATGACATTTGGGACAGGTGATTGATACTTAACAGAATTAAATACTGACTAGACCCCTTAAAATTTTGAGAAAGGCTACAGCAAGGGTCATAGTCAAGAGATTCCTATACCGAGAGTGCTCAAACCACCAACACGGTGAGCGTAAATCAAATTCAGTTAGGGGGTTCAGGACAAGAGCACTTGGTACATTGTTTCACAAAATAAATAATGATTTAATGACAATATGACAATGAATGGATTTGAGCCGTCGCGACGCGTTTCGTCCTTGCTCAAGAGACTCTTCAGGCGACAAGGTCAATTTTGTTTTATTAGCCAAAAAAAACTTTTTTAATTGGAATCGGCTACCCTTACCGTTTCCAGGCTATATCTATCTTCCTGTGCAATATGGCTACTACGAAACGCGTCGCGACGGCTCAAATCCATTTATTGCCATTAAATCATTATTCATTTTGTGAAACAATGTCCCAAGTGCTCTTGTCCTGAACCCCCTTAACTGAATTTGATTTACGCTCACGGTGTAAGTGGTTTGAGCACTCTCGGTTTAGGAATTTCTTGACAATGACCTTGTCGTAGCCTTTCTCAAAATTTGAATTCGCTCACTTTTTTAGTTTGAGCACTCTATGAGGTAGTGCTTTGTGGTTAGAAAATCTTAATTAGAATAATGTTGGGGTTTCTTGTTAAAATTTTCCGTTGTGTAACGCTCCGTACGTAATGTTTTGCGATATTATGTATTTTTTGACAATAATGGGCTATTATTCGGTATTAATTTCTATGATTGATTTCAAACTTAACTCCATGCAGACCAAAATTACACTGTTAGCATTAAGTAGGCTTAGCTTGTAGATAGATTTTATCAGTGGTAAATTTTGAAGGCTTCGAGTAGCGAGTTAGTAGCCTACTGGGTAATGGAGGTCGGTAAGTTGCAGGCGAAAAGTTTTGGAGTAGCCATATTGCACAGAAAGATAGATATAGCCTAGAAACGGTAAGGGGGGGCCGATTCCAATTAAAAAAGTTTTTTTTGGCTAATAAAACAAAATTGACGTGGTCGCCTGAAGAGTCCCTTGAGTAAGGACGAAACGCGTCGCGACGGTTCAAATCCATTCATTGTCATTAAATCATTATTCATTTTGTGAAACAATGTTCCAAGTGCTCTTGTCCTGAACCCCCTAACTGAATTTAACTAGACTCCTTATAGTTTTCTTACAATCCTACGTTAAGTATTTTGCATCAAGCGATCGAATCGATTATTTTTAGCCCTTTTTAGTTAGTTGTTACTAATTTTATTTTTAACCAATATTAGCCCCTCCCCTAAATAATGTTTCAAAAGTGGCTTGAAATTACTTTAAGAGTCCATATTGCAGAAAAAAACTGCTTCAGAAGTATAGTGCGAAAAACGTCGTATTTTTCTTATTGTGCATTTTGGTCAACGGGCCAATGGGAGGCCTATAGCTCGCTACGTTACTGCTACTAGCAATAATAGTGCTACTAAAGTATCGCATCGCAATAAATTACTGACCAAGAATTCACTCTTTCTCATAATATCCAATAATTTATACATACTGTACTGCAAAGAGCAAAATTGGGCATTTCAACAACAAAGTGCTTATTTGCACTTTGGCGTACGAAGTACGAACTGCTCAAAAAGATTAAGAGAGGAAAGAGCAGAAGAATGGGCGCTCATTTGCTTGCTTTTATTTTTTAAATTATCACTAGGGTTTAGATTAAGATTTTAAGTTCAGGTTAGAATCACATTAAGGTTACAGCTAGGATTATAGTCTGGATTAGATTTAAGGTTGGGTTAGGGCTAGGATAGCGATTTTTTTATTTGTGCGCCAGCGTACATATAAGCTCTTGGTCTTTTAACAATACAATAAGCTTTTTAAAGGACCTTCACAATGCAAATTATTTCAACAATAGCTTTGTACAATTACAAGGTATCAGTTAGTAAACAAAATAAAATTCACTTTCTGTCCTGGTAAACCACGGGAAAACTTTTCAAATATTTTCCAGGACCTATAAACAAAATTCAAGGACTTTCCAGGACAGCAAAAAAATCCAGAACTTTCTAGGATGTGGCAACCCTGCAAACATTTTGACCTTCACGTTACTCTAGATATTTATACTGTTGTTGAAGTGAAGAGCCTTTCAAGGTTAAGTTGCATCATTTCTTCCAACATTGTTACCAGTTGTAAAAAATAGTATCACCCAGTTTCTACATATACAATTATACATGTAGTATAAGTGGAATAAATTTATAATTGGCAATGGATCATGTGACATCATTGTTCTTTATGACTTCACAAAGCGATTGCGGATTGGGTTTTTTCGCAACAAGAACCGGACCTTTTATTTCCCTTGACGTGACAGTGCCTATGGCAACCAGTCTGATGTCATCAGCAGTTTCCGCTAACTCTTCTTCCCAGATGTGGTGAGAAAATTGGTAACCCGATGGACTGAAGTAAACAATATGCGATGGTGGACCACATTCTGTTACAAAATCTTGAATGTCCTTTCTTATACTGCTACAAGCAATTGTTTCATAGACAATTACAGACTTGTACGCAATGTTGTTTGATTTCATAAAATCAGGCAATGTGTCTCGTCGCAAACTTCCACACACAAACAGGAGCGGCAGAGTGCTTACAGAAGAAGATTTAATCACATCAGCTAATTTACTTGCGTTTCCACACTCACTACCAGTGCAAGCAAACCCAAGCTCTCCTGCAACCTTTGAAGTGGCCTCTCCTACAACAAAACATTGCTTGCTCTCCCATTCTGATGGCAGACCAGGCTGTCCTACAGCTAGTTTAATTGCCTCCACAGCTCGCTTGCTGGTCAAGATAATCCCTGCCCACTGCTCAGATGAGGCCAAGTAGGTGTAAAGCAGCTCAAGGTTGACAAAGGTGAAAGAGAGGACTGGAATACAGCGGACCACACCCAGCTGCTGCAGGTGCTCACAATAGGGATCCTCAACTCCTTCCTGTAATCGCATCAATGCAATCTTCATTTTATTATTTCATATTATATCTTCATTTCATAACCAATCACTACATTAAATCTACAAGATGTAATTAAATTCAAATTGCTGTTTAACGTCAACAACAACCTAAAAAGTTCACAATTAATAAAACTTATTGAAAAGTAAATACATAATCAATAGGCATTGAAACAAAATTTCGACCAAGATTTTGGATGAAACTGAATTGATCTTTGATATCAAATTTGTCCAGGCTAACAGACTTGAGCATTTTTCCAAAATCTCGAGCCCAAAATTGGCCAATATTGCATTTGAAAACCAGTTCCGTAAGATGGGGATACTTCGCGCGGGTGGGTAACTTTGCCCATTTAAAAAAAAATGTTATGAGCTATAGCTATTCCCATATGCTAGGAGGAACTGGAACAATGAATGATGTTGTGACAAAGGTAGTGTATGAGGTTTCTTTCAAACACATTTTTAACTATAATACTTTTCAGATATAGCACTACAGCATGAAAATATATCTGGTGCAAAAAATTGCCTGTCAACTTTTGCTGCCCCCTAGTGGCATGTAATTCAGATTTTTTAAACAACCTTATTTTGTGTTACCAATGTGTGTTTTGTGATATACAAAAACACAATTTTTAAAAATCTGGTATTTTGCTATCTATAATTGTAGATATTGTTGATGGAGCCCAAATATGCTGCTGGTATGGGGTAACTCTGCCCACCCACAAAAATTAGGTTTTATTTTAAGTTCGGATACAAATTATCAGTAATTACTTTGATTTGATATTTTCGGTTCTTTGGGGTTATTGTATTGATTTTTTGTAACTCTTTGCTGTTAAACTTTGTGATTTTTTTGACTCTGTGCTCTGTTGTACACCTAATAATTATGTTCTATGCTGATCAACAATGTGATTTTCTAACTCCGTCTGTCGGGGTATATCTAAGCTGTTAAACTATGATATTTTCTGTTCACTTGGGTCAAGATGTTTTTCAAAAACACATACAATGGGCAAAGAATCCCCACATATTCACCAACATTGCCAATTAATTTGTTTTCACAGGTTGGGCAAAGTTACCCCAAACCAAAGGGCAATGCTACTGAATTACCCCAAATACCAATTACCCCAAACCGATCAGTGGTCGAGTGGATAGAGCGTCTGCTACTGAAGCGGTAGACTTGGGTTCGATTCCCGGTCGGGTCAAACCAAAGACTAGAAAAATTGGTATTCACAGCTTCCCTGCTTGACGTTCAGCAATCAAAGGGACTGTGTGAAGCCTCCGCCGTGTGTGGTAGATAGGTGGGCAGGTGACAGCTTGACTCGAAGACCGAAAGGTCCCTTCGCTGTCTCCTGGCCAAGGCAACTTGGTGAATAAAATGTAATTACAATTACAATTACCTGCACTTCCATCTCAAAATATAGGTCTGGTATTGTTACTGTTATAATCAAGATTGGCCAATTCCTGAAAAGCAGTAGGGTTGGGTCTTTTGTTGGATCAATTAAGAAACTTGAAATATGACTTAAAAAAAAATTTCAAAAATTCGATGTGAAATGTAACTTAAATTCAATATTAGCGAAATTGAATTTCGGAATTCGTACCGTAGTTTGTTTGTACACAAGAATTTCAAAGTTGGAAAGCTTTGAATTTGATCAACCCTACTAAAAATACAAGCAATTATTCCAAAGCAAAAGAAGACTAAAAAAAAGGAAAAAAATATGTACACTAAATACACTATTTACAGTTCAAGGATGCAGCAGCTATACTCGTATAGAAGGTCATGACTATGTTACTAGTAGAAGCAATGAGGGATTTACATTGTCTGATCCTATTCTAACAAGGTCATGGAGTCTGTTACAAAACCAAACGTAAATAGAAAATATTATGAAACAGGGCAATAACGATTACAATATATACCACGTACATTCAAGGATCTATAATATAACAGAATGTCATAAAAAATGGCTGGCATTTTAAGCACAATAAAAAATAAAAAAAGAATAACGATGACAGAAACGCAAAGCTAAATCCTATTCAAGCAAAGACAGTGGCGCTTGAAGGCAAACAAAGAAACTGTTACAAAGGTATGAATTCCCACTTTTATACAGAGTAGTTACAAAACATTTCAAAATAAACCGTATAGTAAGAATCTGGCAGCCACCAAAACTGTTTGGAAGATAAGGTATTGCAAAATGTTGCCACTTTGCATAGTTGTCAGCAATGTCAGGTTGTAGAATGGTACTAAGAAATTAATTGATTTTTGAAAGTTGTCTTAAATGTTTGAAATGATAATTCCTTAAGCTGTTTGTTAATGTCATTCTATATTTTTGTTCCTGAAAAAATTGTCATATTTTGAGCTAATTTAGTTCTAACTCAAGGTAAGCAATAATTTCGGCAGTTTCTCAATCGTGTTCCATGATCATGACATTGGCTAATTAACTGAAAATCGTTGGCTTTGGATGAAGATATGTTATTATTTATTCTATACATTAACTTTGCCATTTCTAGCTTATAAATGTCATTTAATTTTAAGCATTGTAACTGATGGAACAAAGGTTCAGCGTGTGCTCTATATTTACTTTCTGTTATTATTCTGATACTTCTTTTTTGAATTATTTTCAGAGGATGCAACGTAGTTTCTGAAGCACTACCCCAGCTATTTATACAATATTGAAGGTGAGAATACACTAGACTGTAGTACACCATTTTCATTGTCTGTTTATCGACGTAGTTTCTAATGTGATATAGAGCCCATGAACCTCTTGCAATTTTTGAGCAAATTTGTTTTACTTGATGTTTCCAATTTAGTTTGTCGTCTATCAATATACCTAAATATTTCACGAATGATTTTTGCTTTATTTTATTATCCTCTATAACTACTTCAAATTTATGTTTGAATTGTTTCTTTGTTATTATTATGAATTCTGATTTACTGTAATTTATTGTGAGTTTGTTAATTCTCATCCAGTTAATTATTTTTTGCATGTTTTCGTTCACTTTTTATTGCAATATTTCAGGTTGGGAATGCGTCAATGTGAGATTAGTGTCATCTGCAAATAAATGCACTTTGAAATCAGAAGCCAGAGGTAAATCATTAATGTAAATTGTGAATAGCAGTGGACCTAGGGTGGATCCCCACTTTATTTGTAGCCGATTTAGTGCTCTTCATGGTAATGTATTGTTGCCTATTCGTTAAGAAACTTTCTATTAATTGTAAGGGTACACCTCTTATACCATATTTCTCTAACTTTGCAATTAATATTCTGTGATCAATGGTATCATATGCTTTAGCCAAGTCTCAAAAAATGGAACACGTTATTACTTCACTTTCTATGTTTTTAATGTGATTGTTATACATGTCCACTACAGCATCTGAAGTTAAGCAATTTTTTTGAAATCCGTATTGTTGGGAACTAATTAGGTCATTTTTGATAAAAAATTTGTTGAGTTGTTCATGCAAACGGGCTCAATATTGAAATCGGTCGATAGTTGCAGCAATTTTCTCTGTTTCCTTTCTTAAATATTGGAACTATCTCTGCAATTGCTTGAGGGAAATATCCTTTCTTTATGCAGATGTTGAAAAGTTGTGTTAGTTTTGGAGTAATAACAGTAGCTGCCATTTTTATGTATTTTATAGGAATGCCATCGATGCCAGTACTCTTGGAAGAATCAAGTCCTCTAATGCGCATTCTTATTTCATCTTCTGCTATTGGTTGGATAAATATAGAGTTAATGTAGCTACGTATCAACGACGTTATGTTAAAATTGCATTGTACTGGTTTAGAAATTTCAGCTGCCAGATTTATACCAACATTGGTGAAATAATTATTTAACATGTTGCTGACACATTGATTCCCATAAGCATAGTCTTCTGTGCCAGTGGTCATTTTATGGGGGATGTTATTACCGCGATGTTTACTCACATTAAAAATATTGTTGATAGTTTTCCATAGCTTTGCCGTGTTTTGTTTATTTTTTCTGATTATATCTTGGTAATACAGTTTTTTTGCACTATTTTTTAGATGAGTGAGCTTATTTCTGTACATCTTGTATTCGTCCCATTCAGCTGTGCTTTTACTATTTACGCATTTTTTATACATGCAGTTTTTTCGATGTATAGATTTTAGTAGTCCTTTTGTTATCCATGGTTCGGTTTTCAGTTTCAATTCCTTCCTCCTTCGTTTTCGTAAAGGTGCATGTTTGTTGAGTATCAACCGAAAAATGTTGTTAATAAATTTGTCCATGAATATATCAATTTCATTTATGTTGATTGGTAGGTTAGTTTCTCCCAATAAGTGCAAACTTTTCGACAGTTCTTCTAAAAATAATTCTACCTCAAAATTCTTTGTATCTCTCACATAAGAAGCTTCATATTTTTTTGGATGTTTTAGCGCTAAGTCTGAACAGACTATTACGGGCATATGATCACTGATATCATCCAGTAGAATATAGCTGTGCGTTTCACCAGTTATATTATTGGTGTACACATGATCTAATAGTGATGATGAATTATTTGTAACTCTAGTAGGATGAGTAATGAGTGGAGTAGCTCCTAAGCTATATGTCATGTCAATGTATGCTTTCACTTTATTTTCATTTTGCAAAAGATTGATGTTGAAATCACCACCAATGTAGTATGTAACATTTTTGCAGCTTAAAAGTTCTAAAACTTTTTCAAAGGACAAATGAAACCTGTTTAGGTTTTGCTTGGGATGATAAATTACGCCAATTACACAATTTTTTCCATGCTCCAGTTCTATTTGCACCCATATAACCTCACAGTCAGGAATATTTAAATCGAATTCGTGGCACACCTTAATTGGGAAATTTTCTTTAGCGAAGATGCCTACACTGCCCCAATTAGTACGTGTTCCTTTGTGCATAAACTTGTATCCTTTGAAGAAGTGATTCAAGTTTTCTGATGTTTTTAGTTTTGTTTCACTCACTAGAATAATGTCTGGTGACAATTTAGTTAGTGTGAATAAATCATTCAGTTTATCCAAACCTGCATTGATGCTTCTAATATTCACATGGAGTAACTTAAAGTTATGTTATTGTTTAACGGTTTTTGAGGCATTTTGAACTGAACAATACTGAGACATATCTAAATTTGCCCTTCGAAAGAGTTTATTTAATTGGTTGCTAGAAGCATTGTTCAAGTTGTGTTTGTGAATAGATTCGTTTTTTCCTACTTTAATTGAATAGTTTACGCTATTTTTTTTATCACCTTCACTTTGCAAACAATACACGTCATCAACATTACATTCATTTGTAATGGTAGAAATTGATGCAGTAGAGTGACTTCGCTGGTTTGTATTCATACAGCTTGGTTCTGAACAGCTCGAGTGGCTGTCATCTTTATTACTATGTCCCTTATTTAAATTATAAAGGTTAAGATCATTTTGGGAAGTCATTTTTAATGCATTCATTTTACCATTATTTGCACAACAATATGTAGCCTATTGTAAGTTAGGCTACTAACTATTGTTAGCAGTGTCTTCATTCACCATTAAATCCAAATCCTTTTCGTTTTTAATCGCAATGACTTCTGCTTGATCAGTTTGTTTCACGAAGATGTTTCCGTTTGTTGTCCAGAAGTACTTAAATCCAATCTTTTTTTTTGCCTTTTGTTTTGTTAGCCAAAATAGTTTATTGCGCGGTCTAGTAAGATTTTCGTTCACGAAGACCTTTTCAGTTCCTGGTACAGAGAAATTGTCAAGCTTGCTGTTCTAGTAGCTTTTCGATTTGCATAGATTTTGTTACGCACATCGTGGTTCGTAAAGCGTGCAATGATCGGTGGGCTTAGATTTTTTGGATTCTTGGCTGGCAAGCGATGCGAGGTTGATATTTGCTCTGGGGTTCAACTGACATCAAGCAGCTTGGCCACCTCGATGACTACAGCATTTGTATTTTCCCCATCCTGTACAGGAATCCCTACTATTTTTAGATTCTGCCTATGTCCATATTGTTCTAGGCGATCTAACTTTTCCATCTCGCTCTCGCTTAGGTTTTTCAGTTCTTTTGATTGCGATTTTAGCTCTTTGTTTTCCTTCAAAAGTTTATTGTAGCTTTCCTTCAGGCTATCGTATTTCTCACAAATAAACGACTGACTTTCCTTCACCACAACCAACTCAGCTTTCAATGCGTTTATTTCTGCATCATAGACCTTTTTCAACACATTGATGGCCTCATTTATCTTTTTGCTAACATATTTAGAATTTACTTCTTGGCTTTGGGTTAGGCTTTTGCATGTTCTACTGCGACTTCGTACACCAGGACTCATGATACCTATTCTATGACGTAACACTTCTCAAAATGGCTGAATTCAAGTGAAAAATGACTCGGGTGCTGACTGCTGAAGGAAAGCTAACATCTTCAATTTTTTTAAGTAAATACGGCAGTTTTGCTCACTTCTTTCTTCTGAAATTCGGTCAAAAGATTCTTTACTGATTTCAGAATAATTTAGTCTAATTTTGTCTGAATAACGTTTTCTCTTTTTAGCGAAAAAAGTGTTTAAATCTTGCTAGTTTAATAGAAAAAAAAAAACACATCCTCTCTCTATGAACGTAGACGTAAAAAATATAGTCAAATTTATTTATACGTTTTGTCTAAAGAAACAAATTTGGAGCAGATGCGATCTAGAATTGTAGGTTATTAATCCAATCTTTTTGTGAATGACCGAAAATAAATTTAGTAATTTGTTCAAAATGACTAAATAGCAGGAATTTTAGTTTATGATTCAAATTGCGTTTGCAATTGAAAATGACCAACATAAAGACTGAAAATTAAGTCTAAATTTGGACATGTGATCAAATTTTTTGAGCGAAAAATAAACCCAGGATACCACAATATCAGGATAATTGCTCAAGATATAGCCAGAATGCGATTAACAAAACACCGAAAAAGTTTTGGAAAAGACAAGAACTGCAGAGTTCAATCACGTGACATTGTTACAATAGTCAAGTTCTTTTTAGCAAGTAAAGTTCTTTGTACAAATTATTTACAGCAAAACTCTTTGTATAAATTCAAGCAAACTAGTATCTTTTATCAAGTTAAGGAAACAAACTGGGGAGTTATATTCTAACATTACTCAAACAGGTGACAATAAATTTCCTAAATGGTTAGCAAAAAAGAGCTGCCACTTCTAAAAATAGTCCCTCCCTTTTAAGCAAAAAGTTTTAGACCAAACTGGGGAGTTATATTCTAATATTGTTCAAACCAGAATTGTTGAAATATTCATTTTTTTTAATGCTTCACTGCTAGCTCTTCCTTACGGACCACTCTTCTGAGTTCGCTTCCAACTCTGGGTAAAAGTAATCACTCCCATGTCTGCTTCCAGCCTGTGTTCCCTCTAATGTTTTGGTGAGTCAGCATGCGCCCAAAAATTCAGCTATTATTCTATGGCAAACAATGAAAAATCCAAAACTGAGTCAGCGGGTGTCCAATAAACATGCTGATTCACTAATAAAATTTGGCTAAATAGTTATTTTTTCAAAATGCTTTTGCTTCCAGACAAATTTTACTGCTTCCACTTCCACATTTGCCGAAATTTTAGTATTTGTATTCATCTAAGTTATACTGTATGTCCCACATGTCTGTAATGAGCAGAAAATTTAAATTGTGTTAAGCTTAAGATTTATTGGTTTAGGCTGCTACGTGTACAATACTTGCTTTGAGACCTTAGTTTGTCTCTGGGGCGAAAGGTCAGAGGTTCAAATCTACATCCGGTCAAATTGGACACAGCAGTGCAAACAATTCACCATCGCTGCAACATTTCTTCAAAAAAAGTTGTGTTGCCATCAGGTGAAAAGACATGGAGATGGGTCCTGCAAACTCGTTGCAAACTTTTTATACTCGTTACACGTTAAGTATTACAGTACATAAAATGCAAGATTTGATTAAAAATGTTAATATTTTTTAATTTTCTTTTTGCCCTACAAGTACAGCATGAAATGAACAATTTTTCTTCCATAATAAAATTTTTTGACAGATTGGCTTATACTTGTAGTGGCACTGGCCCACCTACAGAGGTGTTGTATTTTAAAGCCACTATATCACATCTGCGACCTTTCCACAAAGCGAAGTTGCTCATAGTTCTGCAACTGTAAGCGGCATCACATACAGTATATGCTATGTTAAGGAAAAAGCAAAACAATTAGGTAGTAGCAAAAGACTTGTTTTGACCAGGAAAGAAATTTTACAAACAACTCTTTGTCTTTTCTCGAGTCCCTCTTACTCTCAACCATAACTTTGACCTCCAACTCACACCTTGCAGTGCAGCCGAACTGTCAAGTCTCTGCAGAGTTCCTTTGTACCCCTAACTTTCTGAAGAAGAAGATAGCAAAAAAAACACAGCTATTTCTTAGCTAGGTATTCTTTATCTTTCCTGATGCTCTAATGTTTGTGTTATCAGTTATAAACAAGTTGTTGTTGACCTTATGCCTAAACATACACAAAATTAGCCATCTTACAAAATGTTTTGACCCATTTTTGGCATATTTTAGACCACCCATAGTCTATCAGTTAGGAGAAAGAATCCAAGTGTCCACGACAACTGACTGCGACAAACTGACCGCAAACAAACTGACTGCAAACAACGCCAATTGGCGGGGAAGGGCGATCCTAAATATATTTTTACTATCCCCAGAGCCACTTTGCCCAAACCCTCACTTTGTGATGAAATCATTGCGACGAAATCAGTGATGAAAACATGTAACGAAATCATTGCTTCTAGGTCAGTTTGTTCGCGGTCAGTTGACTTGGCTCGGAATCCAAGGCCTAAGATTGTATAAAATTTTTATCATATTTGCTTAAATAAGCTATGCCAAAGCGTGTAGGCCTAACAAATTACCAAAACCTATTTTCACATGATTGCACCCAGTAAGCCAAGTTCTTTCAAAAAAAAAAAATCGCAATGCTGTTGTTAAGCTGTTGGCAACACGAACTATTTAAATGGCTTGGGAATCAAACCCAAGATGTCTCCGTTTCAAAGACGAACGTGTTGCCATGAAGCTAACTGATAAACTATGCGATGGAATAACTATTTTAACCACTGTTTTCACCGTTTTATCACTGAAATTATTCTTATTGTCGATTGAATAACTCCCAAGTATAATAAATCACAATTTACAATATTCTGCTGATGCTGAGGATAAACTTTTGGTAAATAAAATAATTTATAAGCTTGACCTCTTTTTGAGTTTGATCAAAACCACACTCTTTGTGTTTTGAGCAATATACAACTGCATACATTGCAATGAGCTGCTGTTTATTGGGTTTTAACAAAAAAATATTACCAATATGCTGAAAAACCTACTATTTAATACCGATATTCCATACATTGGATAGGTTGCCAGTGATTTTATCACAAAGTGAGTGTGTGACAGACGGCATTCTGAAGACAGAATAGGCCTATTTGCCAACCGTATTGTACTCTTGCATTATTAAAGCACTGACTAAGAACAGCAATCATGAAACAATACTACGATCCCCAGAGCTGTCTTGCCCCAACCTTCATTTTGCGGCGAAATCACCAGTAATGATCTGATCAATACTAATTCAATACCGATATCAAATCATTGATACAAAAAAGTATTGCTCAATATGAATCCCCAATACTTGTATCACGATAATGCCCATCTCTGCAATCTGCATACGATTGTGACCAAACTAGTAGAAGAAGAGGCAGATATTTTCATAAGTAGCATCCACAACAAATAGAAATAAAACAAAAATCAAAGGCACTTCAATTAACATTCAAATTAATTGCAGCAAGTGACTCAGCAGCAAATGCCCAAACTTTGCAGAGCAGCAGTGATCTTGCAGAATGCAAATGAGGTCTGCGGACCTATGTGACCCCTTAAACAAATTCCTATCAGTGAAGCTGAGTTTTTTTTGGGCACACACCAACTTTCCATTCAACCGATCATGGTCAAGTGGACAGAGCGTCTGCTACTGCAACTGTAGACTCGGGTTCCATTCCCGGTCGGGTCAAACTAAAGACTATAAAAATCAATAATTACAGCTTCCTTGTTTGATGTTCAGCAATTAAAGGGACAGTGTGAAGCCTCCACCATTTGTGGTAGACAGGTGGGCAGTTGGCAGCTTGACTCAGAGACTGAAACATCTCTTTGCTGTCTCCTGACCAAAGCAACTTCGTGAATGAAACCTACCATATATACCCACATATAAGCTTATCTCGCATAAAAGCTTATCTTGCATACAAGCCGACTCAAGAAAAACAGCCTTAAAACGGTAATTTTATGACAATCCACATATAAGCCGACTCTTCAAATTGTAACAAGACGTATGCACCCTATCACAGCAACACGTAGCACAAAATAATAAATAAAATGATAACTATTATTTTTATGTGTATGACCTACCTACCAATCACAGCCTGTTATTATCACGTGATTGAAAAAACCAATAGCACAGCAGCGTTCACAAACACGATGAAGGAACACTGCTGTAGACACAGCTTAGCCAGACTGCTACTGGCCAGGACAATTTCAGTGGTGCAACCAGGGGGTAAAAGGGTTTTAGACCTCTTCCCCACTTCTGCTTCTGGCTTTAGCTAAGTCACTTAAAAAATGGCAAGAGTTTAACCAACTTTTGGAGACATCTGAGACAAGCATTTAAAAGTGTTTTGGATCGATCTGTACGTAAGAGATAGGCTGGGCAATTTAATTCTTCCAAATTTTAGCAATTTACAGTCAGATAACCACTTTGCATCCACACTAAAAATGGAGTGTTTTATGGTAATGCTATTGTTTTGCAATAATTAATCAATCCAGAATTTTGAACTTGGTATCTAAAGTTGTAGCTTGTTGCATCCTAATACAGTATTACTTTGTTTGGAGGAATATTTAATGATTTTCTGAAAAAAACGTTCAAGTTTTACGGTATTCAAAATGCTTTTTTTAAAGAAAACCTGCTTTTCTTTCTAACAACTTCACTCAAGTCTAAAATGTTTCAAACTTTATCAAAATTTCTCATTCTCATACAGGTAGTCTATACCTTGCCATTACTACTTGGTCAATTTTGTTTCTTTAGCTAGAGAAGAACTTGGTTTTTCATTCTCTGGATTGTACCTCATGATCTACAAAGGTGGTGAAATGCGATCAACTCCACACACAAAAATGGACTTTTCTTTTATTTCGCCATTGAGAAAAAAAGAGAATGTAGTGCTGACTTTGCAGTAAATTCTGCTTTTATCAACACCAAAACTATGAAATTTTACCCATAAATTTTTGAGATGTCGCCATTTGAAATGGTCTATTTTTTATAATTTTTTTTCATATAGTATGCAAACTTTACGGACTTTGTTTAGATTTTCTCATTTCAATGCAACTGGCAATTAAACTAAGCAATGGGGCATGCTATAATTAAGATTTTGTCATTCTGCATAAAATTCCACTTCAATCAAAACCAAAACTGTAAAATTTCACCTTGAACTTTTCAAGATATTGTCGTTTGAAAAGAAGCAGTTTTTAGTGATTTTTTCATCACAGGCAAAACATTCAGGGGTTTTAGATCTTTTTATTTTAAAGAATCATGCAATCAAACTAGGTCTTTACATGTGGTGTGGTTGTAATTTTTTACATATGAGTTAAATTTCAATTATCTGTAAACAATCGGAATTTTACAGTCATGTCTTTAGCATTTTTTTTCACGCTGAGACGTCAATAGCACTAATGACACTTTTGACACAAGATCGTTTACTACAAATTTATCAAGCTATAAAAAAAACAATGCGCACGTCACAAAAGGAAACTAATTGTTTGTTTTTATGATTTGCGCTGTTTTTTCTGCATGCGAAAAGTGTCAAAAAATAAAAAATTTCAAAGTCATAGTTAATTGAAAATAAAATTAACAACTAAGTTGATGTAGCAGCAACACGTTCATATCTGGAGTGGGAGGTCCATGGTTCAAATCAGACACGGTGTTGGTAACGGTTCACCACTGCTGCAACATATCATAAAGAGAAGCTGTGTTGCCCAGACGCAATAATGCGAAGATGAGCCTTGCAAACTTGTTACATACTTTAGCATTATACAGCAAGTATTATAAAGGATTTGATTTGATGAAATACACTGCAAAAATAAGCTAATTATTTGTTTTTAGGATTCACACTGGTTTTGTTTTTGTGTACCGGTATGAGAAGTGCGGAAAAATATAAAAATGTGAATGTCAAAGGTAATATGTAATTCAAGTTGCAACTATTAAATATGCCACAAAAATAAACTAATTCACATTATTTTATTTTTCCACTATATGAAAAAAAGAAATGTGTTAATCAAAAAACAAACAATTTGTTTGCTTTTTGTAGCGTATTTTATTGAATCAAATTTTTTATTATACCGTATTTTTCGGACTATAAGGCGCACCGGTATATAAGGAGCAGTATCAAAAATTGGCTTCAAACGATTTTATTTTCATAGATGAGGCACACCAGACTATGAGGCACACCAGGTTATGAGCTAAATGAAGCAATACTCAATGTGCAATATTTTATTCAAAAAAAACAATCAATCAAACAAACAAAAATTGAATACTCAAAATTGTTCAGTGGGATCCTCTCCCAGAAATCCATCAAACTATTCATCTTCAGTGTCAGAGTTGAACAATTGTGCGATTTCAGCATCAAGCATGCCCGGATCGGTCTCGTCGTTATCGTTATCAGAGTCAGTCTCATTGTTGTTATTTGGCTGTTCAGTGATGATTCCGGCCTTCTCGAAAGATCGAATGATGATGGAGACGGATTAGCAGTTTATAAATATATAGCACCATTTGCAACATAAAATTGGTTCAGAGCATGATCCTAAAGCCGAACTTGATCCATACATTAGGCGCACCAGACTATAAGGTGCACACTCAATTTTAGACAAAATTTAAAGGTTTTTCATGCGCCTTAATAGTCTGGAAAATACGGTACTTGCTAGGGATGTTCATTCCCGAATAATTATGTATTCTAGAATAATTCTGAATCTTTTTTTCTGAATCCTTAACTGACTCCTAAATCTGCAAAACAGCTGTCAGTAATATTTTGTTTTTCCACCCAAATTAAGGTGAAGACAAAAAAAAGGTTTTCATTCAAGCCTTCACTCAGAATTAGGAAATTTTTCCTCCCAAATTAAGGTGAAGCCAAACTTGCAGTTTTTCTTCATAACCGAATCCTAAAAACGAAACAGGTTCCAAATAGAATCCGATTTTGTAGGATTCGATATTCTGAAATGAACATCCCTATTACTTGCTCTATAACGCCAGAGCATGTCACGAGTTTGCACAGCCCAACTCCGGGTCATTGCGCCCAGGCAACACAGCTTCTTCACAAACGTCCCGCTACTGAGATGAACGCATTACCGCTCGATCAACTTACTTGTGCATTTTATTTTCTGTTGACTATGACTTTCAGATTTTCTATTTTTTGACACTTCTTGCATGCAACGCAATAAGAAAATACAACGTGAATCATAAAATCAAACAATTAGTTTACTTTTATGGCAGCGGGTGTATTGGTTTTTTATAGCTTGACAGATTTATTCTAAACAATCTTGTGTCAACAACTTCAATAGTGCTAATGATCTTTCAGAGTGAAAAACTGCCCAAGACGTGACCATAAAATTCCAATTGTTTCTGAGGATTGAAATTTATCACATAAGCAAAAAACTACAACCTTGACCATGTAAAAACTTAGATTGATTGCATCATCCTTAAAAATAATAAGATCTCAAATCCTGTAATATTTTACACGTGATTTAAAAACAGCAAAAAATTGCTTCTTTTCAAACGACTACATCTCGAAAAATTCAAGGTGAAATTTCACAGTTTTGGTTTTGATTGAAGCGGAATTGTCTGCAGAATCATAAAATCTTAACCAAATCATGCCCCATTGCCTAGTTCAGTGATAAAATTCACTGGAATACAAAAATCTCAAGTCCTGCAATGTTTTGCGTGTGAAAAACAACAAGTCGTCAAAAATAGACAATTTTCATACAGCAATATCTTGAAAATTTGTGGGTAAAATTTCACAGTTTTGATGTTGATGGCAGCAGAATTTAGTGCAGAATCGGGAAATTATAATCAAACCATTTTCTTGTATGAACTTTGTTTGCTGGATTGATTGAAAGAAGGATACCCAAAATCCCCCCAATCGTAAAAATCGCCAATTTTCAAATGAAACAATCTTGAAAAGTCCAAGGTAAAACTTTTCTTTTTCTGTTTTTGACTGAAGCGGAGTTGACCACCCAAGTACAACATAATAGTCAAAACACGCCAAAATGCCTAGTATTTTTGCAACATGTGGAAGACCGAGATAGGCTAAAATCCTATTTATTTTTCCCACCCCTTGATTTTATTGATTTACAAAACGATTACGCATTCATAAAACAGTCGATTATGACTTCATAATCAGTGTTGAATCCGGAATCTTACCAATGTGTTACTGGTTTGCAGAGCCCATCCCTGTGTCATTGCATCATTGTTGTCCACAGGTGCAATGACGTGGAGGTGGGCTCCGCAAACTCATTACATGCTTCGGCGTAATACAGCAAGTACACCAATAATAATTTGATTGGAAATACGATACCAAAAACTAAACAAACTAATTGTTGGTGTCAGGCAGTGGCTATTTTGCCTCTAGAGGCAAAATAACCCTCATGTTATTTTGCTATTTGAAAACAAAACAGTCCTAAATGCTATTTTGCCTCAAGTGCCAAAAAAGCCCTAAACCTAACCCTAACTCTAACTCCTACCCTAACCCCCACCCTAACCCTAACCCAAACAAGGGAAAATATTATTTTGCCTCTAACAGGCAAAATAGCCACTTCCTTCAAGATTTATGCTCTTTTTTTAAGCTGTGCATTGTGTTCAAAAATAATCAAAAAATAGTAAATTATAATTAATACAAAATTAAATTACAGTAACACTTTTTAAAATATCATAAAACTAAGGTAGCTTCAACAATTTAAGCTGTTTTAACGATTGTTTGTGGTTTATTTTTTACGATTTACCGATACGCTTTTTTTGCGTTGTAAGCGAAAAACCTCGAAAAATAAAAAGTATAAAAATCAAAGTTTAAAAGAAAATGAAATATGAAAATCAAAATGAAAAGAAAATTAAAATTTACAAGTAATTTAGTTCATTTTTCGTAGCGCACTCTAAAGTTTTGGCACTTCTCGTTTGCAATGCCAAAAAAACAACAACAGCGTCAATCCTAAAAACAAACAGCTAGATCAGATCAGATTTCTTTATTGGCCAAGTAACCACAGAGAAATAATAACAAGCCTGGCTAAGCATTGTACGAAGGTAATAAATATAAATCAATGCAACATCAGAGATATTACTGCAAAACAAGTCACAAAGACTACAGGAGAACCATAAAATTATTCCATTTTTCTATGCAATCACTTGGCAAGGAGACAGCGAAAAGACCAGAGATCATCAATGTTAACTGCCACCTCACCAATGTTTGAGCAAAATCTCTTCTTTTGTAATTATTAGTATTAAGTTTTGTTGATTTGTTTTTGTTAATGCAAAAAATGAAAGAATAAAAATAAAAATGAAAAAAATTACAGTAAACTTATATACAAAGCATGGCGACCTAGAAAAACCAGCCATGTCAACAAATAGCGAGCGCTTCGACTGAAGGCCGACAATTGCAGTCTTCGCGCAATAGAGACAGCTGCGCGAGGTATTGGTAGAGCACTTTACGCAATATATTCAGGCATTGTCGACATTTTAACGCTGAACATTCTCAAGTTAAAAGACTAAACACTAAAACATAATACGGTAAACAAAAGTATCTTGTATTAAATACTGAAAAAAGTGGTTGCATACGTTGTCAAAAATTTGGCCAAATACGAAACTATACGCTCACTTACAGTAAGTCACCGAAAGTAACAATGCTACGGTATTTCATAATCTACATTACACTGTACTAACAATGTTGTATCAAACATGCTGATACCGGTATGTATAATAAGTACTATTGCATATTAGCCAGAAAATAGTTAGTCGTTGGAATATAGTAAATTTAAGAAAGTTTCAAAATCTTTAAGCCAAACTCTTTACCACTACGTGGAGTGCAAAACACGGAGTCGTTCTTTAACAATATATTGCACAAAATAGCGCAGTGTTTTTTTTGAAACACAGAAGTCGCACCTTACTAAAATTTAAAAAAACCTTCAACAAAATATTTTCGACATCCCGCATCTAAAACTTGCAGAAAGAAAATCACGCAAAATATGCACCACTGCACAAGATAGTCTTCTGGAAGAGAAAGTGACCCTCTATTGAGAGCATCAACATACTTTCCAAACTTGTGGTAATGAAACAGGGAGTCATTTTCTTTCACCACACCATCTTTTTTTTTGTACATACCCAGCAATGTATATTAAGGACAACAATGTCTCTTCTTTCACGCTTACTTCTAAAGCATGCAAATTATCAAAAACTTCACATTCTTTGTCGTTCAATAAATCTGTCTTGGGACAGATTTACTCCAAGTTGTAGAAAAAGTTTGGCATAGTCAATGTGGACATTTTCAATAACATCCTTTGCCGTTATAAAGTAAGTTCCTCCTGAACTTTCTCGTAATTTTCCAAACGCCTTTTCCAAAGGATCGGTGGAAAACCATCCGAGCATCACATATTCATTGCCTCCGGAGAGCATATGCTTTGCGAGAATTGCTTAATTGAGAGGACAGACAACTCGGAAGGAATTCCGGGAAAAACAGAGAATGGATTTTTTGATCTCAGCTTGCCATGGAATTTTACCATCTCTGCATCGTTTGGCCAATGTTTTCCACACACTGCAGTATACTTCGAGACAACCAAGTTGGCTCTCGGGATGACAGAAATCCAATTTTTCTTTTCTTTCTCATGTTGTGGAAGTTTGTATACAGGTACTCTTTTACTACTGGAAGCATAGTTTCCTTTACAAAGCGTTACACAACACTTAAGAACCATGTAAGTTTATGCAATAGCCTTTTCTCTGCGAAAATAAAGTATTGTTAGCAATACAGCTTTAGGAGCTTTTGTACAGTATACTGCAATTACCGTATGCTACGTGAGGCGCAGCCATGCTATACCAGTGTCTATAATTAATATTGTAGCTTTCAATACTTTCTAAACATTTTGTTGCTACGGGATATCGTCATTCTAGCTTGCTCATCCGGATCCGCAATCCGTACTTTGAAAAATTTAAACTAAGTTAGAAATATTAATACTATAAGTAATTGAAACCTTAGTTTTGTATCAAGCTTGCAATCCTTAGATCCTGTTGCCTATTGCCATCACAATTGCTATCTAAGCACATTTTAATCATAAAAGCTTCCTTACCTTCTCATACTGTTAGTGTCTTTCTATCGAAATTACGGAAGTTGTTTAACTGCTTGATTGAACAAACGCAATTAATGGCTTCGCAGATAAAACATCATAAATACTGTAGCTACTGTATATCCGATAATTATACTGTAGTTCTACACATTAATGTGTACTATAAGCACTGCATCTTATATCGCTGCTTCTTAACTGTAAAGTTACCTGTTCTACAAGTTAGTTGTTGCTGTCACTAGTAATCGTCTGAAATGCCGACGTTTTCTATTGCAACAACTAAGTCTTGTGACTGACCTAATTAGATTTGTCTCCAACAGAGAACTTCTATCGGCCTTCATTCGAAGCGCTAGCTTTTTGTTGGCATGGCCGGTATTTCTAGGTCGCCATGATACAAAGCTAAACTAGCACAGTACCGTAGCAAAAGTATTTGTAAAAACAATTAACATTAATATGATTGGATTATTACTATCAATCGGGGCGACTTTGAACGTTTTTGCATCATTTTTACTTGTCACTTCTGCCAGGTTTAAGCAAGAAAAGTGCTTATAAGCTGAATGTAACACATATTGTCTCAGCAACTGGAACTGTCATAACTAAAAAAGTATTTCCCTTTCATAAGCCATTAATTCTATCTCAAAAAGCGTTCAAAGTCGCCCCACTCTCTGGGGCGACTTTTAACTACCTACCAACATGCACTGCAACCTTCAGTTTAACTACCTACCAACAAGTTTAACTACCTACCAACATGCAACCTTCAGTTACAAGCGCAAAGTTGCCTTCGCCTGGAATGTCTTTGAATTAGGGCATTGCGGAATGGCTAATTTTTCCACTCCAGATCCACTCCGAAATTTGTTGACTGACTCTGGCTCCAAAATTTTACAACAACATTCCACTTTGAAATACTCCGATACAAAAATACGCTTCGACAAAAAATTCAAACCAATTGTCATATTGCTCAATAACCTGGAAAAGCGTAGCCTAATTACCAGTACATATTTTGATATTTTATTCCCCAAGAGCAAAAATAGTTGCTTATTCAACTACCAACTATCACTGCGGCTTAGAAGATTAATTAAAGTCACACTCCGGCACTCAGCTTGCATTGTGGACATGCGTTAATTTAAAAGTCTAAATTGCTTCACTGATATCTAGCGAGCGCGTGGCTGAGTGGTGAGGGCGGTAGACTGCCGATCACATCATCATGGGTTCAAGCCTGCAATCGTCTATCACTAATTGACCTGACTCGAAAATTTACATGTCAATAGTAATGGTGTAATGAATTGCCCTATTTCTGAAAATTATTTTACTGAAATGATGATGTCATTGTCACATGACCTTGTGCTAGTTGAGCAAAAAAAAAATCTATCAAAGCTCAAACACTGACCTAGTAAGTGACCGCTCTTGGTCTTGAAAAGTATTTAACTGAAAACTAAGCTTGTTTTTGTTTTAGTGAAGTATTCAAAGTCACCCAGGCATTCAAAGTCGCCCCCATTGCAACAGGGGTCAGACATACAAGTGGCGGTGACGCCACCTCCAAGCTCAGGTGGCGCCACTTGCAACTTCAGGTGGCGCCACTTCTAAGTTCAAGTGGCGCCACCTCTTAGTTTAGGTGGCGCCACCTGAAGCTGCAAGTGGCGCCACCTAAACTAAGAGGTGGCGCCACTTGAACTTAGAAGTGGGCCAAACACTGACCTAGTAAGTGACCGCTCTTGGTCTTGAAAAGTATTTAACTGAAAACTAAGCTTGTTTTTGTTTTAGTGAAGTATTCAAAGTCACCCAGGCATTCAAAGTCGCCCCCATTGCAACAGGGGTCAGACATACAAGTGGCGGTGACGCCACCTCCAAGCTCAGGTGGCGCCACTTGCAACTTCAGGTGGCGCCACTTCTAAGTTCAAGTGGCGCCACCTCTTAGTTTAGGTGGCGCCACTTGCAGCTTCAGGTGGCGCCACTTCTAAGTTCAAGTGGCGCCACCTCTAAGTTTAGGTGGCGCCACTTGCAGCTTCAGGTGGCGCCACTTCTAAGTTCAGGTGGCGCCACCTGAAGCTTCAGGTGGCGGAACTAAGTTTACAGGTGGCGGTACCAAAATCACAGGTGGCGGTACCAAAATTTATTCGTACCGCCATCTGAGAATTGAAGTGGCAGTTGAGATTTGAGTTTGTTGATTTATTTATCCACTCACAAGGCTAAACTGAGAAGCAATGGAAAGTGAATGTTAGAAATTCTAGAAGATAGGCTAATGTTTAATGAAGCAGTGAAGTGTTTAAGCAGTTTTATTGGCATAATGTGTAGGCTAATGCTGAATGAGGATGAATTGGGAATTGACTAGGCCTATGCAAGTAGATTTCTTTAGCTGGTACTGGTCATAGGCATAGCTTATTACCGTATTTTTAGGGGGTGAGGTATCAGTAGTGTGGGACACAGAGTTATTTGGAAAACCTGTGGCAAATGCCTTTCTACTTTTACCGTACTTGTGGGCCTGTACTATTGCATTAGTAGGCTACCAGGCTATCGTACTGTATTATTGGTACCCTTTCTAAGTTTCTGGCCATTGTCCAGGCTTTGGTTTGATGAATGATCAAGATAAGAGATACTATTGCCTAGCTTCAGACTTGTACCGGTATTAGTATGGCAGGCTACTTTGTAATGTGTAGCAACTTCAGAAGGTTGAAAGTTAGGCTAGGCTACTGTTCGGAGGCTGAAGAAGTAGAAGCACTCTTAATCATTAGGCGTAATGGTTGATGTGTTAGGCTATCTGTATGGTTGGACTAGGCTTATCCACTACAGTATAGCACTAGGCTTAGCCTATCCACTACAGTATAGGTATGTTTAAATTCAGAAGTAAATAAAATTGGACAGACAGTGTATATACAAGTATTTTTAAATCTCTTGTTTCTTTATTTCAGCTTTACTTCAGAAGCTTTGGCTAGAATTGTTTTCTGAATCTTTTCTGTAACATTTGTTTTTCCCACCATGAATCAGTGACATCTTATAAAAACTTTTCCTGCTTCTCAGCTGATTCCTTGAATTGTTTTTAATTACTGAGCAGTGTTTTATTTTATGGTGTAAAATGTAGCCTAATGCTTATAAGTAAATTACCGGTACTGGAAATGAATTATATTGCCCCTAAAACAAAAACGAAAAGACTTTTATTGGTCTAGGCCCCTATCAAAGTAAGGATAAAACTTTGATACTCCCAAAGTATCACCAAAAAAATAAATTTATTGAAAGCTTCTCTCAATTCAGTAGGCTATGTTTCACTGTCAAATAACAAACAGTCATGTAGGAAATAATAATAGCAACTTAATGTGTTATGTTGGATTGTACCTCCCAATACTAGTGGAACAGTGATGTATCTCTGTTTCTCAGCTGATTCATAAAGTTGTTTACGTTGTTGCTTACAACGTATGGTATGATTTTACCTTTTTTTAGTGTGGAAATTTTATTTTGTATAAATTTAAGCTCACTTGAGGTTCAGTTTGTGACATCAGATGTGACTGTAGATGTACTGTAAGTGTAGCCGATGATGCCCAACAGTCTTACCATTACCTACATTGATGCCTGTTAGTGTTAAGATCATAGCTCAGGTGGCGCCATCTGAAGGGTTGGTGGTTTTGAAACAAAGTTGGGGTGGCTGTTGATGTTACAGGTTTATGTAATGTAGTCATGAAGTTAATGTGGATGTTATTGGATGTCAAAATTGCAGTGGATGTAAACTAGTTGAGGTGACGATTTATTAATGTTTAAGTAAATTCTAAAACGAAATCAAACTCACCATTATGGTTGATGTCTGTTCTGTGTTAAGTGTGAAAGCTCAAAGCTCAGATGGCATGACCCGAAAGATTATGTGGTGGTTAAGAATTTTAGATTTAAGCTGCAGCTTTTATTTACATAGGTTTTTGGTTTGTGTGTAACTTTCAAGATCGTATTTCATTAACTTTTTTCCAAATTTTTGATTTCCCTTGCCCTTTTGGCAGTTCATAGAAAACAATAGAGCTATAAGTGGATGTGACAGTTACAACTTAATAAGTAAACTTAAATATTATTTGTTAAATGTTGGCAGACACTGCGGTAAGGTGTTGCTAAAAAACGAAAATTAATATCGTAGCTGTAACTCCCAACCCTAAATTTCTACAAGTGTCAGACAAAAAAGTTGCAGTGGCGCCACCTGCAACTTCAGGTGGCGCCACCTAAAGTTACAGGTGGCACCACCATAAGCTTCAGGTGGCGCCACCTGAAGTTGCAGGTGGCGCCACTTGTGAAGCTTCAGGTGGCGCCACCTGAAGTTGTAGGTGGCGCCACTTGAAGCTTCAGGTGGCGCCACCTGAAGTTGCAGGTGGCGCCACTTGAAGCTTCAGGTGGCGCCACCTGAAGTTGTAGGTGGCGCCACCTGAAGTTATAGGTGGCGCCACTTGAAGCTTCAGGTGGCGCCACCTGAAGTTGAAGGTGGCGCCACGTGAAGTTGCAGGTGGCGCCACCTAAAGTTGCAGGTGGCGCCACCTGAAGTTACAGGTGGCGCCACTTGAAGCTTTAGGTGGCGCCACCTGAGCTTGGAGGGGGTGCCATTTGTATGTCTGACCCGGACCGTGATTTTTTAGACATATATGTTTAGATGCCGCCGATGAGGTGGCCGAGGTGAAAAAAATGCCTGAGGTGTAAAAATTTTTTTTTCAAAATTTTTTTTGCAAAAAAAAATTTTTTTTTTTAAATGTTCGGAAAAAACTTTTAAAAAAAGGTTTTTAAATGACAGTTTTTTTTTTCAAAAATATCAGTTTTTTTATTTTTTTTTCAAAAACATAGTTTTCAAATATATATTAAGCTTTTTCCCCCCCCAAAATTTTTTTTCGAACAAAAAAGTTTTACTTTCATTAAAATGTTTGTATTTTCGACGCTTTTCATGTGACACTTGTCCAGAAAAATTGTCAGAATAGAGAGGGCATAAAAAGGAGTGCCTTTAGGAAAAGATGAGTAGCGATTGGCTGGAAAAGGGTCAATTAGGGTGTAAACTGTACACGAATTTTTTTTTGTCTGCATAGCTGATAGGGTAGGGTTAAAAGTTTTGATAAAAGTGACTTTAAAAGCAGGTAGATAGATGGAAGGAGAGCGGAAAAAGTTTCCCAGAAATTGATTTCATATTGTACTTTTTCCAATCATGAAGAATGTTTTCCACTATATGTTTGTGTACACAAATGATGCTCCTCATCGATCCTTTTCCAGTTAATCACTGTTTGGCTTTTTCCTATGGCGGCTCCTTTTTCTGCGCTGTTTGTTCTGTCGATTCTTCTTGACAAGTGTCAGATGAAAAGCTTCAAAAATATTATATAACATTTTAATCCAAGTACTGTAAAACTTTTTTGTTTAACAAACATATTTTGGGGGAAAAGGTTTTATTTGAAAAAAAATGTGTTTAAAAAAAAACAAATTAAAAAAACACTTACCGTATTTATTCGAGTATAAGTCGCATTTTTTTGTACCAAAATATCACCCAAAAAGTCAGGTGCGACTTATACACGAATACATGAAGTGCATTGTATGCCATACGAAATTTTTTGAGGTGTTTCCTTGCTATCGAATTCTACACTGTCTCCTTTCATTAGAATTAGATCATATCACTTATTGCCTTCCATGCGAGTAGCGTTGCACTTTCAACACTGTCACCTTTTTTTCATGTTCTAACATGTTTGGTTATCATTATTTTATCTACTTACGTTGCGTTGCATCACTTGCCACCTTGATCGGATGCTGATCAGGATGTTCCAGAGGTAAACAGGGCTATTTGAAGACAGTGACAGCAGTGATGACTTCAATGGTTTTAAATTTTTGGTTATGAGATTGCAATGAATGAATAATGTTTTTAAAAATTTTGTCCTGTTTTTCATGTCAAAAATGTGGGTGCGACTTATACACGCATGCGACTTATACTCGAATAAATACGGTATTTTTGAAAAAAATAACTGTTACCGTATTTGAAACAAAAAATTTTTTCCATGTCTCATTATGGTACCGGTAGATTTATTTTGTTAGAGTGTAAACCAATTGTCTACAGGTACATTGAAAGCATTAGACTAATTTTGTTTTATGATGTGATTTTTGTTTTTCAGAAAAGTATGTTATGGTATCGATAGTAAGCTTAAACAGTTGTTTCTGTTGGCTATTTCGTGCTGTTTATGAAGACTCCCAATGCTAACGCTACAAGTAAATCTAAAAGCTGGATTCGTCATTAGTTATGCAGTGGAGTTTTTGCTTATTGTGCAATGGATTGCTGTGTTGCTTTGCTAGAGAAAGCAAAAAAAACAAAGCACTTTTTGCATGATTTGGCACTATCATCGAAGGATCAGAATTTAGCACAGTACTGTAATACTAGCAGTTGGTTTGAGAAAAAGTCAGCCTCTGAAACTAGATTCATTTTTTTATTCACTAGTGGAGCGCTTATCGATGTTTAGTGCAACATTTAATGCTTTCGTGAGCATTTTATTAGTTAACACTTTCTTGCGGTATGGCATCAGTACGTTGTGACGATCATGTTTACCTAGGGATGTTCATTCTAGTATTTCGATTCCGATTCCCAAATGATCCAAAATCTTTTTTTGATACTACTGAATCGAAATACTTGTGCTAAGTTTTTAGGCAGCACTGCTTTGTACGGAAAATAAACACACATCACGAGCATTGTTACGTAACAGCGTCATTTAATTGCCTCGCATGATGATTAGAGAGATGGTTAGTACAGACGGCGCCGCTTTCACGCACACTTGCATGCTCGGCCGTGTGTATTGTCACAAGTGCAGGAGCGCATGTGTTTGCAAATGCGCTAAAAAAAAAGCCACCTGCTCGCCTCACTACTTTTTCGCAAGTCCCACGTGCAAATAAACAATAACGTCACAATTACTTTTGTGATTGCGGAGATGTGGTTACTTTTTAGCAGTTTGCCGGGCGCCGATCATGTAAATGTCAGATATTGAATTAGCAAAAGTCTTTCTGCGGAGATCGTTACCATAACTTTACTGTTATTAAATCTTCAGTTACAAAAGGACAGGTATAACATAATACTAGTCATAACAAAAGTTCTTACAGATAGAGAATTAAGACTTCAATTTAAATTTACATGCGATTGCGATAGTCTGGGTAATTATGAAGCGTTCAGCGGCAGGAAGAAAAAGAACATCTGATGTATGGGACCATTTTGAACTTCCCGTCTTGGACAAAGACGGAAATAAACGTGTTCGTTGCACGCACTGCAGAGAGAGTTTAACTTATATACTGTGCAGAGAGAGTTTAACTTACTGTGTTTTCTGCGAGCTTTTGATTTCGATAAAATTTTTCGTTACCAGCACCAACATCTTGTCATATGTAAATAGTGAATCGAAATTAGGAATCGAAATACTGGAATCAAAACATTTGATTCGGAATCGATTCGAAATTAGCAAAGAATCGGTAATGAACATCCCTATGTTTACCTTAAAGGGCTTTGCTCCAAAGTACAGTTTGTAAGATGCAGACAAATTTATAGCTGTAAGGTCAAGCCCCCCTTCTTGGCAATTTTTTGGTTACAGTATGCCCCTGATAAAAAACATGTAGATTTTTTCATGTGAAAATTGTTACTCGACATCTGAATAAAATTGTTGTTAGTTTTCACATTTTCACGTAACTGATGCTTCCTTCCCCAGTCCAATTATTTATTGTAAAAATGCTATATCAAGTTTTTTTGTTTAGTGGTGACTGATGAGAATGGAACTATATTAATGGACATGCTTGGCAGCTGCAGTACTTTATCAATTTTCTGCAAAATTTTACAGTTTTCAGTAAGTATAATAACTGATTACATTGATAAACAATAAAACATGAATAAATACTTACATTATACTGTAATCTTTAAAAAAATGTCGTACAACAAAAAAAAAAAATTACGCTGCAAAAAATTAAACTGTCACTTTCTACTCATAAAATATTTATTGGCTTTCTAATTTGATCTGGTTACACTGACTGTAATTGTAATGATTGAACTTCAGACTTGAAATTGTATACTTGATCACTTTATTCATCATAATAAAGCAGTTTAAATTTTAAGAGACAGGAAGAAATGTTTTGAAATTTACAAACAACTAAATTCAGATATTACACAAAGATACAGTAAATGAACATAATACGCTGGACACTTCTATTTTCATTACATAGGACTGTAGTGAAAAATCACTATAAATATTCATGATTATAAAACTTGGGAGAGTTCAAAACTATTTCTTCCAGTTCAACTTGATCACTGTCACAAACCTTGAGAAATATGAAGACTTTTAAGTGGACATTCTGGAGAAAAAATTCCATGTTTGTTGCTATTTACAGAAGTAATTAGGTCAATCCAAAACTTCATAGAATTTTTTTTGATTTTTGTTTTATCTTCTTAGCTCTTGTATACAGTATAGCTTGAGACCAATTCTAAATACAGTTATATTCACCAAGTTGTCTCGACCAAGCAGACAGCGAAAGAACTTTTGTGAATTTTCCGGTATTCGAGCAATTGTTACTTTTTAAACAACAAGCTAACAAACATTGTGCAAAAACACTATTAACACGTTCAAAACTAGCCCGCTAGTACCGTAGGTTATTCTGTATTCTGTGAAAAACAACAACACCATGTTAGTTTAAAACAAAAGAGCAAAAGTTGCTTAGCCAAAAGAATCACTATGCTGATACAGCAGCTTCTACTCTGCTGCATAGAATAAATTTTTGTCTTGAAACCTAGATGTCGTGGGGATGGGTCCACGACTTTTCGGCACCAATATTCTGTGCTTTTTACTAACACTAACCCAAACCCTAAATAAGTCAAAGAGCACCGAATTGGCGTCGAAACGATCTGTGCAGAAAACGTGTGGCTACGAAATAGGTGGTGCCGAAATGGTCGCACCTAAAAGACGTGATCCCCGTGGGGATAGGCCCACTGCTTTGGTGAATTCATTAAAATGCAGCTCTGAGATCAAGCATAGCTATGAAAAATCACTGTAAATTTTACAGCCTTAGATGTCCAGATGTGACTGATGATATTGAAATTTAGAGAGGCATATTTTTAGTGTCCCTAAAGCCTAACGATAGTACAATATCGTAGTAACTCTGCCAAATTAAGCTAGCTAGCCTAGGGCTGTTCCGCATCTAACCTTGCTAACAGCCTACTCTTTGGACTGATAGTAGGTGCTAAACCATACAAATATACTATTTACAATATTTCCTAACAAACTGCAATTGTAAAAATATGGTCAGTGATTTAGTAGGTCATGTTACTACAACCTACAAGTAAGCGATGTTGAGCAACTGCTTGCGAAGGTTGCAACCTTTTGCCAACTTGCTCAAGTTGTCGATAATGTCAACACCTTTGCATTTTTGCAACAAAATGTCAATCACATACAAAATCTGGTTATAATTTTAGAAAAAAAATTTTTTCAAGTTTCTAGAAATGTTCTTCCAAAACCTATTTCGAATAAAAATTTGACAATGAACTGAATGGCTTATGAAACACAAATGTTTGTTTTTTTTACTCAGACCATAGTATAAGGCCCTTGGAGTTAAAAATTTCAAAACAAGCCACTTGACTATACATGCTTATAGCCAAAAAGAAACATTTTATTTGCAGCTTTTGCATTTTTAACATATATGACGAATTTTTAGCAAAGGCTGATTGTCAAAACTAATGTGGGAAGACAGGTGTGATTAATTGTTAAGTATCTTTTAAATCAGTTGGGGGGCTGCTTTCTATTTTAATGTGGCCTGCATCTGAAGTTTGTCACAGCAAACAACTTAGCATCAAAACATTCAAATGTTTACGTAAGTTTTGTAAAAGTATTCTCTTGAGATAACTTCGCCATTATTACAGTTATTGCGAGTAGCAACATCTTCGACTTCAGCAGACATCGCATGTCTTGCCAAACAGAAGAACTTTCAGCCATTTACTGGGAGTTTTTCTGCTCCTTGAATTTTATGTGGAATTTGAGATTTTTTGCGGCCCACCTGCAATGTTGTGCAATTCATGCGGCTTGCAGTACTAAGAAGATTCCCCATCTATGTTTTAAATCTTTGCATTAATTTCATTAACAAAGTTATGTGTTTCAAAGAAAAAAATTGTTGTAGGTGATATGCAACCATGTACAAAAGAATGTGTTTCAAAGATTGTTGGCAGAAATCATTTGAATGTGTTTCATGGTAGGTTTTGAAAATCAAATTTGGATCTTTGTAAAGCTTTGAAAGCTCCTTACTACATCAAATTTAATTTAGATATATTTTTTAAAAATAAGATAGTGCTATCTCTCATTTATCAAATCAAATCTTTCATTATACTTGCTGTAGTACGCCGAAGCGTGTAACAAGTTTGTGGGGCCCATCTCCGCGTCACTGCGCCCAGGCAACACAGCTCCTTTTGAAGAAATGTCGCAGCGGTGGCGAGCCGTTGGCAACACTGTGTCCGATTTGACCGGCTCGAGATTTGAACCTCTGCCCTACCGCTCCAGAGACGAACGCGTTACCGCTCGACCCACTGGTAATTAAGGGCAATTTATAGCATGCTTAAACAAATGTGCGAATGCAATTTAGTCCAGATCTTGATAAAAACTAACTGCTTGAAAATGTCATTGATTTTTATCATAAACCAATAATTGATTGATTAACCATGACTCGTAGTTAAAAGTTGTCTCTAGCTTGCAAATTGCACAACCTTTAAATAAGACTGAAGGCAAAATCAATGTGGGTATCTCAAGTTAAAGGCAATTGAATTTGGCATTGACTTTATCCTTTTTGATTCAGCCATTTCAGAGGTATTTCACTTTAAACACCATGTAGAGGCCTCTTTAATTATAATTTTTATTGGCTACCGTGACGTTTAAATGTAGTAGCCTAGTCCATAGCGAAGGCCAATACTGTAAGCTAGATGTATGTTTTAAGGTCCCTGCTATGACTTATCCTAATTGCGGCATTGCTTTACGATTGATGAAAGTCGACTAAGCTGGTGTCATCGATGTTATGACAGTCAGAGTTGCCTACAAAAATCATAATTAGATAGGCCCCTGGATTGTGTTTAAAGTAGAATATCTTGGGAAAGGCTGGGTTTAGAAGGACAAAGTCAATGCCTATCTAATCTTGTACGATTGCCCTAACTTTACATATCTGCATTTTTGCCTTCTGTTCTTTTTTTAGTTGTTTTTGATGGGTTGCAGGATTTTTCTTGCTGCATTTTAGCTTACATTTTAGTTGTAAGGTGTTATTGTAGTCAGCTTTCAATATGCAACTCATTGAGTTAAATTTTTGTTCTTTTTTGTTTCTTCAGGTGTTCAGAAAAATGTTGAAGTTCGTGCATTGTGCAGCTACACGAACAGTACCAGTAAGTAATATTGTGATATTTTCATGGAGATTCTGCCAAGCAGTAAAATTTCGGAGTAAAATATAATTGATTTTATTATTTACTACATTGGCGCTGTTGGGTGAGATTCAACTCCCAAAATTACACCACATTGTAGCAGTATGTTTGCGTTTTGTTGGAGGATATTTTCAGATTATAAACAATTTATGTCCTGCAGTATAAAAGCATTTAATTTTCCAATTTTTTTCAGTGTTTTTCATTAATTTTCAATGTTTATGTTGAAAAAGTATTTTGGTTTACAGTAATACTGCTTAAGTCTTAGTTTTTTGTTACATCTTCACAGCTTTACTATGGTGGTACTGTTTTTTATTTTCATCTACTAAAACAATTCACCATTTATTAACCTCAATATTCAATGAATGATCAAAAATAATATCGCCAGTTTGGAAAAATAATAATAATTGCAATTTTTACCCCCTTGAGATAACACCAACAAGTGTTGATTCATCTGACTAAGTGGCCGTAGTAACATTCAAATAAAATGGCTTTACGGAAATAAGCTTCATTGATTCTACCGTAATAAGGTGTAAAATAGTGGCATCAAACAGTGGCAACATCCTTAAAAACTCAATTAAAATAATGTTAAGAAATGAATACGAAATTTAACTAGTAAAAAATGAAGGCTTTTCAGATATGAAGGCGAAGCAGAACCACAAAGTCCAAAAATATATCTCTCTGCAGCATACAAAACTTTTGTCAACTTGTGCTATAAACATTCCGGTATGTTATAAAACAAGGCATTGCAATAATAAATAATCAAGGTAGGACAATATCAAAGAATGAAGTAGCTGAATTTTAAATACAATTTTGAAATTACGTAAATTGGCATAACAAGTACTAATTTCTCTATTGATATGCTTTTCAAGGTTCAAGTCTGTCATCAAATATTACACCAACAATTTTGAGAAAATGATTTGGCTTAGGCAAAGAATCGCTGTCATTATTTTGTACGTTAGAATGAAGATCTGAGATCTGAGTGAAGACTAACTTCACCAAATTTTTGCGGCGGAGTTATTGTAAAACAAAGTAAAGGTTCAGAGCGGTAAAATTAGCTGCTTTTTAATACAGATAAGCCAGCTTTCTAAAATTTAAAGTTCTGTCACAATACTGACAAAATAGAAACCCTGAAGTAAGAGGTAACTTTGAACTGCAATATCTTGAAAACGACAAGACGTAAAAAATTAAAATTGGTGAGAATGCATTTTAGGTTTATCCCAACCTTTTGGTCATGAGTGAAAGATTTACCGGTAAGTTAAATAAATGCCCTTTTAAATCGTTAGCTTTGGCTGCCCTCGTATATTTCTACATCATTATCCATAACTTTTGTATTAATTTAAATCAATACAGCAAACTTTGTTCATGTTTTGCAGGTAGGTGAAAAAATAGTGGAAAATCTTCCGGCTCTCCCTTCATCGTTTAACTTTTCGTCTTCCGTAGAAAGTTTGTGACAATGCCGTCTCGACAATGCCAAAGCAATTCTGCGGAATTCAGGTGAAATTTCAGTTGCACAACATACAAGTAGATTATGGATTCGTATCCAACCATATTCCATTGCATCACCGTGTACATTACGTCTAATTTTTCGCCGCTTAGTTCCTAAACTTAAGTAATAAATTCTTCCAAGTATCATCATTTTGGAATGTCGTACAGCTGGCTTGATGATTTCCAATCAAGTTTGTTAGTTCGCGCTGCTTTGTACAAAATGGTTGTCAATTTAGTTATTCTTGCTGTGGCCGTTGCCATGGCTTTGCTTGCTTCCATCGGCAACGCGTATAGGCTGGAAATAAATTTGCTTTTACTACTGCTGCTACTCTTCGACTTCCATTCGCTGCTAAGTATAGTCGGCTCCGTGGCCGAGAGGGTATAGGCGTCGTTAATTTCCTGTCCTTTTCCACTGGTCCAACTGCCTCCAGCTTCACAGCTGAAACCTTTGCCCTCAAGCAAGGTCTCGCTTGGTGTACTAGCCATTTGATGACGTGCAAATTCCAGTAAGTTCTTTTCCTAACCAACTCCCAATCAGCCCTCTCCATCGTTTCATCAGCCCCCTCTTATCTCCTGCCTGAGTCCCTCTGTAATGTTTGGTCCCTCGCCTCCTCCCTCTCCAACAACACCATCTTGAGCTTCCAATGGGTCCCCGGTCACGCAGGTCTCCCCGGTAATGAAAAAGCGGATTTACTTGCCAAAGCTGGTGCCTCTCTGCCCACTGACGCGATCCCATGCCCTCTCCCCCCAGTTGTTGCCAAAGTTTGTTATTCCCAATACCACAATTGGAGACGTCACATCTCCCACTCCCATTTGAACTTCCAAGTCCCCGAAGTCTCTTCGGAGGAATTTCTCCTTTCTCGCCCCATTCGCTGTGAGCTTTCCCGTTTTCGCTGCCATGGCCACAGTCTTCTTTTATCCTCATATCTTCACAGGATCAGTCGGAAGGAGAATTCTGCTTGTAGTGCCTGTGGACACCCTCTACAGGACCTCAATCATTTCCTCCGCGACTGCCTGCCTCTGAACCCCTTCGTAAATCTATCTCTGGCTCCTCTCTCTTTATTCTTGACCTATGGTCCTTACCTTGGGGTGTGGCCCGACTGTTGGGTCGTCGCGGAGTTCCTCTGCACCCCCATCCCTCGGAAGGGGTCGGATAGTACCACCACCACCCTGATTGCATGATCTTGGGCTCAACCCGCACCCTGGTCAAGGATTTGCGTCCTTGGATAAGACGCTTAATAATGATGATCTCTGCTTGGTGGCTTTGAACGAGCAGCAAATCTACACCGAAATAAGTCAAATATCAACTGCAAAGCTCTAAATACTGTATGATCAATTCCTAAGCATGTGCGGATTCGTCCATATGATAGAACCACCGTTGCTTTGTCGTGATCGGAGGATAAAGATGCATCAATCAATCAGAATAGCTTAGATGTTCTGAGATAAACTGTTTGCAGGATTAATGAAAGAAGTAAGTTTTGTTTGCGGCGAAAGTAGTTTTGCAACGAGTAAACGAAAACGGGTAAGTTTATACTAGGCCTTGCAGGTTTGCAATTTTTTGGACGATATTGAACTGCGACAAAACCAGCCAATATAAGGAAAAAATGAAGGCAAGCAAAATTTCTCCAGGGTTTTATATGAACATTAGTCCGGTCTTGTAGGTTTCATCCATGAAAAACTAAGTTCTTTTTTGTCCAAAGTTTTATATGTCCATATCCGCACTAACCAGACTGTCACATAATGGACAAAATAAAGTTTTTAAAATTTTTTTTTATAAAGGGGGTACACCCGGTACAGCCCTATCTTGAAATGTTGCTCTTGTCGTTCATACACATAAGTTTTATCAATATATAACAGTCTTCTTAGGATAGTCCAAAATAAAATCAAGTTTATTTCAACAAAATGCTCGATAGGTTTGTCGTCGCAGGCGCGAAACCAAGACTTTGTTATTGGGGTTTTAATCCAGTGGTCAAATAATTTTGCTTGAAAATGTCTCAATTGGGCAGCGTGCTGAGAAAAAAAGATGTGTATGCGTATCACAGACGTAGGTCTGTGCTTCGCCTCCAGATCTGGGCAAGTTTTGTAATATTTTAGAAAACATAGCCATTTAAACGCCATTTGAATCAAATTTTGTACAAGTCATCTAAAAGAACTAATTTTGCTGAGATTTTAAAGCCAGTTGAAGAATTGAATTGCGTAGCCCCTTAAAGCACTCCCCTTACGCTCAAGTCAAGTCCAAACCATGTTTCAACGCTTACAGTTTTGGGTTAAACTTCCTAAGTGACTTAGCTGAGATGGAGGGGGAGAATAAAGTCTTTTAGCCCCCCCCCCGGCTTAAGCAGAGAAAGAAAATCATAAATGATTATAATGTCAAGGTGGTCACGAAATTATTTCATGCCGACCCACTTCTTGCTCTTGGAGAAAAGATGTGTCTGTGACATCAAAATACCAGGATTAACCTATTTCGAAAAAGTTGATCGAACTAGTTTGTTGCACGACAAATATTTTTATTTTGTGCAACTCGGCGCAAATGTAAGGCTACTAGTGGTAATTGATGTGGGCCCCGGCCTCTCAATTGGCCCTGTTTGCTGTGTAAATCAACTTTTTAAAATAAAAGTTAGCCGTCACTATACCGGCACTTCTAGCACAATTTTAAAACCTGTAAAACGCAGAAGAAAAATACGTGGATAAATCTCAACATTTTTTAACGCACAATTTTCTGATTTTTCAAAAAAAGGGCATTTAAGAAACGCGACATCTTTGCATGAGTGATTTAACACGAGACAACTAACGCTGGAGCATGTACTTCCGCAGAATAACTCTTTGATTTTATTTACCGTTAGGGTATGGCAATTAATCCCTTAACTGGAACTTTAAAGCAAACTTTACACGAATAAAAAAGAATTTAATGCAAATCGAACCCGGTGAATCTGAAACTGTGTTTAACGCCAATTTTATACGGTAATGTGCGTGGTGCACTTCCAACTTGGTCGTTTTAAGTAGGTTTTCAAATGATTACGATTGAACTAAGCTCTTTGAAAATACTGTGACCTTAATGAAAAAATTAAATTGACAGCACTGCTGTTATTGTCAAATCGTATTGATTAATTTTACTTTAATATCATAGATTGGATGTGATCTCTGCTTCCGCTGGTATCATGCGACTTGCTTACGTTTCAACTTCAGCAGAACCTTGGGGAAGTGTCCAATGTGCCGCTAGTGTTTGAAATGAGATCAAGAAAACCAACCGAATTTTTTTTATGATGTTCATAATAATTATGATGTGTTGAAGTTAGCAGCCTAGAGTTTTAATCTTGAATCGAATTTTTTAAAATAAAATTTCTGTTCAAGAATCGTTATATCTCTTGTGTCTTTTTGAAGAACTGCAAAACCAAATTTTAGTGCAATTGCAATAACTTAAGGTCGTTGTGAGAAGCTATCGTGTTGTTTCATACCATGTGCTGCATCGCAATACTGGAATGATGTAAGGGTTTTTACTTCTAAACTATCCTCCACATTCGATTTAATACGGCAGTTGGTGGGAACAGAATGAATCCATAATGCTCTTGATATGTACATAGCACTTTCTTGGAATATCTGTTTCAGATCAATATCTTTAGGGTGTAAACCAGTACTTAAATTGTAGGGGGGGACACGTACCCCAATTGAGGATTTGGCGTCCCCCAATCGAGATTTGAGCGCTGGTTGACCAGACCAAAAAGAGCCGGTCAGAACAAATCCACAAATTCTGGCCGAATAGGTTCCTAAAATGCGGCGAAGACCTTTTTTTGGTCTTCGCTTGATTTCAGGGACGGTATTGCAGAATTTCTGCTGAAGTTCTTTCGCATTCTGAATGCGTTTGGTCAAGCTTTCAAAAGCGTCCCCCCATGCAAAATTTCACAGTTTAAGTACTGGTGTAAACTATAGATATACCCTACGGTAGTTTCCATCTATTTAGTTCAATTGAAGCCAAACTCGAATCGAACCCCAACTCAAACCGTAGTCTTGACCCTCAAAACAGCGAAAGAAAATTGCGTGGATATTTATTATTTCCGTTTTACTGTCTAAAATCAGGGATACCCCTGCCTAAAGTTAAATCTACTTTCGCTAATAGTGAAACAAGGGTTGGGGCACATCTTTATTACCTTAAGTAGTTCTCATTTCAACAAAACCGATTTCGAAAAGTATCTTTTTATGATATGTAATTTTCGCTAGAATGTTTGAGTAATCGCCAATTTAACAAATAAATTTAAAGCAGGTAGAGGCATTAATTTTAGCGAAATGTCTAGTTTTTTCCTCAAGTTCCTAGTACCGGTAATTGAAATGTTTGACCCAAGCCCCACGCTTTTGAGACACCTGCCACCCTTCATTAAAATTGTCAATAACGCGCTCCAACATGTCTCCCGGAATTTCCTGATTTCACATTTGATGTTTTTCAACAGTTTCTCAATTGTTGAAGGATTATTTTCGTAAACCGATCTTGGAAGTAACTCCAGAGGACGTAGTTTGAGGAAATAAGATGTGGGGAAATGCGGAGGCCATGGATTGTCTGTCCTCGAAAATAACTTGTCCTCTGGAAAGTACTGTTTTAGAAGGTTGGAATAATGAGAAGGCGCCTCATTCTGTTGGAAAACAATTGCATTTATGTCATCAAACCTCTACCTCTGTATGGCTGGAATGAAGCGTCGCCTCAGCATGTCCATGTACCGCTCTGAGTTAACTGACAGTTTGGCCGTTATCTACCACATAGCAAGCACCAGTGTTTCTTCGCTGCAGTAGTTTTGTACACCGAGAAGTAAGCTAATTGTAGAAAGAAATAATGCTACTGGGATTTAAACTTAGTTTCGTAGGAACACCAAATTAGGGTTGCCGATTCGCTTTTTTAACAAACTTAAATTGTGAGTTGATGACATACGCTACTAAGTTTGTCACGTTTTTTCAATATAAATCATAAAATACTTGAAAATCAAAGCGAAAAACGTTCAAAAAAAGGTTACTAAAGTTAAGTATATAACTGAAGTAAAACTCCTTAAACTTTGGTAATTCGGCTCCGACTCTCTTAGTTGTTGTCCAGTGTTCATTCAATCTTTTTACTCTTTACTACCACAACAACAGCGAATGTATAGTAACACAATATAAGACGTAGAATCAGGAAAAACACACATCGTCAGACGTTAAAACATGTAGAGAATCTAAGACAAAAAAGCGATTTTTATTGGCAAGGTTGCTACACCTGTCACACCAGTTGAAGTATGTATAATGTAGGCCTAATTATTTCATCAATCACACCACTGCCGTCGTTAGAGCAAATGAAGTAAGGGGGCACTAAAGTTTGCTTATAAAAACTGACCTTCAGATTTTGTACGGCTACAATTATGCACAATTGTAAAACAAGGCCGGCAGGTTTTTTTAGCTAGTTTCGTCAGCGGCCCATAATTGCTCGAAAAATCTATCTACAGCAGTGAATGCTACCAGACATGAAACCAGGATTTTGGAAAGAGGAGTGAAGCAAAAGTTTTGTTTTTTTGCACAAACACTGCCTGATTAAGCCCCAGTGATGCTAAGCAAACTGATGCAACTCAAACGTATCACAAAAGGCATAGTCACTAAATATTTAGTGATTGTGTAAGGGGGCCTGGAGGCGGAGCATCCAGCCGCTGGGCGATTTTTACGATTATGCAGCAAAAATATAGAGATTTTTAAGCCATTTTAATCACACTTCGCACTTTTTTAAGCCATATGATTAACTAAATTGCTAAACTTCAGAAGTCATTTAAAAGAATTAAATTGCTAAGCACTTTCAGCCTTCTCCTACGTCAGGTCAAGTCTAAAATACGTTTAAACGCTCGTATTTGGAGGTTTCAAAGTGACTTGGCAAAGAGGGCTTAAGCCCCTTCACCCTGGTCGCGCCACTGACTGTGACCTCAAAATCTTGAGTGTGCTCTAAAAATCAAAACAGAAAAAATTGTTTTCACGTACCGTATTGTTTCATGTCGTAATCACTAACGAAGGACCGGTAACCATTCTGCAGGCTTACTCCTCTCTGCGACATATCCGTAAAGGCGTGTAATTAAGACGGAATATTGCGTCAGATTAATGTACAGCAGTTGGTTGCGAGCGATTTCGCAAAGAATCGAGAAAACGTCCAAAGAGAATTATGTTTGAACGTTAATTATCTTTTTTCCATCATTGTTTGTTGTCTTGTCGTTGCGTGATGTTTCAAAAACAATATTTTGAGTAAACCAAAATAGGGATAGCGGCACAAGCGGCCGTTAGGGGGTCACGACCTCCTGCCCCCCGATAGCGACGGCACTGAATCACACTCATCAACATACACATGAAGGCACACACGATGTACGTCAATCTAACGGCTGCAGTACTTGTTCAAATAATTGATAAAGAAAAAAGAAAGGGGGCAGTGACCAGTGCGAGGCCAAGCACGGTTACGTAGGTGGTCAATGGGAGGCGCAACCGGCCAAAACTATGTTTAGCTCAACGGAGCAAGATGAGGAAAGAAAAACCACCCTGAAAATAAAACCTCACCGTGTCCAGAAACCCTTTCAAGCGGCAGCTGGTCATAGTATCAAGATAATAACAATTTTGTAATCGATACATATGCATTAATATAATTATATACAACATACTGCAATAGTGAGTCACACTATCCACACTGCGTCTAAATAAATAGCCGGTAAAAAAGTACCATAACTTATGATCGTTCCGATATCTCGGTTAGAACAAAAGTATACTGATTTTTCAAGAGAGGAATTATAGATTTGTGTCTATGTATTGTTGATGATGTGTATCAGATCAATTAGGCAGAGTCCAGTGATACTCAATTTGAAGGGCAACGGCTTTAGTTTGCTGTGCGAACTACTGGAATTCACGACGAAGTTTCAAAATTTGATTGGAAGTTCAGTTGGTTTGGAGAAAAGGAGCACTTTTTTCTGCTTCTCTCTAGTAAAATAGGTTTAATGCGGCTAACATTTGATCAAGATTCCACAATGATGCTGTTCTCATAATTTGCTCTTCTGCAACCTGTCAATAAGGACATCGGTATCAAACTTTCCTTCCATCATATACTGATACATCAGAACAAGATTTTTTCCACTACCGTGTTGCAACATTTTGTTTCTGAAAAAAAAAAAAGTTCAATTATTTATTAACTACCGTACCATACATGTTTTCAATCAAAGAGCAGTAACTGTGGGAAATTAAATGTCGTTGCAAGTCAAACGTGTTTAGCGAGTCAATAGGCCTAGCTCCTATGACGTAAGAGAACGTCACCTTCTAAAGCAGTATACCCTGATTCAATTGCAAGTAAGGTTAGAATCTAAATTGTTACAAACTGGCAACTTCACTTTTCAGTTTTTCAAGGATCAAATTAGTACCGTACAACTAACCATAATCGCAGTCATATTTCTTTATGGGATCCTTTTGAAAACAGTTGTTTCTAATGCGATATTATATGGAAATAATATTTTGGTTCATAATCGGTCTAGTGCGCAAATTGATGATGCCAGCAGTATCTGTTTTAACCGGCAGACTGTTAAGGAAAACACTGCAGTTACTGGAAGATATTACAGTTAATATTTTGTTAACTGAGTGATGGAATGATGTTTTAAATCAATATCAATCATATTACCTGAAAAAAATTTGGGTTTATTGTTTATACAAAATACGTCACTACAGTCAGTAGTAGCATTGTTTGCTAAAATGGTTTTGGCGCATTCAATTCTGTCTAGTGACTAAAGGTTAATTTTAGAAAAATATCGACTGTTGTGGAACGAAAAAGTTGTTTTGCAACCAAAAATTATTGAGATTTTACAATTTCAACACAAAATTTTTAATTAATTTTGAGCTATCTTTATTAAATGATTTAAATGAAACAAACCTGCCCTGAACAGGGATATTCTTGTCCCTACATCTCCAAATACAAAGATAGTGCCAAGCTTGCCAAAAAAACTCATTGGTATGAATTTAGTTTATGCAATAAAAATTTTGCAATAAAAATCAGCAGGAAGATTCTTTAGATAAATAACAAAAAGGTAAAACATCTTTCTTTTTGAAATGTGCGAGTGGACAAACACAAAACAAGATACCGAGTATGTGATAGCCAAAAAAATTACCTGATTAATAATTTCATTGCCGACATTCCATTGAGGTTGAAAGATCCATGCAAAATCAGGCCGGCAAGAGAATAGCAAACCTAAAAAATAATAGTCAGAGAATGGTAAAAGATTTCTTTATATATTATAATCTATAGATGCTGTCTAATAGTTTTGACGAGATCAAAACACATTGAAATACAACAAAAACTATATATGTTTCACAAAGCCAACAATTTTCACTAGTGCCAAATAATAGAATTTTCTGTAGTGTTGCATTCTCTGTAAGTAAATAAAAACTTTCGTGCTAGTAACATGATCTAGTAAGGGAAACACAGACTGCTTTGAATGTTTACATTTGACTTACTAATCTTATTAATTTAACTTGAGAAATATATCTAATTACTTATCAAACACCATTAGCCAGTTAGATGGAAATCTGACTGTTTGAGATAGCAGAAAAAACATTTACAATAAAAATTTATGCAAACCTGCAAGAAATCTGCAGTCAACAACAAAAGCTCTTCATGGAATTGGATAGCCTTTTGCCATCATGCATTTTGCAGTATTTAGATACTGCCTATCATAAAATCAAACATAAACAAATGTGTAATAGTCCAAGGTTCTTTATCAAGTCCAAAAAAGTCACAAATTAGTAAAAGCTTCAGAAATAAACTAAAGAAGTGACAGATTTATTTACTTCAGATTTCAGACATACACAGAACCACAGATAAATACAAAATGATGAGAGACATCTAAAAAACCATAAGATCAGGGTTGATATTTCAGATTTAAATAAAGGAAGTGGCTATTTTGCCTCTTAGAGGCAAAATAGTGTTTTCCCTCTGTTTCGGTTGGGGTTGAGGTAAAGCTTAGGGTTAAGGTTAGGGCTATTTTGACATTGGAGGCAAGATACCGGTAGCGTTTAGGACTATATTGCCTCCTAATTGCAAAATAACATGGGGCTATTTAGCCTCTGCAGGCAAAATAGCCACTGCCTTAAATAAAAATACTCTTCTACGTACTAGCACCACAGATCAGAATAAGTTTGTGCATTTATTATTTTTATTCTATTTGCACCAATATGCAATTTTAATCAAATGAGCAATTAATTAAGTCAGAAGAAACATTACAAATGTAACCAATTCAATAGAAATAAACTGGGGATGACTTAAACATATATTACAATCCAGCAAACACTACATAAGAGAAAAAGCAAAAAACAACACATAAAACATAGATTTCACAAGTATAACAACAGCAGAAATAGTACCTAAACATTGAAAAAAAATGCAATATGTTATGCAGAAGTGGAGTCCTTGGCCTCAAGGACGTCCTCGAGGACACAATTTGAAGTCCTTGGCCTTGAACACAAGTCCTCGAAAATGTCCTGTCCTCAGCTTGAGGACAGCACTATTTTATGACATGTTGAAAACGGGCCAAGGTCATGAGCAATGTTGTTTTGTCTTGGAACACGCCAGAGAACTTGCAAAAAAAAAAAATTTTTGACGATTGAATTTTGTGGAAAAGTTGCGAATTTGTGGGCGAAGACCTTTTTTTGAGATCGCCTGCGTTTTGCAAAAATTTTGAGCAAAGACCGTTTATTTTGTTAGTTGGAGAACACTTCCGCGTTGTGTCTTTGGTCCTAGACCTAGAGCATTCCCATCCTTGGCCTCAGATTTTTTTGGTGTCCTTGGCCTCGAGCCTTGTGTCCTTGACTCCACCTTTGATGTTAAGCTTGTGATCAACTTAGCTAACCTACAAACCTGCTAACTGAAGTGCTTCTACCCGCAAAGGGATTAATCTGGTATTATCCTGAGCAAAATCTATAATACAATAACAATTTGCATGTCAGTCTCTGTCAGTCCGTATTCAATTCATGGTCTAACTCTCTTTACTCGAAAAGGAAGCTCTTCAACACTCAAATCAAAAGTAGCATTTTGATGAAGAGGCACAAGAGCAGGGTTGGAAATATTGATTACCGGTAGTAATCGATAATCGATACTATTGGTATAATACATTCTTTGCTTTTGGGTTATCAATCATCACAGATGCTTAGCTTTCCTGTTTCAATTTTTTCCATGGATTATTGCCTTTTATTTTCTATGCTTTTTGTTTACAGGTTATTGATTGGTAGAATCTTTATACTTAACTTTTATTCTGGTTGAGTCTGACTAAGCTTACATTGTTTCATTTCTCTTATGCTACATCTTGCTCTTTATAATTATCCTAAGCGAAGTGACTTGGCGAATGGAACACGCATGGTTAAATAAACAAAGATTCTAGTGACGTTACTCTTTTTTGGAAATTTTTATTTTGATTATTACACTTATAGGCATAAGTGGGCACAAGTCCGTTAATCGTTAACAATGAAGCTGACTTTTTCATTAACTTGTTAATCCGTTAAAAAGTTTTTTTCATGTTAATGGACTAAATCAACTTCCGTTAAGTTTTGTCAACTTCCGTTAAGTTTTGTCAACTTCCGTTATGGTTTTCATTGGTAATATCTTGCACCATTCATTCATCGTACTAGTAAAAAACAGTTTGCACTGGTAACACTTGTTGCATATTTGTATGAGTTTTATTAGACTGTAAAATGCAACTTCCAAAACAAAAAAGAGCACCTTAGCAATAAATATTTCCTTACAATCAGCTCAACAGCATCAATACGTGTTCTAGAAGCCAGTGAATAAAAAGAAATGCAAATTACACGCAAAGTATTAACGAATTAACAGACTTTATTAACTTCTGTTAATTAACGCAGAAAATAACTGATTAACGTCAACGAAGGTAAGAAGTTTGTTAACAAACTAGTGGTTAATAAAGCTAACGTTTTGCATTAATTTGCCCACCTATGCTTATAGGTTTGGATTAGGGTTTAGGTTAGGCTTTGGGTTACAGCTAGAACTGGGGTTAAGGTTAGGGTTAGGGCTAAGAGTTAGTTTTTTAGGCTTTATTTCAAAATGTCTGTGCGAATGGAACATTCGCCAAATCTCTTCCCATCCTTAAAGCATATTTTTCATATCCTTTATAGTAGGCTACAGTAATGATACCAGTTTTTCCTCTCACAAGTTACATTTAATGGTCAATACAGCAAATATTTCAGTGCATCCTAGTGAAAAACAGAATATAAATTTTTGTTCGCAATTTAGCATCGATTAGTGGATTACTAATTTTTGCTTTTTGTTTTTGATATCTTTGCTTTTTGTTGCTTTTACAGTCTTTGCTTTTTGATTCTGATAACAACTATGGTAGCCTACTGTATCACAATTCTTTGCTTTTTGTGTGAATTATCGATATCGATTTGTCTTTACTTTGCTTTTAAACAGCATCAACTTTTAACCCTGAACAAGAGCTACTAATATCTGAATCTGATATATTGCGTAAGCCTAGTCTAACCATAATGGAGGTTAGGTTGCCAGTGATCTCGTCACACAGTGATTGCGACATTCTGAAGACAAAAAAAGCTTACCTTGCAATTGTATCGCAATTGTGCCATTGCATTATTACAATTCAGGCATTGACTGAAAAAGGCAGACATTAAACTAGGCTACTCTAGCATCCTCGGAGCTAGTATCTTGCTTTAAAACCCCTAGGCTACTTTATGGCCAAATCACTGTGATGAAATCTATTTTTTGTGATGAGATCACTTGTAGCGATAGGCTAACAGATACGGTAACACATAGGCTAGAAAATTACCGTACTAATTAACAGCGCTTCTTTCTATTCAGTTTCCAAACAGTGACTTTCAATCTTCCAAAGTTGCTACACAGGAAGGTAGCATCCTAATACAAGTGCTTATCTTCATCATTCATCAAAGCCTGGATTTGGACTATGGCCAGAAACTCAGAACTGAGAAAGGCTGAAAGGGTAGGCTACAGTACTACTAACACAGTAGCCTACAAATAGTAAAAACCTACAAGTAAAAGTCAAGAGGCATTTGCCTCGGATTTCCCCAATAAATCTGCGTCCCACATTCTTGACACTTCACTCCTTAAAAACAGTAATCTATGCTTATGACCAGTAATCTACACGCATAGGCCTAATCAATTCCCAATTCATCCTCATTCAGCATTAGCCTACACATTATGCCAATAAAACTGCTTAAACACTTCACTGCTTCATTAAACATTAGCCTATCTTCTAGAATTTCTAACATTCACTTTCCATTGCTTCTCAGTTTAGCCTTGTAAGTTGATAAATAAATCAACAACCTCAAATCTCAACTGCCACTTCAATTCTCAGATGGCGGTACTAATAAATTTTGGTACCGCCACCTGTGATTTTAGTACCGCCACCTGTGATTTTGGTACCGCCACCTGAAGCTTTAGGTGGCGCCACCTGAACTTAGAAGTGGCGCCACCTGAAGCTGCAAGTGGCGCCACCTGAAGCTGCAAGTGGCGCCACCTAAACTTAGAGGTGGCGCCACTTGAACTTAGAAGTGGCGCCACTTGAACTTAGAAGTGGCGCCACCTGAAGCTGCAAGTGGCGCCACCTGAGCTTGGAGGTGGCGCCACCGCCACTTGTATGTCTGACCCCGTCTCCCCCATTGACGGTACTTCAGAGAACACATGTGATCATAATTAAATTCATGATGACACAGTTTCGACCAACTCGGCGAATAAATGATAAAAGCCTACTGAAACAGTGAGCATCAGGAAATATTCCTGTGTTAATTATGTTGACTGTAGTAAATAATCTTTTAAATGCTTCTTAAATTTATTGTAAGGAGCATTCCCTATTTGTGATGGCACGTTGTTTTAAATACTGATACCAGCATGCAGTAAAAACTTTTGAGCTTGAGTTATGCATGCTCTTCTAGTATACAAGTGATTTCTGCTGGCTTTCCTTGCATTGTAAGATTGTATATACCTCTCTAATTGCTACACTATTCTTGCAAGTTGCAGTCTGAGCCGAATTATTGCAGATATGGTGCATGAGCTTAGCAGTTTCATAAATATATAAATCTTTTAGTATCATTATTTTCAGAGATTTAAAGAGTGGATGTGTGAGAGCTCTGGAGTTACCGGTAATAAAAGTCATGAATCCAATTACACATTTTTGTAAAATTTCAGCAGGATGCAAAGCTTTCTGAGAGGCACTTCCTCAATTCCTAAGCCTATGCAATATATCGAGTGAGATTGTATCAGGCTGAAATATATCATTTGTAACGTTGCCTTATCTACTGATGCATAATTTCTAAGTTGCAGCACAGCCCAAGATCCCTGAGCTAGTTTAAAACATACCGTACTCTTTCTATATGGCTTTCCCAATTTAGTTTGTTACCGGTATCTATTATTACATTACTCCCAAATATTTTACTTGATTGATTTTTTTGTTCAAGTACATTCTGATCAATTTGCAGTTTAAAATGTTTTATTTGCTTTTTGATTGTTTTGTTTGTTAAAATGTACTCAGTTTTTTTAATTCATACCGGTACCGGTAGTTAGTTTGTTAAGTATCCTACGGTACCATCCAATTTCTAATTTTTATTACTTCTGTATAATATTAACTAGGTACGGTACTCTCTGAAGATGTTCATCATTTTCATTTGAAATATTTTTTGTTGCATATTTTAAAGTTGTTGATTTTTATTTTCTTGAGATTGACACGATAGGCCTAAGCTATCTGATACCAGTACCGTATGTCATAAAACTGCAACCCAAAATCAGAAAATCAACCTGCAGCAGGATACTGTAACCTAAATAAACAAACCAGCCAGTGACAACTGCATGAAGGCTAAATCAGCTTTAAGCTGTAATATAGTAACGCTACTGTACAAAACAGTAGCCTAAGCCAGCAACACTAATAACTGCCACTACTGGATTATCACTGACCAAATGACCTATGCATCCCAAACTCCCTATTACAGTATACCGTAGCCTACATCCCGCAAGCCTGAATATGGTCTTCGGCGCGAAAAATGAAGACTTTGTGGGGATTCCCCAAAGTTATAACTTATTTTACTTTCGGGTTAGGAAGGCTTTATTTCACCGGAAATTTTTATCTATTTTTTTAACGATGCAGGAAGTTCAGTTGAAAATTAAAATCATTAAAAATTTAAAATAAAAAAAAAAGTGCGGATGAACATTTCTCATTTTCGTTTTATTCTCTTTAACTTGAAAACTTTTGGTGAAATAAGAAATACCGTATTTACTCGTTTTTCCGCCCGATCTTGATTAAGGGCCCGTTTGAATAGCCGCCCGTGTGAGCAGAACAAAAAAATAAATAAGGGCCCGTGCTTTAATACCCACCCGGTGCAAAAGCTGATTTTTCAGTGGTAGAGAACAATAGAAAATAAGAAGCTGCTGAGAAACGCTTGTGTCACAACGCTGTTGAATTTTAAGCGCTAGTAGACAACAGTCACGCCTTAGACGTCCAATTGCATAACAGATAGCATTGATTACGTTTTGGCAGACAACACTAACGCCTTAGACGTCCAATTGCATAACAAATAGCATTGATTACGTAACAGGTAGTATTGATTACGGCTCCCATTTGTCTACTGCTCATTCATTCAGAATATTGAACCCTACGTGATGATTAAATCATATTTTAGCTAGTTCTTATTTCGTGTTCTGCCTATACCTTCGACTCAATTACGAAATAAACACATGCAGTTATTCTACCAGTTATTCACATAAGCGACACGTAGTAAATAACAACAAAACCTGAAAGACGCAAGAAAGCGCGCGAAATAGCGACACATAGTGAACAAAATTATTTACAAAGTTAATGGGATGAGTTGCCACATAACCCCCCTTCCAGCATGGCATAGTCTAGAAGGCTAAACTATGCTACTGCGGTCACAAAGTCTTTAGTGAAATGTTTAGGTGGTCGTGTAGTGCGTCCATATCTGGTTGTCGTGGGTTGTGGCACATGGGCATCGTGGCTTTCATCGGTATTGTGGTTAACATAAACATAAGCTGTTTTAAGTCTGTCAATCGAAACATTGTCTGAACGACCATTAATGTCCAATGTAAAGTATTTGTCTGAGGTAGAGATAATTCGAAAGGGTCCGGTGTATGGTCGTTGGAGTGGTGTACGATGTCCATCAACTCGAACATATACATATCCTGTTGAAGAGAGAGTGTTAGGCATGTATGTTGGTTGAGAGGAATGGTATTTGACTGGTGGTGGTAGAGCATTGTTCATCGATGTTTGAAGACCTCGAAGGAATGCTGAAGAAGGTTGTAGATCACGAGATGTTGTAGGTTCAACAAATTCGCCCGATATGCAAAGGCTGGAGCCATAGACCAACTCTGCGGGCGAGCAATCAGGGTCTTCACGCCACGCTGTACGTATTCCCAAAAGAACCATTGGAAGGTGATCCATCCAGTACGGATCATTGGTGCGTGCCTTCAGGGAATTTTTAAGCTGACGATGCAATCTTTCGATCATCCCATTTGCTTGAGGGTGGTAAGCTGTAGTCTGGTGCATCTTAACACCGAGAGAGCGGCCGAGTTCAGACCACAAACAAGAAGTAAACTGTGCACCCCGATCTGATGTGATGTCATTAGGGATTCCAAAACGTACGATCCAGTGCCTAATTAAAGCTTTTACGCATGTGGAAGTTCTGGCATCAGGGATGGGAATAGCCTCTGGCCACCGAGTGAAGCGGTCAATAACGGTGAACAGATATGTCATTCCTTCACTCGGAGGCAATGGTCCAACCAGATCTACATGGAGGCTCAGAAAACGGCCTGCTGGTGGCAGTCGCGAGAAAAGAGGTGCTTTGGTGTGTCGTTGGATTTTGGCAGCTTGGCAGCTGTGGCATTCTTTACACCACTGCTTGACATCTTTTTTTGAGTCCATGCCAAACAAATCGGTCAGCAATTGCTCGTTGTGTCGGCCGTGGCCCTGAGTGGGATAAAGAATGCACAGTAGCAAACACTTTACGAGTCCATTCTCGTGGAATGACAGGTCGAGGTTTTCCGAGAGACACGTCGCACAGAAGAGTGGTATCTTCAAAAGGTACGTCTTGCAAAACAAGTCCAGTGATAGCTGTACGATACGCTTTAATTTCGATGGATGATGACTGATCTTTGGCCAGCTGGTGAAGGTCAATGAAATCAATCGTTGCAGCATGTACTCGCGATAAGGCATCAGCAACCACATTGTGCTTACCCCGAATGTATTGGATGTCAGAGGTGAATTCAGCAATAAATGAAAGGTGACGAGCTTGGCGTGGTGATCATTCAGCAGTGCTCGCTAGGGCGTAGGTGAGCGGTTTATGGTCGGTGTACAGTGTGAAAGGTTTAGCTTCAATATAATGGCGAAAATGCTTTACAGCTTGATAAGCACTTAACAATTCGCGGTCAAAAGCACTATATTTTTTTTCTGTAGTCGAAAGTTTACGAGAAAAAAATGCCAAAGGAACCCAACAACCTTTTTGCAATTGTTCCAACTGCGCACCAATTGCAGAATCCGATGCATCAACTGTAATGCTGGTCTTGACATCGGGTCGAGGATGATGAAGCAAAGTGTTGGTGGACAAGGAAGCTTTGGCTTCTTCAAAGGCATTTTGACACTGAAATGTCCAGGTGATATCTTTACCACGTCCAGCTGAAGCGGCATGTAGAGGGGCGAGCTTGGGAGCTATCCCAGGAAGAAACCGATGATAATAATTAATCATCCCCAGGAAACGTTGAAGGTCAGTTCGCGTTTGAGGGGTTGGAAAATCATGGATCGCTTGAATGCGACTGGTAAGCGGGCGAATGCCATCGCACGTGACTAAATGCCCGAGATACTCTAACTCCGTTACACCAAACGCGCATTTTGATTTGTTGATGACTAAACCGTTCGCCGAAAGTAATTCAAAAATTGTTTTTAAGTGATCTCGGTGTTGTGACTCCGATTTACTTGCTACCAAAATGTCATCGAGGTATACAAACGCAAAGTCTAGGTTCTGAAAAACGCCATCCATCAGTCTTTGAAAGGTTTGCGCAGCGTTTTTTAGTCCAAACGGCATACGTAAAAACTCCCATAATCCAAACGGTGTGGAAATAGCTGTTTTGGCAATAGAGTCAGAAGCCATTGGGATCTGGTGGTACCCGCGAATCAAGTCAATTTTGGAGAAGATGCGAGATCCTGCCAAACGCGAATTAAAGTCTTGAATGTGAGGGAGAGGATATCTGTCATCAGTGGTAGCTGCATTAAGCCGTCGGTAGTCGCCGCATGGTCGCCATCCACCTGACTGCTTGGGAACGATATGTAAAGGCGAAGACCATGGAGAGTTTGATCGACGGACAATGCCGGCTTCTTCCATTTTCGTAAATTCATCCTTGGCAGCTGAAAACTTATCGGCTGGTAGACGTCGTGGACGTGCAAAGGTAGGGTGCCCATGCGTGACAATGTGATGTTCTACACCATGCTTATTAACAGTTGCCTGGAATTTGGGCACTAAAATGTCCGGGAATTTTAATAAAAGTCGATCAAACTGTGTAGCAGAATTTAACGTCAAACCGCAGAATGTGATAGACTCCTTTTCTACATCTGCCAAAAAACTAGTGCAGTAGTTCAAATCGATTAAGCGGCGTCCGCGCAAATCAATGGCAACGTTATTGGTAGCAAAAAAGTTCGCTCCTAGAATAGGACGAGTTACATCGGCAAAATAAAAATCTTGTTTGTACGTACGTTTGTTGTCAAAGTTTAAGGTTAACTTGTGCAAGCCCCAAGTGTTGATTTTGGAACCATTAGCGGCTGTTAAATGACCTGAAGGAGGTTGTCTTTTGTTTGGTGTGGGAACTGGAAAAACGCAAACATCGGCACCACTATCAACAAGAAAATGTGTACCGGTAAGGCGATCCCACACCGACAAAGTACTGTTCGTATATTTGCTGACCGCTGCCGTCACTGGCGGCCGGCGTTGGCGTTTTCCTGATGTTGCTGTTTTGATGCTTGTCTTGATGGAAGCAATTTAGCAAAAAGGCAGCCCGGTCGACAGTTGCGGGCCTCTGGACCAAAACGTTGATGATAGCTGCAGATGAAGTTCTCTCTGAATGGTTTTGGTTTTGCAACCGGAGTTTGATGAAACTGTAACGGTTGTCGCGTGGCAGAAGCGGCAGATACCACTGTATGGGAAAGATTTTGGGCTTCCACTATACGATCGGCTGCTTTGGCCAAATCCTGGATGGTTGCAAAATCTTGTATCGCGAGGATAGATCTGACTTGGGTAGGCAACTGAGCCAAAAAAAATGCCCGTCTCAACGTGTCAGCGTTATTGTTGAGAGATTCTAGCTTTCGGAGAAGCGCGGAAGGAGTTCGATCGCCTAAACCCGAAATGTTGAGAAGTTCTGCGTCCTTTTGGGCTTGCGTTTTTCCAAAAGCGCCCAACAATGCCTCTTTGATAGCATCATACTTATTGGTGGCTGGGGGGTGAAGGAGAACCGCTTTAACCTCTGCAGCAGTTGAATTGTCTAAAGAAGCTACCACATAGTCGAATTTTGTTTGGTCCTGTGTAACTGACCGTGAACAAAGCTGGGCCTCCACTCGAATGAACCACACCTCCGGATCTTCTGGCCAGAATTCTGGAAGCTTCACTGAAACTGCGGAAACTGCAGCTGCATCAGCTTGGTGTGAATTTTGAGAAGTTGAAGTGTTGAGGTTGGATATCGCTTCAGCTAGTCTAGTCAATGCCTCGTTCTGATTCTCCAAAGACATGCTGCAGAGGTGCAGTAGGCCTACCGGTACCGGTAGCTAAAAGGCAATGTAGGCTGTTCTTCACAGGTTAACTAATCTGTTTAAGGCTCTAAACGTGTTCTAGAACAAGGGTCACCAATTTAGCTAGTTCTTATTTCGTGTTCTGCCTATATCTTCGACTCAATTACGAAATAAACACATGCAGTTATTCTACCAGTTATTCACATAAGCGACACGTAGTCAATAACAACAAAACCTGAAAGACGCAAGAAAGCGCGCGAAATAGCGACACATAGTGAACAAAATTATTTACAAAGTTAATGGGATGAGTCGCCACAATATGGAGAAAGATTAAATGTCGTGAAATATTTGTCTTCAACGATAATTTTTGTGGTAATTTTACTTTGAAAATAACAAGCGCCCGTGCTTAAATAAACCCCCGTTTGAATAGGGGCCCGGCAGTGAGTAAGGTTGAAAAAAGTAAGGGCCCGGGCTACAAAACGAGTAAATACGGTAGTCACTACATCTCAATTGTTGTCACCAGGAATATAAATTAAATGAAGTTTATGAGTACAAAACGCCGTTTTATCGAGTCGTATTTCATTAACCAAATTCCCAACACTATGAATGATAAGCAAAATGACAAGTTTCCAAGCATTTATTCGGCAACTCTACTTCAAACCACATGACGTAATATTATTGTTTTTTCACGCTCCGCCAATCTGTCAGTTTTTCGCTTCCAATTTGTGATAATTTTTGCGTTAACGTATGATTCAATTGTGACGTAATTTTTCGCATCTATCGTATGCTTGTTTTTCAACTTTGCATTCTAGCCCTGACGAAGATAGGTAGTACATGCCTTGAGCATAGCCTGTCGAAACGTTGGCAAAAAAGTTTTCTGCCCCACCACTCCACCAGTTGTACTAATAAACTTAATTTATATAGGCACTACGTTTTTGTTGTTTTTTAGCTCGGGTACCGGTAGGCCTACGTGTTTGCAGCGGACTAGCCTACCTGTATTCAGGTACTGCTAGTACTACGGTATGTTTAAATAGCACTTGTAACTGCTAAAGAGTAAATACGGCAGGCCTAGCCGGTTTTGTGTGAAAACAATCAAAAATTGGTGGTAAAGTAAGCCAATAGCTAGGCATGAGTATTGCTACTGTACCGTACATCGTTACACTACAGGCAAGCTGTCAGAAAGTAGGCTTGGCCTAGACCAGCCTACTTTTTTATCATCAAAGCTTCAAGAAGATTGAAGATTGTCACATGGAAGGTTTTCGATATTCAGTTGCAGAGGTGAGTGCCAGTACCCATGCCATACTTTACTTAGCTGGGATATGGAAGCACCAATATGTGAATCACTTCCAGCCTCATGAGTCATTGCTTTTGATTTCAACTCGTGATGACTTAATTTTGCGTACAATTTCTTATCTTTAAGCAAAATTGTTTTTTGTATTTATTGCCAGTACGGTATCTCAAAACTAAGCTAAATTTTTTGTCTTTTATGTTATCATTATCTTTTCAAACAAAGTGGAATCAAAATATGAGCTGTATATAATTTGTTTTATCATCACAAGGAACTGAGCATTGCCATAGATACGGGTAGGAATGTGGATAGGGAGCAGCCCAAAAGTGAAATGCTGACCATGCTAACGGTTTCTATCACATCATCATATCAGATATCTATGTTCCAGCTGGTACTAGTGTACTGTACAGTAATTTTTTTTTGTTCAGGCAGAAATCTTAAGATACAGAGCGCTTACCTATTTGTTTATTGAGGTCAAGAAATGCATTTTCCAAACGCTCGGGGTACCAGTAATAGGCTAATGTTTTAAGCGCATCTGCAGTATGCCTACATTGCATGATTGTTAATGGTTAGGATTAGAGCTATTTTGCAGTTTGGCACTGGAGGCAAAATAGGTTTTAGGGCTATTTTGCCTCGAATTTGTAATTAGTGGCGAGTTAGCATCCATGGGGCTATTTTGCCACTAGTGGCAAAATAACCACTGCCAAAAAAAACAAAAACTTAAAGATATGCCAATTTCGCGAGCATTCGATTCAAATGTGATTGTGGTTTTAAAAATAAAATTAAAAATGCTTAGTGAATTGGAAATTTTGTAATCTGGCAGATTAGGAGTTGTTGTGGTAAAAATGAAAGTAATGCAATGTTTGATGTTACAAATAAATACTGATGTTCAAATTTGACTAAATTATTGTTTGGTCAAAATGTAAATTCTTTGGTACTCCATATGTTGTTTATCATGCTGGAAGTCTCTGTCTTTGTGACACTTGATCTAGAAAATGCTGAATATTCCAGAACAATTTTTAATTTACTGATTCTAAATTTGCATTGCTAAGGTCAATCATAGCATGAACTACCGTATGTAAATTTAAAGCTGGTTAAGTTGAGGCATTTTTAATTTCAAGATGCTTGGCATGGAATGACCCAGTAACAAGTGTCAAATTAATGCCTTGTTATCAAAATTATTGTTGTTATAGTTGCGGCATCAAGCTTGCAAAAACTTGCCATTCACCAACGAGAGTAAAGTTGTCCAGGATTTTTTGGGTTTATTGAGCAAGATTTTTTCCAACAGGTAATTAATGTGTACCAGTCAGCCAGTACTTGTAGTTGATTGGTTGTGAATAGTTTTCTCTCTAAGCTGGCTTTTGTCAGAAAATAAGTGATTTGTTGGATCAAAGGCAAATAATTTTTGAAGTGACTTGGCACACGGAACTTGTGCAATTAAATAAACAAAGATTCTGTGGCGTCACTTGTTTTTGGAAATTTTTGTTTTGATTTTTACAATTATAGGTTTGGTTAAGGTTACGGCTAGAATTACAGTTACGGTTAAGGTTAGGTTTTTTTGGCTTCATTACAAAATGTCTGCATGCACGGAACATGCACTAAGCCTTTTCCAATACTTTTTAGCAATATGATAAACATAGCCTTAGAAAAGTCTACAAGTTGTGAAAATATGACTTTTAGTATGCTTCAGTAGTGGATTAGTACAAAAACGTGGGGCACATATAAATATATTTTCACAGTTTCGGGCAAAATTGTTTGACGAAAATTTAAGCACTTGCCAATTTAACAAGTTAGAGGGAATGTAGATAGTAAGTAGTCATGTGACTCAGAACCAGGGATGGCAATCGCATTGATGATTTTCTTCGATATTTGTTATGGAAAAAAACTGCGATGCGATGCAAAGTAGAATAACATACACGATTTTTTTTTGCGATATTTTGAAATTTTTTCAATGCAATAATATCGCAGCTACTTTGCGATTATTTGTGCGATTATTGATTTTTTAAACTATTTTGAAATTTAAGTTTTTTGCTTAAAATTTAGCACTCCGTTCACAAAGCTTTCAAAGCTTTTATTTAACCACATTTGCAAATCAGTATAAAACGAAAAGTTGCTGCAGTATCTTCTTGATGCCTGATGCTTCAAATACCGACAGGGGAAGCCTGTTAAGTTTTACTGCTTCCACAACTGCTTTCTTGAAATCTGAAACGCCGATGGTATAATTGACATGGCCTTTTTTTGCTGGTCGCATTACAGTAACGAAGGCATCTAAGGTGGCACTTGAAGACGCTGAATGAAGACCGACTTTTTGATTTGATACACGTTTCATGCTGTTCGGGGGTGTTTGCGTTTAAGATGCTGCATTAGGTTGCCAGAATGAAAATAGGATTTACCTGTCTTGTTGCGCACAGTCGTTGCTGCAAACTTACAAGACTTGCACTTTGCAAGAACTTTTTCTCCTTCCTTCCTTTCGAAATACTCGCGGTAATCATTATCCAACTTGGGCATGATTTTCCTGCTGCAAAGCTAGACGTATTCGCAACCAGAGGTGGAGTCCTCGAGGACACATTTTGAAGTCCTTGGCCTTGGCCTCGAAGCCTGAAGTCCTCTCGAAAATTGCCCTGTCCTCGGCTCGAGGACAGCACTGTTTTTTGAACCGATGAAATTTTGTTGGAAAACACCAGAAACCACGCGAAAAGTTTGTGAATACTTTTTTTGTTTTCCTCAATTGGAGCATAGGCGTAGCCAAAGGGGGGGACCAGGGAACCCGCCCCCTCCCAATTGAAATTTCACCAATAACAAGAATGTGCCAAAAAAGCCTACTGTTTCTTCAGTTTCAGTTTCTTTTTAGCATTTTTCATTTGCAACAGTAAACTAACAACAATAAGGAAGACCAGGGGCCCCGTGTCCCCCTCAATTCAATTTTTGCCAGCCAATTTAAACGTATAACCCGGAAGAAATGGAGAGTTTTGTCCTAAAAGTTGCTATCTCAGACCCTCATATAGCCTTTTTATGGACGTAATGCATTAACCAGGGCCGGATTTGCGATAATATGGCGCAGTACCAGCTAGGGGCCCTGCGCTCAAATCGTAAGACTTTTTTTGGTCTTCCCCTATACTTGGCAGAAAGATGTTGCAAAAATCCCCAAACTGCCAGGGGCCTGACGCGATATAAATCCGGCCCGGCAATAGCATGATTAGTAGGCGTAACCATCTATTGTACCATTTTTCAATAACAATTCAGTAATTCGCCTCCAACTCCCCAGTTTTTACACACAAAATACTTTTAAAAAAATTATTCACGGAAAATGCTGATGGAACAAATCATTGACTTCAATTGAGGGGCCTGGCCCCCTGGCCGAACGTATATTCCTATAACTGGTTATTTTCATGACAAAATAAAAATCTCTAAGGAAAATCTTCTAGTGGATTACTGGTATTTACTGCTAAAATGTAGCCAGAGACAAAGCACCTTACTTTCTCCTACCTGGACCAAATCACTTACAATTAAAATTTAACTCAAAAATGCAAGATGTTAAACGTGTTTTGGACTTAAATTGCAAGTAAAAGGAGTATTAAACAATTTAATTTTTTTGATTGGCTTTCAAATTTCAATAATCTAGTGCTTTCAAATGGCTCTGAACACGTGCGAAATGTGATTCAATGGCATTAAAATGGCAGTTTTTTTCCAAAAAAATTACAAAAAATCGCCCAGCGGCTGCTAAAGTCTCTGGTGGCTGGGGGCCCGCCCCCAGACCCCCGTCTGTGATACGTTTGAGTTACACTAGCTTTCTCAACACATCTTTAAAGTTAGATATTTGCACTTTTCAACTATTAGTTTAAGCACTCTCTCTTTACCAAATCCTGGTTAAGTATCAACAAGCAACGGTTTCAGATCTGCACAGAGCTGGACAGCGCTGTTTCGAGCTTTTTCAAGCCCAGCTCTGTGCATCTTTGACTTGAGCTGCTTTGTAGCTGCAGGGTTGGTGGTTGATCTGGCCACCTAACTGCCAGTGGAAGTCGTTATGATTTCCCAGGAGTCGACCACGAAGGACGTCAAACTTGTCGGGTTCAGATCTTCCATCCTACAATATCTTTGTCCGACAAAAAGTTCCTCTTTAGAAAAATTTTGATGACGTCATTGCATGTGATTTGTAATTTAAACCCCTCCAATCAAAAATTCTGGCCACGCCTATGAATTGGAAATTGCCTGAAAAAGTTTTTTGAAGACCTTTTTTGTTTTTTTTTATTTGGAGAACACTTGCAGCTGTGTCCTTGGTCCTTGGCCTTGGCCTCGAGCAATCCTGTCCTTGGCCTTGATAGGGTCTGTCCTCGAAAAAGTTGTCCTTGGCCTTGGATTTTTTTTGTTTCCTTGGCCTTGAGCCTTGTGTCCTCGACTCCACCTTTAATCGCAACTGAAACAACTAACGTAGTCTGGAAGCTCAGCCAGAGCAAGATTTTAATTCCGAGATGCCGCCTTAGCAAAAAACTAAGCAAAAGCTATTGCGTCGTAACTAGGATCACCGCATGAACATACAGTGCTCCATGCTCACACGCGTCAATACCAAAAACTGAAAAGCAACTTTAAGCACAACTTAAAAAGCAAGTGTCAGTCAAAATCGGTCACAATGACGAAACAGTTAACTTATGACCAAACAAAAGAAACTAATAGAATTAAAGACAAAAAAATCGAAAAAATTGCAGATTTTTTTTCGTCAAATTCTGCAATGCGATAATGGATGCGATTTTTTGGTTGTTTTGATGCGATATTTTTCCGAAAAAAACATGGGATGCGATGCGATTTTCGATGTGATTGCCATTCCTGCTCAGAACCGGTCATGTTAACACCATTTATGCCCTATTTTACAGGCTGTCAAGTGTGTCATTATTTCGTTTTTTGTTAATTTTATTATTTTTTATTTTTTTGGAATCATTGTCATTATTTTTTAAATAATCTGCTGATATCACTCGATAAATTGTTATACATTGAAATAAAGACTTTTTTTTGGAGATCACCTAAAAAATCTTGCAAAAACTACTTGAAGATCTTTTTTTGACTGGTCTTCAGTTCAGGTTTGTGGATCTCTTCGACAGTCCCTGTTTTCTGTAAAAAAAAAATGGTAAATCTAATTATAATATCTGATGTACTTGAAAATTGTCATTATTTGTCATTGTTTAGCAGTCATTTTTTATTCATTTTTTTTTAATTCAACAACTTGACAGCCTGTATTTTGTGGAGTGATATATCCATCAATAGCATGTTTGTGTTAACGCAGTGGTTCTCAACTGGGATCCTTTGACATTTCAGGGTGGTATTGGCATTTCTGTGGTGTGCTGTAAACTCTTGCAAATTATTCAGTAGAAATGCTAACAATAGCTTTCTGTGAGACCGCTGTATTTAGAGTCAAAATAGGCTTTTATCATGTTTTATATGAGGTCTGTTAAAAAGTAAATCCAACTTCTCTCTCCAACAGCATTCAAGCAAATCACTTGCGTAAAGCAAAGATGCGGTGTACACACATACATTCATGTGCAATCATGAAAAGGTTCAAGCCGATTGGTGAAGCCTTCTGTTTATCAAGGTTGATAGTGTTTATGGAGGTTGTATAATGCTTGCTTAGAAATTTTTTATTTTGGGGAAAATTTTATTGTTATGGCAGAACTGATCCAACAGAGGTATTGCATCAAGTTTTGTCAAAAGCTCAGTGATACTCAAATTGAAACAATTCGAACGATCCAGCAAGTGTTTGGTGATGTAGTCTTGGCCCAACCCAGATAAAGGAATGGTTTAAACAATTTAAGAATGGCTAAGAATCAGTGGAGAGTGAACCCACTTGGAGAGGCCATGCACAAGCTGAATGAGGAAGTAAAGTATGAAATCTGCACAGTTTTTTGTTTCTTGTCGCATTGTGCACGATGAGTACACACTAGTCGCACCAGAAGGCCAAACAATAAAGAGTTTTACCTGGGGGTTTATGTCGACTTCGTGCAGCTGTGATAAAAAAGTGGCCAGACACGTGGAGAGCAAAAAATTTTCAGCTCTGCTATGACATTACGTCTCATTCTTCCCAAGTTGTCCAAGATTTTCTTGGGAAAAACAAAATGTCGCTTGTTCGACAGGCTCTGTACTCTCCAGATTTGGCACCATGCATTTTTGGCTATTTCGCTCAGTTAAAAACAACTCGTGAAGAAAAGCAGTTTCAGTCACTGGAGGACATCATGCAAAAATTGGAAGATGAGCAATTTCAAAGGATTTTCCATAAGGGGCAGAACCCTGGAAAAAGTGTATTGCCCTTTAAGGGGAATGTTTTGAAGTATATAGATTAAATAAAATTGGCAAAATTTATTGTGTTGTGTGCTTTATACAAAAAGGCGGATACTTTTTGAACAGACCTCATATAATGTTTGATGCTGATATTATGTTTGAGGTCAAAATTGTAATTGCCCTTGACACTATTAGAGGTTAATTTTCTAATTAACTTGATTATAAAGTGAATTTGGGGCTACCAGTCCAAAAATTGTAAAAATTACTTTTAAAAAATTTTAAATGGCCAAAATATTTTCAAATTTGAATATTTGGCGGAAACCCAGATTTCCAGTTTAATCAGTCTGCATGCTGCAGACCAGAGGCTGTTGCCTGTTTACATCAATTTTTGGTATTGCTCAAGGTATCTTTGCTTTCATTGCTAGAGTAAATAATTTTATTACGGATTGGATGTCAAAGCAGCACTTTATGTTTTGAAAATACTTGTGATACCTTGCTTTCTCATGGCCAAAAGCAGCAAATTTTATGGTAATTGGATTGACATTTTGTTGTTGATTTAAAAGGGTATTGACCCTATTTTTGAAAAACAGAGAAAAATCTTGAACAATAACTTTATGAACATGATCCCATTGCGATTCTTGTAACTTATCAGGTTAAAAAAAATTTTGTGTTTTCCTCCTAGAATCCAAATTCCAGCCATCTTGTTTCAAGCAAATTGCGTTATAAATCAGCTTAGTAAATTTCTCTTATTTCGAGTCTTGCTAATTACCGGGCTTCTTGGAGCTAGGTGAGTGCTGAAGGTATAAGTAAATGAATTCATGGAGCAACTGCTGTTTGAATTCAGAGAGGTTAGATGCTTCCTTAGAGCTTTTTGGCTGCCAAGAGCTAGCAAAGTATTTGAAAACAAGATAAGGTTTTATAGCAGTGTTCCCACTAAGCCGATTTTTTTCAGCAAATCGGCGATTTGTTGGAGCAAGGGCAAATAGGTTTTGGCAATATAGTAAACACAGCTTTAGAAAATTTGACAAATTTGTGGAAATATGACATTTGGTATATATACTTTAATATTGGATTGGTACGAAATTTAGGGCACATAAACATCTTTTTAGAGCTTTGGGCACAATTGTTTAAAGAAAATTTGGGCACTCGCTGATTAGCCATAAAGTTAGAGGGAACACAGTATTATAGTGCTTTAAGCAAAGTAGCCTTGCCTATTGCTTACTATAGATATTAGATAATCTATCCATAGAAATACTTGCTTGCTAAACTGCGACAGCTAAAGCATTGTAGCTGACTAAATCTTCAGACAAAGATTCCAGTTTTTAGCTAGCCAACATGTTTTATATGCAATTATTTCACAAGTAGTTTAGGTCTAGTAGGCCTAATAGATAGTTTTTCACATACATATGCAATTGTAAACTTCGAGTTTTCAAACCAAAGCAGTTTGGATGTTTTCAAGATTTAACTACTTTGGGTTTTCGAAAACAAGTCAATATTTATTTAAAAGCCAGAGCCAAAACCTCAACCTAACGTTGTTCATATACTAGGTTTCCTACGGTTATCAGCACATACCTACCAAGCCACTGCCTTGACAGCAGCTGTGGTCAGTCATTTGGAACAGTTTGACGCACTTCCGAAATGTTCGTAAACTGTTTCTCCCTTAAGAGGAAAAAGAATTGCAATTATCTTATGCTTTGTTGGCCAAAGGGAATCAAAATTGGTGCAGAAAAATTCTAAAAATTGTTAAATTTGTTTCACCATGGTTTCATAGTAAATTTTTGAAATAAAAACGTCCTAAATGCGCTTTTAAAGTTAAGTTGATTCAAAGCCATCTTTACATAGTATTACAAAATGACAATGACAGTACTGGTAAATAAAAAAGTCACACTGCACTTACATAGTATCTATTCTGTTAAATACTTTGCTGGGGTACTAGTCCTAAAACAAATTTATTTTTTATTGGTTCCCCAATTGATGCCAAAAAGTTGAGACCCACTGGTCTAAGTAAGGATAAATTTTGGTTTTTAATAATTGAGGAAGAATTCATGCAGGTCAAGAGAAACATTGACAGATGACCCAGCCTGGTATCAAACCAGCTTTAATGGGAAACAACCAATCGACCACCTTTTTTTAAGTTATTAATCTTTATCGAACGAGCCTTACAGCATTTTGTTAATCCAGATATTTTTAGATTAAAAACTCCGCAGAATGGATATTGGGTACCAGCAAAGATTTTGTCACCAAGATACATCATTGATCTTGTGAGTATCCACTGCTCTCACAAAGATCTAAACTTAAAAAGTAAGGGCTAAATGCATTGATTTAATTGGGATTTTTGTGTGTTGAAATGATGTCAAAATATATCTATACATAATAATTCATAACTTGTTTCATTGCTGTCAGTTAATTATCAATTTAGGTAATTAAAACATATCTTTCGTAATGCTGGAAAAACATTATTTATGCACACTTTTTTTTTAAGAAAAACTGAGCAAATTTTGGGTTGGTTGGTTTTTCATAATTGTTTAGCAGATTTCAAGCCTCAATTCTGAAATTTTTGTGAGAGAATACAGTTGTAAATTTATGCTACTGTATTTGGTTGAAGTCATTTTGTAAGCAATTTTCTTGTTTCAACAATTGCATGTTTTATTGTAAAGTGAAAAATAAGCTTTTTTATGTTAAACATCTGTCAAACAAATTTCTCTGGTGCATTAGCAACAACTACCCTCTGAGTGCTCTATTAACAAACATTTTGCTGAACTACGCAACCTCTAAAATTTGTTGCATGTTTTTTGATACTGGTATACAGTTTCAAATTTTATTATTTTTGATTTTATTTGAACTACGTTGTTCTACAGCTAATGCTGTTCTTTGTTATCAAATTTGGAACAAAAATGTTCCTCCAGTTCTTATGAAATTGTTTTTTCTAGCTAATAGCAGTATGTTGATTTATTTTTTTGTTTTTTATGAGCAGCAAAGTCTTATTTTGCAATGTTTCAAAAGCTCTCCAAATATTTCTGAGGCAACATGTACATTGGTATTTGTTAAGTTGCCATGGCTAGAAAGCAGCAAAGGAATCTTGTGTTGTTTTGTTTATGCATACACCATTTTTATTTGCTTATTTTATACAAAATAAAGTTTCTGTTCTTGTGGTCTTTACATCGACAGACCACAAACCATCTGACTGCCATCGTTAAGGTTAGATTTGATTGGTTTGCGACGGTCAGTTGTTGTGGGCCCAAAGTTTTGAGGCTGTTAATCCTATTTTTTATAGCCTTAGGTTTGGTAGCTTGGCCTGACCAAGAATCAAATCTGAGTTTGCCATTTCAGTTTCATATGTCAATCCACTAGAGTACTAATTGCTGAATTGATTTGTAGTTTTCTTTATGAAATGCTTTTGGTACAATATTGTTTTGATTATAAAATAGGTGGTTCATTGTATTTTAAAAGAAAAGCTATTAATTTTTTTTAAGCTTTTTTTTTGTTCAGGTTTTGCTTGGTTGCTCTTGATTTTAAATGAAGGTTTACTTGAAATAGTAGTTGCAGGCTTTCAGCAGAACTATCACCTTCTTCAGCCTTACTATCACAGGTAAAACTTACATATGAGACTTGTTAGTGATCACTCCTTAATCCTTTGCTGCTGGACAAATAAAATTGCCAATATTGTGAAGTTCTGGTACCGGGTTGTCACAAAAAAATGACTTTTTGAAAACGTTTTTAAAGCCATTGCATATGCCATAAAATTAATGGTAACTGACAAAGCGTAGCTATTTTGATCAAAATAAGTTTCAGGGCAGTTGTACTTGTAACGGGCAAGGAAAAGATAATCTGTGTGGATAAATTTTTGTTTCTAGGTGTGGTTAAGTTTTGTTTCGAAACTGACCTACTGTCCAATACCACTAAAATACAAAGGACCAAAAAGATCGCAAGGATTAGGGTTAGGGTTATTGCAGTCCCTGAGATCTTTGTGCTCCTGTATGGTTTAGTAGCATCCCTACTGTTTTTTTGTTTGCAATTATAAATTTTATTCAACGGGATGATCATCAGGATTGTCTTAAAGTGGGTAAAGCATTCAGCTAGGATAACAGTATATGCAAAAGATAGCAAAACATCGAAAACATATTTTCACCAAGTTTCAGCTTTCTACGACCTATCACTTTTGAGATATTCGAAACTTTAAGAGATCTCTTCAACTGTGTTGCCAGTTAAAATCAAATTTCCAAAAAATAGGAATATCCTACCTATTAAGTACCTAACTTGAAATAGTATTTCTGTTGTAATACAGTTTCATGCTGTGGCCTTGCATTCAGGTGCAAAAGTTCTTAGTTGAGAAACCAGTTGAGAAATATACCGTAAACATTATTTTGAAAAAATGAATTTTGAATGGCAACACTGTTGAGGACTGGAGATCTAACTTTGAAATTAAATATCTCAAAAACAATATGTCTTAGATAGCTAAAATTTAGACAAGATATGATTTAGATTACTTTTTGTTCGTTGTACGTAACCCTAGCGGGATGATTCTGCCAATTTGATTATATTGAATAAACCATACAATATAGTATTTTTTTTTTGATTAAGATATCTTTGATGATCTCGACTATAGATTAAAAGAGCTTGTAGGATTTTAAGTTTTCGAATTTTGCAATTCTCTTGAGGTGCACTGCAGTGTTGGTGGTAACGTTCTTTATAGCCCCTGCTATTGCAATCTTTTTGTAATTGCTAAAAAGAAGACTTCACTTATTACATTAATTACACATTAGTTGTGTTTTGTTTCAGAAACAGTCTTCTGTTTATAGAGGTAAGTTTTCGGTTGTGACAAGTCAAGTTTTGTGAAACTTGGTGGTTATTGGTTGTGAAATCAGCTGCAGTACAGTCAACTCCAATTTAGTGGGTTTTATCACAATTGTCTTTGGTTGGTGACTTCGAACCAGCAGCAGTTTCTGTGAACTAGAATTCACAAGGGCTCCCATCAAGTCGATTCTTGTCAGCGACTCAGTGATTTGTTGGATCACAGTCAAGTAATTTCATAATATAATAAACTAAGCAGTGAACATATACCACTTTAAATTTTAAAATTTGTCTAAAACCCGACAGGCTGTTTCACCTATGAAAGGATCATCTTGGATCTAAAACCAAAAACATACGCTAAAATACTAAAATAAAACCATACGCTGAAATAAATCTGAGCGTGATAAAAGTTATGAATTTAGTGCTGTACTGTTTAACCCTGGTTAAGCTTTGGGAAAGTTGACAAATTTTTTAAAATTCAACTTTTAGTGTGTTTAATCCAGGATTGGTACAAACTTTAGGGCACATAAATGTCTTTTTATAATTTTGAGCGCAATTGTTTTAAAAGAAAACTTAGGTGCATGCGGGTTAGCCAAAAAGTCATAGAAACCACTGAAAATTCAAAGAAATCCTCAGAAACATTGGATCATTAGTTAGCTTCTCAGCAGGTTTGGGTTCGTCCAAGCGCTTATTGTTTATCTCGATGAAAAGTGTGCGACTGTACAAATCATCCAGTTGCTAGCATATGACGCTGTCCTGCATAATAAGAGAATAAAATATGCAACTATAGCTTTATTTTAATTTTTTTTATTTTTAAACAATACACATCACACAAAATGGAAAAAACAAGGCATGCACAATGTTCAAACGAATAACATACTTAATATTCATGATCATGTTTCCAAACAATACATTTTTGTTGAATCATAGACTACCCCATTTTCCAGAGTGTTCATATAATTTCTGGTTTTTTTTGCCAATTTTTTTTCAAATAGACACTCTGTTCGAATATAAAGTAATGCTTCATTTGTGGTTGGTAAATTTCCTGAAAGTCTAGATTTGTAAATATAATATCTAATACATAACAGGATACAATTAATCAGTTGGGCTTGATTGTTTTCTCTACTCCAAACAAAATTTCACGCGGTCGAAAACCTAACGGTATTCTTAGTTTTGAAGATATCCAGTCCATTATGTCATTCCAAATAACACTAATAATTCTGCATATTTCTTAGTCGACATATTCTTGCATTTTTTTTCAGTGAATACTCCCATGTTAGAGCATAGTATCAGTGTCACATCCACCTGAGAAAAAAATTGCTTTCAATTTCTTTCCACGACGAATTATAAGCGCCATCCAAAACTTTATCATCTAATTTATTCGCATGGCGCTTATGTAAGTTTCTATATCAATCATATTAGCTCCACCATTTTTGATATCATTACACAATTTGCTTCTGGCTACTCGTTCCCATTTTGACCCCCAAATAAATTAAAATATCGTTTTTATTGACTTCTTGGATAATTTTTTGTGGTATTTCATAAGGCTAACCTTGTAGATTTGAATCGAAACTATCAAGCTTTTAATGACTGTTATTTTACCCAGCAGAGACAAGCTTCTAGAACTCCAAATGTTTTAAGATCGACCTTATTTTGTTGACAGTATTTCCAAAGTTTAAGTCAAAAATGTTCGTTTTCTTTACCTACATGGATTGTGATGCCCAAATAAGTTACCGTATCTAAAGGCCAGGTTAGACTGTCGTTTTTCCAATACTTGATTTGAAGAATCCCAAAGATCGCCCATATAAAAAGCTTTGGATTTTGACCCATTAATTTTACAACCAGATAGTTCACCAAACTTGTCCAAAATGTTAAATACTGTATCAAAATCATTTCTCTATCCCTCTAAGAAAACCAAATTGTCATCTGCAAGTAGTGATACTTGAATCTCCTTATCCTTCACCCTTATGTCTTGGTATGACCCTTGCCTGAAGGATTCTGCAAGCCATTTAATCGCTAATACAAAAAGGGCGGGTGATAAAAAGATCACCTTGGCGTGCTCCTCTTTTCACGTTAATGATATTGCTGATATAACCATTGTTAATCGCTTATTATTTGGGTCAGGTCTATAAAATTTCAAACCATTTGATCAAATTCACACCAAAATGGTATCGTTCAAGCATGCTGTTTACAAAGAGCCAATCAATTTAATCGAATGCTTTCTGGATGTCAAGTGATAGGATAGCCCCAGGAATATTTCGATGGTTTACATAATCATTTACTTCAAACGTTGGCCGATTATTATTACTGATGTTTCTGTTTGTTTTTGAAAACTGTTTTGGTCAGGGTGTATAAGCTGGGACAAGGTTTTTTAGATCCGAGTAATAATAACCTTTGAAATGATTTTGTAATCTACGATTAGTAGAGTTATAGGACAATAATTGGTTACTTTTAAGTGGTGTTTATTGCGTTTCGGTAAAACTGATTATTTCCTGTTTCTGTGAATCAGTTAGAACTCCATCCTTCCCCGAAAAGTTAAGTGCCCTCATAAATATTGCCTTAATTTCATTCCAAAAATAAAACTAAAATTCGGCAGTTAAACCATCAAGCCCGGGGGATTTGTTTTTTGAAAAACTTCGAAGAGCAATTAAGCATTCGCTTTCCGAGATCGCTTTATCACAATTTGTTTTTTACATGCCATCAACTAATGGGGAATCTATTTTTTAAGTTTGTCAATCATAAATTGCTTATCGAACTTCTAAGTGGTTGCATGTATAGATTTCTGTAAAAGTCACTTAACTCCTTCAATATTTTTTTTTGGTCGGTTATCGTTTGATTTGGATCTTTAACCAGACGAGAAATAGCTTTTTTTTGCACCTTGTCGATTTTCTAACCGCAGGAAATATCTGGTATTTTTTTCACCCGCTTCCGTCCGCATTGCTTTGCTTCGAACCATCGCACCCACTGTTCTATCCGCAACCATTTGATCAAGGTCTTCCTTTTGTTTAGCAAATTCTCTGAAACGAACTTCTTCTTGTTTTTTTGTTGCTACATTCAGGAGCTTTTTTTGGTTTGCTCAATATTTTTCTTCGAATCACTTTGTTTTAATTTTTTGTTTTTACAGCTTGCGGAAAACTTAATCGATTCTCCTCGAATAGCACATTTAAGAGTTACTACACTACATGCGGATTTACTTCACTATTGTCATTAATTTTCGTAGTCGACAATACATTGTTCAAGTTGTTTCACAAAATCAATGTTTGCTAAAAGGTTGTTGTTAAATTTCTAATACCCTTTTCCCTTAGGCGTTGCCGCAATGGAAATTTTAACCCACACCAGACTATGATCCGAGAGAACCTGACAGTATATCGCAAGCATTGGTATTGTTAAGCAACACATCTGCACTTAGAATATGGTAGATTCTAGTAGCAGTAGCTGGCCGATGCAACTATAACTACTGCTACTGGCGTCAATTTGCGCGCCCCCCTGTGTCTCGCACGCAAGCGGGCGAAATACCTCTCGCCTCCTCGGTTTTTGTTGAATGGTTTACTTTCTGTGCAAGCGTGTTAAACAATCAAGTTTTGGCAGAAATAATTTAGTTTGTAAATGATAAAAACATTTCAAGTTTGCTGTGTAACGCGTACGAGTATTTGCGAGATCAGATATTTTCGCAGAAGCATAATCCAGGCGGTGTGTAAAATGAAACTTTTGGTCAAGTTTGCGAAAATGACAACCATGGCAAGTTGGTGGTATACTTTTATGCATTGCAAAGACAAACCTGCGTCGCCTACCATTACACATTTAAACCACCATAGTCTTGAAATGTTTGTTCAATATTCAAAATATTAATTGGACAAGTATTTATACCTGTTCCAACTAGAAAGTTGGATCATATCCCAGAGGAGCCACACGGGTATTTGTTGCGCAGCTTGACTTCGGCTTACTGGCCTAGCGTAGACTTCTCAGACGTGGCTGCACTCAGTAACTCTAATATACAGCGAAAACTGTATTTTATCAGATTTTATTGAAAACAGAGACAAACAGGCAACAAAATATAATCTAGATTTTTGCCAGTAAAATAAACTTGTTCCAAAATCAAAATTCCAAGAAGATAAAAAATGTAAGCTGTTTGCTGCACAACTAAAATTCCAAAACTAAAAGCAACCAACACTCACGAGACAGGCCAAAGTGCCACATGAGTGTGACGTAATTAGAAAATGCAGTGCGCAAAGTTAACAAAAAAGGTGATTGGCCAAAATAACTTTGCAACAATTACAAAAACCAAAACAGTGTGAAACTAATATGTAAATTAGGTGAAACGGCAAAGTGGCACGTTTCGCAATTTAAAAGTGATACTGAAACAATACCTATTGTAGCGTAGAAGTTCCTGCTCTTGAAAAGCTTTCTGAAAAACATGCAAAAGCATTTTGCAGTAGATGAATGGCACAAACAATATGCGATACAATGAAAAAACATTTTAAATGACAAAATTGGACCTCGCTTTCTGAAGTGAAATCAAATAGCAAAGAAAAATATAAAACTACACTAAATTTTTAATGCTAATAGAGTAACGAATTCACGCTGTTTAATTGAAGATGTTAATCCGGCTTTCCTAATTAATCAAAAGTAGGTTGACAGTGATGGAGATTTGTTTAAGCTGTTCACAATGACACACACTTTTGCTTCAGCTAAAAACGATGTCTTTTTCATTGCGTTTTTGCATTTTTAGAACAGAAGCTTGGATTATATACACTCACTAACAAACTAGATGTTCATTTTCCCGCGGGAAAATAATACGGAACTTCCGCCAGTTCCATTTCACCATCATTCTCCCCTTCATACTTGAAGATTACCGATGTTTCTCTAAAACTCAATCGTATGCAATGCAAACAAACTAATTTTGTTTCATGAAAAAAATAAATGTGGGATTTAAATCGTTTGTGGTTTGGGTAAAACCGATGTCCGACTAAGTATTTGAACACAGCTCAGTTCATTCTCGACAATTTCAAACCCTGGCGCTTTTAATCATTACGCCAGCTCAGCATATGAACCCAACTGACTAAAATCAATTGGTAAGTTTAGCTTTCAAAAAGGAATTTTTGGGAAGGTTCATTTGGGGGTTGGTACCCCCAAACCATGTTAAAAATTGTCTTTTAAATATCTACTGATATGCAAAAAAACTAGCGCCCTAGCTCAAGCTGTAGATGATTTTGTGTGGTCAATTTGGGAAGGTTCCGGAGGGAAGAACTCAAAACTATGTCAAACATTTTGTCTCTTAAATATCTTTTGATGTAAAAAAACTGGAGCCTTAGCTTAAGTTCAACAAATTGATTTTTGTGAGGATTTTCGGGGGTCTGGTACCCCCATATGATGTACAAGAAAAGTGGAGGTTTAGCTCAAGCCATTCAACGCAATGACGTTTGGGAGAGTTTGGGGGTAGGGTGCCCCCAAACTATGTCAATTTTTTGTCTCTTAAATACCTACTAATATCAAAAACAACCAAGCCTTAGATTAAATCGTCCTAAAATTGATTTTTGTGAGGTTCATATAGGGAGTTTCCGGGGGTGGCACTTTCAAAGTATGTTGAAGTGTTTGTCTTTTCAGTATTTCATAATATCAAATAAAAACTAGAGCTTTAACAGAAGCCGTTGAAAAAATTGATGTTTAAGGGGTCTGTTTGGGGGGTGGGTGGTACCCCCAAACTCTGTCAAAATATTTGCCTCTGACATATCTACTGATATCAAAAACACAAGCATCGTAAACTTGGTCATGCAAAAACTTGATTTTTGGGGTTCCATTTTGGGGGGTCCGCGAGGGGGGTGGCACCCTCAAACCATGTCAAATTATTTGTCTGTTGTATCTGTTGATATCGAAAAATAAAACTAGCGCCCTAGTTTGAGCCGAACAAAAACTTAATATTTGGAGGGTCCATTTTGGGGGGTCCCAGGGAGGGTATTCCCAAATGATGTTAAAACATTCGTCTCTTAGACATGTGGTGATATTTTGAAAAAAACTAGTTCCCTAGCTTGAGCCAATCAAAATATTGATTTTCAGGGGTCTGTTTTTGGGGGGTCCCCGGAGGGCGGCACCCCCAAACTATGTCAAAGTATTTGTCTGCAAAATATCTACTTAAATTAAGTCGTTCAAATAATTGGTTTTGAGGAGGATCCCCGAGGGGGGCCATACCCCCGAATCGCGCCAAAATATTTCTATCTTAATTACCTACTGACAGCAAAAAACACTGGCACCCTAGCTTGAGCCATTCAAAAAATTGGTTTTTGGGGGACCATTTGGAAGGGGGCCTCAGCGAGGTGGTACCCCCAAACTCTGTCAAATCATTTGCCTCTAAATATCTACTGATGTGAAAATACACTGGCACCGTAAATTAGGTCGTTCAAGAAATTGTTTTTGGGGGTCCCTAAGGGGGGTTGGCACCCCCAAACTATGTCGAAATGTTTGTCTGTTAAGTATGTGTTGATATCAAAAAAAAAGTGGCACCTTAGTTTAAGCCAATCAAAAAAATAGTTTTTGGGGGGTCTGCGGGGGTAATGCCCCAAACGATTTCAAAAGATTTGTCTCTTCGAAATGTGCTGATATAAAAAAAAACTAGTGCCCCAGCCCGAGCCAATTAAAAATTGATTTTTGGGGGTCCCCAAGGGGGGTGGTACCCCCAAACCACGTCACAGTATTTGTCTCTTAAATATCTACTGATATCAAAAAACACCGGCACCTTAAATTAAGTCATTAAAAAAATTGATTTTTGGGGGCCCATTTTGGTCCTCGAGGGGGGGCGGTACCCCCAAACCACGTTAAAATATTTTCCTCTTAAATACCTACTGATATCAAAAAACACTGGCACCTTAAATTAAGTCGTTCAAAAAATTGATTTTTTGGGGTCCATTTTGGTTCCCCAAGGGGGGGAAGGCGGTACCGCCGAAACCCCGTCAAAATATTTTCCTCTTAAATATCGACTGATAGCAAAAAACACTGGCACCATATGTTAAGCAGTTCAAAAAATTGATGTTTGGGGGGTCCGCGGGAGGGTGGTACCCCAAAACTATGTCAAGATATTTCTCTCTTTGTTGTGTCTTGATATCAAAGATGTAGCACCCTAGCTTAAGCCGTCAAAAAAACTGATATTTGTTTGGGTCCATTTGGGTGGTTGGTCCCCCCAAATTATTTATGTCAAAATAGTTTTGTCCAAAAAAGTACTTCTGACACCCAAAAAATCTAGCGCGCTTGCTTATGGTGTTCAGAAAGTGTTTTTTTAGGGCGTCTTCACAAAGAATGAAACCTGATACCCTCTGATCATATGTAGTGTCGAACAGAAAATATTGAAAGCGAATTGGTCGCATCCGAAAAAAAAATTAATGTATGCTAGATTCGATATAATCTTGGTTTGATGAAGGTGTTGACCAAGTAGATAATTGAGCCCAGGTCTTATGTTTCAAGCACTGGCGCCATAAAACATTCGGCCATGGCAGCACGCGCACGTAGGTGACTACCTCCAAAGTACGTCAAAAGATACTTGTCTTGAAAGTTTTTAGTGGTAGCAAAAAAAAACTAGCACGCTAGCTTGAGGTCTTAAAAAGGTGATTTTTTGGACATCTTCGCAGAGAATGAAACCTGATACCCTCTGATCATATCTAGTGTCAAACAAAAAATATTATGAACGATTTTGTAATGGAAAATAAAAATTGCTAGATTCAATAAAATATATAAGTATGAGAAAACCGATGGCCAACTAGAGAATTAAACCCAGGTCTTAGGATTTTAGCACTGGCGCCTTTAACCATTCGGCCAAGGCAGCACGCACAAGTACGTGACTAAAATCACTTAATAAACTTCGCTGTAACAAGTTTGGGGTGCATATGCCCCAAACCACGTGACGTAGCGCCTCCAAAATTGGAGGGACGCAAGTTCATAAATACACTTATCATCTGTCCAAATTTCAAGTGTCTAGCTTTAGTGTGACTAAAATCACTTAATAAACTTCGCTGTCTCAAGTTTGGGGTGCATATGCCCCAAACCACGTGACGTAGCGTTTCCAAAATTGGAGGGACACAAGTTCACGTATAGACTTATAATCTGTCCAAATTTGAAGTTTCTAGCTTTGGTGGTTTTCGAGTAGTTGTCACCACTATGTGATTTGCTTAAATGATAAAGGAAAAAAAAAAGTGTCGGAATCGTCATGGTTTATATTTGGGAGCTGAAAGGGCATGCCCAGAAGCTTCTAAATTCGAAAGTTTTATTCCCCTAGTGCCATTAGTTTTCGAGCTAGAGCTGTTAAACCTAAAATTGGCATTTCATTTTTTGGCTTGGAAACCCGTATGGCATGACCGATTGCCCCCAAAATTTGCACTAAGAATGATTGGTATGTACCCCAGCTAAGATCTAAATTTCAAGTTTCTACCTTCAGCCGTTTCGAAGTTATAGCGTTTTTTATTTTTGTTTACGAATTCGTAAAATATGCCGGAAAAAACATAATGACTTCCGACGCAAAGCGTCGCGGAAGTCCCAATTAATCATTTGACTTTGATTCCACATAATCTCAGAAAGATTGCAAATACACGGTCCACATTAGGCGTAAATTTGTGAGCTTGCGACTTTATCCTTTGTTTAAACTTAAATTCAATACGTTTGGCGTACCGTCTTGCTAGCGTGATAGATACGCTCGTACGCCAAAGGTGGACCGGGCAGAAGCGATAACTACGTGTTAAAATATAATTAATGAAGTTCTTATGGGTTTAATTTCATGGATTACCGATTCACTGCTTTAAAAATCTGCTTTTGGGGAGAAGAGATTTTGTTTGGTCGATTTAGGTAGTTTGCGTCTCAGCAATTCGGTTTAAATGAAATGCTGAGAATTTTCAAATACGATGTGCTTTTGTGCGCATAACAATTTAGCGAAAGTATCAAAAATTTTGCTTGACGTTTTCAAGTTAAGCAATTTACAGTTTGGTTTCCAAGGAAAAAGCCGTGATTGCCGCGCTCGCGCTTAGGCTCGTTCTTTTAGTCTTTACTGGCGTGAAATCGTGAGCGTACGAGTGGTATTTTAGTTTACTTTAAACAGAAATTCGATATGCCCGGCACACCGCCTTATCAGTGTACCAGCTCCCAGTTGGTTAAAAATATTGAACGGGAGAATAGTGAGGATTCGCTTGTACACTCACAATTTGTGTACAGTGTAGATGGAGCCTAACGTATATTACAATAATAAGAGATACCCAGTTACTAAAAAACAGTATTAGCATAATAACTAGGTTGCTGCGTAATTGACTTGATCAATTTAATTATGACAATTACTGAACAAATTTGCGACGTCTGCTAAGTCAGTGTAGTGCCGGAATAAACATTCGATTGCGCTAAACGTGGTCACTATAGAAATATCTTCATGCCACAATTGGAGAAATAAACGGTACTAGTACTTGAAATTGTAACTGAATGTGTGACGATCTGGCTCGTTAAAAGGACACAAATGCCGCGTGCCACACCCGCAAACACGTGAAAATGCTTTCAAAAACATCACGAAGGAAAAATTCTCCCTCCCCCCCCCCCTGGAATTTGCTTTCTTCAACAAAAAATCGATGCCTGTGACTACAACAATAAGACTATTTATTCTTGAACACTAGCTCCTCTATTTAAAACTAGATGGGAATTTGCCAGCAAACCCAGTGAACGACCGACGCATAGCTAATGATGTGACGCTCAAAAGTACTTTTTGTCTACCGTAAAATCAGCAATTATTCAAAAATATCTGATTATGGAACCTCCAGAAAAGTGGAGTCAAAATATTTGTCAGTTAAATATCTCCTGATATCATAAAACACTGGCACCCTAGCTTGAGCCGTTTAAAAATTGATTTTTGGGGGTCTATTTGGGGGGTCCCTGGGGGGGTGGCACCCCCAAACTATGTCAGAATATTTGTTTGTTAAATATCTGCTGATATCAAAACAGACTGGCACCCAAGTTGAGCCATTCAAAAAATTGGTTTTGGGGGATCCATTTGGGGGGGTCCCCGGGGGGGGTGGCATCCCCAAACTATGTCAAAATATTTGTCTGTTAAATATCTACTAATATCATAAAACACTGGCACTCTAAGTTAAGCCGTTCAAAAAATAGATTTTTGGGGGGTCCCCGGGGGGTGGCACCCCCGAACTATGTCAAAATATTTGTCTGTTAAATATCTGCTGATATCAAAAAAAAGTAGAACTCTACTTTGAGCCGTTCAAAAAATTGATTTTTGGGGGGTGATCGGGGGGTGGCACCCCCAAACTATGTCAAAATATTTGTCTGTTAAATATCTACTGATATCAAAAAAATCTAGCACCCTAGCTTGAGCCGTTCAAAAAATTGATTTTTGGGGGGTCCCCGGGGGGGTGGCACCCCCAAACTATGTCAAAATATTTGTCTGTTGAATATCTACTGATATCAAAAAGAACTAGCACCCTAGCTTGAGCCGTTCAAAAAATTGATTTTTTGGGGGGGTTCCCGGTGGAGTTGCCCCAAAAAATTTCGGGAGAAAAAATTGCATTTGCAGCTCAACAAATTTACACAAAAATTAGATTTGGATGTGTTGTGGTTTAGGAGAAGAAGAGCGTACAAAAATTAGGAAGAAAAAAAAGGAAAAAAAAGAAATAAACCTCATCGCGGCCAAAAGTGGGTTGGTTGGGATGAAAGGGTATCTTGAGACATACAACCATATGAAATATTTTTTGCCGTACTTAAGCCGTTTTTGACTGAGACCGCTTTTTACGCCAAACTTGCGGGGCGGTTTTCGGGTTCTAAAACCGAAGTCACGTGACCTATTGCCTCGAAATTTGGTACAAACATACGAGTACAACTCATTAATCTCAAACTGCTGTCCAAATTTCATGTAGCTAGGCCCAACCGTTCTCGAGTTATAAGCAAAAGTCTGAAATTTCGCACTCGTTAGTTGGAAAATGGCCGAGTAAAAACAGAGGAACACGCGACGCGAGCATCGGTCGTTCCAAAAAGACCTCGTGCTACTCGCAAAATATAAAATATTGCAGCGTTTTTCCAGAAACCTTTTTTTGGTCACAGTGGTGAACGGTGAGCTAAAGTTGAAAACAGGCAAGTAGTAAAGTAGTACATCAAATAAGGTCATTACAAACATGAATCAAATCATGCTACTCGCAAAATATAAAATACTGCAGCGTTTTCCCAGAAACCTTTTTTCGTCACAGCGGTGAACGGTGAGCTAAAGTTTAAAAACGAGCCAGTAGTAAGGCAGTACACCAAATAGCGTCATCACAAATATGAATCAAATGGTGATACTACCGTTTTCAATTTAAGAAAACAACTTCCGGTAAGTGTTTGAAAACGATCGCCAGAATAACGCTAATAATTTATATGACGCGGTTCTTTTACTTTAACTTGAAGTATCATCAGCAATTTCTCGCGAAAGACAACTATTGCTAAAATAAAACCATGCATATTAATTCATTTGACGCGTTTCGCTTTCAACTTTGCGTCATCAGTCGTGAAACAGAAGATGCTTCAAGTTAAAACGAAACATTTCAAATAAATTAATATGCCTAATTCTATTTTGGTAATCGTTTTGTTTGATTGAAGTGAATGTAATTACTTTTCGGTTTTAAATAATGTAGGCATCAAACAAGAGAGGCAGAAGATTAAAACTTATGCACTTTGCTTCGGTAATAATTTTAGTCCGTTTTCGTGTTTAAACAACGTTATTTTGAGCTCGCTTGTCAATTCTGTTGTGACGACATTTTGATTGTTTAATGCCTCCTGTAGCTCGTAAGCTGTAGAATCAAAGAAACAATCGCTTTGCAGTTACAAAGCCTTAGATTTGCAGCGACGGACGATTCACTGCAGTTTGCAGCAATATTATGGAGCGCCGTTTATGTACCCTAATTTGTGCAAAGTTTTTTTGCATATTTAGTTAAATAGTCATTTTAATTAAATGTACAAAAATAAATATACAAAAAAACACCTGCAAAAATAAATATGCAAAAATGTTTGAACATTTATCACACCATAATTTGCCTAAAGTTTTTTTGCATATTTAATTAAATAGTCATTTTAATTAAATACACAAAAATATATGCCGCAGAATACACTGTTGCAAAAATAAATGGACAAAAAATTGTTACACAGAAATCTTTTGCGCAAAAATTTTTGACACAAAAATGGTTGTTGCAAAAATTAATCCATAAAAATTTTTGTGGTTTTCGCAACATCATTTTTTGCATCAAAAGTTTTTGCATTACAATTGTTTGTGTCACAAATATTTGTACATTTATTTTTAATATCAAAGAAACAACACACACCGAAATCAATGTGCAAAATTTTGCGACGCAAAAAATGTTGGTGCAAAATTTCTTGTCCCAAAAAAAACGCGGACGAAAATAAATTGTCAAAAATATTTGACTATTTAGTTCGTGTCCATAATGATAAACGGTTGGAATTATGCGAGCGGGAAGGTACGGGTGAATGAGCCTTCATTTTCCAGCCTAACCAGAGGTCTCATAAGCGGGCTAGTACCTTACTATAGGCTGTCGTACATCCCGAAGCTTTCGTCTTTAAGTTCCAGTTTTATACATTGCCAGTATCTTCCCGCCCGCATAATTCCAACCCTCTATCATTATGGATACGAACTAAATTGTCAAATATTTTTGACGATTTATTTTCGCACGCGTTTTTTTTGTGACAAGAAATTTTGCATCAACATTTTTTGCGTCGCAAAATTTTGCACATTTATTTCGGCGTGTGTTGTTTCTTTGCTATCAAAAATAAATGTACAAATATTTGTGACACAAACAATGGTAATGCAAAAGCTTTTGATGCAAAAAATGATGTTGCAAAAGTAAAACCACAAAAATTTTTGCGCAAAAGATTTCTGTGTAACAATTTTTGCAACGGTGTATTCTGTGGCATATATTTTTGTATATTTAATTAAATATGCAAAAAAACGCTAGGCAAATTATGATGTGATAAATGTTCAAACATTTTTGCATATTTATTTTTGCAGGTGTTTTTTGTATATTTATTTTTGTACATATAATTAAAATGACTATTTAACTAAATAAGCAAAAAAACATTGCACAAATTAGGGTACACAAACGGCGTCCCATACAATATGCGTAGTAATGTGCGAAAACGTCGTGGGCGTTTCGTGAGAAAGTAAAACCACAAAAACTCTGTAGTCCAGTAAAGGCTTGTGATTATGACATCACACTTGAATTGTTACAAAACAATCAGGCATGTTTGTCTAGCAAAACAGCTGATCGTTTCGACGACGATTTAGGTTCGTAAGGTAAGCGTATTGCCGTGAACCAGGCAAAGTCAATAAAAACACCTATAAAATAATGTCCCCAACAGGCTGTTTCGCCGTTTGGCTCTTCAGGAGAGCGACAGTAAATCTTTTTCAAATAGAATCTTCAACTATTTGAAAAGATTTACTGTCATCCCTTTGAAGAGCCTTACGGCGAAACAGCCTTTTGAGGGCACTAGGTATTTTATAGATGTTTTTATTGATTTTAATTTTTAGGTTCGTAACTTAAACAGACCATTTCAGATGCACCTCAGCAGAAATTTCGACCGTTGCACTCCTATACGCTGTGATTATTTTCAGGTTTTACTTAATTATATCGCTATTTGTTGCGCATTTTCAGTGACGCCATTTCACGTGGTTGTTGCCTCCTGTCTGTTTTTAAACCGTAATTTAGACTGTCTCCATGAATGTAGGTCGTTTCATCCTGATGAAACGAAGGCAGTATTCTCTGTTTGTATTTTACAAACCTCAGCAGTAGAGATTTTTTAATATAATACAATGTATGTATAGTACGTGGTGACAAAGAAAGTACCAACTAGCTCCTACACCCGAAAATGGCTAAACGAGGACGAATTCTATATTACTTATATCTAATTACCACTGTTGGGAATTGGTTGATCTCTGTTGGTACCAAGTTTCTGCATGGTATGATTTATATGTTCAGGGTAACCAGCTGCAAGATTTAGCCCACAGCTTGGAAACCATCTCGTTCGTCCTTCCTTGGGTGAGTGTTTTCAACTGTAAAGTTAGCCACGTGCAAGATCAGTGATGACGTCATTTGCTGGCTGCAAACAAGAGTTTTTTAGTCTTGACTGTTACGGTATGCATATATCACAGTAGATAATAGGTATTCAGACCACATGGTAAAGTGAGGATCCTGGTAATACCAACCAATTGTAAAATACAGGCAATATTACCAAGTTTTTTTTGTAATCTTCGAAGTTTTTTTAATTGTGAAATACTATTACATGTTCTATTACTTGGACGTCCGATCTCATTGTATTGATTATCACATAGTTGTTAACATATTCAATAATATATTATATATTGTTGTTGTTTTTGTTGTTTTTTTCTCTATAAGTTGGTGTTAACAGGTTTTTGTTGTCTAGAAAGACTCGAATCTGATTACGCTGTACAGCTCTTGCCTGAGCCGCGCCCACCACACTTATTCCGTGAAAGCATCATTCCATTTGGACTCAGTTTCTCTTTCCCCTTCTACAGATGGTTCAAGTATACACACAGGGCCTGGTACTGGCAGAGCTCGCTCAGGAGATGGTTCTGCCGTCAGTTTTGATTTTTCATCAATTTCTCGCCGCAGTCGCAAGCTGGCAAAGTCGATGAGCAATTTCATCAAGTCGACACCGAGTTCATCTAACACAATATCAATGCAGGTCTTCTCGAGTCAGCCACCACCGGCTCATCCAAACCTTATTGACTTTGAAAATGATGCAATCTCGCCTTGCGGCGAAAAAACTGATGCATGTGATGCCATGTTAGACCCTTGGGAAAGTATTTTACTCCCTCCTCTTGTTTCCTCCACCCCTAAATCTTTCCCAACTGCTGATGATGTGTTTTCCCGTCACGCTCTCAAAGTTGCAGTGCTTGACAGCCCGATTAAAGTTGTGCACAAGCCAATCAAACACCCTAATACTAATCATACGTCTGCTGCTATCAATCAGGAATTGGCAAGTCCGAGTAATTCGGACGTAGTCGAGTCTGAAGATTTTCTTATGCGTAAATTTGATGCGAACAAGGAACCTGGTGTTAAAGATCCACCCGCACAATGCTGTGATGTAACAAGAACGTCACCCTCCAGTTGCAATACTGAACTTTCTTGCAATTTTTTAATTGATCACCGCGATCTTCCAAATGTATCATTTGGCAAAGAGAATGGCAATGCAATCAGAATAGGTGATTGTGATGCCACAATATTTTCCAAGACGAATTCACAACCACTCGCCGATCCACCTACAATTGCTGCTTGCAACTCGCCTACATCTCTTCCATGCACAGCACCGATTGATAGTCACCCCACAAGCCAAATTTCACATCAGGCTTCACTTCAGTGTGCTCCACTAACAGCACAAGTCCGCTATCATGTAGCACCAATTACTCTGCTTCAAACTCACGCACTTACAACAGACTTTATTTCTAGCTCTATCTGTCCCCAAACTTCATTTACATCCAAGGAAGATGGCAAATATCCCTACTTAGTTACGTCTACACAGCCTTGCTTATATGCTGATTTGTCTCCACTTTCGACGGCTCTACAATATTCTCTTGCCTCGGGTCTAGCCACGTTGCCTTCTTATTATTGTGCTCACTCGGTTGTCTCAAGTTATTCTTTAGTCTATACCTCAGCTACTAATTCTGCCAAGTACTTGCTTGCAACTTCCCGACTTATGATGTTTCATCATCAGTCCACAAACTCAACACTGCATGAGCCTAGCTCTATCTTGTACCAGCCAACTATTCCTGCATCTGAATTAATCACTACCCAAAGCCAATTTGCTTCCCCTTCAGATGTTGGTTTAACCTTAAAGCAATTGGCAGTTTCCACAGCTGAGCCTAGCTTCCCAGGAAATTTAGCAACGTCCAACTTTGCACTTAGCTCGACGCAGTCCAAGACTGCTACTTTCTCACGTGACATTGACTCATTTCATTGTCAACCTTTTTCGTTGCCCACATCTGAGCCATCACATCTATCAAGCTCCGTTTTTGAACCTGGTTCATTCCCTCGTCAGCTTTCAGATTCCACACTTGATACTGCCGCATCTACTCGTCAGCCTTCAGACTCCACTCGTAAGTCTGTCCCATCTTTTCATCTGCCGTCAAATTGTAAACTTGAATCTGTGTCATCCCCTCATCAGCTTTCAGAATCTACTCTTATCTTTGTTTCATCTGCTTATCAGCTTTCAAATTGCAACCTGGAGCCTGTTTCATTTCCTCGGCAGCCTTCTGTAGGATTTACACCCGAGCCCAGTGCACCATTCCTTCGACAGTCTTTAGACTCCAAATCCGAACTTGGTTCAATTAAAAACAAGTCAACATCAGTCCATACTTTAATATCGAATTTTGGCAGTCATTCCACCAGCATTTCCTCTAAAGCAAGCATTTCACGAGCAGCTTCGTCATTTCAGCCTTGCAATGATTTGGATCAGGCGTTACCCGACTTTGAGCAGAGTCGCCATTTTTCCAGCACTGCCGAAGAAATTTGTGACAAGCCTTGGTGCGACTTTGAGTCCGACGTACTCGATTCTTCAACTACACAATCTTCCCCAACTTCCTGCGTTCAAAATGATAACCAGTTGCATGCCAACATTAGCAAGTCGCTACAAAGCTGCACTTCCGATTCGCTTCAGCATGGCAGTGATGAACTGGATAGGAGCTGGACATTTCTAGAGCAAGGTGACCACGAGTCGCTCAGTAAGTTTGACCCACATAGCGACTGCAAACAAACGTTGCAAAGCAACCCTGACCTGCCGACACTTGACTCTTCTAAACCGCCACTGCGTAGTAACTATGATTCGTCATCAGCGAGCAACTCATCCTCAGCTGTTACCACTCACACGCGTTCACCCAACTCGTCGCAACACGTAACGCTTCAGTTGATGCTCTACGTGCTGCAAGATGACCAAGAGCGGATCTTTGAGGTACGTCATGTCTTTTCATTTACTAAAATGCTAATGCTTTTTGCTGTGGAACTGTTCTGCTACATTAACTGTTGGTCATCTGTCTTTGATGCAGAGGTGGCGTAACGTAGCTGGAAAAAGAGCTCCTTCCGAGGGTTATTAATTGTAAGTTTGCTGGTCCCCAGTTTAGTTAGCGAACTTTTGAACCGGGTGCCAAAACGCTAGGTCCCTGGTTTAACTTGCAAATCGAATCCTGGTTTCAAACGTTAGATAATCGCAAACAGCTCTGAGAGTTGCTGCTACTAGGGGGGGAGGAGCGGAAGCCTCCCTTTTTAAGCGAGTCACAATTTGCCATAAAATGCCCTTGAGCATTTTTTTTTTTTTTGATATTTTGCACAATAGCCCTATTAAATCCAAGAGACTGATTTGATCAGACCCATTTAAGTTTTTTTCCCCCTAACTACATTATTAAATTGTATGCAATTACAGTAACTTTAGCTACTAGCTAGTTGTTTTTTTAAGAAACTAGCCGTTATAAGCCTCATATCTAACTTTAGCCATCAGGCATGTTAAAAAAAAACGGAAAATTAACAAGCAGTCAAGCCCTCATTTAAGAACAATTTAAATACATTGACATGGCAGATTTTATTTCAAACCCCCTATCATTGCAGGGCTATAGTTAAAATTGGGTTTACACTGCCATACCTGTATGTTATTAAAGTCTAAAATTCTTCGCAATGAAAATAATGACTGTTTTAAGGGTTACTAAAGTTTGGGCATTTTGCATGAAATCGCGCTTCTTGCTTTGGACATCTCCCAAAATTTTAGTTAATCTTGGAATTAGCTTATAGCAATTTTCCCAGCTATTTTGGACTATATTGCCATGCTTTTTATTGCAGTAAAACATTAATGTTAATTTGATGAGGGTATGTACCAAAGTTAGTTTTCTGAGTACCATTTTTGAGGGTTGTACTGAGTGTTAGAAGTTGTTGATTTGTACTTGTGTAGTCGCTTAGATAGTTGTACAACTCATCAAACACGTTTCACCCTCTCCCATATACTTTAGCAACGTGTGTATACAAAATGAAAGAATCAGACGCAGCGGCTAGTGCATAGAGGTTTTGGATATCGCATTTTAGTTTTGGCTAAATTGGGCAATGGTTAAAAGCAGGCTGGAGTCTCAATTGTATATGCTTTGGACTTGTTTTGAATTTAAGCTGTAATTAAAGGGGTTGAGCAATTTAATTCTTACAAATGCTTCCAAATCGTAGCAGTTTAGTTCTTTTAAAGCAAAACGTTAAAATAGCTATTTTCTGCGAAATAATAGAAAAATAGTCCAGCATTCTTGGCTTCACCTCCATGGCTTACGGCCGACCGGGTTCCGTTCATTGATAAGACCGCCGTTCGTGTTTCACATGTCGCCCGCTAGATGTACGTTTTGAACAGAAATTATGTAGGTTTGGGTTCATGTCCGATGTCCCCCTCCTAGCAAAATTCTGGTTGCGCGTCTGACGACGACAGACTCTCCGACCCAGCGCTATCTAGCTCTGTAAACAACTAAAATCTTTGTGCTAGGTGATCGAAGTTCCGTTTCAAGAAGCGACGCTGGTTTTCACCGATTCGTTTCTCTACATCGTACGCTTCACTGACGAAGGCCCCCTGGCGGATGTTTCTCTCAAAATCTCCAGTTTCAATATGGAGCTATTGTGCAACGACCAGGTTAACTAATAACAATCTGGGGTTAGCTGTGTTGATCGCAGCAAGATTACGTCACCTGAGTGAATTTTTTGTCCATCTCGAAGCCATAAATTGTTTAGATTTGAGTGCTTAGAAACAATTGAGAAGTTTTGCGTGGACGACGTTTAGAGGAATGTATAAAAAGAGAATGTATGTTTTCTCGGTGATTATTTGTAGTGGTAATTTTCTTTACGGATGAATTTTTGACTTGTTGTGCATCATACCCCTTAATTTGTGTATTGATGTCCCTGCATGTGTTTCGTCACATGGTTCCCATGTGAGGAAAGAGCAAACTGGATTAGGGAAAAAGAGAATCGCAAGGTCACTGCTGAAACAAAATAGGTTTTTGGTTTGTTCTGACCGTGTATGCCAGGGGTTCTTAACCGGGAATACGAACCACCAAAGTAGGGGGTAGGAGATGAGGCGTCCGAATAAAAGTTGTTTAGAACTATTTGCTGAAATTTGGACCGTCGGAGCGCTGAACTTTGGTCCGAGGACCTCCGGAGTCACCTCTTGGGTTGGGAACTGTAGTGTAGCCAGGGAGGTTATTGCCTCCCCCATTGGTCTGGCGACCAAAATGCAGAATAAGGAAAATACCACGTTTTTAGCACTTCTGCGGCAGTCTTTTGCCCTGGAATAGACTTTAAAAAACGATTTAAAGCATATTTTGAAAACCTTATTATGGGGGATCTAATTTGTCAAAAATAAAAATCAAAAATCAGAAAAAAACTTTGAAAAATGGAGAAAAATTGGTTTTTAAACTTGATCGCTCATTGAAAAATGCTTTACCTTGGGTTTCATCAAAAAAAAAATATAAGCTCATGAATGAGGGGGCTATTCAGTATTAGTTAATTACCAATCACTTCTCTCAAATTTCCTTTGATTGGCCCCCTAATTATATCTATCTCTATAAACTATAGACGAAATAGATTACTTCTTGGGAGTTTTATTGAACAAGTTTTATAATTTACCAGCTTGTAAATAAGAGAACTGAAATTATAGCAATAGCTACCTCTCACATAGCCCATTTATGAAACTAGTATAATCATATTTTTGCACTGCAAATTTCAATGCGACGTTTTAATAGCATTAATTTTTATCTAAATAGGCCTAAAATTAAGTTGTTTTTGCCAAAAAAATACAAAATTTTCAAAAGCTGGGGGCCCCAGACCCCCGTGACAGCCCTCCCCTCCATTAAACATTTCTAGCTACACGAGTTGTGGGGATTTCAATGCGACGTTTTAATTGTCTGCCTGAACCATAAGCATGAGGGTGCGTTGACTCGTAGCAAATTGCGGTGAAGACCTTTTTTAAACTTCAATGGGTTCGAAAACATTTTACAAAAACGGTCAAGGGGTACAAATACATTTATACAATTTTAAGGGGTACGAGCGCCAAAAAGGTTAAGAAGCAGTGATTTATGCAGTCAGATACGCTTCGGGACCGTAGCTGACAGATGCACTTTTTCAGTTTGTAACAAAACCTTATTGCATAGGTCCTCCGCATCTTCGATGGCACTAGCACGAGTTTAGTTTTCACTGCCGATTTGCTTCTCACTCGACGTATCGCAGAATCCGTGAGCAAACTCTATGAATTGGATGTGGTGAGTCTGATAATTGAATCCTCAGAACTGGTGGTGTTTGTAGGGTGAGGTTAATTGATAGTCTTTTTAGGTAACTTGTACACTGTCTTCCCAGTTTCCAGAATGCTCAATGGACAATTGGCCTGAACCAGTTAACGATGCAGGAGGTTCAGTAAAAATTAAAATCATTAAAAATTTAAAAACCCCACTACAGTCTTTTTCCCCCTAATGAGTGCGTCAGGCGGAGTAAAAACTTGTTCAAATAGAATTAAGTTTCTACCCCGCCTGAGGAACCCATCAGGGGGAAACAGACTGTGGTGGGATTTTTTAATGATTTTAATTTTTGACTAAACTTCCTGCATCGTAGTTCTTCTAGGTTAGTTTTTGATTTTTGCTGCCATCTGATGCGGATCTGTATTGAGTGGATAGAGCCCGCCTGCTATGAAATGATAGCCTCGAGTTCGATGACTGGCCAAGTCAAACCAAAGTCTATGAAAATTGCTATTCATAGCTTCTGTGCTTAACGTTCTGCAATAAAAAGGGAAAATATAAAGCCTCCGCCGTGTGTGGTAGATAGATGGCAGCTTGGCTCAAGAGACCGAAAGGTCCCTTCGCTGTTCTCAGGCAAAGGCGGTGAATAATATGTAATTACAACTAACCAGTTTTACTGCAGGTTTCGCCGATAAATGAGGATCAGCGCTTACTAGGTTTGCTGTCGAATAACGTGCCCTGTAACGCGATCGATGCGCGGTTCGTGGTCAAGTTTTATTCTGAGCGAATCGGTAAGTTGGCGATGACGTCACAGCCCTGTACAAGTACATTGGTACTTCGTATTTTGCTCGCTGAAATTAACTATTTCTATGATATTCAGGGTTCCCTCGGTCCTAGAAAATCATCAAAAATCGTTGAAAAATAAGTTTTTATGGAGAGTCGTGGAAAATCGATAAAAATTTACAGTTATGGAAGAGTTGAAAAATCATTAAAAACTTTGGGTTAAAAAGCTTGAACAAGAACAAAGGTGTTAAAATTAATCTGTTTCAAAAACGCTAACATGTTTTATCTTTTTTACATTAACTTGCTCCAAAAGTTTAGTTTGACTTTATCAAGTGGTTAAAACCTTTAAATTTTGGGGGGAAGCTTATTTGGGGGTCCCAGTAGTTACTTTATCTGAAAATTTCTTCTGTCTAACTCGAGATGGTTTAAAATTTTGGGGAACCCTTTTGAGCACCCCCTGTTTTTAATACTTCTTGCTTTTTGATACAGCTACCCAGTGACAAATTCACTCCTCTTGCTTAATTGGTTCAAAACTTCACTACCTTAACGCGGCAGCACCTGGGGCGTATTTAGGGGGAGCATTGTACCATGCCCCCCCCCTTTGGGTCGCCAGTAATGTATGAATACCTCAGAATAGTATGCAAAATAGAACCATGCCCCCCTTTGGAATTTGGGCAGAAAAACGGACTGAATCTGAGTGAAGACCTTTTTTTTTTGGTCTTCATCCTTTCTCATCTGGTTTTTATCTCCCTTTCCAAATTCCTGGCTACGCGCCTGGCCCCCCTTTTAAAAAATTCTGTGTACGTTGCTGGGCAGCACCCCCTATTTTATTGGGCATTAAACAGAATAATCGATCTAAGTTTAAACTCTCTGCGTTTAGCGGTTTAACACTCACTAGCTTGGAAAAGGCAAAAAAGAGAAAAGGAAAAGAATAAGTGTTCAAATAGCAGTAAATGAACAAAGCTATAAAATAGTGGTCATTAGTAAACCTATGTTCAAAATCCACAAATTTTGTTTCATGAATATTATATCGGTTGAACGTTAACCACTTTCTACTGGATTTTGGCCCCCAAAATTGGTATATATGCACTACGTTTTTATCCGTACTCAAATTGTTCCAAACTTAACTTCTTCACGTATCGCTGTTAATTATAAGCGAACAGTCGTGCAACCAGAGGGGGCTGAAGGAACTTCAGCCCCCCTCCTTAGTCAAGTAACTTAGAAAACTTAACCAAAAATACAAACAAGCGTTTGAAACATGTTTTGGACTTCACCTGTAAGTAAGTAAGGGGGGCTGACGTGGCTGGGCAATTTAATTCTTGCAAATAACTTTCGATTTTTGCAATTTAGTTTTTTCAAATGGCTTTAAAAACGAGCAAATGACCTTAAAATGGCTACTTTTTTTTTCAAAGAAAAAAACGTAAAGTTTTCCCAGCGGCCGGGGCTTCGATTCCAGACTCCCATGGTCTCCGGCGGCTGGGGCTGTGCCCCCCGTTTGCTCACCATGCCACTTATATTAGTCATTTTTCAAACAAACAGATTTTAACTTAGAAGCCAAGCCCACCCACTCCCCTCGGCAAAATTCTGGTTGCACGTCTGTAAGCGAATCAATAAATTTGTGGCACAAAAATGACCGTTTTCATCCGGTATTTGATTTTCTGAATCACGATCGCGTGACCTAAGACTCCCCAAATTGGCATACATACGGTTTTTTTAATCCCCGCGTTTGTCCGAAATTAACAGCTGCTTTTAAAGTTATAACCAAAGCTAATTTAATTTCGATGCTTATTAAAATGGCCGGGTAAAACAAAGATTATTCTATGAAGGCGCGGATTGTAACCAGTTTGCAAGTGGAAGAATCATTTTTTAACACGCGCATGCAAAAAGCGTAATAAATGTCATGGAAAAAGTTATTGAAAGGTCATGGAATTTGGTTTTGAAGATTTCGTGGAAACCCTGGATACTGATTTGAGATAGGAAAGAGCATAAAAGATAGCTGGGCGACGTTTGCATGTGTAAAAGTTGTTCCTGTGTGATGGGGAGGTTTGGTACGTTTGCTCGAACGTAGCGTAAGTATCTGTAGGTAGTTTATTACTCTATAATTAGGCTTCAACTATTAGCTCCATCTGCTGCTGCATGTGGTGATCTGACTTAAGACCAATTACAAACGAATAATCGAAATTCAGCCAGCTACTTAACTACGCTCGAAAATGTTTAAAAGACTGAACCTCCCTCAACTTCAAGAACAAGGAAAAAGCAATAAAAATTGTGCAGGGAAAATGCCATTGGCAACCGTGCGTTTCGAAATTTCGTGACATCAGAAAAGGATGACTTCGCAATGTTTCTTGCAGAATAAGCAAAGCGATGTTCGATCATCGAACGTAGAAATTTTGCAAAGTCATTCTTTTCTGATGTCACGAAATTTCAAAAGTCAGGGTTTTGCAGCAGTACGAAGTCAAACAGATTAAATCTATTTTCGCGGATAAGAGGAATAGTGGAACAATGTTAGGGCATCTCTTCATTATTTCAAGTAGTTCTCATTTCAATAAAATCGATCTCGAGCAGTATGTCTATTAGACAATGTCTATTAGACATAGACATTGTCTAACCTGTCTGCAAGCCATTGATTATGTGTTGGTAATATAACATAATAGCTAATATCGCCTTCGTAATAACATTGTTTTCCAACCAAGCGATATGCTTCCTGTGATAACAAAAACAAATTATGTGCACGACCACAAATTATCCAGATCTATATGAACGGATAGCTTGTGCGCGTCTTACACTACTAAAGTTGTGGTACATAAACATTAAACAAAAAATTTTTATGACAGCTCGTAGTTCTTATTACGGCCTGCTGAAAAATTATGATTGTAATATTGTGATGTGCTGACTAAGGTTGCTGTGTGAAACACCGATGACCAAATTGAGTAGCAGGAATTTGGTTGCGGACAAGCAGACTGTATCCAAGCTAAAAGCATTGAGCGCTTGGATCATATCCAACTTGCCATTGGCTGCTGGCGAGGAAAGGTAGTACTCCTTCGACTTTCGTGATAATGACAGAACTCGTATATACCAGCAGGATTTGCAATCGTAATTTTTTGACTAAGCTAGATTCTTCAAGCAGTACACAACTTAGTGCAGATACAGTAATGTGACCTGGAGCGGGGTTGTGACTTCTGGGTCAATATTCAATGAACAGTTTTAACTGGAAAACGTTCGACTTTTAACCAATCAGTGAACGAGCGGATAGAGCATCTAATACTGAAAGGATAGACTTTAGTTCGATTCCCGATCGGGTTAAACTAAAGAACTGAAAATCGGTATTCACAGCTTCCTTGCTTGGTGTTCAGCAATTAAAGGGACAGTGTGAAACCTCCACCGTGTGTGGCAGCTCGACTCGAATACCGAAAAGTCCCTTCGTTGTTTTTTGGCCAAGGCAACTTGATGAATAAAGATGTAATTGCAGCATGCCACTGCGGACTTCTCAGCCACAAATCGTCCGGTTGGATGCGGAGGTGGAAGCGTTCGTATTTCGTGGTCGAGAAAGGACTTCTCTATATGTACGACAAAAAGTAAGGATTAGTTTGTATTTAATATGAAATTAAACCTGTTCAGAATTTTGGTTGAATTGCGAAATTAGTATTTCGAAGCAAATGGTTTGGATTTTAAAACGTGGAATTTTAACTTCAGGTTTTGAATTTTTTTTTCCTTGGCAGCGATGTACTGTAGTGTGGAAGTTTGCAGCACTCTTAAAATAAAGTGTTAATTGCTATTTTGTACAAGAGCAGTACTTTTAATTCCATTTGAAATTTTCTAATATGCAAAATTCGATCCATTTAGTATTTTTTTTTACACCCTTTCCTAATTTCACAAGCTTGACAGATGCTGATCCTGAGCTGACCAATGTTGGTTACGGCCGACCCCATTTTTAAATTACAATACTTAAATTAGGATTTCCAACTTCGAAAACAATAGTCACCCACTGCAAATGTGTATTATTTTGGTCGTTTTAGTTTTTCAAGAATCGAAGAATGTAACGGTAGTTGATGTAAAAGCCAACAAGGTGCTAGTTGATGTAAAACGTAGTTGATGTAAAACAAGGTAGTTGATGTAAAAGCCAACAAATAACAAGGTGAACAGAAGGCTACTTTAGCGGATATCGTAATTGGTTTTCTAATTAATATTGATTGTAGTTGCCGTTGCCTACATTTTGCTATGGTCCTGTTTCCAGTTCTGCCTCTAGTTTTTTTCGTCTGTTTACTTTATTATTAGCTCTTTATGGGTATTAACAGGGAGGATGACAAGCCTGCTATGTATGTGATGCTTGTTCCCGGTTGTCGCGTCACCATGGTCAGTTGTGACGTCACTATAAACACTCCGGATGAAGTGATCCGGTTGCGCTGTGCGACTGAGTGCGAAGCGTCCAGGTGGTTAGAGGCGATCAAGCACAACATAGTGAACCCGGTGAGTGGTTTAGACTTCTGGCATTTGTAATAATACTCGTATCTCCTTTTTTCTATTTTGCTGATCTCAACTTCAGCTTTCCAAAGCTGATTTTTAGTAGATAGTTGAATGTTCCTGACTAGACGGTTTGTCATATATTTAAGCCCACATCGCCACCAGACTTATGGTGCATTGCAGCACGTTCAATATTTTACCGTTTTTGACGAATGCTTGCTGGAAGAATCGAACCTGAGATAATGATAAGTAAGATTGAATACTACCGATCGGTTGTCGATAATATTCAATCCCGAAAGCGTCTGCTACTAACACGGTATACTCGGTTCAGTTCCCGATTGGATCAAATCAAGACTATAAAAATTTGTATTCACAGCTTCGCTACTTGACGTTCAGCAATAAAACGGACAGTGGGATGCCTCCACCGTCTGTGGTGGGCAGGTGGCAGCTTGACTCGGAAGACCGAAAGGTCCGTTTGCTGTCTCCTGGCTAGAGCAATTTGGTGAATAAAAATGTAATGTAATGACAATATAAAGTCCAGAACTGCTATAAATAACGGCTCGAAAAATGGGGTTTTTGGATGGTAATTTGAGCGGTGCAAACTTTTGAAACATCACTTGTACACTGTTAGGTGTGCCCTCGTCTGATAACACTCTTTTTTTTCGGTTCTGAATTTTTTTTTTCTGTGTGCGAGACGATAAGTAGCAGAAAGGTAAACATGTCAAAAGAGTAAACTGACCTAACAATGGCACTACTTAGGCTAACAGCAAAAGCTACCTCCACAGTCCACACTTGTGGTTTTGACAACCAAGAACGAAATTTGAAATTCTTGTGAAATGATTTGGGTCGACAAAATTTTACAAAGTTAAGTTTAAATGGTGGATGATTTCACGAAATGCAATGTTTTCACGGAAATGAGGCTTCATTTTTGATTGCGAAAACCCTGTGTTAGGCAACCGCCTACTGAACCACGCAAACCCCCCTACTTGTCAGTTCCACATTGAAAATTGGACCAAACCTCGCTGAAGACCTTAATTTTTGGTCTACACCTAAATTTCTGCCGAAAATTGGATAAAATCTCGGTGGGCACCTTTGTATTTTGGGGCGTTTGATCAATAACATTTCCAGCAATTGAGACATTTTGCGGAGCTACTGTACCCTACGTAGAGACTGCCTACGGCGAAGCTTGTGGCGCCAACCCACTTGTGAACCTCTGTTTATAAGTAAACTCAGCAAAACCACGCTTCATCTATCTTTACAGCGCAACCATCCCCTCTGCAGTTTTGTCGTTGTTGCTGCTCAACGTCTTTTTATTGTTACCGCACAAATCATCAGTATTGCATGTTTCGATGACGTTGCTCGCATAGATGAGGACAATTGTGACGTCACTGTGAATTTCATCAATCAAAGTTCTCCATGGTGTTTATGCTTCGCTTCTGTTGAAACTGCAGGCGACTTTTGTTTGCTTTTTATTGATCGACGAAAATAAACAATTGTTTTCACATCGTCAATTTCGTCATGTCTTCAATATTATTCGAAAAACTCTGATTGTAAAGAATTCAAATTACTTTTGTTTCTGTATCTCATGACGAGAAAGCGGGCGCGTAGCCCAAAATCTGCAATGGGTGGGGCTATTACGGGGTCTGGAGCCGAACCCCCAGCCGCCGGATGCAAGGTAGTTAGTCGGGGTGCTTGTCGCGGAGATTTTGAAATAAACTATAGGTCTATTTGGTAAAAATTAATGCTTTCAAAACGTGGCATGGAAATTAGCAGTGCAAAAACGCGATTACACTGGCGGTGGTTAAGAATAAAACTTAAGCCTTGGCGGTGGTTAAGAATAAAACTTAAGCCTTTTTAAAACTACTCGGTCAGTCATAAAATAAAAAAATCACAAGTGTTAACTTAATTTGTCTGCATTACAAAAAGATCGGTGGAAAAGGGCTAATGGAACCAAATTTGAGAGAAGTGATCGGTAATTCGCTAAATACTGAATAGCCCCCCGCACCACATAACGTTTTTGAAGTCTACTTTGAGCATTTAGCGATGAAATTTGCTTGTTCATTTTTCAAAGTTTCTACTATTTGTAAGCTTTTCTCACAAATATTAGCCCCCTCCCCCTGGTAAATGTTTCAAAAGTGATTTTAATCCTTTTTAAGTGTCCATGTAACTGCGGAAGACTGCCTCGGTAGCGCAAAAAACGTGGTATTTTCCGTATTGTGCATTTTGGTTGACATGCTATATAAGTTTAAATTGGTTGGCAAACATTATATTGAAGGGGCCCGGGCCCCCGGGATCAATATTATTGTTGGTTACTGTTGTACGCGAAGATGCTAAAAGAAACGGAAGAAACAATAGTCTTTTTTGTGACATTTTTATCATTGGTAGCATTTCAATTGGGAGGGCGGGCCCCTGGCTACGCCTATGTGCGAGAGAGCACAATAGTGCTAGGAGGGTTAAGGGGGCTTCAACCCTCCTTAGCCAAGCCACTTCGAAAATTTACTTACTAAATACAAGTGTTTAAATGTGTTGTGGACTTCATCTGATAGAAAGAGGGGGGCTGACGTGGCTGGGCATTTTAATTCTTACAAATAACATCCAGTTTTTAGCAATTTAGTTCTTTTCAAATGGCTCTAAAAACTTGCGACATGTGATCCAAATGGCTACTTTTTTCCGAAAAAATACAAAATTTGGCCAGCCAAAAAATTCCGAAATTGCCGTCCTACTTTTATTTCTATACCAAAAGTCATGGGAATGGGAACACCTAATTTAAAATGCAGGTTGGTGTTCACCAAAATCTTTTAGAAAAATTGGTTTTGAGTTGATGACGTCGCTTCATAGTGACTTCACGGTTATATTTTCAAAAAATTACGCTACTTTTGTGATGACGTTACAGGCGGTTCAAATTTTGTAACATAGGTTTGTTTTTTGATACTTCTTTCTTCATTGCCCGCTTTTTCGTGAGGGTTGCGGGGGCAGTAGCTCAAGATTGAGCCGCCACACCTCACGGTCTTCCATCACCTCCATCATTTCGCTTGGGCGAAGTCCCAAGCGATTCCATCCAAGATCCTCAATGTAATCGGTCCATCTAGTTCTAGGTCGTCCGACTGGTCTTCTCCCATTTGCTTTGGCATGTAAAGCTTGTTTGGGGAGTTTTCCTGAGGCATTCTGCTTACATGGCCAAACCATGTAAGCTGAGATCTTTCAATTCGGAGAAGTAACGGCTCGATGTTAAGAGATTTTCGAATTTCAGAGCTACGCACCTTGTTAAACAGCGTAACTCCTTCGATTCTTCGTGAAAACCTCATTTCGGACGCTTGCACTTGTGATCGCATTCTTTCGGTCATTACCCAAGATTCATGACCATAAGTGAGAATGGGGACAAAAACTGCTTTGAAAATTGAGAGTTTTGCCTTTTTCGACAATTCTCGTTTCATGACAACCGAGTAGTGCAAAGCTCGCATTACTGCACTAGCCTTGTCTATTCGGGTATCCAGTTCTTCGTCTTGCCTTCCGTCAGTCGTAAATGCAACCCCAAGATACTTGAACTTCTCTACCTGCTTCAGTGTCGCTCCATTCACTTGTAATACGCACTGATCAGGGTTTCTTGAAAGATGAAGTACCTCAGTTTTGGCCGTGCTTATTTTCATTCCTGCGGTGTTGCATGCATCTGCAAAGCTATTTAATGCGCGCTGGAGGCCAGATTCTGTGGAAGAAAGCAGAACCAAATCATCAGCGAATAGCAGACGACTAATTTTGCAATTTCCAATCGTGGTACACTCATCAGCTTGGCTGCATTTGTCGATCCAATTCATGTAAACAATGAAAAGGATAGGTGACAAAACGCACCCTTGCCGGAGTCCAACGCCCACATGAAACGGCTTTGATTGCTTGCCATTTACCCGATCACAAACCTCCGGTCTGCAGTAGAATGACTTAATAGCGCGTAACAATTGACCATCAACGCCATACTCCTGCAAAATCTTCCAAAGTTTATCCCGAGGAACTCGGTCATATGCTTTTTCAAGATCGACAAGGCATGCAAAGAGATCTTTGCCATACTCCCAAGATTTCTCGAAGATTTGCTTCAGAATGAAGATTTGGTCCGTGGTGCTGCGACCCGGACGAAAACCGCACTGACCATCTTCCAGTTTTGATTCCACTATTTCTCGGCATTTCCTTTCAAGGCATTTGACCACCGTCATTCTGGCAGAATAATCAGCGTCATTCTAGCAGAAAGTGTTGCCGCAAAAAAAAGGCAAAAAAAAAACTACGTCACAATGATTCAACAGTGTTGCCAACCACCAAATATCAAATGAGTCATTACGTCATAATCGAAAACTTAATCATCAAACAGGATCATATGAAAATAAAACGATGTTGCCAAAAAAAATTACTCAAAAAAACTTAGGCAGAAAACAAAACTGGTTTGGAAAAATTTTTCAAATTTTTCCCATTTAACTTTCCGACGCGCCCCGAGCTTCGGGTTTGGGTGCAATCGGTAGCCCGCGGGCCCCTCTACCAGACCCAAGTCTAAAATAGGGTACCTTTTCAACGGGGGCCCCAGCAGAACGGTTTAAAGGAGGCCATCAATTTTGGGCGAAAAACGCCATTTTGGGGGCAAATTTTCAATTTTTTCCCATTTAACTTTCCGACGCGCCCCGAGCTTCGGGTTTGGGTGCAATCGGTAGCCCGCGGGCCCCTCTACCAGACCCAAGTCTAAAATAGGGTACCTTTTCAACGGGGGCCCCAGCAGAACGGTTTAAAGGAGGCCATCAATTTTGGGCGAAAAACGCCATTTTGGGGGCAAATTTTCAATTTTTTCCCATTTAACTTTCCGACGCGCCCCGAGCTTCGGGTTTGGGTGCAATCGGTAGCCCGCGGGCCCCTCTACCAGACCCAAGTCTAAAATAGGGTACCTTTTCAACGGGGGCCCCAGCAGAACGGTTTAAAGAAGGCCATCAATTTTGGGCGAAAAACGCCATTTTGGGGGCAAATTTTCAATTTTTTCCCATTTAACTTTCCGACGCGCCCCGAGCTTCGGGTTTGGGTGCAATCGGTAGCCCGCGGGCCCCTCTACCAGACCCAAGTCTAAAATAGGGTACCTTTTCAACGGGGGCCCCAGCAGAACGGTTTAAAGGAGGCCGTCAATTTTGGGCGAAAAACGCCATTTTGGGGGCAAATTTTCAATTTTTTCCCATTTAACTTTCCGACGCGCCCCGAGCTTCGGGTTTGGGTGCAATCGGTAGCCCGCGGGCCCCTCTACCAGACCCAAGTCTAAAATAGGGTACCTTTTCAACAGGGGCCCCAGCAGAACGGTTTAAAGGAGGCCGTCAATTTTGGGCGAAAAACGCCATTTTGGGGGCAAATTTTCAATTTTTTCCCATTTAACTTTCCGACGCGCCCCGAGCTTCGGGTTTGGGTGCAATCGGTAGCCCGCGGGCCCCTCTACCAGACCCAAGTCTAAAATAGGGTACCTTTTCAACGGGGGCCCCAGCAGAACGGTTTAAAGGAGGCCGTCAATTTTGGGCGAAAAACGCCATTTTGGGGGCAAATTTTCAATTTTTTCCCATTTAACTTTCCGACACGCCCCGATCTTCGGGTTTGGGTGCAATCGGTAGCCCGCGGGCCCCTCTACCAGACCCAAGTCTAAAATAGGGTACCTTTTCAACGGGGGCCCCAGCAGAACGGTTTAAAGGAGGCCGTCAATTTTGGGCGAAAAACGCCATTTTGGGGGCAAATTTTCAATTTTTTCCCATTTAACTTTCCGACGCGCCCCGAGCTTCGGGTTTGGGTGCAATCGGTAGCCCGCGGGCCCCTCTACCAGACCCAAGTCTAAAATAGGGTACCTTTTCAACAGGGGCCCCAGCAGAACGGTTTAAAGGAGGCCGTCAATTTTGGGCGAAAAACGCCATTTTGGGGGCAAATTTTCAATTTTTTCCCATTTAACTTTCCGACGCGCCCCGAGCTTCGGGTTTGGGTGCAATCGGTAGCCCGCGGGCCCCTCTACCAGACCCAAGTCTAAAATAGGGTACCTTTTCAACGGGGGCCCCAGCAGAACGGTTTAAAGGAGGCCATCAATTTTGGGCGAAAAACGCCATTTTGGGGGCAAATTTTCAATTTTTTCCCATTTAACTTTCCGACGCGCCCCGAGCTTCGGGTTTGGGTGCAATCGGTAGCCCGCGGGCCCCTCTACCAGACCCAAGTCTAAAATAGGGTACCTTTTCAACGGGGGCCCCAGCAGAACGGTTTAAAGGAGGCCATCAATTTTGGGCGAAAAACGCCATTTTGGGGGCAAATTTTCAATTTTTTCCCATTTAACTTTCCGACGCGCCCCGAGCTTCGGGTTTGGGTGCAATCGGTAGCCCGCGGGCCCCTCTACCAGACCCAAGTCTAAAATAGGGTACCTTTTCAACGGGGGCCCCAGCAGAACGGTTTAAAGGAGGCCATCAATTTTGGGCGAAAAACGCCATTTTGGGGGCAAATTTTCAATTTTTTCCCATTTAACTTTCCGACGCGCCCCGAGCTTCGGGTTTGGGTGCAATCGGTAGCCCGCGGGCCCCTCTACCAGACCCAAGTCTAAAATAGGGTACCTTTTCAACGGGGGCCCCAGCAGAACGGTTTAAAGGAGGCCATCAATTTTGGGCGAAAAACGCCATTTTGGGGGCAAATTTTCAATTTTTTCCCATTTAACTTTCCGACGCGCCCCGAGCTTCGGGTTTGGGTGCAATCGGTAGCCCGCGGGCCCCTCTACCAGACCCAAGTCTAAAATAGGGTACCTTTTCAACGGGGGCCCCAGCAGAACGGTTTAAAGGAGGCCATCAATTTTGGGCGAAAAACGCCATTTTGGGGGCAAATTTTCAATTTTTTCCCATTTAACTTTCCGACGCGCCCCGAGCTTCGGGTTTGGGTGCAATCGGTAGCCCGCGGGCCCCTCTACCAGACCCAAGTCTAAAATAGGGTACCTTTTCAACGGGGGCCCCAGCAGAACGGTTTAAAGGAGGCCATCAATTTTGGGCGAAAAACGCCATTTTGGGGGCAAATTTTCAATTTTTTCCCATTTAACTTTCCGACGCGCCCCGAGCTTCGGGTTTGGGTGCAATCGGTAGCCCGCGGGCCCCTCTACCAGACCCAAGTCTAAAATAGGGTACCTTTTCAACGGGGGCCCCAGCAGAACGGTTTAAAGGAGGCCGTCAATTTTGGGCGAAAAACGCCATTTTGGGGGCAAATTTTCAATTTTTTCCCATTTAACTTTCCGACGCGCCCCGATCTTCGGGTTTGGGTGCAATCGGTAGCCCGCGGGCCCCTCTACCAGACCCAAGTCTAAAATAGGGTACCTTTTCAACAGGGGCCCCAGCAGAACGGTTTAAAGGAGGCCGTCAATTTTGGGCGAAAAACGCCATTTTGGGGGCAAATTTTCAATTTTTTCCCATTTAACTTTCCGACGCGCCCCGAGCTTCGGGTTTGGGTGCAATCGGTAGCCCGCGGGCCCCTCTACCAGACCCAAGTCTAAAATAGGGTACCTTTTCAACGGGGGCCCCAGCAGAATGGTTTAAAGGAGGCCGTCAATTTTGGGCGAAAAACGCCATTTTGGGGGCAAATTTTCAATTTTTTCCCATTTAACTTTCCGACACGCCCCGATCTTCGGGTTTGGGTGCAATCGGTAGCCCGCGGGCCCCTCTACCAGACCCAAGTCTAAAATAGGGTACCTTTTCAACGGGGGCCCCAGCAGAACGGTTTAAAGGAGGCCGTCAATTTTGGGCGAAAAACGCCATTTTGGGGGCAAATTTTCAATTTTTTCCCATTTAACTTTCCGACGCGCCCCGAGCTTCGGGTTTGGGTGCAATCGGTAGCCCGCGGGCCCCTCTACCAGACCCAAGTCTAAAATAGGGTACCTTTTCAACAGGGGCCCCAGCAGAACGGTTTAAAGGAGGCCGTCAATTTTGGGCGAAAAACGCCATTTTGGGGGCAAATTTTCAATTTTTTCCCATTTAACTTTCCGACGCGCCCCGAGCTTCGGGTTTGGGTGCAATCGGTAGCCCGCGGGCCCCTCTACCAGACCCAAGTCTAAAATAGGGTACCTTTTCAACGGGGGCCCCAGCAGAACGGTTTAAAGGAGGCCATCAATTTTGGGCGAAAAACGCCATTTTGGGGGCAAATTTTCAATTTTTTCCCATTTAACTTTCCGACGCGCCCCGAGCTTCGGGTTTGGGTGCAATCGGTAGCCCGCGGGCCCCTCTACCAGACCCAAGTCTAAAATAGGGTACCTTTTCAACGGGGGCCCCAGCAGAACGGTTTAAAGGAGGCCATCAATTTTGGGCGAAAAACGCCATTTTGGGGGCAAATTTTCAATTTTTTCCCATTTAACTTTCCGACGCGCCCCGAGCTTCGGGTTTGGGTGCAATCGGTAGCCCGCGGGCCCCTCTACCAGACCCAAGTCTAAAATAGGGTACCTTTTCAACGGGGGCCCCAGCAGAACGGTTTAAAGGAGGCCGTCAATTTTGGGCGAAAAACGCCATTTTGGGGGCAAATTTTCAATTTTTTCCCATTTAACTTTCCGACACGCCCCGATCTTCGGGTTTGGGTGCAATCGGTAGCCCGCGGGCCCCTCTACCAGACCCAAGTCTAAAATAGGGTACCTTTTCAACGGGGGCCCCAGCAGAACGGTTTAAAGGAGGCCGTCAATTTTGGGCGAAAAACGCCATTTTGGGGGCAAATTTTCAATTTTTTCCCATTTAACTTTCCGACGCGCCCCGAGCTTCGGGTTTGGGTGCAATCGGTAGCCCGCGGGCCCCTCTACCAGACCCAAGTCTAAAATAGGGTACCTTTTCAACAGGGGCCCCAGCAGAACGGTTTAAAGGAGGCCGTCAATTTTGGGCGAAAAACGCCATTTTGGGGGCAAATTTTCAATTTTTTCCCATTTAACTTTCCGACGCGCCCCGATCTTCGGGTTTGGGTGCAATCGGTAGCCCGCGGGCCCCTCTACCAGACCCAAGTCTAAAATAGGGTACCTTTTCAACGGGGGCCCCAGCAGAACGGTTTAAAGGAGGCCATCAATTTTGGGCGAAAAACGCCATTTTGGGGGCAAATTTTCAATTTTTTCCCATTTAACTTTCCGACACGCCCCGATCTTCGGGTTTGGGTGCAATCGGTAGCCCGCGGGCCCCTCTACCAGACCCAAGTCTAAAATAGGGTACCTTTTCAACGGGGGCCCCAGCAGAACGGTTTAAAGGAGGCCATCAATTTTGGGCGAAAAACGCCATTTTGGGGGCAAATTTTCAATTTTTTCCCATTTAACTTTCCGACGCGCCCCGAGCTTCGGGTTTGGGTGCAATCGGTAGCCCGCGGGCCCCTCTACCAGACCCAAGTCTAAAATAGGGTACCTTTTCAACGGGGGCCCCAGCAGAACGGTTTAAAGGAGGCCATCAATTTTGGGCGAAAAACGCCATTTTGGGGGCAAATTTTCAATTTTTTCCCATTTAACTTTCCGACGCGCCCCGAGCTTCGGGTTTGGGTGCAATCGGTAGCCCGCGGGCCCCTCTACCAGACCCAAGTCTAAAATAGGGTACCTTTTCAACGGGGGCCCCAGCAGAACGGTTTAAAGAAGGCCATCAATTTTGGGCGAAAAACGCCATTTTGGGGGCAAATTTTCAATTTTTTCCCATTTAACTTTCCGACGCGCCCCGAGCTTCGGGTTTGGGTGCAATCGGTAGCCCGCGGGCCCCTCTACCAGACCCAAGTCTAAAATAGGGTACCTTTTCAACGGGGGCCCCAGCAGAACGGTTTAAAGGAGGCCATCAATTTTGGGCGAAAAACGCCATTTTGGGGGCAAATTTTCAATTTTTTCCCATTTAACTTTCCGACGCGCCCCGAGCTTCGGGTTTGGGTGCAATCGGTAGCCCGCGGGCCCCTCTACCAGACCCAAGTCTAAAATAGGGTACCTTTTCAACGGGGGCCCCAGCAGAACGGTTTAAAGGAGGCCGTCAATTTTGGGGGAAAAACGCCATTTTGGGGGCAAATTTTCAATTTTTTCCCATTTAACTTTCCGACGCGCCCCGAGCTTCGGGTTTGGGTGCAATCGGTAGCCCGCGGGCCCCTCTACCAGACCCAAGTCTAAAATAGGGTACCTTTTCAACAGGGGCCCCAGCAGAACGGTTTAAAGGAGGCCATCAATTTTGGGCGAAAAACGCCATTTTGGGGGCAAATTTTCAATTTTTTCCCATTTAACTTTCCGACTTATAATCTCAATTCTTCTGGCATTTTTGCCTTTAAAAATGTAACATTTTCCAAAAAAAATTTATAACATTTTTGTTTCTGATTGCAGAAAAAATATACAAAAAACTTCGATCGGTATTGCCTCATCTTCAATGCAAACGCATTGCGTCATCTGATGGTATTTCAACTACGCCTTGAATTTGTAGTTGTAGTGCAATAATAAAAGCAATATTATTTCCATGTCTGCACCCATCCAACGGAAATGTAAGAACATTAGGGAAAGATTAGAAACATTTAAGATTGGAACTGCATCTAAATCTGAACCACAACTACATCGATAAGCCATGCGAGATGCAGACAAAAGACCACAACCACAACACGTCAGCGGAGAAAAAAGCAGTTCGATTTAAAACAGCACTGAAAGCGGGTTGGATTTTAAGTCGACTGTGTTATTTGAATTTACGCATGAAGGTGTTGTTTATGCTTAGTTTAGCATTGATTTTGGTGATTTAAAATTTTTTCACTTATGTTCAAATGACTCCGGTGCACTTTCTTTACAAATTATACAGTATATATAGCAATTATGCAAGTCAAGTTTGATGGTATTCCAGATTATATGATGTTCATTGTAGTAATGGCGGACCAGGGCACTTCATCCTCTCATTAACGATAATTCTCATGGTTAAGGCAAGTTTGACACACGTGACTGCGCCTTCTCCACCTTTGAGAAAAAAATTGTAAATGTTTCTTCCATGTATTGCTCGTTGCATATCGCACAGCAAGCAAAATTGATCTCAAATTCAATGCAACTCAACGTTTGTTTCAGCATAATTATTTTTTGTCATTGATTATGGCTGTATCACTAGTATTAACAAAGGAAGCACGCTCCCCTCCCCTCTACACCCACAAAGTGCGCAAAACTAAACGCTCCTCGCCTTTATCGCTTATTGAGCATTCTAGTTAAATGTTCAGTTTTAACCACAGCACTTGCTCTGATTTTCCTTTTGTATTTGTCATCGATCACTGTTTCAGAAGATTGACTACCAAAAATTTTTTAAAAGCGATTGTATAAAAACTCAAGGCCCATTTTTAATCAAAATTTAAGAACAAGTTAAAAACAATGCAGGCCTCAGCAACAAATAAATCACTCAAATAATATTCAGAACAACCGAAAAAGAATAAATTTCATATCAAAAAAAAAACTAAATTTTAGAGTGATTTGAAACAATAAAATTTGAGTGATTTTCTGGCAGTTACAAGCAAAATTGCAACAGCTCTGAGACGATAAAGTGCTGTTGCCCACTGTTTGTACATTGCACAAGCAACTAAAAATTCTTTGGCTCTTGTTCAACTAAAAATGTATAGTTCTCGCTTTTGCAATTTTACAATGCTACAAAAGCTGCAAAACAATCTTGACTGAAGCAGACGAGAGTATTGGGAATAAAACAGTTTTGCTTACCAGTACTTGTCGACATAATTGACGTCGATGCTCTCGAAATTTAAGAGCAATGACGCTATGGAGAATTGTATTGACTGTATGGAGAATTAAAAAAGCCAAATATTTTCTATACTCCATGCATTGACGATGTGAATCACCACCCAACTTTAGCTGATTCTGAAAGCGAAAATTCTGAATCTGATTCGCACTAAATTAATCATCGCTGTACGATTTTAATCATTTGCATTTGTGTGTTTATTGCGTGGTAGAATTGTCGCGTTGGTACTTGGTTAACATTTTGCTCAGTAATGCTGATTTTTTATTTTCGAGTTGAATAGTTCTTGAAAATGTAGGGCTGAATGAGTAGTCTGTAAAATATTGCACGCCTCTACCGTAAATTTCTACTTTGCTGCGAAGAGATTCGAACCCTTGGAATTGGTTTATAGAAGATTTGAACGTAATGCAGTATGTAAAACAGCATTTCTCACAACTATTGTATTAAGCGGAGAAGAATCGTCCAAACTGACCGAACTTTTTGTTTCGCGTTTGATTGCACAATCTTTTGTAGCGTTTTTGTGTTGAAGTCAAATCAGTTGGCAATTGACTCAAGTCGACGTAACGTTAATTATTTTTGTTTAATTTAATTGACTAGCTGAGTTAAGTTTTCTGAATTCGAAACTGCAAATCAAATCTTTCGTTATACTCGCTGGATTACGCCGAAGCGTGTAACGAGTTGGCGGGGCCCATCTCCGCGCCATTGCGCCCAGGCAACACAACTCCTTTCGAAGAAATGTCGCAGCGGTGGCGAGACGTTGGCAACACTGTGTCCGATTTGACCGGCCCGAGATTTGAACCTCAGACCTCCCGCTCCACCGCAATATTGGAAATTTGCAAGAGCAAACCACGAAATTGCCATAATATCGTACTGCGCCGTCAGCTGCTGTCCACACAGTGATACTTTTTCTTTCCGTCAACGTAACATCGTTTGGGCGACATAGTTTGAAACCGCTCGTTCGCTAGTTCGCTCGTTTGCTCAATTGCTTATTTACCCGTTCTTCGTTTTACCCTGGCCGTCTAATAAACAACGATTTGATGTACACGTTTGGTGGAGAATCGGGCAGGAGTAAAAGAGCCGAATCGAGATCCGATTTCCGAGCGCGTTTCGCTGTTAGCTAATCATCTTTGTTGGCATCCGGAGTGCACCCAAACCACTCAATAAGACGGCTGCGCAGCAAAAAGTTTCAAACTATTAGGTTTCTTGAAGAGAAAGTTTCAGCTGTTACTGGAATAAAGGTTCTTGAAGGAAAGGCTTCAATTGTGACAGGAACCGACATTCTTTTGAGAAATTTCCGCAAGAAAAATTGGAATCACAATGCGAACTGACAGGTGTGCGATCGTGTGTTTTTTTGTGCCTTTTTACTATTTTGTTGCAATTGCAAACTTGCTAACCTCCTTGTATTTGTGTACGATGGCGAGAGGTCTCCCAGATTTGCTAAAGGACTTGGAGAAGGAGTACCTTGCGGTCGAAGGACTGATGGCTAGTTTTGTAAAGAAGAGTATTCTTCCCATGTTCGTTACAAATGCTAATGTTTTGTATAAGGAAGTGATTCTAAATGCCAATCGCTAAGGGAAAATGATATTTTGCCCGAATGTAACAATGCAACCTAATCTAGCGCAATTAAGTCTAAACTAGATTTTGATGAGAGAGACAGAGTGAAGGAGTGACTTGACAGCGCTGAGCGGGCTGTGGCAAGTTCTGGCTCGTAGTCGGAGTCTGATAGTGATTGAACGGAGTCGCTGTCGGAGATTGATTATCGCCTCAGCACGTGAAACGGCCTCTAGTGTTAGAAATCAGAAGGTTAAAGATAGTCGAGTTAAATTGAGAATGGCTACGTTTGCTAGAGAACGAGCATTCTCGACAAAACAAAATCATGCAAGAAGCTCTTCGGAAGGCCGAGAAAGCGCGTGAGGAGGCTGAAAGAGCCATAAAAGGAGTGCAAGACTCTATTAAACAAGATGCCTGAAGCCGTGAAAAAAACTATGAGGTTCGACTCGCTACTAAAGAGGCTAAAGCGTGGGAAGTTGTTAGAAGTAATAGAGGTTCTGTTAAAAGTGTTAGTACCTCGCCCGCTACCCTTACACCGATTCTCAAACTTACCTTTGGCGAAAGTGTTGGTAGGGGCGACGGACACGCCTAGGGACTGCGTGGGAAAAACGTGGCTCCATGGCGTCATAAGATCAAAACTGTTAAATCTGAAATGAAAAATGAAAGCGCCAAGCCAGTGGAATGCCATTCCCACGGTCCCGAGCCGAAGACGTTGCCTAAGCCGATGCTCGCTCCTGCTGCTTAAAACAAAGGAAGTCACATGGTAAATGATGTCCTGTGTGACGGTGCAACGGTGAAGACGGAATCTTGGGTAAAAAAAAATCTTGGTCTAATAGTGGGGCCCGCGGGCTACCGATTGCACCCTAACCCGAAGCTCGGGGCGTGTCGGAAAGTTAAATGGGAAAAAATTGAAAATTTGCCCCCAAAATGGCGTTTTTCGCCCAAAATTGACGGCCTCCTTTAAACCATTCTGCTGGGGCCCCCGTTGAAAAGGTACCCTATTTTAGACTTGGGTCTGGTAGAGGGGCCCGCGGGCTACCGATTGCACCCAAACCCGAAGCTCGGGGCGTGTCGGAAAGTTAAATGGGAAAAAATTGAAAGTTTGCCCCCAAAATGGCGTTTTTCGCCCAAAATTGACGGCCTCCTTTAAACCGTTCTGCTGGGGCCCCCGTTGAAAAGGTACCCTATTTTAGACTTGGGTCTGGTAGAGGGGCCCGCGGGCTACCGATTGCACCCAAACCCGAAGCTCGGGGCGTGTCGGAAAGTTAAATGGGAAAAAATTGAAAATTTGCCCTCAAAATGGCGTTTTTCGCCCAAAATTGACGGCCTCCTTTAAACCATTCTGCTGGGGCCCCCGTTGAAAAGGTACCCTATTTTAGACTTGGGTCTGGTAGAGGGGCCCGCGGGCTACCGATTGCACCCAAACCCGAAGCTCGGGGCGCGTCGGAAAGTTAAATGGGAAAAAATTGAAAATTTGCCCCCAAAATGGCGTTTTTCGCCCAAAATTGACGGCCTCCTTTAAACCATTCTGCTGGGGCCCCCGTTGAAAAGGTACCCTATTTTAGACTTGGGTCTAGTAGTGGGGCCCGCGGGCTACCGATTGCACCCTAACCCGAAGCTCGGGGCGTGTCGGAAAGTTAAATGGGAAAAAATTGAAAATTTGCCCCCAAAATGGCGTTTTTCGCCCAAAATTGACGGCCTCCTTTAAACCATTCTGCTGGGGCCCCCGTTGAAAAGGTACCCTATTTTAGACTTGGGTCTGGTAGAGGGGCCCGCGGGCTACCGATTGCACCCAAACCCGAAGCTCGGGGCGTGTCGGAAAGTTAAATGGGAAAAAATTGAAAATTTGCCCCCAAAATGGCGTTTTTCGCCCAAAATTGACGGCCTCCTTTAAACCATTCTGCTGGGGCCCCCGTTGAAAAGGTACCCTATTTTAGACTTGGGTCTGGTAGAGGGGCCCGCGGGCTACCGATTGCACCCAAACCCGAAGCTCGGGGCGTGTCGGAAAGTTAAATGGGAAAAAATTGAAAATTTGCCCCCAAAATGGCGTTTTTCGCCCAAAATTGACGGCCTCCTTTAAACCGTTCTGCTGGGGCCCCCGTTGAAAAGGTACCCTATTTTAGACTTGGGTCTGGTAGTGGGGCCCGCGGGCTACCGATTGCACCCAAACCCGAAGCTCGGGGCGTGTCGGAAAGTTAAATGGGAAAAAATTGAAAATTTGCCCCCAAAATGGCGTTTTTCGCCCAAAATTGACGGCCTCCTTTAAACCGTTCTGCTGGGGCCCCCGTTGAAAAGGTACCCTATTTTAGACTTGGGTCTGGTAGAGGGGCCCGCGGGCTACCGATTGCACCCAAACCCGAAGCTCGGGGCGTGTCGGAAAGTTAAATGGGAAAAAATTGAAAATTTGCCCCCAAAATGGCGTTTTTTGATCAAAATTGACGGCCTCCTTTAAACCATTCTGCTGGGGCCCCCGTTGAAAAGGTACCCTATTTTAGACTTGGGTCTGGTAGAGGGGCCCGCGGGCTACCGATTGCACCCAAACCCGAAGCTCGGGGCGTGTCGGAAAGTTAAATGGGAAAAAATTGAAAATTTGCCCCCAAAATGGCGTTTTTCGCCCAAAATTGACGGCCTCCTTTAAACCATTCTGCTGGGGCCCCCGTTGAAAAGGTACCCTATTTTAGACTTGGGTCTGGTAGAGGGGCCCGCGGGCTACCGATTGCACCCTAACCCGAAGCTCGGGGCGTGTCGGAAAGTTAAATGGGAAAAAATTGAAAATTTGCCCCCAAAATGGCGTTTTTCGCCCAAAATTGACGGCCTCCTTTAAACCATTCTGCTGGGGCCCCCGTTGAAAAGGTACCCTATTTTAGACTTGGGTCTGGTAGAGGGGCCCGCGGGCTACCGATTGCACCCAAACCCGAAGATCGGGGCGTGTCGGAAAGTTAAATGGGAAAAAATTGAAAATTTGCCCCCAAAATGGCGTTTTTCGCCCAAAATTGACGGCCTCCTTTAAACCGTTCTGCTGGGGCCCCCGTTGAAAAGGTACCCTATTTTAGACTTGGGTCTGGTAGAGGGGCCCGCGGGCTACCGATTGCACCCTAACCCGAAGCTCGGGGCGTGTCGGAAAGTTAAATGGGAAAAAATTGAAAATTTGCCCCCAAAATGGCGTTTTTCGCCCAAAATTGACGGCCTCCTTTAAACCGTTCTGCTGGGGCCCCCGTTGAAAAGGTACCCTATTTTAGACTTGGGTCTGGTAGAGGGGCCCGCGGGCTACCGATTGCACCCAAACCCGAAGCTCGGGGCGTGTCGGAAAGTTAAATGGGAAAAAATTGAAAATTTGCCCCCAAAATGGCGTTTTTCGCCCAAAATTGACGGCCTCCTTTAAACCATTCTGCTGGGGCCCCCGTTGAAAAGGTACCCTATTTTAGACTTGGGTCTGGTAGAGGGGCCCGCGGGCTACCGATTGCACCCAAACCCGAAGCTCGGGGCGTGTCGGAAAGTTAAATGGGAAAAAATTGAAAATTTGCCCCCAAAATGGCGTTTTTCGCCCAAAATTGACGGCCTCCTTTAAACCGTTCTGCTGGGGCCCCCGTTGAAAAGGTACCCTATTTTAGACTTGGGTCTGGTAGTGGGGCCCGCGGGCTACCGATTGCACCCAAACCCGAAGCTCGGGGCGTGTCGGAAAGTTAAATGGGAAAAAATTGAAAATTTGCCCCCAAAATGGCGTTTTTCGCCCAAAATTGACGGCCTCCTTTAAACCATTCTGCTGGGGCCCCCGTTGAAAAGGTACCCTATTTTAGACTTGGGTCTGGTAGAGGGGCCCGCGGGCTACCGATTGCACCCAAACCCGAAGCTCGGGGCGTGTCGGAAAGTTAAATGGGAAAAAATTGAAAATTTGCCCCCAAAATGGCGTTTTTCGCCCAAAATTGACGGCCTCCTTTAAACCATTCTGCTGGGGCCCCCGTTGAAAAGGTACCCTATTTTAGACTTGGGTCTGGTAGAGGGGCCCGCGGGCTACCGATTGCACCCAAACCCGAAGCTCGGGGCGTGTCGGAAAGTTAAATGGGAAAAAATTGAAAATTTGCCCCCAAAATGGCGTTTTTCGCCCAAAATTGACGGCCTCCTTTAAACCGTTCTGCTGGGGCCCCCGTTGAAAAGGTACCCTATTTTAGACTTGGGTCTGGTAGAGGGGCCCGCGGGCTACCGATTGCACCCTAACCCGAAGCTCGGGGCGTGTCGGAAAGTTAAATGGGAAAAAATTGAAAATTTGCCCCCAAAATGGCGTTTTTCGCCCAAAATTGACGGCCTCCTTTAAACCGTTCTGCTGGGGCCCCCGTTGAAAAGGTACCCTATTTTAGACTTGGGTCTGGTAGAGGGGCCCGCGGGCTACCGATTGCACCCAAACCCGAAGCTCGGGGCGTGTCGGAAAGTTAAATGGGAAAAAATTGAAAATTTGCCCCCAAAATGGCGTTTTTTGATCAAAATTGACGGCCTCCTTTAAACCATTCTGCTGGGGCCCCCGTTGAAAAGGTACCCTATTTTAGACTTGGGTCTGGTAGAGGGGCCCGCGGGCTACCGATTGCACCCAAACCCGAAGCTCGGGGCGTGTCGGAAAGTTAAATGGGAAAAAATTGAAAGTTTGCCCCCAAAATGGCGTTTTTCGCCCAAAATTGACGGCCTCCTTTAAACCATTCTGCTGGGGCCCCCGTTGAAAAGGTACCCTATTTTAGACTTGGGTCTGGTAGAGGGGCCCGCGGGCTACCGATTGCACCCAAACCCGAAGCTCGGGGCGTGTCGGAAAGTTAAATGGGAAAAAATTGAAAATTTGCCCCCAAAATGGCGTTTTTCGCCCAAAATTGACGGCCTCCTTTAAACCATTCTGCTGGGGCCCCCGTTGAAAAGGTACCCTATTTTAGACTTGGGTCTGGTAGAGGGGCCCGCGGGCTACCGATTGCACCCTAACCCGAAGCTCGGGGCGTGTCGGAAAGTTAAATGGGAAAAAATTGAAAATTTGCCCCCAAAATGGCGTTTTTCGCCCAAAATTGACGGCCTCCTTTAAACCGTTCTGCTGGGGCCCCCGTTGAAAAGGTACCCTATTTTAGACTTGGGTCTGGTAGAGGGGCCCGCGGGCTACCGATTGCACCCAAACCCGAAGCTCGGGGCGTGTCGGAAAGTTAAATGGGAAAAAATTGAAAATTTGCCCCCAAAATGGCGTTTTTTGATCAAAATTGACGGCCTCCTTTAAACCATTCTGCTGGGGCCCCCGTTGAAAAGGTACCCTATTTTAGACTTGGGTCTGGTAGAGGGGCCCGCGGGCTACCGATTGCACCCAAACCCGAAGCTCGGGGCGTGTCGGAAAGTTAAATGGGAAAAAATTGAAAGTTTGCCCCCAAAATGGCGTTTTTCGCCCAAAATTGACGGCCTCCTTTAAACCATTCTGCTGGGGCCCCCGTTGAAAAGGTACCCTATTTTAGACTTGGGTCTGGTAGAGGGGCCCGCGGGCTACCGATTGCACCCAAACCCGAAGCTCGGGGCGTGTCGGAAAGTTAAATGGGAAAAAATTGAAAATTTGCCCCCAAAATGGCGTTTTTCGCCCAAAATTGACGGCCTCCTTTAAACCATTCTGCTGGGGCCCCCGTTGAAAAGGTACCCTATTTTAGACTTGGGTCTGGTAGAGGGGCCCGCGGGCTACCGATTGCACCCAAACCCGAAGCTCGGGGCGCGTCGGAAAGTTAAATGGGAAAAAATTGAAAATTTGCCCCCAAAATGGCGTTTTTCGCCCAAAATTGACGGCCTCCTTTAAACCGTTCTGCTGGGGCCCCCGTTGAAAAGGTACCCTATTTTAGACTTGGGTCTAGTAGTGGGGCCCGCGGGCTACCGATTGCACCCAAACCCGAAGCTCGGGGCGTGTCGGAAAGTTAAATGGGAAAAAATTGAAAATTTGCCCCCAAAATGGCGTTTTTCGCCCAAAATTGACGGCCTCCTTTAAACCATTCTGCTGGGGCCCCCGTTGAAAAGGTACCCTATTTTAGACTTGGGTCTGGTAGAGGGGCCCGCGGGCTACCGATTGCACCCAAACCCGAAGCTCGGGGCGTGTCGGAAAGTTAAATGGGAAAAAATTGAAATTTTCCGTCCAAACCAGTTTTCTTTTATGTTTCAGTATTTTGAGATATTTTTTTTTGGCAACATCGTTGTTTTTTCATATGATTTTGTTTAATGATTAAGTTTTCAATTATGACGTAGTGACTCATTTGATATTTGGAGGTTGGCAACACTTCTGAATGTTTGTGACGTAGGTTTGTTTTTGCTTTTTTTTTGCGGCAACACTTTCTGCTAGAATGATGCTGATTATTCTGCCAGAATGACGGTGGTGGCATTTGGCATAAAATGTTTTAGTCAAAGTAGTTGCGTCACAAAAACGTCTTATGGCGTCATTTTAATAAAATATTGGCCAAAAAATGCTCAGATTTCAGAAAGTGATTTCGGAAAACATCAACAATTAGGAAACTTCGGGTTACCTTGGCAACTTCAAAATTTCAGGAGTTATTTGTAACGAAAATTGATTTAAAGTCAAGTTGATTAGAATAAAAATCCTTTTTTTTGAGGGATTTGTCACAAAAAAACGAGTAAAATAGAGTTGAATGACTAGATAAATAAACACGCAAACAGTATGCTGATTATTTTCTTTTTTTTAAAGCTTTTCGTCTGACCATAGTCACTAACAGGGCTTGCGAGAGGGGGGTACATCGGGCCCTGGCTTAGGGGGGCCCGGAAGAGTTCAGGTTTCCGCGTTAAGTTTTGGTATCGCACCATAACACCGTATTCAAACTTGCCTACAGCAAAAATATCAATCAGCCTATTCAGTAGTAGTAATTGGTCGCTATTTTTGCTAAAGAGCCTTTAGGGCATCCAATAGTGGCCGATTTGACTAAAAAAAGAGGAAAATGCATCAAAAGCCTTATACTTGCACCGAAATCAACGTTTTGTTACATTTCTCTGACTTGAGAGCCCTAATTCTACAGTATAACAATGTAGAAAGGCCCACATTTCCAGAGATCCAAGAGCATTTCAACCTCAGAGAGCGGAGTCAAAGTTGACATACTATACTACTATCATTAGGTAACTCACTCTATCTGTATGAGTTTAATAGGTTTTTTTTTGTTTGTTTGAAAAGACGATACTTCAGTACATCAATTTTCAGACACAAAATAAAATCGGCATGTCTTTCCGGTGAGAGGCTGCGAAATGACCTCAAGTCCAGTTCCAGTGGAATAAGCGCGGTCGTCGAGTCTGCAGCCTCTCACAAATCCACGTTGTCAACCAAAATTTTACTCTATCAATTAATGAATACGTAATTGTAAAAACACAAAAACGAACAGCACAGGTGGCGAAGACTCCAACCGGAATTACGAAAACACAGAAGAAGCAAATACACACGGTAAAAGCACAACACACATGACAAAGTACAACATGCATGAAACAAAGACGAATAAGCTGTAAATCATAATGTACCGGTATGTAATTTATTTTCATAAAAAAAAAGACATGAAAAAACAAAACTAAAAAAACGTAAGTTTATATGTTTGATTGGTTATTTTTGATTTACATGGAGAAATTCTTTAATTTTTTTGATGAAAACGTGTTTGTTTTTTTGAGCAATATTTTTGATATCAGCTGGTAAATTGTTCCAAATTTTAGGTCCTTGATAGCGAATTGAACGTTGAGAGTTGAGGTATTTGGGTTAGTGAAGTCTATGATTGCAGGTGACTTCTTAAAACTTTTTTCAGTAAAATATTTGGATTTGCAGTATTAAAGTCATTATGTTGTATAATTTTGTGTCAATGTTATCATCCCCCACTTCACATAGGCTACTTTCTTTCATGTATATCACGTTTTCTGCTAGTCAATTTAAGTAAGTTTGGTGCTGGGATGCTGATCAAATGCTGTATTTTACCCTCAAGAAACATAAAAAGTGCTAAAGCTTTCAGGGCTCCGCCCCGGACCCCGCTGGGGGAGCTCACAGTGCTCCCCAAAATCCGCTAGCTGGATTTAAACCAATTTTATGCCTAGTTGTGTTTTTCATAGGTCCTAACTATATGCGAATATCGTTATCGCCTTACTTTTAAATGAAGATCTACACCCATTCGACAAAAAAATGATTTAACGGCATGGGCCCCCCGATAAGGCTTGGGGGGCCCAATAAAATTTGGGGGCCCGGTATCAACCTTCGTACCCCCCCGGAAAATTTTCTCTTTTAGGCCCTGGTTACTAATGGTCTGACCATAGTCTATGTATGGTCTGACACTCCGATCTATGTGCCCTTGAAACTGTTTTTATTTAAACCTCTGCCGACAAAAAGAATTCGAGGAAAGTTTGGAAATTTCGCACTAACACGGTAATGCCGCTTTCTCATTGATCCTATCCAGCCTATCACAGCTCGTTTTTTGTTTTTTTTTTGCATAAAAACCGTTCTTTTTCTGCGATCTTGATAGGCCTGGTGACAATTCTTCTTGACAAGGGTCAGAAGAAAAGTTTCGAAAAAAGAAAAAAAGATCCTGGTTAAAGCAATTCTCGAGTTCTGTATCCGACTGTATGCCCAACAAACTTTCCAAAAACGCTACCATTTCTTTCGAAGGAGACTTCACAGCTTCCCTGCTCAGAGGCGTCGCTAAGAATGGTGGCACCCGGGGGCAGGATTTCGTGGTGTCACCCTTTATCGACCAAAATATAGGTGAAGACCAAAAAAAAAGGTCTTCGCTGCAAAACGAGTTGGTTTCAGCCTGAATGTATGTGATGACCAAAAAAGGAAAAAAAGTCTTTGCCTACAAATCAGTGGGTTTTCGGTCTCAAAAGAAAAAAAAACAAATGGTGTCACCCCAAAATGGTGGCACCGGGGGCAGGCCGCCCCCACCCCCCTAGCAACGCCACTGTCCCTGCTTAAAGTTCAGCGTGAAAATGAACTGGTGAAGCTTCCACCGTGTGTGGTAGAGCAATCTGTGGGTAGACAGTAAAGTCCGTACAGCTCCAATTTTATTTACCGGTACGGACTTTGGTAGACAGTTGGCAGCTTGACTCGAAGACCGAAAGGTCCCATCACTGTCTCCTGGCCAAGGTAGCTTGGTAAATAAAATGTAATTACAATTGCAAGGTCTCCGCACTCGCCTCAAACACTGATTTTTTTTCTTTGTTTTGTCACTTGAGCAGACCAGCAGACTCTGTTTAGTCGGTTAGCCTGGAACGAAAACAAGGCTGGTCTCCGACAAACCACTCAAATTCCAACATCACAAACTTTAATTTCTGCCCAAAATGGTTCAAATTCTGTAATAAGCAGAGGTGGTCAGTAACGAAGTAGTTCTACTTAAGTAGAATACTTAAGTAGTATTTTCGGTAACGAGCGACTTACTTAAGTATTTTTCATTTCTGATACTTCTACTTTTACTTCAAGTAAAATCCTCTCGAAGTAACGCTACTTGAGTATCAATGACTTTTATGTAAAGTAGAAGTAAACACCTAGCCATTATTCCACCTCACAACGTGTACAATAACGAAGTAAACATTATTCCACCTCACAACGTGTACAATAAGTACGTATCGAGTTTATTTTACTGTACAGTACTACGAAACTTATTGAACAGTTACGCCGATTCATTTACAGGTCATCTAGGGTAGTGTGTTTTTGCGTTGCATCAAATACCAGATGTTGACTCAGTCTCACTAAAAAAAAAACATACCGAACCCTGATTAGCATGGTACAGTAGACAAACTAGACATGCGCATTACTCCTGGTTCATACGAAAAAGATTAGCGGTTAATGGCGTTGCGTTTGCTGCGGCCCGTCTGGGGTTCAATTCCCTAGCCGGTTAACGACGAACAGTGTTGCTAACGACTCGCCATCGCTGCGACATTTCTTCTCAAGCTGTGTTGTCCAGGCGCGGAGATGAGCCCAGAGTCCCTACTAAATCGTATTCGTAACACGCTTCGGTGTAATTTCAAGAGAATAATAAAACTTTGATTTTTTGATATGCTACCGTAAGTATGGCTTTGCTTGAACACTGATCGTAAGCGTCACAACAGCAAACCTTCGAAGAATAAAGAAACACGTGAAATTCGAAATTACTTTCTACTTTCATTACTTAAGTAGAATTAATTTTGACTACTTTTCTACTTTTACTTAAGTGGAAATGCTTCGCCATACTTCTACTTTTACTTGAAAGGCATTTTTGAGTTAGTAACAATACTTCTACTTAAGTAGATTTTTCGACTACTTTGTCCACCTCTGGTAATAAGACTTATCAAAGTTTAACTTGCCGACTGGGAAAAGCGCCAAAAATATGCGTGTGGAGTCACAGGAGACCTGATGAGACCCTCCTACAGAAAAAATTAATTTTTAATTCCTCCCTATCCGTTTGCGCTCTGGGACTTTCCCCATTACAAGGCAAATCAGCTGTTTTGATTTGACTCACAGACTAACATTAAAAACGACAGAAGAGGCGAGACTAGCGAAGTTCCAGACAGGAAATTAAACTTTCGTCTGGCTTTGCGACCTACGTGGATTTTTCCTTCTTTTGTTCCATTTTAGATTTTTAAACAATCTTATGACTTTGTAACTGCAATCAGTTTAGGGTCATTTCCATTTTTGCTGTCAGGCGGTACCAGGGTACTGGGTAGGTCTGCTTTGTATTGTTGAGGCTTCCATAATGACACTGACATTGCACAGTGTACCGGTTGTTAGGCCAGCAGCATGGGTGTTGTGGTGTTAGCTGTTGCCAAGTACTAGAAGTAGGCCTATCAGCGATCAATAGTGTCCATTAAAATTACCGTACATTTGTATTTTATTTTAGAATTACCATATGATATAGCCTACACTAAAGTATGTGGGTCCAATGATTAAAGTTAAAGATAGACCTAAACAAAATAAAAGTATAAATTAAAGACCAACAAGCAAAGAAATAGATAAAAGACATTGTTGAGAGTTAGCCTATCACAATTGAATATTCTGTAGCTAGGCTATTATTAGTGTTTTACTTACGGTATCTCAACCAAGAGTGGACCTACGGTATTCCGCAGCCAACTCTCAACCAAACTGGACAAACCTTAATGACTTGCCAGCTTGCACATTGCACATCTGACATTGGCAGAGGTTTGACAGGGAATAATCGATTTTTCAATTGTGGTACTTAATTAAAGTTCTTTGTGGTGTTTATGGTTTGTTTTGGTTAAAACAGTGCATTGGTGGTTGAAATTGCCATCTATTGATCTAACTGCCGGTGGAAGTCGTTCTGACTTCCTGGGAGTTGACCTTGAATGATGTCAAGCTTTCAGTTTTACTTATCATTTGGCACAAATCAATGATATTTCATGGTCAAAATGACCAAAAGTTGAATGCAAGCTCAAAAAAATTGCACTTGCTGTAATAAATGCAGGATGGAATGGAATGGAACGGAAATTTCAGTATGGAATATGGAAGATGCCTGAATGGAATGGAAGATTTCAAGAATGGAATGGAAGACAATCTTCCGTACTTCCATACCAATTCCATACTAGATTTCATGCATTGTATTTACAGAAATATATATACCGATGTCGGGTAGTGATAAATAATATTGTCACAGAAGTATTCAATTTCAGTATCTTCACATATTATATGTCGACAAATCGCGGTACTTTGGTTGTGTACATTTTGCAAACAGTGTAAGTATTCCATCATTGTAAATATATTGCAATTTAATTGCAGCATTGATGTTACAGTTGACGACCTTTACAGGTTTGACTTTTCTTTTTTTCATTTTGAGATTGACAATTTGCCCAGTCGTAAATTTTCTTTTCTTACATTGTAACGAAAATTCGTATTTGCTATTTCAACCCCGTTTCAGCTTAATTTTATTTTTAGTTTTTAAGCTGAAAGTAATTCTTTTTGGTGTTAAAGCTTGGTATTTCTGTTACGGTAAATGTTCTAGTTGATGTGAGAGCAAACTAGTACGGTAATCTTTAGACCATAGGCATAGCCAAGGGACCCGGGCCCCCTGCATCCCCCCCCCAAATTCAAAAGCTACCAGTGATAAAAATGATGACACAAAGCCTATTTGTTCAGTTTCTTTTAGCATTTTTTGAGTACAACAGTACATGCGTACAACGGCAATAAGCAATGACTTAATATTAATATTAGCGAAGGGCCCTGGCCCTCTCAATTAAAATTTTTACCAACCAATTTAAATGTACAAGCCGAGAGAAATTCAGTGTTTTTGTTCTAAAAGGTGCAATCTCAGGCCCTCATCTAACTTTTTTAGGCAATAACATGTTTTCGGTCACCAGCTAACTTTTATATTGCAATAACATAATTAGTAGCCATTTATTGCATCTAATGTACCAACTTTAAATAATTTTAAATTACCAACTTGAAAAAACAATCCACCTCCATCTCGTCAGTTTTCATGCGACCAGTGGTGCAAATCTTTCTTGAGCATTGGGGGGGATAATTTGCAATTTTATTCCAATTTTGCCCTATTTTCAACATTGGGGGGGATGAACCTCGACCAAGACTTTTTTCAGGTGTGCAAATTAAGTGAAGACCAAAAAAAAGGTCTTCACCAGAAATGGAACACTTTTTCCCCAGAATTCAAGTACAAACCTGTGCTCTGATGCACACCAGAGTCAAATTATTGGAGGGGATGCAGATGAAGACCATACTCAAATTGTTGGGGGGTATACAGTCAAATTATTAGGGGGGATATGTCCCCCCCATCCCCCCCTCCGGGTTTCGGCACCCCTGCACGCAACAAAACGGTTTTGAAAAAACCTAACTAGGGGAAATGCTTATTGAACAAATTATTGGAATCGAGAGTGCCTGGGCCCCCGGTCGTACATATATTCCTAAAACTGGTTATTTTTATGACAAAGCAAAAATCTTCTAAGGCAAATCTTCAAGTGCATTGTTTAATGCTAAAAATGTTGCAGAAAGCAATGTACCTTGATTTCCCTGACTTGGGCCAAGTCACAAAATTTAACCCCAAAATGTAAGATTTTAAATGTGTTTTGAACTTGACCTGAAGTAAAGGAAGGGATGTGTTCAATTGGCCGTCAAATCTCAAAAATTTTGTTCTTTCAAATGGCTCTGAAAATGTGCGAAATGTGATCCAAATCGCATTAAAGTAGCAATTTTTTCCAAACAATCGCCCAGCGGCTGGATGCTTCGCTCTCAGACTCCCATAGCCTTCACTCTCAGACTGTAGTATGGAATGGAAAATTTTTAGTATGGAATGGAAGAAAATTCTCAGTATGGAATATGGAAAAATCGTCTTCCATTCCATATCATGTCCTGAATAAATGTGGTCAAAAAGTTTTGGTAGTGACTATTTCACCAAAAATTTTCAAGTTAAAGAGAATAAAAAGAAAATGAGAAATATTCGTCCACGCTTTTTTCAGGGTCCACGACATACTGACCGCAAACAACGCCGATTGGCTGAGAAGGGCGATCCTAAATATATTTTTACTATCCCCAGAGCCATCTTGCCCAAACCTTCACTTTGTGATGAAATCACTGTGACGAAATCAGTGACGAAAACATGTAACGAAATCATTGCTTCGCGGTCAGTTTGTTCGCGGTCAGTTGACTTGGCTCGCTTTTTTCATTTGCTTTTTTAGGGGTCAAGTTAGGGTTTGGGTTAGGGTTCGATTTAGGGATAGTTTTAGAGTAAGCATTTGAGTTTGGGTTAGATTTGAGTCAGAATTAATAAAAAAGTAAATAAAAATTTACGGTGAAATAAAGCCTTCCAAAAGTTTTTTAGCAGCCTAGCTGAAAACATATTTCCTAATTCTGAATTAAGATATTTATGACCAGAAGTTGGAGGCCAAAAAACATCAGCAGCATTGTATATTTTAGGTACCAGAATTACAGTATATTTACAATTATATTGTACTTTGTAAAAATGCTGTATTGATAAACTGTCGATGAATTTGTTGTTGTGGTGATGGATCATTATTTTGCACTATTTTTTCTTTTTTACTCACTGTGCCTCACATTATATGCAGGTAATGTTATGCTATTGTCATTACAGTTAATCTAACTCATGATAAGTAGTGTTGTAGTGTTTTCTGTTTGTTATTGTATTGAAACTGATAGATCTTTGACTGTTTAACTACAAAAATATTTTTAATTTGAAATATCTCAATTCCTTTTGCAAAGTCAGATATCACATATGCATTTCTGCAGTTCACTGTAACTAAAATCAAAGTGAAATTATCATCCAACATTAAAATTATATTTTCATATTGTTCTGTTGTTAGTTGATAAAACTAGGATATTAAGTGTTTAGAGACACCATTACATTGCTGACTGAATTGCACAGATTTTAGTTACAAGTCAGTCATTTGAAATCTTTACACTAATAATTTGATTTCTAAAATTATTTCTGCATATTTATGTCTGTCATACCTTAAACTGTTGGAAAGTTATATCATACATTTTCTTTAAACACAAGTATTTTTAGAGTCAACAAAGTTACTCATTGTTACCGTAGCAACAGAAGAAACTGATGGATTTAAACGCTTTCAGGATTCAATCAGAACTTTTCATTTAGATTTGAAGGTAAGTTATTTTTATTAGCTTCAATTGGACAAATGCAGAGTGCTATAATTCACAAAAGTCATTCCTTATCAAATAAAGACAACATTTAGAAATTTAATCTCCCATGTTTTGAGATCTTGTCTTGGTAATAAATTTGATGAACTTAAAGCATTCCACCAAACACAATTTCATTGGTGCAGGCAATATAAGTAACAATTTAGAATTTAAGTTTTGTTCAAATTTGAAGATGAAATATAGAGCTAAAAAAAAATGGAAATATAAGTTCATGCTTATTTTTGGACAATATGTTTGATTGTTTTGGAAAAGGCAGTGGCTATTTTGCCTCTTGAGGCAAAATAGCTCAATGTTATTTTGCCATTTGGAGGCAAAATAGTCCCAAACGCTATTTTGCCTCCACTGCCATAATAGCTCTAACCCAAACCCTAAACCTTACCCTAACCCTTACTCTAACTCTTACCCTAACACTAATCCTAACGTCAACCCTAACCCAAACAGAGGTAAAACACTATTTTGCCTCTAGAGGCAAAATAGCCACTTCCTTTGAAAAATTAGCAAATTTTGTTCTCTGGTCTGAGTTTGTGTCCAACCAATTCTGTTGTGGTAGGTATTAGGGATGAAGGAGGTTTGGAAAGGAGGTGATGTGAGGACTACCACAGGTGGTGGGTTTAAGGTTAATCTATTGAAGAAAGGCTTGGATCAATACAAGGATGATGAAGATTTGGTCATATTCTTTACTGATAGGTAATGCAATTAATGTTACTAGTGGTAGCAGTAATACTAAAACTTGTCGATTTTGAGGTTGTGTTGTGCTTGGAGTTGCATTTGGTTTTAGTTTTGGGTTGCTGCTGGTATGGCTTAACACTTGAGTTAAAACCTTATTCAAGTAGCTCAGTTTTACTTTGCTTCTTTTTGCCATCTTAATGTTTTTCAAATGTAGAGAATTAGTGATGAGCAATCAGAACAATCAAAGAATTTTCATGTTGAGTGAACAAGACTTATGTGGTTTTAACACTTCTGCTAAATTTAAAAAGTTTGTATAAGTTTGTTTTTGATTTTAAATCTCTTTTTTTTCTTGTTTCTTTAGTCTTGAACAATACTTTCATTGTCATGGTGCATTTTTTTTTGCAGCTATGATGTCGTGTTTATGGCAGGTGAAGAAGAGATTTTGGAGAAGTTCCAAAATTTCAACTCAAAAATTATTTTTTCTGCGGAAGCTTCATTGTGGCCAGATCGTTCACTTAAGGTGAGGTTAAATAGCCAGTATTGTGTGTTGGTGATCCATCGCACTGCAAATATGCAGCAATGTTGTTTGCTTTGTTTGTTGCTGCTTTGTTTGTCACTGCTCACTAAATTTAACAACCTGTGTTAATTGATGTGTTAGTGGATGGAGTTGCTCAGGTGTTTCTGGTAGGTGAGAGTATGGTGCAACATTGGGACTCTTGTGATGTAGATGGGAAATTCAGAGAAAATTGAGCTATTTTCAATCCACTCAAAGAAGTACAAGGGATACCAGAGATAGAACAATCTAAGTCAGTGACTTGATTTGAGTCAAATTTTTTGTTGACTCTACTTTAGTCATTTTCATTTTTTGAGCAACGACTCTGGCTTAACTCGCGTCACATTTATGTGAATAATTCAACTTAAATTTTGTCCCAGTGTCTCTAGTCATATTTTAGATTTTATTCACAAATAATAAGAATCAGCCACAGTTGTGCTTCTTTTTGCAAAGTATGTGTTTACAGTTTCAAGTATGTTAAAGGCGGTGAATCATCCAGCCAATTCCAGTGGTTTACAATAGCTAAAATTGAACTATGATTTTTGATATTTTTTGTTTTAATTTTGGGACTGCGGTTGCAAAGATATTCAACGAATACAAAAAGATGTCCCCCCGAAAAAAGTTTTTGGAAACTCTGAGTTTTGTTCTTCCCGCCAAAACCACAGTAGGCCTAATGGTTTAGAGAACTGTGGTAGGCCTATAATAGTTTAGAGATAGTTTATTTCTAAATAGCTTAGGCCTAATTAGGCCTAACTATCTCTTAACTATTAGGGCTAATAGTTTAGAGATACTGTAGTTAGGCCTAATAGTATAATAAGATTACAGTAGGCCTAATAGTTTAGAGAACTGTGGTTTTGCGGGAAGATCAAAACTCAGAGTTTCCAAAAACTTTTTTCGGGGGGACATCTTTTTGTATTTGTTGAATATCTTTGCAAATGCAGCCCCAATATCAAAACAAAAAATATCAAAAATTATAGTTCAATTTTAGCTATTGTAAACCACCGGAATTGGCTGGATGATTCACCGCCTTTAAATAAATTTAACTTTGTGAAGTACTTTAATCATAATAGACAGAGTCGATGCAGCTTCTCTCAGAGCACAGTAATTCTTTACAGTTTTTGACAAAAAAGAACTCAGTTGTGTGAGTCTTTTTGTTCAAATTTTTATGTAGAAGATAATAGTGCAAAATGTATGAACTCAGCATAAAAACAATTAGCATGGCGTAAGCTATTTTAATGGCCATTCTTTTCCCCTTTTTGTGTTTCTATACATACTTTCGACCAAGAAATGAAATTAGAGTTTTTATAACCATTAGTGACAATATATATTTGTTTCGTTTGTAACAAGCTAGACAGCTAGCGCAATAGCATTTTGGCATTGGCTGCAAAGTTCATTGCTAAGTACAAAACGTTATTGCTGAGTACGAAATAAACCTTACTTAAGTCTGTTGCTTAAAATTTGTGACCCTGAGTCATACAATTTTCAAGGCACTAAAAGTTTTGTTATGCTAGACTAAACAACTCTGAAATCTGCTCTACTGCCTCCATTTAGTTGAGTGAAAGAGTACTAAAATGCCAGGACCCAAAAGTTTTTTCAAGTTTATCCTCCATTTTTGTTTCAATTAGTTTAATTTAAATGTAATTTTTATACTGTGCCTTGGCTCTTAAGTAACGAGGCCTGGCAAAATCCTCCCTCCTCACGCCTAAATATGTTACTGGCAGAGAGTCTTTATCAGAACATAATCATGAAAGTGAACAAGTTATTGCTTCTTAGACTTCCTCATCCCTCTGGCATGAAACAAAGCTTCTTATTTACAACAACTGTAATATGCCATGTTGGCAGCGTGGCTGAGAGGGTAAAGGCGTCATTTTTACAATGACCTTGATTGCATGATCTTGGTTCAACTTGCAGCCCGGTCACGTTGTTGCATTCTTGGATAAGACGCTTTATGATGATTATCTCTGTTTGGTGGCTTTGAACAAGCAACAACTTTAGTGGACAAGAATTCGAAGAAACCACTGAACATTGGATCACTGAAAACTCCTAAGCAGGTGTGGATTCCTGTAAGCACGAAGCAGTCATAGCAATGAAAACTGTGCGGATCGTCCAATAGCAAACATCTGACGCTGCCTGGTGACAGGAGGATGAATATGCACAACAATACATCAAATGTTTCCTACCAAGTTTTTGAAATTGCAGTATTCAAATCATGGAGATAAGAGTTTCCTGACTTCAGCATTGAGTATTGGTGTACTTATTAAGCTTAGATATCAGCAGCAATGAGAACAGTAGGAAGTACCGTATGTAGATTCCTCCAGCAACAGAACAAGCAAAAACGGATAAGTCAGTTTTTATTTAGTTCTAATGGTATTTTTGTTTTGTTTTTTTTTGTTTTTAATTTAAACATTATGAATTATTCGAGATTGCAAATCCTTTTCATATTTTCCAAAAATGAGTCAAGTCACTTTTGTTCAAAAGACTCAAGTCAATATACCCAAGTGACTCGACACAAGTCACTGAAGAAGAGACTCGTCCCAATCCTGGTAGATACTCTATTGCCACACAGCTGCCTTACAAGTGATTGGTACCTATTGGATGCATTTTTCAATCTGTTTCAATATTCTTTTCCCGAGAAATCACTATTTGGTATGTCAATGCACTGTACTGCTATTACCCAAAGTTGTCGTTCTCTAGTTTTGGCCAAGTTTAACAGCAATTGAGTCAAAATGTTAATAATGCTGCTCGGCTGTGATGATGCTATGTTTTGTAGCGGAATGATATCACATATATACCAGTAGTCAATCGAAGTCAAAAGCAAATCCGTTGATTAAAACGCCTGATAATTTTGCTGCGATCCTGTCAGATGTGGATCTGTTGTGTTATCACACCACAAAATGCTTCTGTTTAAGATAGATTTTAGAGTGAAGTTTTCTTTGAGAGTGCCACTCGACCAAGCTATCGACCAAGAACCACACACTTGGAATAGATCCACGGCAAAATAAAACCCGGTCATGTTTGATGTTGGTGCGATGATACCGTGTTTGAATCCCCATGTAGACAGTTGTAATTGCTTGTACAAAATGTTTGTCATGTGGTCGAAGCGGCGAGAGGACAGCAAAGAAAGCTTTTGAAAGCTCAAGTTTGTTTATAAGAATAACAAGCACAGCTATGTAGAATATAAATTATTACTTTTAAGAAAAGCAACGCTTGGGTGACTGCGAAGGGACCGTGAGGTCATGTAGTCTACAGTCACTTTGAGTAAGCCGTAACAGAAGTGCTACAAGCTTAAAACATCATTTTTGTCGAGATGCCTAATGACTGTACTCATTGGCACCGTGACCTTAGCACCATAAAAATAAACAACAGCACTTGTAAAACAACAATAGATGATTATTTACACTGCATTGAGAAAACTTGCAAAATAAAATAGTAAAAAAACAATGCTGGATAAGAAGGACAAGCAAATTTGTTATTTAGGCCAACAACTTAACGGAATTTGATTCTGAGAATGTGCAAAACGAGCACAATAAATAGTCACTTTACAGTTAAAAAATTTGAGTTAATCAATTTCGATTGTTGAATTAAGCTGTCAACCACACGCGTTAGAGGCTTTATTGCTGACACTAAATGCTAAGCAGGGGAATTGTAAATGCCAATTTTGAAGTTTTTGTTTTAACTCAACTTGGAATCTAGCAAACTGCTTCAGCATCACGTAGTCTGTTAACTAGTAGGCTATCATCGGTTCTAACTGTCGCAGTGTGTTTTAGAGCCAGTATCCCGAGGTGGCTGAAGGCAAGCGCTACTTGTGCTCAGGCGGCATCATCGGGTATGCGCGTGTGTTTTGGGAGGTTATCAACCAGTGGGGATTGCAAAATACGGACGATGATCAGCTCTACTACACCAAAGTCTACCTCGATCCGACTCTGCGAGTAACTACCACCAGTTTTATCAGCTTTCTCGTTAGATAGCATGTTTAGAGTTGTACCATCTTACATTGCACAGAACTGGACTACGCTGTCTCGAGCTTTTAGCTCTCATCAGCAGCCCTCAGCGCTGCAAGGTTGGTGGTTGAAATTGCAATATAACTTCCAGTAGAAGTTGTTCTGACTTCCCGTGAGTCGACCACGTAGGACGTCTAGCTTTTTCAGTCCATCTTACCTTGTTGATATTCAATTTGCCAGCTCAGCTTTTATAAATTAAGCCACTGTGGTGCTCTCTGCAACTTCATCATAATTTAGGGATTTGAAGAATGAAATCTCGGATTAGGATTCTTTCATTGGCCAGCTATTGCATGATAGTGTCTGGCAAACTGCAAATTGCTGAATACGTGGTTCAATGTGGAAAATGCGGAAGTGTAATTTAATTACCTGATTAGGAACGAAATTTACTCTTAGGTTACACTTTAACAGCGCTGGTTTTTAAATTAGAATAGCACTGGGAAGGCTGGCAAGAAATAGAAAATACTGCCAGTGATTCAACAGGATAAAACAACCTGGTTTGCTGCTGCTGCCTCGCTCTTTTCTTTGGATGAGACCATGATGCAGCAGAAAAACTACATGAAACCAGGAACAAAATTGGGACAGATCCTATCATCTCACAAGGACAAAATTCAATCCAATATACGGCAAGGCGCAATTTACCAAATTTCATGCAAAGACTGTAAGATGGTTTACGTAGGAGAAACTAAACGATCATTCGAAACCAGAAAAAAAGAACATATTAGAGATATCAGAAACGCTCAGTCAAAACCCGCAAATATCAAAGATAACACCACAGCACTTTGCAAACACGCCATTAACTTGCACCACGATATTGACTGGAACAATAGCCAAATTTTAGAATTTGAAACTGATTATAGAAAACGCCGATTTATTGAATCATTTTTTATTAACGACGTTCCAAATACAATGAATGATAGAAAATCTATTTCATTGCCATCTATGTACTTTAAATTGAAAAAATAATACATCATTTCGTTTTTAAAAAATTGATCTTTGTGAGTTTAGAACCCGGTTTTCATGTTTGTTTCCATTTGCTCACTTATTGAAATTGTTGTCATAGTATTTCAGATACCGGTTTGGTCCTAATTCGCTTATTCACCTGCTTTTTTACACAGTATTATTGCTCATTCTTGTGACACGTGATTACGTCATTTGTTGATGCTTTGTTTCCATTTGCAGTTTAGACCTTTTAGCCCTGATGAAAGCAGTTAGTTTACTGTTGAAACGTTGGCTGTTTTTAAGTTTTTTATATTTGAAATTAGCCTTGACACCAGCAGAACAATAAAATACAGAAAAACTACAGCTTGACTGAAAAACCCGGAAAAAATGGAGGTTGCCTTTTGCACGCCACTCGCACTCCTGATGGATATTCATCTACCCATTGGTCGTCTTTTGGGCAACTTCGTTATTCCGCATCGAACGAAACGGGGGCGAACCACCTGCTTTCGTCATGGTGGTTATAAATAAGCATAGTCGTGTCGAAACCATGTAGTTTTACCTTGATAAAACATGGGCGGTGTTTTATATTTCATGTTAGTCTCGCCAGTAAAGCTTTTTAATTATATACTTGGTTACTACAAAATGATCAGTTGCTGGCTTATGTTGCTGTATAGTGTTCATGATTTCGAAAATGATAAGCAGGTATGGGAAAAACAGTAGTGCTGCAGATGTGATCGAAATGCCCTGCTTCCCCTGGGGAGTACTACGATGACGTCATCGGTGGTTAGTGGTTACGAAATATTTTTCTTGCAGTTGAAGTTCAACGCCACGTTGGACCACAAAAGTGAGCTCGTACAGAACATCAACTTCGCCAGAGGTGAGCTGTCTGAGAAGATGGACTGTTCGCAACTAAATCGCTAGTTTTTGGTTCTATTCCCATTTAGTTTAAACCTACAATGTGTAAAATTGATGTCGGAGCTTTTTGCTTTTAATGCAACTGAAAAACGCATTGTGGTGCTGTTACTCTGTGTGGTTGGTTGGCAGGTGGCAGAATGACTCGAATTCGGAAAGATTCTTCACTGTGTTCTGGTCGCGCTAACACGATAAATAATTGAGGTAATTTACCCGACCTTTAACCTCACTAAACCTCCCGTATGTTGCAGATGAGCTTGTGCTAGAGGAAGGCGAAACGTACAGCAGAGTAAAGAACGTGCGGTATTCGACCTACCCCGTGGTGCTGCACGGCAACGGCGCCAGCAAGGTTTGGCAATTATGCAGATTTTTTGGTCCTTCTAATAGCACCTTTGCATGGGTGTGCTGGGCCTTGTTTTCCACTTCTTAGTAAACCTTATCAGCAGCGCGGCCGAGAGGGTAAAGGCGTCGCTTTCACGACGACCTTGATCGCGTGATTTCCGTTCAACCCGCACCCTCGTCACGTTGTTGCGTCTTTGGTTGAGACTGTTTATGATAATTATCTCTGGTTGGTGGCTTCGAACAAGCAGCAAATTCAATGATAAGACGAAGAAATTCCCAGAAAGGTTGGATTACTGAAAACTTCTGAGCAGTTGTGGGTAATGAAAAATGTGCGGGTCGTCCAATAGTTAGCGTCTGATCTGTTCGGTGACGGGCAGATAAATAACCAACTACAATTACTGCTACTAGTCTACGATATTGGGAAAGAGAACTTGTAGAGGGTAGGGTTAGGACATTTACAGAAGAAATGAAATTTGATTCGGATAAAAATTACCTGTATTTGCCTCGGAATTTCAAACAACAAGCACTTAGGGGCAAATTGCGAAGAAAAGGAAAAGACTTTTATCACCACTTCACTTTTTCCGAAAGATTTCAATTGGTGAAAAACTCGAAACGTTTTTTTAGTTTTAATTAGAATTGAATATAAAAATTTCATGTTTTTTTTTCACCTAAACTTGAAATACGTTTGAAGCGCCTATATTTTAAGGCATGGAAAGTCAACCACGCTTAATTCATGAAATTTTTTAGCTGTTTAACATTTTATATAAATTTTGTCGTAGCAAAATGTTGTTTCTTTCTTTTACGTTTCAACTGGAGAAACACAATTTTTAAGTTGCAGTTCTGGTTGAAGTTGATAATATGTTAAACCAGGGCTTTGAAAAAATAATTTATCAAAACTCCAACAAAATTGTTCGAGTTCATTATAAATAAATATTTTTTTGTAGATCAAGCCATGTAAATTGATTGATTAAGTAATATTTTTGTCAGCCTGAACTCGAACTTACAAAAAACTTCGTATTTGCGCTGAACTTGAACTCGAAATAAAAATCGATCTAGTTCGCAGCCCTGGTGGTAACCACGGTTGGAAAAATTATTTGTTTTTGCTTTAATTACAACTACAGCCTAAAATTTTCAATTACAATTATTCAGGTTCAAGTAATTGTAATTCAGTTACAATTTCAATTACAATTACAATGAAAAGACTCTCAAAACATTGCAACCAATTCACTTACATACCAACCTTTGAGTATTGCTTATGTCAACTCTGTGGATTTGTTTTGTATTTCTATACCAGACCTATCAAAGCCCCATTTCTCTCTATCCTTGTTCTTCCATTAATTTTTGTTTAACTTCGATTTTTGCAATACATAATTTCGTTTGTTACCAATTGTCAGGAATGTTTTTGAATTCATATCGCTTCCAGCAACATTATGGTTTTAGCTAAACCATGGTTTTATACCGCAATTATTTGTGCGAAAGAAAAGAAGTTTTAACACAATTGAAAATTGTAAAAAAGTTGAAATTTTGTACGTTACAACTTCAAGTTACAACTATTATTTAACACTATTTTAACTTCTACCAACAATATATAGCATATTTAGCATGATCATACAAAATAGAACTATTAGTGTCGCTTTGACATGCACAGTTTGCACACAAGAGCAAAAACGCATACAAAATCTTAATTAATATCACGAATACCATTGAAGTAATAATCGTAGGCGTAGCCAGGGGTGCCAGGAGGCCCGGCCCCCCCTCTCCAATCAAAATGCCACCAATGATAAAAATGTGACAAAAAAGTTTTGTTTCTTCATTTTCAGTTTCTTTTAGCATCTTTACATGCAACAGTACACGCGTACAGCAGTAATTAACAAAATGATATTGACTACGAGGAGGTCCGGGCCCTCTCAATTCGATTTTGCCAACCAATTGAAATGTATAACCCGGGTGAAAATAAGGGATTTTATCCTGAAAGTTTCTACCTCAGGCCCTCATCTAACCTTTTAATGAACGTAATGCAATAACCAGTGCCGGATTTACCATGTGGCACAGTGCCAGGGCCCCGCGCTCAGATGGTAAGACTTCTTTTGGTCTTCACCTTAATTTGGCAGGAAGATGTTTCGAAAATCCCCAAAGTACCGGGGGCCCAGCGCAATGTAAATCCTGCCCGGGAATAACACGGTTAGTAAGCGTAACCATCAAATGTACCATTTTCAATAACAATTCATCTCCATCTCGCCAGTTATTACGTACAAAATACTTTTAAAAAAATCAGTAAGGGAAAATGCTCATTGAGCAAAATATTGAATTTGAATTGAGGGGTCCTGGGCCCCCTGGCCATACATGAACTCCTATAATTGGTTAATTTCATGACAAAACAAAAATTTCTGAGGAAAATCTTCAAGTGGATTATTGTTTACTGCTAAAATATTGCAGGAGGCAATGTTCCTTACCTCCCCGTATCTGTGCCAAATAAATCACTTACAATTAAAATTCAATAACAAATTGCAAGATTTTTAACGTGTTTTGGACTTAACTTGCAAGTAAAAAGAGGATTGAACAATTTAATTTTTTTGATTGGCTTTAAAATGTTAAAAATCTAGTTCTTTCAAATGGCTCTGAACACGTGCGAAATGTGATCCAATGGCATTAAAATAGCTTTTTGTTTCAAAAAATAACAAAAAATCGCCCAGCGGCTGGGGGCTTCGCCCCCACATACCTCCGTCTGTGATACGTTTGAGTTACAATAGCTTACTCAACACGTCTCCCAGCTAGACATTTGCACTTTTTAACTATTAGGTTACCTCTACCTTTAGCAAAATCCTGGTTACTTGCCAACAACAGGCCACGGCTCTAGATCTTCCATTCTACGACATCTTTGCCCCACAGAAAGTCCCACTATTGAAATTTTCTGATGACGTCATTGAATGTAATTTGTGGTTTGGGCCCCTTCCAATCAAAAATCTTGGCTACGCCTATGATTACAGTGGTTACTTACCACCGGTTATAGTCACATTTGACGTCTTAGGCCAATTCTATATTAGGTATTTTATGGCTTAGAGTTTGTGCTTGTTATGATTAGAGTAGGTGCTAAGTTTAGGTTATGAATATGATTAACCCTATCTCTAAAACTAACTCGAACTCTCCCAAACCTACTTTGATGTTCGGTTTGTGACGTCAGATGTGATTGCAACTGGTAGAAAACATCGATATCGATTTGCAACCGGAGGGAAATTGGTATTGTTCAAACACATTTTGTAATCATCTATCTTAGTGAGTAATTGTAATTGAAAATAGGCAGAAAATTTTTCAATTACAAATATCGAGTTTTGAAAATGTTCCATTACAATTACAGCAAAATCGTGTAATTAATTACAATTTTGTCAATTACAATTCTAATTTTTCCAAACCTGGTAATAACTGGGTTAATGTTTTAGATTTCCTTGAATTACTTCGCCAACTACGTTCCGGATGGATGGCATAGTGCGATTGGCTGCCGCAAGTGTACTCCCGTTGCTGTGGATGAGGTTCGTCTTTGTAATTTTAATGCGTGTAACATAAATTAACGTCTCACTGTAATTGTATTTACATCTTCATTTACGTGGTTGCCTTGACCAGGAGACAGCAAATGGTACTTAGCGGTCTTTAAGTGAATCTGCCTCCTGTCTGTCACACATGGTGAAGGCTTCACGTTGTCTCTTTTAACGTTGAAGGTCAAGCAGGAAAGCTGTTAACACCAATTTTGATTCTTTGCTTTCGACCGGGAATCGAACCCGAATCCACGGTTTTAATTGCAGACGTTCGATCTATTATAGACGAATCATAATCGCCGTGTGGTTGATTTTTGGAGCATATGCAGCAATTTAACTGATCTTATTGCTAGAAAAGATTAGCAAAAAAACGTTCTAACACAGTCTATTTTAAAAGGGCGTTCCGGTTAGTGTATCGAACTATTAATTATGTTATCAATCGTATTCATTAAAATAGAATCTTGTGCCAATCTGCTCGCCTAAAATTACTAGTTTAACATGTGTGGTTTGAGAGCGGCAAGGCAAGTTTTGCAAGCCTATACGTAAATTGTTGCAAGTGGATTATTACTGCAGTCCACACTCCTGATAGTAATTAACCTTCCTGTCTCCACAGACCTCCCTTCCCATTGTACAAGTGGCCATCTTCGCTGAAGAGCCGAGCCCGTTTTTCGAGGAGTTTCTCGAGCGCGTGGCATCACTCGACTACCCGACTTCGAAGATCCATTTATTTGTCCACCTAGTGGTGAGTCTTTGCGATCAACAGGTAGCTCTCAACTGTTTTATTTTTCTCAGAAAAGAAAGAATCGAAAGTTTGAAACACGGAGGGAGATAGAGACCAAGACGTTTGTGGAAGAGAGGAGCTTACCAAACCGAATCAAAAGCTTTAAAAAAGTCAACAAATGCCGAAACTGATAGTCTGGAGGTTTTAGTGATTAAGGTGCTACCATAAAAATGTAGTGAGCTTTTTTAATTAATTGGTGAATGAGGTCTACTTTATTCAGAACAAGTTGCAGAGAAATATTAATGATGAGTTATGGACAGTATACAGAATCTGAAAATTTGATTGGTGGTACAGAACTTGAGAATTGCTTTGATTAAAATGTTCATATCTTTGAGTACAGACAGGATTTTGAAAAGGTAAAGTGCAATGGCTAAATCAGAAGCAAGAGACTGAGTATGGTCTCGGTGGAAGCCTTGCATCGACGGGCAGGAAGCAAGCGTTTCTGGGAAGAAGAGCAAAAGCAGATAGATTTGGGGACGTGTTGTTTATGTTTAATCCTGTCCTGCAGCCTTTGGGAGGTACGGCCTACATACCGACTGTCCCATTGGCATGAGAATTGATTAATCACGTTGCTTTTATCTAAAGCAGGATTGCATCTTTGTTTGTGGATGCCCCGTCTATCTACGTCTCCCATGGCTCGGTTTTGTTTCTACCCGGTTTGAAAAGCAAGTAAAATCTGCTGTGGAATCACGCGTTGTTTACTCTTACGCGTTTACCAAAGAGCTTTTCTCGGCTACCAACAAGGATGTATTGCCTGCTTTACAAAAAAGCAATGTTATTTATCAATTCTCATGCCACTGCGACACTCGGTATGTAAACCGTACCTCCCAAAGGCTGCAGGACAGAATTAAACAACACCTCCCCAAACCTGTCCGCTTTTGCTCTTCCCAGAAACGCTTACTTCCTGCCCGTCGATGCAAATCTTCCACCCAGTCACTTGCTTCCGATTCAGCCATTGGACTTCTTCTTTTACAAAATCCTGTCTGTGTTCAACATTACGATGACAACAGACTCTCTATTCTTCCTTTAAGACGTTCTTCTTTCCATCTATCTGCTCTTGAAGCCACTTTCATCAAAACTTCTAACCACGTCCTCTGCCAACAAAAAGAATTCTTGTACAGTTTTAAGATTGTGCACTATTGACGCTCTCTTATTGGTCTTTTTCCAGCCAATCACGGCTCGGATTTTTCCTATAAATAACCGCTCTCTTTTCCTACGCTGTCCATTCTGGCGATTCTTTTTGACAAGTGTCAGACGAAAAGCTTCGAAGATATGAACAAGGTAATATACAGTGTCTACAGGCAAAGGACTCCCAAGTGTAAGACAAGCTCAAGACGATTTAAAGCAGATAAGATAGATAATCATGAAACCATCAAAGCTTTAAGCAATAAAAAAAACAATATTGATTCATTATTTTGAAATAATTGCCAATGGGTTAATTACTCATAAACTTATTACCTGGACAATGTTTTTTTAAAACATACTCAAGGTCTTTAACTTGAATCACAAATCGAACCCCGGAGTTCAGAATTATCAAAGATTAGATCGAATCTTCTGATAATATTTTTTGCTTTCCATCAAGTTCCTGTAGAATTAAGCGCGGAAAAAATGTCCAAACTGTGGCCTTATGGAAAGTGCGTTTTGTATTGAAACGGCAGACACTGGTTCGATTTGCAATCGCGTTAAACCAACACTTAAAAAATTGGTGTCAACAGCTTCGCTGCTTGGCGTTCAGCATTGAAAGTGACAATGTGGCGCCTCCCTTGTATGTGGTAGACAGGTGGCAGCTCGGCTCGAAAACCAAATGGTCCTTTCACTGTTTCTTGGCCTACTTAACTTGGTAAATAGGGTGGTAATTGAAAGAAAATGTGATACGGTTTTATCTTATTAATTTCGACTGGAAGTTTTTAGTCAAATCTTGCATTATACTTGCTGTATTACGCCGAAGCTTGTAACGCGTTTGCCTGGCCCATTTCCGCGTCATTGCGCCCGGGCAAAACAGTTCTTTTCGAAGAAATGTCGCAGCGGTGGCGAGCCGTTGGCAACACTGTGTCGATTTGACCGGCCCGAGAGTCGAACCTCAGACCTCCTGCTTCAGAGACGAATGTGTGACTGCTCGACTATGAGGCTGGTCCGCAAGAACTTTTGCATTATTTGGTTTGTGAGTGACCTCTTCACCGAATTTTTTTTTAGTCAAAGAGAATAAAACGAAAATGAGGAATATTCATCTACGCATTTCTCATTTACTTTTTTAAGAGTTAAGATAGAGTTTGAGGTAGTTTTTGAAATCGGTTAGGTTTGGGGTTAGTTTTAGAGTAACGATTTGAGTTTGGATTAGATTTGGGTCAGAATCGCTGAAAAGTAGATAAAAATTTCGGGTGAACTAGCTAGTCTTTTACTAATTAATATTGTTTATAAATCATTATGTCGCGACAGGAGGAAATCCACGAGCCAATACTCGCGAAGTTCATGTTACATCACCGGTCCAAATACGCAAGCGTGCACGTCATCTCACCACATGAGCTGCTCGACCAATCCGCTGCAAGAAACCTCGCTATGTGAGTTGTGATTGGCGAATTACGTTGAATCTATGTCATAGGCAAATCCATTTCTGATCGTTCCGAGAGCCAGTTGCAATGTTGCGTATTAGGGTTTTGTATACTTAAGAGTTGCAACCTAGTTTGTTTTGCTTTTTTCTCCTATCGGTGTAAATAATGGTTAAGTCTCGTTTAGAACTACGTCTCGTACCTTTTTTTCAAAAAACTTGCTTTCGAGTTACGATTTGGGCAGCGTTATCAGCTTTAATTCGTATCATAGACTGTACTCGTATTTGTTTCGTTTGCTGTTTGCTTATTTTTCATATGCATAAAGTAAACAAATAAAGTCCTATGTCTTCAAGGGAAAGCAAAATAATTTTTGTAATCGTGGTGTACGAAACTTTAATAAGGGTTACCGTTACAACGTTGCACTCACTCGTACCTCAAATTCGTATTTACATTATTTCACGTTGCTTGTGTTGTCGGCTGCATGGTGGAAAAGATAAAGGCGTCGTTTTTACGACGACCCTAATTGCTTGATCTAAGTTCAACCCGCATTTTGGAGCCTTATGCAACGTTTCGTTAGAGTAACAACATCGTAAATTTCGTTTGTTTTAAAGAGCGTAGACGTCGTAACTCTTGCGATGTGTTGCATAATAACACCCCGTCACGTTATTGCGTCCTTGGATAAGACGCTTTTGATGATTATCTCTGCTTGGTGGCTTCGACAAGCTGCAAATTGAGTGACAAGACAAATAAATCCACAGCAACATTGGATCACTAGAAACTCCTTAAGCAGGTGGGAATTCGTCCAAATTAACCAACCAAACGAAGGAGCTATTGCAATGAAAAGTGTGCGGATCATCTAATAGTTAGCGTCTGACGCTTTCCGGTGACAAGAGGTTGAATGTGCAGTGCAACAACAAGGTGGTACATCACCAAATGGACGAGATATTTGCTCTATTGTGTTGTGCAAGCTCCTTATGTGTATTCTTGACTATTTCACTGTAGGCAACCGATCAAGCAGAGATACTTGTTTCAATTAGCATACTAAGTTTTGGCATGATCATTTCAGGTGCAATACAAAACAGTTTTACAGCATAAAATGGTGCATCCGCTGCATGGAAAAAAGCATCCTCAACATTGCGCTACCGCTCCCTCTTCGACTGTGGCTGTGGTCGAAATGCCAAACACACTTCTGGAGCGGATAGACAAAAGTCAAAAGTTGTGACATCGCGTATCGTCGGTGCGGGTTACGCCATCCTGCGCTAAAAAAAACCTCTGCGTTTGTTGCGACATGGCGCCATCTAACATTAATTTATGTTTAAAGTGACCATTGCTTGGAGGCGGAATGCGACTTTCAACTAAGCGTGGATAGCACCGTGCAAATAACCGACCCGAAGATTCTACAGTTTTTGATGGCGAAGGATAGGCAGGTAACTGTAATTCCCTCTGTATTCGCCTAGTTGCCTTAGCCATGTGACATACATCAGAGGGACTTTTGTGGTTTTGGAGTCAAGCTACCACCTGTCTACTACACACGGTTGGGGTTTCGCACTGTTGTTAGTGCTGAACGTCACGCAGCGAAGCTGTAAATACCAATTTTTGCAGTTTCGCTTTGACCCGACTGGTAATCGAACCAGAGTCTACCGTTTCCGTAGCAGACGCCCTATTTACTCCACCACTAATTGTAAGAATATCCCTGGTTACTGTCAAGTTAGTTGAATTATATCCGGATGTTTCTTGTACATGAGAGGGTGGTTCAACAGAATGACAGGGTTGCCACATCCTGGAAAAGTCCTGGATTTTTTTTGCTGTCCTGGAAAGTCCTTGAAAGTCCTTGAATTTTGTTTTTAAGTCCTGGAAAGTCCTGGAAAATGTTTAAAGTTTTCCTGTAATTTACCAGGACAGAATGTGAAGTTGTTGTTTTTTATAATAACTGGTGCCTTGTAATCTGGTAATTGTACAAAGTCATTGTTGAAATAATTTGCCTTGTGAAGCTCGTTCTAAAAGCTTTATTGTATTGTTAAAAAACAGAGTTTATTTGTATGCTGTGCACAAACAAAAAGATGGCTATTCTAACCCTACCATAGCTCTAACCCTAACGTTAATACGAGCGCCCATTCTTCTGCTCTAAGCTCTCTTATTCTTTTTAAGCAGTTTTTACTGGTGCGCTAGAGTGCAAATGAGAACTTCTTTCTTAAATCAAATCAAATCTTTCATTATACTCTCTATAATACGCTGAAGCATGTAACAAGTTATCAGTGCCCATCTCCGCGTCATTGCACCCAGGCACCACAGCTCCTTTCAAAGAAATGTCACAGCGGTGGTGAGTTGTTATCAACACTGTGTCTGATTTGACCGGCCCGAGATTTGAACCTCATACCTCCCGTTTCAGAGACAAACGCATTGCCACTCGACCAACAAAATGCCAAAATTTACTGTGCAGTATGCATAAATTATTGAATATTATTAGGAAGAGTAAATTCAAGGATCTAGTAGCAGTATTACTGCTAGCAGCAGTAGCGTAGTGGGCTATAGGCCCCCCATTGACTCGTTGACCAAAATGCACTATAGGAAAAATACGACTTTTTTTGCACTATACTGTACTTCTGAGGCAATTTTTTGCAGTAATACGGACACTTAAGTAATTTAAAGCCACTTTTAGAACATGATTTGGGGAAGGGCTAATATTGGTTAAAAATGAAACCAGTAACAACTAACTAGAGCTCGACCGATATGACTTTTTGAGGCCGATACCGATATCAATATTTTGGAAATTTTTAGGCTGATACCAATAATATATTAACTTATTGGTTATAAAACTTTGCCATTATTTTTCAACTAACTTGACACTAAAAAAAAAAGCTTCTCTAATTCTCCTCCAAAGAAAGACTATTGGTATTGCAAACACAAGCCACACTCCAGTATTTTTTATCAAAAAAAATCAAGCAAAAAATACAACGATTTGGCAATCAATAGTCAAAAACAGTTGTGCTTGCTCTCAAAAATAAACAGTTTAAGGAAGTTGTGCTAAGCTGATATTTTATTGGTGGTAGACACCAATACGATATATCGGCTTGGGCCAGATATCGGCCGATATATATCAGCTGGCCGATATATCGGTCGAGCTCTACAACTAACTAAAAATAGCCCAAAATTAACAATCAAATCGATCGCTTGATGCAAAATGGTTAATGTAGGCTTTGTAAAAAAATTATAAGGAGCTATTCAGTATTTAATTCTGTCAATTACCAATCAATTCTCTTAAATTTTGTTTCATTAGCTTCTCCCAAATTATATCACTATCTAGCATTATAAAATACACACAATTTGGATTAATACTTGTGAGTTTTTTTAAAGGAAGTGCCCATTTGCACTTTAGCTCGCAAATAAGCTCTGCGTAGAAAGAATAAGAGAACAAGAGTGGGTGCTCATTTGCTCTAGTACTCTTTCAATTTTTAAATTGTTATCATTAGTGGCTAGTTGGGGTTTAGATTAGAGCTAGACCGATATATCGATCAGCCGATATATATCGGCCGATATCGGGGCCAAGCCGATATATCATATATCATTTACCATCGATAAAATATCGGCTTAGCGCAATTACCTAAAACTGTTTATTTTTCTGAGCAAGCACGACCGCTCTTGACTATTGATTGCCAAATCGTTGTATTTTTGGTTTGTTTTTTTATTGAATAATACCATAGAGTGACTTGTGTTTGCAATAGTCTTTTTTTGGAGGAAAATTAGTGAAGTTTTTAGTGTCATGTTGTAATCGAAAAATAGTGACTAAATTTCGTAGTTAATAAGTTTATGTATCGATATCGGTATCACCCTAAAAATTTCCAAAATGTCGATATCGGTCGAGCTCTAGTTTAGATTTTAAGTTTAGGTTAGGATTAACGTTATAGTTAAATAGAGCTAGGGTTACAGTTTGAGTTAAGTTTAAGGTTGGGGTTAGGACTAGAGTAGCGTTTTTTTGTTTGCACGATGGCATGCAAATAAGCTGTGTATTTTTCAAATGATATGGTTTACTAGCTGAAAATAGAGCTAGGACTGAAGTTTTACCATTACCCATCATTAGAGTATGACCAATATATCGGCCATTCGATATATATCGGCTGATATCAGGGCCAAGCCGGTTTATCGTATTGGCTATGTACCGTCGATAAAATATTGACTTAGTGCAATTACCTTGAACTGTTTATTTTTTAGAGCAAGCACGAGCGATCTTGGGTTTTATTTGCTTAGTATGAATTATGTTTCCAATAGTATTTCTTTAGAGGAGGATTAGTGAAGCTTATTATGTCAAGTTAAGTGAAAGATAGAGACAAAATTTGGTAGTTCGTAAGTTAATATATGGGTATCGGCCTGAAAAAGTCATATTGGTTGAGCTGTAGCTATCACCCACATACTGTAGCCCATTTGTGCAATCAATTTAATCATGTTTTTGCAGTGCTATTTTCAATTTCACACTTTGCAAGAAATAATTTTTACCAAACTAGGCCTAAAATTAAGTTAATATTGCAAAGAAATTGCAAAATCTTCAAGGGCAATAGTTTCCAATGGTTTCTGGTCGCCAGGGGCTCTGCCCTCAACCCAAAAGCACAGCCCTCTCATTACAAATTTCTGGCTTTGCTGCATCTGGCTAGTAGTCAGTACTAGGAATGCAAATGCGTTGCATCAAATTTTTTTCTCAATCTAAGTACAAAAAAGTAGATGCATCAAAGAACAGTAGTCAAAACTGAATTTAAAGACCTGTAAAAAAAAAATCTTAAACAGTCCTGGAAAAGTCCTGGAAAATGACCTAAAAAAGTCCTGGAAAGTCCTGGAATTTGATTTTGAAGTTTCTGTGTCAACCCTGGAATGACAGTTAATTAGAACCCCGGCAGTATGCTGGTGATCCCGGTAAAGAACTACTTCAAAAACGGGTGACTTGACCGACACCCATCAGCCGTCTCCCTGCAGGTGGCCACGGTTGAATGTCGATGGGTGGACGTAATTCCATTCTAGAGAAGCACGGGAGGTTACTGCCGTGGTTGAAAAAGTCATCGGTTTTCGATAAAGAATTTAACAAACTGGGACTATTTTCCATTCAAAAAACTCCAGTAGTTTTTTCATTTGTCGACTATGAGGCATTACTTCGGCGGCCAACCAACTGATCAAGCACACCAATAAGTTAGCAGCTTTTATGTTACTGCAGGTCGTGGCGCCCGTGGTGAAGCGCGAGGGGAAGCTGTGGAGCAACTTTTGGGGAGCGATCAACGCCGACGGATTCTACGCGCGATCTGACGATTATCTTGACATCGTCAACGACAAGAAAATGTCAGTTTTTTGTTGCTTTTGTTTGGGTTTCCTTTTTTAGGCAAGGGTTGCTGACTTAAGAGATAAGGATACCTAATTAAGAGTTAGGGTAACTTTACTATAAGCGAGGGTTATGTAAGGTTAGAGGATTGAGGTAACTTATTTGGGATATTATGTGGGAGGTTTGGGTTGCCTTATTCGACATGTTTTGAGGTTTTAACTCTCTATTTTTTATCTTATTCTAGAGCTATTTTTTTAAATCTTTCCTTTTCATCTTTGACCTGTGGTTCAGACCCTGGGGTGTGGCCCGGTTGTTGGGTCTTCACGGTGTTCCTACTCAAATTATCGCATCGAAACTTGCAAAAGGATCCACATCCATTATCGGATCACAAAATTTGACAAAAAATGTGCTGTTTTACGCATTTTTGATGTTATTTCCGTTGGTTTCTTTTGTTTCGTCATAAGTTACACTTTCAGCACAAGTTTGAGAATGTTTTGGTGTTTGTTGCGCTATACGTAAATGAACTTAAGTCTTGCGTTGGATGAGCTTCAGTTTACGTTATTTTAGGCTACCAACTTTCAAAATTAATCAAAAATTTCGACAATCGCAAAAATGATAGCAAATTAGCTGCGATTTTATCGCATCCAAAAGTTTTTAAATTATCTCAAAAAATTGCGTGCATTGTTCTATCCTGCATCGTGTCGCAGTTTTCTTCCGTAACGAATATCACTGAAAGTCGTCGATGGGATTGCTATTCCTGACTGGCAATCATTGAATATGTCATGTTCGTTACATGAATGTATCTTTTTTACTGCAGAGGAATTTGGAATGTTCCGTTTGTGAGCGGCATCTATTTGACGAAGGGGACCACCCTGCGCAATCTACTGCAAAAAGGCTTGCACCCTTACGTCTACCATGATCAAGACGCCGACATGGCCTACTGTAACCACCTTCGGGATCTGGTACGTGTTCACGTTGCTACTAATTGGGTTCCACTGGCACCCTGGTCGCGTTGTTGTGTCCTTGGATAGGGCGCTTAACGATTATTATCTCAGCTTGGTGGCTTCAAACAAATGGCAGATTCAGTGGACAAAGATTCAAAGAATCTATAGGAATGTTGAATCACTGGAAACTCCTAAGCAGGTGCGGATTATCGAATAGTAAGCGTCTGGCGCTGTCCATTGACAGGAGATAAATATGCAACTACAACACAACAAGCTTGGATCTTTTCAGTAGCAAAGCTCAAATTGTTTTTGATGGGGGATACTTCGAAGATTAATTTTGTGTGGTCGAGGTCTACCCTGGGTTTCGGTACGCTGTAAAGGAAATTCGACGCTTTTGAAACGCAACACGTTGCGAAGTGCGGGCAAACGGGTGCTAAACGCACTATTTTTAGGGGATTTTTATGTTCGCAACAAACGAGCTCACGGCTGGTCGCTTGATGACGACAGATCACGTGAAGACGAATCAAGTTCATGCCGACTTGTGGCAGATCAAGGAGAACCCCACGGTGAGTTGCGACAAGGTAGCTACGTTCTCCCGTGCTTCATTTTGTGGTAAAATAGTTAACCTACTTCTCCGGAGGATCTAAAGAGATTAGGTAACCTTCAGCCGTGGCCGTTTATGTGGTGATGAGATGCCCATTCTGACTAATTGTAATTGCATCTTAATTATTAAGCCGAGCAAAGGGACCTTTCGAGCCAAGCTGCCACCTGTCTACCACACACGGTGGAGATTCCACATTGTCTCTTTTAATGTTGAACGTCAAGTAGGGAAGCTGTTAGCATCAATTTTTATAGTCGTAGGTTCGACCCGACCAGGAATAGAACCAGAGCCTACCGTTTCAATTGCAGACGCTCCACCCACTCGAACATTGAGTAGTATGGAAATGGTCATCTTTCTTGGTTTTTCAGCCTTGCTGGGATTCTGAGATGAAGCATTTCTGTAGCGCCGTGATGCTCTCATCCAGACAAAAGAGCCGGGCAGATTGCACTTGAGGAAAGCGGGTGATGGTTTTCAAAATTTGTTTCAGGACTGGGAGGAACGGTACATGCACCCTGCCTTCTGGAACGCCACTCTGGAGGGAGTGGAGGTGGACCAGCCGTGTCCTGACGTCTACATGTTCCCTCTGTTTACGGAGCAGGGTGCGGACGCTATCGTGGAAGTGATGGAGGATTACGGGAAGTGGTCAGATGGAGGAAACAAGGTGTGTTTGGGTGACGGAAGGTTATGAGAACTTAAGGAGGAGCAGGGGCGCATGTTTATCATCATCATCAATTTGCTTCAAAATTGTGAATCCTTCTATTCCTGGAGCTCAACAGGTTTTGCACGATCTTGTGCATCCAGGATCGCATGTTTTGTTTAATTATTGTTAATAACCATTGTTTAGGCCACGTTTAGCTAACTTGAAAAAAGTCTCTTTAGAAGACGGTTAAATGGACGGTGCGCGTTTCGAAACTAATGTGCAAATAACTAGCTTGCAACCTTTGTAGGCTTGGCTATCGAAAGCTTGTCTCCCTTCTCTGCAGTGTGCATGGACCAGAAGCGATTACTCTAAGGTCGCCAAGTGTGGATACAACGTCGCTAAGAAATAAAAAAGTTTAAAATGCGATGCTGTTATTTGTTTTTGTTCCAGGACAATCGATTGGCGGGTGGCTACGAGAATGTGCCCACTGTCGACATCCATATGAACCAGATCGGCTACGAGAAGGAATGGCTCCACCTGCTCGCCACATACCCAACCAAGATCGTTGAGAAAGTCTATCCTGGATTTTACACCAAGGTTAGCTTTAACCGATCAGTGGTCGAGTAGATAGAGCGACTTCGGCTAAAACGCTAGTATTTGGTTCAATTCCCGGTCGAGTCAAACCAAAATCTGAAATTGGTATTCACAGCTTTCTTGTTTGACGTTAAGCATTAAAAGAAACAGTGCGAAATCTTGGCCGTGTGCGGTAGCCAGGTGGCAGATCGACTCGGAAGATCGTAAGGTTCCTTTGCTAATCGCTATCTCATGGTTTAGGCCAGGGTTTCCCAACCTGTGGCCGCGAGAGAGCTGCAGGTGTGCCGCGAGGTTTTAAAATGTATATTTATGTATAACGTCCATTCATCTTGTGGGTTTTGAAAAAATAATTGGCAATTCATTTTACATTGACCAGCATTGACATTAAAATGACTTCTAAATTTTTCTGTTTTACGTAGTTCGTTCAAGGTAGTAATGTTTTGAAGAACATTTTTAACAAGCAAGGTAAGCGCAGAGCTATAGGTTTGATGCCGCAGTTCTAGGTGTGCCGCAGTAGAATGAAACACTTCTAAGTGTTACGCATCCCAAAAAACTTTGAAAACTACTGGGCTATGTAACTTGGTGAATAATTAATGTGACTGCTCAATTGATCGTCTCTTACATCTCATTGGGTTGGATCGCTCTGCTACTCTGGTGAAATACGTACTACTAGATTCCGTTTGTTATGTGACTGATGATCATCTGTTTAGGCACAATCGATTATGATGTTTGTGGTGCGCTACAAACCTACCGAGCAATCCTTCCTGCGCCCACATCACGACTCGTCGACGTGGACAATGAACGTCGCGCTCAACTCTCATGGCGTCGATTATGAGGTAAGCACAATATTAAAACGGGAGTGACTATTTCACCAAAAATTTGTAAGTTAGAGAGAATAGAATGACAATGAGGAATATTCTTCCGCGCATTTTTTATTTGATTTTTTGCGGGTTAAGATTAGGGTTTGAGTAAGGCTTAGGTTTGGCGTTTAATAAGAATTTGAATTTTGTAAAAATCTAAGAATTCGAGTTTGAAAGTAGGTATTGTAATTTTTTTCACGATTGTGAGGTAGCACTTCAATCGCTTATCTGCTTTTCCATTAGGGTGGTGTTTCATCAGCATCTGAATTCACACTTAGCCTATCCTTGCAGCCCACCCAAAACTTTAAAGCACACACAAGGGCAATTTCTTCACTCGCCAGTCGCCATCGTACCCTCTTCTCAGATTACTCGGATCAAAGTCTGACAACAAGGTCATTAGAAAGAGGATTCTCTGCCAGTGTCACACTGGCACTTCACTTAGTTCAACCGCATTGCGCAAGCATCACTAAGCATGGATAATAGACACCATGTATGACATCACATAAGCAATTTACCACAATAGTGCGCTATATGCACAATTCAAACTTGTTTGTTATCGTCGGGCGTACATAACTGTGTAAATGGTGCCTACTACAAATTTTAACGCAAAATGCCAAAATTAACCTACTTGTTTTCGGTGAAATAGGCTGTTCTTATCAAAAATCGCGGATTTGGAAAATTTTGTAGAACCTTGCACCAAAGTGGTTTAAAATGGAATAATAGAGGAATGTACAATGCCGTGTGAGACACTGATGTATGTTTTGCAGGGCGGAGGCTGCCGATTCTTGCGCTACGATTGTTCAGTGACAAAGATCCCAAAGGGCTACGCGCTGATCCACCCTGGCAGACTAACGCACTACCACGAAGGTCTCCAGACCACGCGGGGCACGCGCTACATTGCAGTGTCCTTCGTTGACCCCTGAACATTGCGGGAAACCGCTCAGCAACAATCAGCATATTGTTCCGCCAAACTCCGCCGTAGATGCGCTCCGTGACGTCATATTTGCAGTATTTTAGCGCTACAATAGTTTCCACCGATGGCATGTATTACCATTATGTCTGAGTTTGTTCTGCAAAATAAAACTTCGCGCTTGAAATTTCTAATTGTTAGCGACTCGCTACCTAGGGATAAAGGAAAGATCAATAGCACTGACTAACTAGCGCCATTTTAGCGACAAAAAATTGGTGGTTTTCCCGAGCGAATTTGGATTACAGCGTCTTACGCTTGATAAAAGTTCATAAAACATACCATGATTAATAAGATCATCTACTGGAAAACTTGGAACATAGCAACTTCTAAGTATTTAAAGTGTGTCCTACGACTAAGCGCCATTGCCCGTCACTTTCGCGTGACTGGTGAGTAAAAAGGGGTAGCAATCAAATCCAAATTTTATTAAAACGGCCCAAAAACTGTTAGTTAAGTAGTTATTTTTGTTCCTTAATTCTTGGCTACTGTACTGTATGTTTCCTGCATCTAAAAGATTCATTAACTTCCAATCAAGTTTTCGCATGGTCGAAGCCATCGAGCAAAAACAACTGAAACACTGCGTTTCCTCCCAAGAACACAACACTGGCGAGGGAAACCTAGATCATGCTCTGGGCCGCAACATTGAAGGCGCACATACTGGAGTACCTAGCTGTCGTAAGAGGCGACCGACAAGCACACATTAAACGTGCGTTTATACTGGACGCGAAGCAACCAAAATTTTACGTCATCAACAACTGGGAAAGATTTCAAACGCGTTTGCTTAACTTCACTTAGACAAAATTGTTGTTAAATAGTTGGTATATTTTGAGCAAGTGGCGTAAGCGACCACTCTCGAAGGTCCCCAACCTTCGCTTCGCCTCCAGTGGAAACTCACTTTAACAGTTTGGATGGGTGGGTCGAGACCCAATATTCGAATCTCCGATATCTGAACCCGAGTTCAAAGGTTGCTAGCGATCAGGGGCGTATTTAGGGGGGGGCCATGGCCCCCCCTTAGGGTCGCCAGGATTGCAAAATTGCATAGCAAAGTGAGCAAAATTGAGGCATGCCCCCCCCCCCCCCCCCTTTGCAAGTTGGGCATCAGGCTTTGGGCTCGAAATCACCTGATTTTGTGCGAAAAATGGGACGAAATTTGAGTGAAGACCTTTTTTTTTTGCTCTTCACCTGATTTTGGGCGAAAAATGGGACGAAATTTGAGGAGTTGGGTGCTTGAGACGAAAACTTGAGTGCCCCCCCCCCCCCTTTTCAAAATCCTGCGTACGCTACTGATAGCGATTAACCAAAAATAGATCTTCCATGAGATTCAGAAGCGGAACTCGCAAAGAAGAGCGCTCATAAGCGCTGGGGCTAAAGTTCTTCCGACTAATCCAGCACAAATAGAGAAGAGTAAGAGGAATTCTACCGCTATACCAATGTTCGGTCGCCTCGACGTGGTGGTTTGGTCTTCCCCAAATATTTTGTTGACCTGTTTGTCGAAATAACGGACCAAACTTCTCGAAGGGAATCGGCAAGATGGTCTTACCCAAGTTTCTCAGCTAGAATCGCTTGCGCGGTGGATCATGTGCCCTTTATGATGTAACGTTCCGTTGCACTATGTTCTTTTTCGCAGGAGAGTACGATAGTTTCAACCAGCATTTTAAACTGTAAAACATTGGATGGGGAAGTTTTTTGCAACCGAAACTGGACGCATCTGGAATGAAGGTGTTTTAGGACTAAAAAACAAAAAAATTCAGGCTCAGATTGCAGTAGGAGGTGATCAAAAAAAAAGATTTTCATGTCCAAATCAACCTTTATTTCGTCCAAACTCCAGCTAAGGGCCGTCAAAGAAAAAACTGACCAAGACTTAATTTCTGTTAAGAGTCGCTGAATTTCGGTTGGGAGACGCGTCCCTCCGCTTTTCCCCTTCATATAAGAACTGATTTCGAGCGTCATCGTAAATAGGAAATGAAAGAACAGCAATTTTGTCGATTGTCAATGCTGCAAGAACAATGTCGCGAATGTCCAAGGTAAATGTCCAAAGTCCGAGCCGCGAATAAACAGAAGATACTGACGCGCCAAAATCGAGCGCTTAAAGACCTTTTTTGTTTTTGGCCTTTATCTGAGTTTCCACTGAAAACCAGTTGAAGATCTTTTCTGAGCCTCATGTTCTTATAAAATTATCAAGCTAGGTCACCACAAAAGGTAGACTCCTTGGCCCCCAAAAAAATTAAGCGTAAACCGTTTTTTCCAAGCACACCTCGACAGAGTACCAGCTCCGTAATCGAACCGAAGGCCAAGTAATCTTTCGATCATCCGGGCGAGCTTCACCTATTATCTGATGAGATACGTATCGCCACCGTTATTATGATGCGGGAAAACTTGACTCAGAAAATCCGAAAGGTTTTTCGGTGACTTAGACCATGCGATTATTTATTTAGTGTGTGTGTGGTTTATATTTCTTGATTTATGCATCGTCAAAAAATAAACTGCTACTACTACAGCCATGTGCGTAGCCAGGATTTTTGATTGGGGGGGCCCAAACCAAAATTCACATGCAATGATGTCATCAGAAATTTTTAAAAAAGGAACTTTTTGTGGGGGCAAAGCTATCGTAGAATAAAAGACCTAAAACCGTGGCCAGTTGGCACTTAACCAGGATTTTGCTAAAGGGAGAAGGCTTAAACAAATAGTTAAAAAGTGCAAATGTGTAACTTGAGAGATGTGTTGAGTAAACCAGGGTAACTCAAACACATCACTGACGGGAGTCTGGGGGCGAAGCCCCCAGCCACTAGGCGATTTTTGAAACTTTGTGGAAAAAATAGCTATTTCAATGCCATTGGATCACATTTTGCACGTGTTCAACGCCATATGAAAGAACACTACATTTTTAACATTTGAAAACCAATTGGAAAAAATTAAATTGTTCAATCATCCTTTTACTTAAAATTTAACTTAAAACACGTTAAAAATCTTGCATTTTAGAGATAAATTTTGAAAGTGATTTGGCCCAGGTAGGGGGAAGTAAGGTACATTAACTCGTGCAATACTATAGCTGTAAATAATAATCCACTCTAAGATTTTCCCTAGAGATTTTTGTTTTGTCATGAAATTAACCAGTTTTAGGAATACATGTACGGCCAGGGAGCCCAGGCCCCACAATTGATATTCAATAATTTGCTCCAGAGATGGAAACCAGTCGGGTCGACCGGCCGGTCGGGTCGAGATTCTTCGACCGGCTGGTCAAGTTGATTGAAAAACCAGTCGAATTCTCCTTTCTGGCAACTAAAAGACATCTAAACACCAACCGAAATGTACTTATATATTTTATCATAAATAAAACTTTTTATAAAAAATCAGTATTAACAAACCACACCTTTCGAAAACGCTTGTTGAATGGTTTCAAGCTGTGACTAATATGCTGTGACCATTAAGACATGCACATCCAGGGATGTATTTAGGGTGGAAGTATTGTGCCATGCCCACCCACTTTGGGCCACGGCACAAAGCAGAAAAGTGAAAAATATACATTAAAATCGCGTAATCAGATTCTCATAAAGCATGCATGTGGAAGAGGCTTTCGCTACCTGGCATTTTAGCATCATTTTAATCAGCTTCAGAGTAGAAGTGGCGCTGATAACAGATTTTTAGTACATCCTAAAATCTTGCTCCTTTGAAAAGCCTTTTTTAACTTAGATTTACCACACTCTACACTGTGCAAGAAAGACATAGCTCTTATTTCTTTTATATCTAACTAGCCATGGCTTGTTTTGAAGCAGCAGCATTTCTACAAACTGCTGGGACACATCATATTTCGAATGTTTTCTAGCCAATGTCATAACAGTTTAGTGTTTTCAATGAAAATAACGGACGCGTTTCGTTCATCGGGGTAGTTATTCATAACCACTTTGTACTACCGATGAATTTATTTATTGGTTTGACGTTTCGCTTCCCAAACCGGGAAGCTTCTTCAGAACAACTTGTAGTGCTGCCTTTGCAGTCACAAAAAGATAAATGAGAAAAAAATTACAGCAGAAGATAGGTAACAGTAAAAATTTACGAACATCACAATACTTGTACTATTATACCCAAAAACATTAAAATAATGGAGCGATAACATTACATAATATTGAAAATTATGTCACTAACAGCGTGTAAAAAGGCGTACTGAAAAATTATGTCGCTAACGGCTTGAAAAAAATTAAAGGATCTATTGCAAAACATTATGTACTGGAAAAGTACGAAAAGGATCTATTGCAAAACATTATGTATTGCAAAAGGTTTTTAGCTGCACAGAGATTTATATTAATTGTTCCGTCGTATATAAATCTCTGTGGAGCTAAAAACCTTTTCCCGTACATAATGTTTTGCAATAGATCCTTTTCATACTTTCTCAAACTGTTTGTGAAGCAGCCTAGTTGTTATGAATATTATTAATTTTTTTCACGCTGTTAGTGACATAATTTTTCAGTATTCCTTTTTTCACGCTGTTAGTGACATAATTTTTCAATATTCCTTTTTATCACGCTGTTAGTGACATAATTTTTAATATTATGTAATGTTATTGCTCCATCATTTTAATGTTTTTGGGTATAATAGTACAAGTATTGTGATGTTCGTATGTTTTTACTGTTACCTATCTTCTGCTGTTATTTTTTCTCATTTATCTTTTTGTAACTGCAAAAGCAGCACTGCCGAAAAAAAGTTTAGTGTTTGCTGCTCGGCAAATTGCAAATAATCTGTCACAAATAGCTAAAAAATTGTAACTTCAGTTTTTGGCCTTAACAAAATATCATTAAAAAGAACGTCTAATATAATTTAGCTTGTGCCTTCCAGTGGTTTTTATGCTTATTTTGTGCACGTTTTGCGATGCTCAAAACAGGTCTTTCAAACTGAAACTTAAATAAACAAGGTCTTAAAATTAAGTCATTTTAGCAAAAAAAAAATTATTTTTTTGCTTTTTTTCTGAGACCCCCGTTCAAAGTTACAAATTTTAACACCTCACCCATTCCCCCCCTTTTGAAAAATTTTCGTTAGATACATTGAACAGAGAACAAAAACCTTCTGTAAAAATACCGGTCGACCCGGCCGGTCAGAAACCGGTCGACCGGCCGGTCAACCGGCAATGATTTTGAATTTACCAGTCGGGTCGAGAAAATCCTGACCGATTCCATCTCTGATTTGTTCAATGAGCATTTTCTCTCGATAATTTTTTTCCAGTAGTTTGTGCGTAAAAACTGGCGAGGTGGAGGTGAATTGTTATTAAAAAATGGTACAATAAATGGTTAGTTGTTTACTCTTAGTAAACATGTTATTGCCCAGGCCGGATTACATTGCGCGGGACCTCTGGCACTTGGGAGATTTTCGCTATATCTTCCAGCCAATTATAGGCAGTGATGGGCACAGCGGAGCTACTAGCGGCGCTACTTTTTCAGAAGCGGTAGCGGCAGCGCCGCTGCTTTTTTTCGTCACCAGCTACAAGCGGCAGCGCCGCTGTTTTTTTAGCCGAAAAAGCGGCAGCGCTTCAGCGCTGTTTTTAAAGCAAATTTTCTGCCGCTGCCGCTACTGCTTATAAACTCCTTCCAAGACTTTTTCAATTCACATTTTTACACCTTTCCGTTCGGAGTCTTTACTCTCCGCTTGTTTTCACTCTGCTCTTGTTACCTCGTTATTTCAGTTTATTACAACATAGAAGATCTTTGTGACGTTTCAATAGGCGAGTTTTATCGCACGTGGTCCGATTTTTTCTCTATCAAAGTTGAACAAATAATGTGGTTAGTAGCGGGTCAATTTGAACTGATAAAAGCAATTTCAATAAAGCCGGTTTCGAGCAGTATCTCTTCAACGAAAATGCAATAATTAGAGTTCGATAAATTGCTAAAAACTTGCAGATCGCAAAGACGATTTTCCGCGATATTTTCTCAAAAGCCTAGCATTTAGCAAAACAAATGAAGATGATTTGTTGACTATCTGGTCACAGACCACAGTATTGATCGTGCACTGCGAATAGAACAGTATAGCACCTGGCACGGAGCCAGAGTAGTGTGTTTGGGAGGGGGACACAAAAACTTGGGTAGGGGGACGCTTACGCAGCCGAGACCAGACGAATTCGGAATGCGGCAGCGATCTGGTGAATATTTTGCTCCAAATTCTATGTTATCCTTTTTTGGTATGGATTTTGCCCTCAAATTTGAGGTGAAGACCAAAAAAATAAAAAAAGGTCTTCATCGCAAAATCTTAGGCTACTTGATTACGTTCACTCGATCTGTCTTGCTGTTTCATAGAAAAAGCGTTTGTGGTTACCTGTTTTTGGGCAAAAGTTTGCTAGTTGTGCTGCTACAAAAGTTTACTCTCGCTTTGGGAGCACAAGCAGTGATTTGGAGGGACACGGCTCGAAATGCCATCCCTCCTGCATAGGCGTGGCCAGGATTTTTGATTGGGGGGGAGGGCCAAACCAAAAATCACATGCACTGAAGTCATCCGAAATTTTCGAAAGAAGAACTTTTTGTGGGACAAAAATATCGTAGAATGGAAGATCAGAAGCTGTGGCCTGGTTTGGCACTTAACCGAGAGTTTTCTAAAGGGAGAGGGCTTAAAGCAAAAGTTACAAATGAAAATATCTGAATTCGGAGACTTGTGTAAGTAAACTAGTTTACTCAAAAGTATCACAGACGGGGATCTGGGGATGAAGCCCCCAGTCGCTGGACGATTTTTTGGAATTTTTTTGAAAAAAAAACTATTTTAATGCCATTGGATCACATTTCGCACGTGTTCAGAACCATTTGAAAGAACTAGATTATTAGTATTTGAAAGCCAATTAAAAAAAAATTAAATTGTTTCAATCCTCCTTTTACGTATAATTTGGTCGAAAATACGTTTGTAATTTTGCAGTTTGGGGTTAAATTTTATAAGTATTTTAGTAGTAAATAATAATCCAGCACTCGAAGATTTTTCTTATTTTTGTTTTGACATGAAAGTAACCAGTTGTAGGAGTACATGTACGGTCAAAAGGCCCCAGGCCCCTCAATTTAAATTCAATAATTTGTTCAATGAGCATTTCTCCAACACAATTTTTTTTCAAAAGCATTTTTTAGCTTAAAAACTAGAGAGGTGGTTGGAGGTGAATTGTTATTGAAAACCGTACAATAGATGGTTACGCTTAATTACCATGTTATTGCCTGGGCCGGATTTACATTGCGCGGGGCCCCTGGCACTTTAAAGATTTTCGCAACATCTTCCTGCCAAACATAAGTGTAGACCAAAAATAAAGTGTTACCATCTGAGCGCAGGGCTCCTAGCACTGTGCCATATGGTAAATCTCGCCTTGTTATTGTATTACGTTTTTGAAAAGGTTAGATGATAGCCCGAGGTAGCAACTTTTATGATAAAAACCCTTAATTTCAGCCGGGTTATACATTTTAATTGATTGGCAAAAATTGAATTTAGAGGGCCCGGGCCCCCTGGTTGTCAATATTATTGTTAATTACTGTTGTAGGCAAAAAATGCTAAAAGAAATTGAAACTGAGGAAACAATAGTTTTTTTTGTCACATTTTTATGATAGGTAGCATTTCAATTGGAGGGGGCCCGGGTCCCCTGGGCCCCCTCAGGCTACGCCTATGCCCCGTGGCGCCGGGCCGGAGTGGTTACGTCAATGCGTAGTAAAATAAATTTTGCTACAACAGTTAACAATAAAACTAAGAATTGAATTTATAGTGCGCTGAGAATTGAACTAACAAACAGAACCAGGTAATAAGTAAGCTTCAAAGGCAACTTAGTTATGGTGTTACACTCGTAGAAAAAATACTCAGTGTAACATGAATCGCATTGAGCATCATTTGCTTAACATGTGCGTCATTACTACGTATCTCCTTCGACTTCGTAAACACCAATATCTTAAACGCTGGATCTATTTTTGTGTCAAAGTTGGACGAAATTATCGCAGGGACGTGAATCACCTATCATTTCTACAAAACTCCAAGAAATGTTTTGGAATATGGTCGATTGATAAATTTTCCTGTCGGATCTCTACGCGAAGAATTATTTTAGTGGTTGAGGGCCGAGAGTGTAATAAACAGATCGACCACTTCAGAGCTATAAGAGCCGAAACAGAATTGCGTAGAAGCTGAATACTGTATGTGATTGTGCTTTAATGGCAAAACCTTAACTTATTTGAATCGCTATTCCTTATTGCCTTTTGCTTGTGTAGAAAATGCGATAAGGAATTTAACTTCCTAGTGTAACTTCCAAGGGTAACTCCATAAGTAATTTCTAAAGCGCTGGTTTAACCAATCAGCATTTTGAAATGCTTGTTTTTTTGAAAGGAGCATGCCAACAACTAATTGAATGGTGATTTGCTTACTTGTCTACTGTTTAAGCCTGCTAATGCCAATTGTAACCTGAACCGATACCTTAAAAGCTTGAATAATTAACTTTCGTAAATAAAGTAGAAATTTCACCATTAGATGCCGTATTTGAATGCAATCGTTTTTTTTATTACTATTTATTTTTTGAAAGTAGCGGCAGCGGCCGCTGTTTTGCATGGAAGTAGCGGCAGCAGCAGCGCCGCTACTTTTTTATTTGAGTAGCGATAAGCGGCAGCGCCGCTGCTTTTTTTTTGCCAAATAGCGGCAGCGGCAGCGCCGCTACTTTTCAAGTAGCGGGTGCCCAGCTCTGATTATAGGTGGAGACCAAAAAAAGGTCTTACCATCTGAGCGCGGGGCCCTGGCACTGTGCCAAATGGTAAATCCGGCTCTGGTTGTTGCATTACGTTCCTAACAAGGTTAGATGAGGGCCAGAGGTAGCAACGTCTAGGACAAAAATCCTTAATTTCACTCGGGTTATGTAAATGTAAATTGGTTGGCAAAATTGAATTGAGCTGGCCCGGGCCCGCTGTCACCAATATTATTGTTAATTATTGTAGTACCCGTGTACTGTTGTACGCAAAAATGCTAAAAGCAACTGAAACTGAAGAAGCAAGGCTTTTTGTCACATTTTATCATCGATGACATTACCACTGGGGGGGAATTGGGCCCCTTGGGCCTCCCCCCTGGCTACGCCTGTGACTGCATCAAATTTGTAGTGTCCGCAGTTCGCATTCACTTGATGTACTAGCGTGATAACGAAAAACTGAGATTTGATGCAAAGATGCGTACCTACAAGCACCAAAATGTCGAATGTGTGAGTATCACATTAATCACAATGACATGCTGTTGTTTGGTATGTCGTGTATTCAATTAGAAAACAAGAGGTTCTGCACTCATATACCGTGAGTGCAATGATTTCTCAAAGCTGTGTTATGAAATGGACTTTGAATTTTACAGACAATTAGAGGAATTTTGATTGTTTTAAAACGCCCAATTGGTACTCGTCAGTAACCGATCCTAAATTTCAAGTTCTTCAAGACTCCTAAGAGATCTGGTGCAAATGTGCGGTTGAATGTTAAAATCCCGAGTTGTTTGCATCATTCATGCAGTTTCCGTTCAAAAATCGGGTATGGCAAACCGTGTTTGAGCTATAAGCCACAACAAGGAAAAATAGATGCAAAACATATCTTCTTTTTCTGAGGTTAAATGAAGACGTCCCTAAGACCAGCGATCCGCCCTCCCGCTTTGTCAAAAGCCTGCCTCTTTTGTGTATTACACGACCAGCATTTTATTGTTTTAGCCTTGTGGCTCGCGAGGAATCCACCGATATCCATGTAGTGATTATTATGGGTTTAATAGAGGAATTGTGACGTGTTCATTACCACTTTTCAGAGTACTGTTACGTAAGCAATCTCCATCCGTTGTTCATTTTAGCTTGTAGCGTGATCAAATTACAATTCCCGTTCCACAGAACAATATAAAAAGAATTATTACAGAATAATGTGATTATTGCAAAAACAATAAGTTGTTGAGCGATTGTCAAGCAACAATTGAACCTAGCGTTTTTGTGTAGACTGATGAGATGCGGAAAGCAAGTCAGGCTGAGTCCCATTGCGTGGATGGGGACATTCGGTTAGTGGCGGAGGAGTTGGAGGCGGCAGCTCTCGCGTATTTGCGAGCCTTTATTGCCGATGGAGTAGTCGCGAAGGAACATGTGGCGTCATTGAGTGACGAACAGCGAGACACGCTCGTTTCGATTCTTTACAAATGGACGAACGAAGGGTGAGTTTATTACAGAGAGTTTGTGAGGTGGTATAATGGTTGAGTTGTCATTTTTATCTTAATAAACTAACCCAGTAGTCCGACAAAAGTTCTTACTTATGAACGAGACATATTACGCCTGTTTGATCGGTTTGACTATTCCAACACAAATAGTTCTTTTTTGAATTTTGCTTGCGAGTTTTGCGGCAGTTTGGTCACCAATCACAATTGTGGAAAAACTGCTCGATTCACCGGGGAACTGCAAAGACATCGTTAAATTTTACAGTCAAGCAACCACCCTAAGCTGGTTTGCAATTTGCCGGTTTATTCGAAAGCTAACAGTTTTAAATGTCAATGACTAAGGCCCGGTTTACACTTTGCGGGTATCTTTGGTTTATTTCAACCAATTGACAACTTGCATTGTACAGTGTACACAGTAAGGCCCAGTCCACACTGCGCGTAAAATGGTAAACGTACCACTGGTATGAGCGCATCCTTGGTTTATTTTAACCAACTGGCTGCTTGTAAGCTGGTGAGGCAGCACGCCGGGCGTACTGAATTTCTGTTCAAATTAAACTAAAAATGCACTCGTACGCTCATGATTTCACGTTCAGTGTAGACTGGGCCTAAGCGTTTAATTGTCTTTCATAAGACGCAAGGTTCGAGATTAACGCTTGCCCGCCAAGCCCGGCGCCAGGATAGCGTGACTGGGGGGGGCAGAAATAAATTTTGGGGGGCATGAGAAGTTTATTTATGTGAATTCGAGAGAGGCACCGTGGCACGAGGGATTTATCCCAGTCTGGATCAAATAAACAACGTGAAGACCAAAAGTTCAGGGGGATTTTCCGGCTGAAATCAAAAATTCAAACGTTTTTTCAGGCCGAAAACAGGTGATCCCTCCCCCCCAAAAAAGGTCTTCACTGAAATTCTATGAAGTTTTCCGGCTGAAATCAGGAATTCAAACTGTTTTTCAAGGTGATCTCCTAAAAAAAAAAGGTCTTCATCCCAAAAATGTCATGAAATCCGGTGTCATTCCACAAAAACTATGAAAATACAGGTGGCAAACACCAATTTGGGCCTCGATTTGCACTCCAGTAGCCCCGAGCCTGTTAATTTTTTGGGGGCACAGTCCTCGGTTGGGGGGCACAATTTTCGTTTGGGGGGGCACAAGCAGTCATTTGGGGGGAACGGCCCCGGAATACCCCCCGTGGCGCCGGGCCTGTTGCCCGCTTGAGCTGAAATCGCCTCGAGAAGTTATTTTTCGGCTTTATTTGCCTGACGGGCATGTCAACAAAATACAGTGCATTGAGCAACATCAACAAGAATATTTCAAGATTCAAATTGGGTCCACTTTTGATGCAATAAAATAAAATGCAAGTAAAAAAACCTTTCGCTTTATTTTAGGACTTTGTAATCATCACAACTAACCCATTGTTTAATCGTACACACATTTTAATCGCAATTAACACTGCTTAACACGCAGATTCGTTCGTTACTCAGACGCTCTTTTCAAGTTTTTGGCATAAAATGCTACGGTCTTTTTCCAAGAACGTTAACCCGCCGCTCTTTCACTATCACCAGTACTACCCTGCGCTGCATAGAATAACGTCAAGAATTTTGTATTTTTTTATTATGATCATTTATGATCTTTTAAATCCTCTAACTTTTGCAAAAAAAAAGTCGACTTTTTCGCTGGAGTATTTTCCTACATATTCACCATTGAAAATGTGTTTGAGATAAAACGGGAACGTTAATCAACATCGTTGTTAACGAGATGATTGAGTTAGACCAGGGGGCACATGACAGAAATTTCCTCGTTCGCTTTAATAACGAGTTTTTTTTTAAGAGGCGCTAACGAACGAAATACTCGCTAAACGTAAGAGGTCATTTTTGCACGTGTATGTAAAGCCTTGCGAAATCCGAACTACGTCATTCTTTCTCGCTAAATTTCTTCGAGCGATTGCGGAAAGCAGTTCGAGTAAAAAAACGTCACATTTTCCTCGCCAACTTAAAGAGGATCTTGAAGCACTCTTTAAGCGTGCGAGAAATCTTTTTGGTTCAGAAATTTAATGGCGAAATGTTGAAAACTTCAGACTCATGCGAATTTTTGCTGAAAATTAATTCAAATCGTCGCCATGTTTGCTATTAGACTGCTAAAAAAAAGCGAATTGCATTGAGAACCATTTGGTGTTTCGATTGATAAAGAACTGCCAAGTAGTGCAAGTTGACAAAAATAGTAACACACTCCTTTTATAAGAACGATTTTCTAAAACACGAGGCTCATTTTTGCTCAAAATTTAAGAACAAATTAAAAACACTGCCAGCCTCGGCAGCAAAACAAACCAAAAAAAATTAAACTAATCAAAGAAACTAAAATTCATGCTGATTCAAAACGATAAAATTTCAGTGATTTTCTTATGTTTGCAAGCAAAATTGCAACTATTTAAGGTTATAAAGCTCTGTTGCTCTGCTCAAGCAATTGAGAAATTTTTTCGGCAGTTGTTCAACTTGAAAAAAGCTTGCTTTTTTGCTTTTGCAATTTTACGATGCTGCAAAAGCAAGAAAAAGCCTTCACTTAAGTCTTAAGCAGACAGAGCTATAGGAATTAAACAGTGTTTCAAACATGTCCGCTGAAATTGACATCGATGCTCTCAAAATTTTTTCAAAATCAAGAACAAATGAGACTGAATATTGGCAAAAAATTAAAAACAGCCAGTCTAAACTCAAGATTTACCGGTTCTAAAAAGCAAGTGTACTTCGACTTGCTCACTTTTGAAAAATTTTGAAACCTTAAGGCCTAAAGTTACTGTTAACATATGAGTTTACCCATCAACAACCTCAAGGGCGCTTTACTTCATTAAAAAAAATTATAGTATGGAAAAAGTTGTTCTTATTTTACATTGATCCAAAAATATAATTAAATTCTGTCGTTCATTTACTAATTGTTATCAGTTGAAGAATTTGCTTGCGTAGAATAATCACGCAGAGCTTAAAGTGTCTTTTTCCATAACAATGCTGTACATACAATACGCTTGAACGCATTATTTTGAAGTAGAAATCCATCTGACGTCACAATGAGGTATTTATTACGTACTAACACAAGTTACAAACATCTCGCAAAGAAATTCGAGCGAACTGTTTTAACGTGTGTGGGGCGAGACGGCTCAGAAATGGCAGTTAGTCTACGAAGATTTTTTGCTCGTTAGCGCATTTTAGCGAGCGAGAATGGCCTTACGAGCTCGCTAGCACGTTCTGTCATGTCGCCCCAGAGTTCTCTCTGGCATGGGTTGATAAACCTTTGCTCTCTTTTATTTTCTCATTATTTTTTTCTCTTTTTTTTCTTTATTATATGTTCAGCAGTGTTCATGCGAGAGGGAGCACCTACGAAACTACATCAAATCCTTGATTTAGTTATGACGTTTTTCACATTGCGCAGTATAGCGCTCATGCGTGACGGACGTAATTTCTTATTCCCTTGCAGAGAATTTTGGTTATATTCAGGTTCTCTGCTGTGTTCGAACAGCTGAGTGTAATAGGCATTATTTAGTAATAAATAGCATTATTCTAGATCCAGCTTGCCTACAGATATCGCCTTCGACCAAGTGTGGGAATTTATTTTTTGTCTGGAACCGGAAGCTGTGACGTCATTTTTTGCAAAAGTTGAATCTTTGTTTAAAGAAGGAAATTTCCGGCAGGTAAGCGAGACTGCTCGTGATTAAAAAAATTTTTCAACGGAAAACTCAACTTCTGCGAGAAATGTTTCCTTCGCGCTACATTAAGCTTAACTATTCTTTTAAATTAGTTGTTTTTATTTGAAAAAAGACCTAATGTCAACAACAAAGCGAAACTGTTGTTTACATTTGTTTTTCGTAATGACAAATGGAATCAAAACTCCCTTCTAGTTTATGTCGGATTCATTGAACTTTACGCTTTACCTATTGACGCTCTGTGGCTCTAGTTTGTCCATTTCTGTAACGTATGGTTAGCGACTGTTTCACTGGAAAATTTTAAAGTTAGAAAGAGTAAAAGAAAAATGAGGAATAGTCATTGACGCGTTTTTTATTATTTTGTTGTGAAGGTGGTCAAGATTAGGGTTTGGATTGGTTAGGGCATAGTCACTAAATATTACGAGGCAGTGACTATGGTTAGGGTTAGATTTACATTAATTTTGGATAAAATATTTGCGTTTGGGTTAGATTCGATTCAGAATTAACAAAAAAAAGTAGAGAAAAAGTCCCGGTGAAATAGAGCCTTCCTAGCTTATATTATGATGCTCTACCTTTTTACATGAGATCTTGCAAAGATGTTGATGAAAAATGTCAACACCATTTCGTCATAAACATTCGCTATTGCATCACAAAGCTTGTATCACGAATATTATAACTTTATAAAAGTTAATAATAAATTAATTGTGATGTTTTTGACGTTTGCTGGCCAGTGGCCAGAGCTTTTAATATTTAATCGTTTGCGTGCTATCTGGCCTTAAGGCTACCAGCGCGAAAGCCGAGGGAAGAGTCGGTAATCCAAAGGCTGTAGGTTCGATTCCTGCGGGAAGACAACTTTCTCGCATTGCTCGTTTTCAAGTAGTCGCCGTTCTGGTGACTCTTCCCTATGATTCCGCACTGGTAGCCTTTAGGCCAGATTAAACGCAAACGATTAAATTTACAAAAGTTTTCACAACAACCGAGATATGACAATCGGTGTTGATTTTTTTTATGAACACCATTGCAAAGCCTCATGTAACCAGTTCTGCTATGAGCTCATAATATTAGAATTGAAAGAACCAAGTCACTTGCATTAAGTTAGCACAATTAAAAGTTATGAAATGATTTATTTTTTATTAAAGTTATAATAGCAAAAACTTTTTCATGAGAGGGTCACGAATATGGTTAAGGGAAGACACTTCCCACTTCCTCTTGGCTATGGGCCGTAACGTAGGCTTCGAACTTGCTATCACCAGGGGTGCCGAAACAAGGGGGGATGGGGGGATATATCCCCCAAATAATTTGGCTGAATCCCCCCCAATACTTTGAGAATGGTCCACATCCACATCCCCCCCAATAATTTGAATGGGTGTACATCTGAGCGTAAATTTGGAAAAAAAGTGTTCTATTTTTGATGAAGACCTTTTTTTTTAGTCTTCACCTAAATTTGGGGAGAAAAAGTGTTCTGTTTTTGATGAAGACCTTTTTTTTTGTCTTCACCTGAATTTGGGCACAAAAGTTTTCCGATTGCATTTTTTTTTGGTCTTCACTAAATTTCCACACCTGAACAAAATCGTTGTCGAGGTTCATCCCTCCCAATGTTGAAAATAGGGCAAAATTGGGGTAAAATTGCAAATTATCCCCTCCAATGTTCAACAAAGATCGGCACCACTGGCTATCACATAACTTATATTTCAGATCGTCAACTGCACCTCCGCTGTGCTTAAGCAATGCCCGGTTGACGTTGTCCCGCTTCTGCTCCAGCGAGGCCTCGCTCGCGCGCTAATGGGGGGCGCGGATAAGGCCGCCATCTCCGATTACCTGCGTGCTTACCTCAAAGACAAAGAAGCGACAATAGAGGTAGATCTCGTTTGTTTGGAGTACAAATCAGTTTACGTGGTTTTGGCCTCCACCAGACCGTAAGAATTTGACGGCTACGTGAAATGGCGAATAATGCGTTGCTTTTGCAATGACTTGGTGGCATGATTATGGTTCGATTCTTATCCTGGTCACGTTGTTTCGTTCTTGAGTAAAGCCAGGACAATTCATTGAGCATAAAAGTTGTCAAAACATCGATAATCTACTGAGCATCTATTTGTTCCAGGTCGCGCAAAGTCAACAACGGGACCACTTTGCGTGTGTGCAAGCGCTAATGCGCAAGTGCGTGTACTCGAATCCGCCTGCGCATGCGGACGGGAAGGCGTACAAACAGTGGCTAGGGCTTACAATTGATTGCTCCAGGTAAGTATTGAACTTTTTTTTAAGAAATGTTCATTCAAGTACGATTTGCTTTGTACCTGTTATTCCCTGATGTGTTGATTTCAATGATCCATAGCTTACCTTAACTCGAAGGTGTCCAAAGTACGGCCCGCCGGTTATTTGCAGCACGCGCAAAATTTTAATCCGGCCCGCATCGAGAATGCAATTTTGGTCTGCCACCAAAATTTTCACCAGCTATCATGAGCGAAAGAAACTGGCGTGATACATTTGTAGTACGCACCACATACTCCCACCCAAGAGCAATGGTTTTCTTTTTTTTTTCTACAGCACAATCCCAATATTTAACCAAAAATCTGTTCTTGTCTCTCGACTTGGTTTTTGTACACTGGGTCCATTTGGCCCTCCATTAAAAAATTTTTGGGCGCCCTTGCCTTAGCTAGTTTTGAACTGAATTGGATGCTGCTCTTGCTACAAGGTTTGTCGATTGTCGAGCCTCTCAGCCATATATGGCCGCTTGACTTCATGATTATCGCAGTTTTTTAAATTCGGGATACCGATCTTACCGGTAGAAGTATTGGTTTAGGTTCGTTTAGATTTGTACTTGGTTTTACTCTTAAAGTCATCAGTTATAAGTATTTGGATTTCAATCATCCAATCACAACTCAGCGACGGAAAGGCCTTACTACAAGAAGTCAATAAAGTTAAATTCACGGTCTTAAACTAACGGGACATTCAAGTCAAGTTTTACACTGTTTATCAGAGCATTGGGATAAGACTAAAATGCATTCTCACCAAATTTGAACTTTCTACGTCTTGCCGTTTTCAAGATAATGTAGTTCAAAATCAACAATTTTCCTTACTTCAGTGTTGCCATTTTGTCATGAAGGATTGTGATTAGGGATGTGAAAGCGAAAGCTGGAATTCATAGTAAACTTCAAAAACTCGAATGTGGTGCAATTTTTTGTGAAAAATACGACAAAAAGTGAATGTTTGATTGATCATCATTTGAAAGGAACATTTTTACAAGCTTGTGTTCAGTTAGATCCGAGGCATTCCTCAACCCTATCAACTCAAACATGAACCATGTAGCTAGCCAAAAATTTTCTATTTTAGTCCTAAAATTTAGAGATTTTCTCAAAAATATACTTTCAAATTGGGTTTTGCCCATTTTTTAAAAATCTGGAGCCGTACTCGTATAACACAGAATATATTTACCAACATAAACAAAGTTTCCAGTTCCAGCATTTTAATTTTTTTCACTGCGATAATATATTCTTGCGACGCAAACAAAGGAGATTATCATAACGTCTCTCAAACAAAGTTTAATATTGTATGACTTTTAAACATGATGTTATAATGCTGGTCTTAATTATTGCTAAGTACTGTTTGCTGCAAAAATTATTGCAATGAGACTGTGCATAACCGCATAATTCTTGCAATTTTTTTTTTTTTGCTGTCCCAAAAATACACGTTGCAAGCAAAATTTGGAGCAAACCATATACTTACACAAGCAAGCAGAGGTAGGAATAGTGCAATTAAAAGCGCAAAGCGCAACTTTTGCAACCTCCGCAATTGCGGAAGTTGCGTTGCGCTTTAATTTTTTATTTTGAAACTTAGCGGAAGTTGCGTTGCGTATCAAAGTCTTTAAAATTTGTTGCTCATTAATTGCGCTGCACTTTCAAAAACTTTTTCGTTTATTAGCGCAATTCTATGCATTGAAATTAAATTTGTTCCATTACGATCGTAATCTTGATAAATGTCGGCCTTCTTTATATGTCAGCCAAATTATTTACATTTTTTCTGTCTAAAATTGCAAAAAATGCGGTATTTTTATTGTGTTGTAAGATTTCAATCGCGCAAGTTAGGTTGCGCTTTAACGCAGAACGAAAATGCCGTTCCGCAACTGCGGAATTGCGTTGCGCTTCAACTGAATCAAAAGCTTCATTGCGGAAGTTGCGTTGCGCTTCAAAGATTAAAAAAACTAAATTGCGCATTTTGCGCTGCGCCTTTACTAGTTGAAAAGATCGTTGCGCTTTGTTGTGCTGCGCTTTTGATATAATGCTATTTGTGCCTACCTCTGCATACACGTTATTTAAAAAAATTCTGCAAGGGTGGAAGCTTTGCCCCAGGGCTACCTATAGCCAAGTAAAGACTTGTGCTGAACAGCGCAGATGCAATTGAAATAAGCAATTATCCTGAGTGCTTGGAAATCCGTCTCCAGGCCCCAAATAATTGCTCATTATTTTAAACTTCTTGGTGAACGTTCAAAGAAATTCGCATCACCAAAAGCATAACGACCATGTGGTTGGACTTTTCGCTTTAGATCCGCTCCAAATCCGAATTCCTGACTATACGCTCATGCGCAGATCCTTGCGATGACAAACCACTGAATACAATTATAAAATTTGCTTCTATATAATATTTTGAAGAAGATAACAATGCTGTTTTATCTTGACTTAACTGGAAAAATTTTTTTCCAAAAAAATTTTCAGCAAAAGTTACGTCATCGAGTGGTGGAAGCGGAAACGCTAAGGGTGGAAGCAAAAGCGATTCAAAAATTGCCGCTTCCACATCCTGGTTGTGACACGAGATTTACCTTTAAAAAGCTAACTTATATTTATTTGAAAAGCAGCAAAATTTCAATTCAGACCCTTTACTTTCAGACACAAGCACTTATTGAAAATTGAGAACATGCAGTAACTTTTTGAAATTTTGTTTCTAATTGTCAACCTTGGCGAAATTTCTAAGGGGAAAAAGCCTTTCTCTAGGGAAATCTAGATTGTTAAATCTCGGGAATGGAAAGCTGAAGAAAGCTCAAATTTGATGAACTTAGTCGTTCGATCTGTCAAAAAAATTTGAAAAAAAAAACGAGTAAAAAAATTTCCGACCTGAATGTTTTAGTAAGTTGCTCCTGTATTTTTTTGTTTTTAATTTACATAATTACGTTTTTATCTGTGAGCCTGGGATGCATACGTTTCTGAGGATGCGATTCAGCTGTCCGAGCGCTCGATGGCCGAGATGTTTTCAAAAAAATTCTTTTATAGCTCTGAGTAAGGAACAGCATAAGGTCGGAGCTCAATTTTCGATAACACCACCATCTTGCTTTTAGATTTTTGCTGACATTTGAACCGGAAAACTTCGCGCTACAGATGACTTTTGTGTCGCGACTCATGGACGCGAATCGCTATGATCGCGCAATCGTAATGCTTGATGAGATAACAGAGCTCCTTCGAGACGATCCGGACAAAATGACAGAAGTTTTTCTGCAGAAAAGTTTATGCTACTTTGCTAAGCAGGACAACGACCGCGCCATTCATTTCGTTACAATCGGATTGAATCTGCATATCGATGTTGAGCGCAAAAAGACGCAAAGTGACGATGAAATAGAGTTTGTCTTGAAACAAAGCGAACGGACAATCGCAATCGTGCAGGGCGTCTTCAATCAAAATACAAAACCGTTGGCGGTGGTCGTAGCGTTGCTCGAAAAAGCAGCAACACGGTTGGCGCAGGAAGATCGCTTCCAATCAGGAATCAAGCTCGAGAACATTCGCAAGTCGATCGATTACTATCGCGCGGCGCTTGCACTTCAACCCGATAACAAAGATGCTATTTTTAAGCTCGCTTCGTGTTTCGCCAATTTCGGGAAATTTGACCTCGCCATCAGATTATTGAACCGGCTCATTAACGATTCGCCACTTGACTTTTCCGCAATTGCAGCGCGCGCTGCGTGCTACCGCGAGCTTGGAAATAAGGTAGGCTGCTTTATAAGCCTGGGGCAGAATTCATTTGGATTGGGTTTAGACTCGTTTCTGGGAAACCAGTTAGGGGAAAATAGAAATTAGAGCTCATTTTTGAGTTGTAAGTTAATGGGAGTATTCATTTACGTCGAGCGAGTTTGCTTTCGGGGTTGTGAAGATTGGGTAAAATTTATGAGTTCTGTTACATTTTGATAGAGTGGATTTTTGTGCAGTTTTCGTATCAATTGTAAAAGCGGAATTAGACGCCTTTCTGGTCCTAGTTCATGCTTGAAATTATCAGCTTAAGTTTTGAGCAATTTTTGGGCTGTTTGAGATTGCCTGTTAGCATTTAGACTGCCTTCGACGAAATATCGATATTGTATTTCGGAAGAGTATTGTACGAGTAGCTTAGAAACATTCTTGCTCTCCTTACAGTTTAAACTTTAAATGCCTATTTTCAAAATCAATTTTCTTGATTTTGTTTTGGCTTGCAGGTCGGTGCAATGAGTGACTATGACTTGCTATTACATCATTGTCCCCGTGATGTTACGTTCTTGTGTGAGCGAGCGTTGGTTTTGATGGAAGATGACAATATCGCTTCCGCAGTCAACGATCTTTTGGTAGGTCAATGTCATTGTTTAGTGCTTTTAATATTAATTTTTAAGTAATTGTAGATACGTCTTCATTCACCACGATACGTGGGCCAGGAGACAGCAAAGGGACTTTTCAGTTTTTGAGTCAAGCTGTCGCCTGCCCTTCTATTTACTACACATGGTGTAGGCCTGACGTTGCCCATTTCCCTTCTATTGCTGAACGTCAAGCAGAAAAGCTGTAAATACAATTTCTTTTTAGTCGCGGTTTCGACCTAGCTAGAAAATGAGCCCGAGTCTACATTTTGAGTGGCAAACACTCTAAAGTCTAGACTCTAGACCATTGATCGGTTTAAAGACTTTTGGAGCAGTTCGATTTTAAGCACAGTCGAACCCGGAACAAGCGGGAGATATCTAAAATACTTTTCTTGGATTTTCAACTTTTGAAGGTTCAACCTGCAAAAACCCTTTTTGGTCTCCAGTGCAATTTGAACCCGAGCAATTGGGCCCAAAGGTTTGATATTTAACAAATTTTTCTCATGAAGGCTCCAACTTGTATTTTGTTTCTGTCGAAAGAATTCTCGATCCACATTCCACAACTAAGTTTATTGCACCATTAATTAGAATTTATGCGGATACCAGCATCTTACGGTTTTCCCTTGAAATTGAAACACAACAACTTAAAATTGTGACAACAACATCAACAATTAATGCCAATTAGCTTGTCTGTTTAGAGTCAAATTTTTAAACACCTTACAGTGTCAAGAGCTAGCTAAAATATAACAAACTAAACAACATCTTGTTGCAACAAAGATTTGTCGCCAGTAGATTAGAGATATTTGTTGGTTCCATGTTTACCATATACTCGCGAGAAGTAGCGATTAAATTCCCGTGTTTTCGAATTATTGAATTTGCATCATACATAAAGCATGTAACAAATGAAATATGAAAACTTTATTTTTTCTGTCAGTAGTAGATGACACACGATTACACTTATTGTCAAGTGAAATTAAGATAGAACTTTTATTTTAAGAAAATCAGTCAATCAAAAAAATTTTACGTTTAATTAAATCATTGAGACCACTTTCAGTTTTGTGTTTATGTGACGTCGTGACGGACGATTGTTTCGCAGATGGCCTGCAACATTGATCAGAAAAGCGTTGTTGTGCGATTAAACCGGGAACCGTTGGTGCGCAGAACCCGAGTTCGCCAAGCTTTATTCGATTACGCAAAGAGCAAGCTGAAGCCACCAGAAGAACAAAGCGAACAAGGTTTGTGCTGATTTAGCAGAAAAAGTCCTCATTGCTTCATCTTGATATCACAAACTAGGCAAGTAAAAATCGTACAAAGTAAAGTTTTTGTAACTTGTATATTTCAACATATTTACTCTGTTATCTAGCAAGATGGTGGAACGTTGGTAAGTCAGCACGCGGGACGTACCAAATTTTTATTCAAAATAACCAAAGTACGCGTTTGTACGTTCAGGAATTTACCGCCTTGCAAATTGGGCTTGAAGTTGCAAGGTTTGATTAACTTAAAACATAGTCAATAAATGTTTAATATTTAGTGACCATGCAACATCATTTCAATCAATCAATCTTATTTTATTTTGTCTTTTTTTTTCGTTTTTCATTTTTGTTTCTCCTTGCAGAGGCTGGTGATCAAACGGCGAACGATGTTCTGCGTGACGATTCGATAGCTCTGGGTATTTCGCAGCTGCTGACGAGGCTGAACCCGGCTGACCAGTCTTGTCACATTCTTGCCGCACACGCGATGTTCCACAGCGGTTGTGTGAACGACGCAGAAACGAAGCTGAAGAAAATGTTGCAAGGGAAACAACAGGTGTTATTATGTGGTGTTGCACAATGCAATTATTGCGCAACAACATGCGATTATTTCGCTATAGCACTGAGCAGGAAAAAGCATCAGAACAATTAGCACTCCATTTAATGCTTTAAATACATTGAGTATTAGCTTAATGTTATTGCTTAAGGGGCGCGAAACATAAATTCAGCTAAATCTCGACAAGATTTAATTGTATCTATCTGCTTGTTATATTGATTTTACTAAATCTCGAAATTTAGTCATACAGTATCAACATGCATTTTTGTCGATTTAGTAAATTAGTCCTATGTAGCTATATCTGCGCACTTCGTAGGTTGTTATAAAATTAACATGCAAACTACAAAATAATTAAAATCGTTCTGAAATTTTTCAAAAATATATGCATAAAAAATATCGATGCTAATTTTGCAACGGGTGCTGTGCTCGTGATCTTCTATCACTAACTAGTAAGCCAATCTTTCAACAACTGCAATTTCGTTACGTGCGAATCCCTTTAAATGTTGCTTTACATTTCCAAAAAAAACTTGGTTTCCTCTATTTTGGTTTGGTTGTAGAATTATGTTTGTTTGGAGAGGGGGCAGGGATTACACAGTTTCAGGGGCACAACTAGCAATTTCTTCTTGGAATGAATTTATTTAAGGTTTTACATTATTTAGGGAGGACGAGTTAAAGTGTTTCTGAAGAAATAATTGAAACCTTATGGGGCACGAGGAACCATGTTTTTAACGCACAAATTTGTTCTTGACGAAACAAGACTTATATTGTTTTTCGGTTGTTATCAGTTAGGTTTTCTGGGGCATGAGTTGAACAGAACAGAATTTTATTTGCCAAAGCTCCAACAAGTTACATACATAACAACAACAACACAGTTGAAGAAAATAAGACCAGGAGACACGTTGAGTGTTGTTGTGATATGAGTCAGTGGCGGATTTAGGGGGGGGTGCATCCCCCCCCACCAGCCTAAACATAACGTGCGTATGAATAACACTTAACTTATTTAAAAAAAGCAAATAGTGAATAGTCGTTAGCCCGTGTGACTGTGATATAATTTTAAAAGCCAAGGGGAGGGGGGTGCAAGGAAATAGTATTTGTGCAGCGAAATTTTTACCAAACAGAAAGTAGTCTTTTTCGGGTCCCATTGATTTGAAGGTGCCAAATCAGCAAAACTCGCAACGTGCACTTTTCAGCGATAACGGCATAGGAGCACAACCAGTGGCGGAGTTATGGGGGCGGATGGGGGAAACATCTCCCACCAGCGTAAACATAACGTGCATATGAATATTTAACTTATTTGAAAAAAAGCAATCTGTGAATTTTCGATAGGCCGTGTGACTGTGATATAATTTCTAAAGCTCTGTGAGGGGAGGGACCGAAAAATGTAATATTTACAGCAAAGTTTTTACAAAACAGAAATTAGTCTTTTACGGGTCCGATTGATTTGAAAGCGCCGAATTAGCAAAATTTACAACTTGCACTTTTCAGCGATAAAGCCTACACAATGCAAATCATTTCTTAAGTGACATATTAGGCTTGTAAAAAGTGAGCATTACACGAGGTCAAGAACATAAGAACATTAATCCTAAGCAGTGGTGTAGCCAGGGGGGCGGGTGAGGGGCTATAGCCCCTCCATTGGCCTGTCAACCAAAATGCAACATACAAAAATATTACGTTTTTCGCACTTTTGAGACTGTTTTTCGCACTGAAATAGACCAAAGAGTGATTTAAAGCATTTTTTGAAACATATGCTTAAGGGTGCTAATTTGTCAAACATAAACCACACAAATCAAAAAAAGAACTTTAAAAAATGACCAAAAATAAGCAATAAAATTTGATCGCTAGTGTAAAATACTTGAGCACGGGTTTCATCAACCAATATATTATAGGCCTAAACTCAGAAATGGGGTGAAAAGGCTATTCAGTATTGGTTAATTACCAAACACTTGTCTCAATTCTCTTTCCATTAGCCCCTCTCCAATTATTTTTCTCTATAACTATACAAATGAAACAATTTACTCCGTGTCAGTGCCGTCGCTACGGGGGGGCCAAGAGGGCCGTGCCCCCCCAAACGACTGCTTGTGCCCCTCATTTTGGTGTACCCAAATTACTGTTTTTGGAACACCACGTAACTGCAAGACAACAACAATGATGGTAAAAGGACTAATTACGTTCAAACACGATTCTCCTTTGAAGTTTTCTTGATTCGTTACAAAATTGCTGGCAACCAACTGGTTTACATAAATCTGACGTAATAATTCATCTTATTAACATACCTTCACGGATGTGTCGCGGAAGAGAGAAGTAAGCCTGCAGAATCGTTACCGGTACTTCGTTAGTGATCATGACATAAAACAATAGCCTACGTGAAAACATTTTTTTCAAAGACCAGCTGTTTTGATTTTTAAAGTATATACATATATTTTAACTAGATTTGGAGGTCGCGGTCTGTGGCGCAACCAGGGTGAAGGGGCTTAAGCTCCCTAAGCCAAGTCACGTAGAAATTTAACCTCAAAATATGAGCGTTTAAACGTATTTTAGACTTGATCTGAAGTAAGGGGGAGCTAAAGGGGCGAAGAAATTTAATTCTTCTTTGAAATAACTTCTGAATTTTAGCAATGTAGTGATTCGTATGCCTTTTAAAACGTGCGAAGTGCGATTAAAATGACGTAAAAATTGCTTCTATTTTGCGGCAAAATTACAAAAATCGCCCAGCGGCTGGGCGCTGCGCCCCCAGGCCCCCGTCCATAGTTACTATATATTTAATGACTGTGTCCCCATTTGTGACACGTTTGAGTTGCATCAGTTTGTTTAGCACGAAGCCTAAATCAGACAGTTTTTGTGCAAAAAATTTACTTTTTGTTCACCCCTCTTAGCAAAATCCAGGTTGCGTGTCTGGTAGCATTCACTGCTATAGATAGATTTTTCAGGCGGTTGTGGGCCGCTGACGAAACAAGCTAAGAAACGCTGCCGGGCTTATAGATCTCTCTTTTTTCAGACATGAATACAGAATTGTTAAAATTGTGCATATTGGTAGCCGTACAAGATTTGAAGATCAGTTTTTATATGCAAAGGTTCAGTTGATTTTAATGCCCCCCCACTTTCAGCTAGTGCCCCCTCACTACGTTTGCTCTGGCGACGGCACTGCTCCATGTGAGTTTTATTGAACTATAAGATTTTATGCTTATGATTTACCAGCATCCAAATAACAGAACTAAAATTTTACCATTAACCACCTCTCACATAGGTCATTTATGCAACCAGTTGAATCATGTTTGCACTGCCAACTTCCATGCCGCATTTTAAAAGCATTATATTATCAAACTAGCTCTAACATTAAATTATTTTTGCAAAAAAATGCAAAATTTTTGAGCGCTGGGGGTTCCACCCCCAGACCCCTAAAACAGCCGCTCCTTTACAAATTTCTGACTACGCGCCTGGTTATAACACATCCGAATTTTTGAGGTTTTGTGCTTAAAATTTTTATCATCCCCCCACCAAAATTTTCTGGATCCGCCACTGATATGAGTTGCTGGTCAAACTCAGCAAAATGCTCTAATCTGATGTGATTTAGGGTATCGATATTCACGTGATCCGTATCCACCTTGGAATCATGAAAATTTTCACTCGACGTCAGGACGATGGAATGGCCGACATGATCGACGTGTTTTCAAGCAAAGGCGAGCGCGTGTTTCTTGCGATTTTGCGCGACATTCCGATCCCGGAACGCGCGCAGCTTTCGGAAGCGTCGCACCAGCACGGGATTGGTATCCTTCAATCAAGCCGAAGCACAGCCAGCGTGCGTCAAGCCGTAAAGAGTTTTACGATCGCCATTTTATTCTGCCGTGAAACTGACCTCGTCCTTGAAGGTGAGTACTGTAGCTGGTTCCTGGTAGTACGTGAGCAGATCTCGTATACTAGCAAAACTGACCTCACTCAATAACGTCACACTCCAACATAGCCACAAGTGAAATGTAAATTCAGGTACAAAGGTTTTGAAAGCAAACGGGAGAGCAGCTTGCCATGTTGTTCAACCGAGCAGGTTGACCATATTGAGACGCGTTTTTTTGACACAAAAATTGTAATTGCAGTTGCTGGTTTTTATTGAATTGAGTAATTCTGTTTTCACAATGGATGTAATTGCAAGAAAGTTGTTCTGTGGGAATATAAAGGCAAGTTGCATAATTATACGCTCGTAGTTGAAACGATCAACGCTCGCATCGCGTGTTCCTTTGTTTTTACTTGGCTATTTTTAAACTAAAGAGTGCGATGTTTCAGGCTTTTGCTTATAACTCGAGAACGGTTAGGTCTAGCTACACCAAATTTGGACAGCAGTATGAGATTAATAAGATGTTTGTTTTCATCAAATTTAGAGACAATAGGTCACGTTAGGTCGGTTTTAGGACCCGAAAACCGCCCCAACAGTTTGATTTAAAAAGCGGTCTCATTCAAAAATGGCTTAAGTACGGCAAAAAATTTCACGTGTTTATGTGTCTTAAGATACCCTTCCATCCATACCAATTCACTTTTGATCGCGATGAGTTTTTTTTTTCTTTGTTTTGTCTTTATCCCTTTTTTTTCTTCCTAAATCTTGTACGCTCTTGTTCTCCTAAACCATAAAACACCGAAATCTAATTTTTGTGTAAAGTTTTTAAGCTGCAAACGCAATTTTCTTTCACGAAAATTTTTTTTTACCACCCCTCGAAAACACCCCAAAATGGGCCCCAAAAGTCAATTTTTTGAACGGCTTAACTAGACCACAAATGCTTTTTGATCTAAGTACATATTTAAAAGTATAGGTGGGCACAAGTCCGTTAATCCGTTAATAACGAAGCCAACTTTTTTTTTAACTCGTTAATCTGTTCAAAAGTTTTTTCATGTTAACGGACTAAATTAACTTCCGTTAAGTTCTGTTAACTTCTGTTAAGGTTTTTATCGTTAATGTCTTGCACCATTCATTCATCGTACCGGTACAAACCAGTTTCCACTGGTAACACTTGTTGCGTATTACCACGAGTTATATAGAAGAAAGCGAAGAAAGAAGCTCCTTTTTGCGGCAAACAATATGCAGCAGCCTCATAGGTCTATTAATTATCGCTGTTTGCAATTTCCAAAGATTTTGCGATCGCTGCTTCATCGTTAGTGCATTTGAACTTATTTCTATCTTGAAATTAGATTAGACTGTAAAATGTAACTTCCAAAACACAAAAAGACCACCATAGAAATAAATATTTCCCTACAATCAGCTCAACAGTGTCAATAAGTGTTCTAGAAGCGAGTGAATAAAAAGAAATGTAAATTACACGCAAAATATTCACGGACTTTATTAACTTTCGTTAATTAAAGCTGAAAGGATTCTTAACTAAAGATTAACTAAAACGGATTCACGTTAGCGGAGGTGTGAAGTTTGTTAACGGACTAGTGGTTAACGAAGCTAACGTTTTGCATTAACTTGCCCTCCTATGTTTAAAAGACGTATATTCTGACATAGTTTGCGGGTACTACCCCCCCCCCCCCGGAAAGCTCCGCATATGGACCCCCAAAAATCCATTTTTGGAACGGCTCAGGCTAGGGCGCTAGTTTTTTTGTTGTTTGTAGAAATTTAAGAGAGAAATACTTTGACATAGTTTGGGGGTACCACTCCTTTGGGAATCCCCCAAATGGATTCACAAACAATCAATTCTCATTATTTAATATGCGTTCTTTATTTTAATTTTTATTTAATATTAATATTAATAATTAATACGCATTGATAATAAATATAAATATCGCATTATTTAATACCCCCAAAAAATCAATTTAATAATCGTTTGTTCAATGGGCTTGCTTTTCAGCAAGCTTCCATCTACTTCCTAATTGTAACGGTTACTGATATGGTTAGACCAGGGATCGGCAACCTTTTCGATTTAAACAGCCATTTTAACCGATATTGGATAAAATCGAAATTCCTTAGAGCCGCAAAACTATTTTCACAATAAAAGAAAAAAAAGTTGTGCATTATTTTTATTCTTTTGGTTTTAATAAACAACACTGCCGTGTTTACTGTAATCACCCTTAATGTGATTTTTGCTCTTGAATCTCGGTTCAAAGCATCTTCACATGAGGGCTGTAGTCTGTCATCTTCAAACATGATTGTAAACTGTCATCTGTGAGACGTGTGCGATACCTGTTTTTAATGTAGTTCATGCTTGAGAAAATTTGCCCACATACGTATGTGTATCGAAAGATCGACAGGTTCACGTGCATGCTTTCTCATGTTATCGAATAAGCGTAGAGAAGAGCATTTCATGCTTCGAAAATCAATTGGATTGATTTTGAGATGTTTTCAATTTTACCTCAATCGTGACCCTGAGGAAGATCGGCCGTCTGACTGGCTAACTCTTCAAGGTAAAACATGAACTAAAACAGCAGAATCAGGCGCTCAACCACAATTTTGCTAAGGGGGGAGGCTTGAACCAACAGTTTGAATGTCTTTGTTCGAAAAATATCTCATTTGAGCGAATTGCTGAGCAAATTGGAGCAAATCAAGCATATCATAAAAGGGGGGTTGGGAGCAAAGCCACCAACCGCTGGGCGATTTTTGTGATTTTTCGGAAAAAAAATAGCTATTTTAGCGCCATTTGGATGACATTTCGCACGATTGCGGAGTCATTTGAAAGCACTGAATTGCTAAACTTAAAAATCATATGAAAGAATAAATTGTCCTGCCCCTTCAGTTTCCCCTTCCTTACAGGTCAAGTCCGAGGCATTTTTAAACGCTTGTATTTTTGGGTAAATTTTCTAAGGTAATTGGCTAGGGGGGGGCTAAAGCCCCATTAGCCCTTCTGGTTGCGCCACAGAGCAGAATGAATAAATCACAAACTTAATTAAGCGCTCGCTATAGAGCAGAAATTAAATTTTAATAGTTTTACACTTAAAAGTAAATTACCCTTCATTTTCTAATAATCACAAAAAGCTGCAGCATAAGGACCAACGTGCCGCATGCGGCTCCTGAGCCGCAGGTTGCCGACCCCTGGGTAAGACGTCATATAACGGTACGATCAAAATGGTAGTTAGAAAAACTGTTGTGTAGTAGTTGTGAACAATTGGTCTATTTGATCCAAAAACTTGTGTGATGGGCCGGTCACTAAAACTCGCTCAGGGACTGTAGAATTCCGTTGTGTAATTGTTGCATAGCAAAATTTTTTACTTAAAAGTAAAAAAGCAAACAGTCTGCTTCAAAATAACCAATCACATAATCAGGCATTGCGATGTAGCATGACGAAAAAAAACACCATTACTCAGCCTTTAATTTACGCGTATTCAAAATAAACAATGAAGGTGGTAAAACCGTTGGCACAGTAAAAGCTTATCAAATCATGGCCCACATGATGCGTAGGAAAACTGAAGACAAAACAAGAAAAAAAAAGAAGGCAAGCTTATTTTCTCTTCGGATTTTTAATGAGAAATGGTATATACTCCCAGTACAATATTTTTTTATGAGAACCAGCAAATTTGGGGTTGAAGCTGGATGTTCTTAAATTCTCACGAACTTTTAGCCTTATTCGTTTTTAAATTGCTCTTTAATTTATTGGAGAATAAAGTAACCCAAATTTAGTTTTTTTTAATTCAATACTGTCTTACAAATGTTCTTGATCGTGGCAGTTTAAAAAAGGTCAAGAAAGCTCAGCTGATTATTTGCTAATGAGCTCTTCTAGTACACATTTGGTCTGTGCATGTTTTACTTCTTTTTTTTTTTATGCTGGGACTAGCAATAACTTTGTTCTTCTTTAATCTTAAGCAAGAATGAGCATTGAGCAACGTGTTCTCATAAAATTGCTTCATAAACAAAAAAGAGTCTATTTACTTAGTTTCGTCGATGAGACCGCCACCTTTTCTTAAGTTATCTTTGGTCATTTATTTCTGTGGTGTGATTTTGTGATGGAAATTCACAAAATTTTGTTGTAATACGTTGACAAAAATTGTAAGTAGAACGATTACGCGGTCATCAATTCTTTTACGAACGTTTTAGAAATTATCTCGTTTTGTCACAAAAACCTATGGCTCGTAGCCAGCTGTTTAATTTCAGGAAAAAATACACTGAATAATTAAGAATGTGAAATTATGTGTCTTTAAGACTCTGTTTCCTGTCTATAGCTTATCGTTAACATTAAACTAAGTACGGTGCAACACAATAACTCCCAGAGTTTCATTTGGTAAGGTGTTATTAGAGTAACTTTTTGTTATCACATTGTATCTCTTCTGCCATGGTGTAATTATTTTGTAATATCTTAAGACTCATACTTGCTGCAACTCATTATTTCATTCTTTATCTCGACAAATTTGCACAGAAACGCCTCAAAAGCTATGGCTATTACTGACCGAAGCAAAATGCTTAATCGGAATTCGGAAGAAATTTGACAAAATGACGCGCTCAGCTTGGTCACTCGCCTCACCTTCTAATAAATCTTTCAAAGCTAACTTCCGCTTCCATCCAAAAACCTTTTTTCAACTCCGAAAACTCAAACGTAAGCTTTATTGCTTCCGCTTCTCATGCTGTGCTTGCAGTGGAAGGCTCGTAGCCAGATGTCAGTGACTACTGACGGCTTTGACAAAATGAATAACTAATCAAAGTTTGGTGCAAGTGCATATTAGTTACCTGACATTGGCATTCACCAAATAAAATAGCTATGACTCGCAATTACTGTATCTCGAGAGACCCAAGCTGACAATCTTTATATGACGTCAGTGGTCACTGCTGGCTCGTTAATGTTTTACAATCCAAACACTGCATGAAAAAAATAGAATGTATTGTTTTAGGAGATTTAGCATTTTTTCGAATTTGCCATGACAACCATTATTATTATAAACTGCATGTTGCTGCCTTGTTTGTTCCCCCCGAGTCAGATGTTTTAAACAGATAAAATGCCCCTACTTTCATTGCCGTTGCATGGTATTACAATTTTTTCAGAGCTTGAAACTGAACAGTGAGCAGATTTTTGAGAATCGAAGTCTGACGAAATTCGCTTTTATTTGGTAAAAAGTTTGCTTTAAAATTACGACAAACTTCTGGCTACGAGTCCGGTGCTTGTGTCTGTTGCGGAGAGTTTGCTGTGTTGTGAGGTTATTGCTGTGCTTAAGTGCCCCTTTTCTTCAAAATTTCTTTCTTCTGGGGTTGCGGTAACTTGTGAAATAATTGGTTTTTGGATCTAAAACAATAACCAAATCGCTAATCAATCTCTGTCAAAGAATCGGACAAACTCTGTGCTTTTTTGAATTTATTAGCCCCAGATCATAACATCAACATGTTGCAACTTTTGGGGTTGGTTTAGTTTATACAGTGCGATTTTATTAATTTCTTTGTTGATTTGTTCTGCAGTGTTTCAACTTATTCTGTTAAACATGCGCTTCCTTTTACATTACCTACGTTTTTTTTTCTTGTGCTATTTTTTTCACTATTTTTTTGTTTGTTTGGTATATAAATTCATAGAGGTAGATGATTACTGTTTGTATGGTTTTTGAACATTGGTTTGCGTGTGCCAAAAAACTCCAAGCTCAACGGCACAATGCTTCTCAGTGTCTATTACTGCGGCGTGCGCGACATAGGAATCAGATAAGAATACTTTTTTGTAGAAGCATTTTTAAACTTACACCGTGGGCTATGTTTTTAAGTCGGCATTTCTAGTTTCTATAGTTATACGGGTACTGTACTCTTTTTACTACAAATTGTCCGCTCGCTGTGGTTAAGTTTTCTGGGGCCGTATTATGCTACGTTTCGTAAGAGCTGCGACATCGTAAGTTTTCTGTTTATTTTAAAGAGCTTACAATGTTGTAATCCTTGCGATGTGTTGCGCAATGACCCCTGATTGATAACGAGGTGGTAAGAGACCCGTCCTCTTGATTTGTGGTGTTGTTTCTTGAATTGATCAGTATGTATAGGGTTACTTTCAATCTTTTAAAATCTTTTTGGGTCAGACATTCTGATCACGACAGAATACCGAAACGTAGTTCGTTACAAGGCCACTGATACCTTAATCAACAAAGGGCTTGTTGTTTTAAGGGCGGAGCGAAGGAACCGGTTTTCACCGGTCATATTTGGCGCGTGCGGAGTGCATGGCGCACCTTGGCGAACAGCGCGCCGCTGTGTTGGACTTCTCAGCCGCTTTGGAGGTGAGTTATTGATCATTTGTACAGGTAAGCATATAAAACTACAGACACGCGTGTAGAATCAAATGGAGGCGTTTGAGTATCTTCAACCTGAATTTGAGAAATGGAGGCGTTTTAATATCTTCAACCGTTAGTTGAAAATTCCACGAAATATTGCCAGGAACTCAGCAAAACTCCGCATTTCTCAAATTCAAAACGCATCAAAACTCTGCAGCGTGGCCGAAAAAGTAAATACGTTGTTTTCACGACGACCTTAACCGCATGATCTTGGTTCAGACCGTACCCAGGTCACGTTGTTGCGTCCTTGGATAAAACGCGTTACGGCAATTGTCTCCGCTTGGTGGCTTTGACCAAGCAGTAAATTCAGTAGACAACAATTCGAAGAAATCCACAGGAACAAGATTACTATCACCTTCTAAGCAGGAGTGGAGCCGGATTCCTCCAAACACGAAGTAGCTATCGCAGTGAAAAGTGTGCGGATCATCCAATATATTTAGCGTCTGACGGTTTTCGGCGTCAGAAAGATAAATACGCAACATAGAACAACAATTTTCAATCAATAATTTCATTTTTGGCTTATCTATTGCTGACAATGCTACAAATGTCCTTCCTACCTAGGTTGGCTCTGAGGCTCAATATCACATCGAGAAAGAGGCTGCTTACGACGTAATTTCGTTTTGGACAGCGCCTTGTTAGATCATGGATTGTGGATAATTGCAACGTAGTGCAACGAAATCGAAATTGTGGTCAGCCGCTTTTGTTGTGTACGAGTTAGGTACAGTATCGGGTTGGGTCAAAATCGGTATTGAATAACTGTATTTCAGCGAACTTCTGAGAAGTTGAAATAACTTCTTTTTGCGGATATCAAGCATAACAAACATCAAACAAGAAACAACCTCCTAACAAAACATCAAACAAGAACAGCCTTTTAACACCATTACTTCAGCTGCACTGCAGCTGTGGACCACATCTTGGTTTAAATCAATGCTGCCCACTGACCAATTCCTTTGAAAATTGTGACAAAAATTAACTACAGACTTTACGGCACATTCGGAATACGTCTTTTATTGGCGAAATCTCCATGGTTTTTGCTAGTCTTATTCTTTCCTCATAAACATAATATTTTGGCGATTTTGCTTTTCAACTCATTAACTTTTTTAGATTCAACCGCTGTGCGTCGACGCGCTTTGCGGTCGCGCTTTTATGCATCTGGCACTTGGCGAAGAAGCCGATTGCGTATCTGACGTAACAATCGCTTGTGATCTCGACTTGGACAACGTGGTCACGCACATTCACGCTCTACCAGAAGAAGCGAAGAAGCTGCTTTTGTTTTGGATAGGTTTGTGCAGCAATTTGTAGTAGTTGAAAACAAAAGGTTCCATTTACCCGTAGAACATTGACTAAACTTAGATTAAGCTTGTACTGTAAATCTCAACTTAACGTCATCGATATTTTTGACATCACTACAATAATCGCGTTTTCAACAGGATGAAGACTCGATGCAATATCATTTTGCTCAAAACTTCCCAATCTACGCATTTAGCCTGGATTTGTTGTTATCTTATTAATGTTCGTTTGTTAAGAGTTACTTTGTTGGTAGATCATCGCGTGGTGGCGCTGTTGCTAAATTACGGCTACAGATCAAACGAGCGCATCAACACTGGAGGATCTGCATCTACGATAAGGTAAAAAATAGTGATATTTTGTTGAACAAAGTTGAGATAGCCTTTGTAACTATTTGTTGGCGGGGAACGATCCCATTTCCACTATACACAACATCTTAGAGTTTCACTGTTTCAATAAAGAATCAGAGATTCCATTCCATGGCAGATAGTGCTGATAGATTTGCTGGTAAGTTTGTTTTATTGTCGACAACAACATGAATATTGAAATTTATTGACTGGTTTACCAGTAGTACTAATCCCACTTTCAGCTACTGCCATTAATTTGGTGGTTGTACTTTCACTAGCGGTTTTGTTGACGATCTTGAGAGCGAACTTTTTCAAACTACTGATGATGTGCTTGTTGCATTTCCACTAACCGGTAAGGGCTGCTAATCTGCCGATTGTTTTCTCACTCTTACGCATAGTAATAATTCACCACTCATATTCTCATTAGTAATGTCCCAAAGCACTTTTACACACCCCTGATGTTCCAACACACTCCTTGTGTAACACGTCAATGGTGTTCCAAACCTCTTCTACTCTTACTCATCAGTGGCGGTCTAACACACTCCTGCCCATTAATGGTGTTCTAACACTCCCACTTAAGCTCATCTGTGTTGTTCCAAACAATCCTTCCCAATGCACATAGTGATGCCCAACACACGTTTATTCTACAACATAAGAGTTGTCCCAATGCACTTCTAACACAGCAAACGCTTTCAGTATGCTCGATGAGACCGTGTTTAAACCTGGCGAGGACGTATCGCGCTCCACCTCTCTCTCCTCCATCCATCCGCCATCGATCCCGGACGACCTCACCACTAACGCCCGGGTTTTGAACGGAAAAGCGCTGCACAAGTAAGTAGGTGCCCTGCACAAAAACAAACTGTACAAAATTGTGTTATTTATTTATGCGTGTCAAGCGCCAAAGCGCTCATAGTGTTATGAATATAAATTTGTGTTATGAATATTTTAATTTGATATGTGGGTGTTATTCGGGAATATTGATTAGAGCTAGGTGAAAATTTGCTCCCTCTTTTGAATGAATAAATACCTCATTTTCACGTACTCAAGTTCTTCTAAAGTCTTTTTGATGCTATCTTTAGAAGCTCAAAGGACTGTTACGAGCTCATTTAAATGCATTAGGGTTACCAGCTCATCTAAATATATTTGCATATCTGGACAACCACGAGCGTATTTAAGATAGCATAAAAAATACAGACTTCATTGCGCTTCTACCGACCTCGTTCATTTGCAGTTTAAAAATTAATCTACCTAAACGTAAAACCTTTATTACAATTGATGAACGCCTGCGTTGAATAATTTAGTACTCACAGTGCATTATCAGATATCTTAAGTGCATCGTATGGAACTTTTTCTGTCCTCATTGGCACAACCATAACGTAGCTTGCCTTATTTAAACTAAAACGTAGCAAGACTTCTGATCCCACACACTGGCGTGACTGATAGGGGGCATCCCCCCAGATCTGGGCCACCCATTCGTAAATGCCTTCCCCCCCAGGTGCAACAACAAATTTTTGGAAAAAAGAAAGATCTTCACGTAAATTCGACAAAAAAAGACAGATTTTTTGGTGAAGACCCTGTTTTGTCTTTACCTAAATTTCGCCGAATTGTAAGCCCCCTAGAAGCTTGCCCCTCTAGGCACAAATTACGCCATTAATCCCAAAGAGCGATTATAGCAGCTGCAAGACTATATTTAACGCAGATCTGGAACAAAAGGTCAAGAATTCGACAAAACTCTTCCATCGTTGAACAAACCCTCAAGCCTAGGCAAATCTGATCTCAATGCTTCTCCAATTCAACCTGCACCGATCCCCAATGCGACCCCGACACTCGAAGATTCAATCACAAACATGACACCCAACAATGACGAAGGAATTATTACAAATATGACTCCAAATGACCCCAAATCCAGCACGCCAGCAGACATGCTTGGCAATACTACTGATGAACCAAAAATAAATCAAAAGAAATCGAATGGCGACCTCAACCGTCCTGTGAGCAAAAATGATTCCGATGCGACCTTAAGCAACAACGAAACCGAGGCCAAAATCCTCCAAAAAACTGAAAGTTTCCTAGAGATGCAAAGTAGAGGTTCAGCTTCCACGTCAATTCCCGGATTTGACGAACCAATGGAAAGACTTGAAGTGTTACGACGCGCGATGGCTCTAGGTCGGCTTCTTGTGACGATCGACGAGGGCAATGCGTCGTGGCAGAGCATGTTTGCGGATGTATTGATTGTCAAAGGTAGGTTTTTGTTTCACTTTGACTTTTAGTTTGTTTTGTTTCGATATATATATTTTCATTTATTCCTGCAAATAAACCCCACGTCGACAAAATTCGACAAAATTGACGAGAACATGCGGTTAAGGACTTGTGAAGCGTGAGAAGTCGTCACCTTCACTTAGCAAAGCAACTAGAAAATAGGTTTGTAAGCAGTGTATTTTCAGGTCTACCCAAACTTGGGTTAAGGAATATGGTTAGACTGCTGGCTATTACAACAAGTAGACTGCTTGGCTCCAATGGGAAATGAGCGTAAAGTGTCTTCCCTTCAACGCAACGATGCATTGCCAGTTTGGGAATCGAACCGGGAACCTACACTTTCGATTGCATTTTAAACTGCAAAAATTTAGCTATCTTTAGATGTCCCCATTGCTTTTGCCTTTAGTCGTTGTTTAACAGCTATAAAACCCCTGTAAATTAGGTGATCTTTGTTTAGAAATAAAAGTGCATATGTAATTTTGAGATTTATTCGTACGCCACTTCTGAGGGCTTCGCGAGCCGCATGTGGCCCGCGGGCAGCAAATTGGTCACCCTTTTAAATCCTTAACCCAAGTTTGGGTAGACCTGAAAATACACTGCTTACAAACCTATTTTCTAGTTGCTTTGCTAAGTGAAGGTAACGACTTCTCACGCTTCACAAGTCCTTAACCGCATGTTCTCGTCAATTTTGTCGAATTTCTGCAACAGGCCTATCAGTTTTGCAGTTTTTCTATTTTTTTTTCGGTTTAGGTGATTATGATGAAGCTTTGCGACATCTTCTTATGGTGATGGAGTTGACTCCGAATGACATGACTGCGACGGCCAGGGCCGGTCTCATCAATGTCAAGATGAATCGCTACAAAAGCGGTTGCCGACTGTTGGGCGCGATCGCAAACGCTGACGGAAATGGACTGAAGTACGTTTTAAAAGCACTCGATGCGGCGAAAAGAAAGCGCCTGTGCGAGGTTAGTCGCCTCTGGGTTGGTTTAATTTAAAGTAATTGTGAAAATGGTTTATACGAACCTAAATCGTCATCGAAACGATCAGTTATTTTGCTTCGTAGGTAGGTGTGCAACATTGTTTTTGTAATAACTGATGTCACAATCCGGAGATCTTGCTGAGTGTTTGTATGTTTTTCATCTCACCCATAGCCAGCCAAGCTTTTTGCGCAAGATTAAGCACATTTCTGCCAACTGCAATGAATCGTGAAACCGCTGCAACGCTCAAGGTTTTGTAGCTGCAAAGACATCGTTTCTTTTTTTTCTCGCTCACGAGTTCTAAGAACCATTGCACAATTAGGAAAAGTGACTTCATGGTAGGTGATTGGGGAAACAGGCGAGCTCAAAATAAATATTACTGACTCAGTAGACTCGAATTAGTTTGAATCAATTCAAAGGCTACAAGAATTGTATTCGCAACTTTTTTACATGACGTTCAGCAATAAAAAAGGCTAGTGTGAAGTATCCGCCGTTTGTGATAAACTAGTGGGCGGGTAGCAGCTTGAGCCAAAGATCACAAACGTTTTTCTTCTGGTCTAAGTGGCTTAGTAAATAAATGCGTAATTACAAGTATGGAAAAAATATCACCGGATTAAATTGTTTCGGAAATAAATCGCTACCATAACTGCTGCATAATTAGATAGGGACCAAGAAGTAAAATTATATAATTAAATCACTGATTTATTGATTTTGCTTAAGCCTACCAATTTTAAAACAGTATCTATTGTTTCCAGCAAATCATATTTTTGATTAATTTTAGCTCATAATTAATATTCATGTCATCTTCCGAGCTGGTTCAGTATTTTTTACTGAATTTTTGAATCTGTTATTTTCCAGGAAGCTTTCAACTATGCAGAAGCATTGAACCGTGAAAGCAAATTTGCGGCATCACGTGATTGCTACGCATTGAGCATATTGGCTGATTCATACATGAAATTGGACAGTCTACGAATGCGATCGCGATGCCACGCGAAGCTAGGAGACGTCAGGTAAAAGTAGCACAGTGCAATGGATAGTTGGACACCATTGCTACCTCCATTTCACGGATTATTTTGTTTCGTTAAAACTTTTTAACGCTATTGTAGCAAAAGGATGGTGGTTTTGCAAAGCGATTGTTTAAATTTGACAAATAAAGCACCAATGTCCAATATAAACGGTTTTTTGGTGCTCTGTGTTGGAGTGGTTAAGCAGACGCCAGCGCCTGGCTCATACGTATGGAAAAACGAGAAAATTACTAAAAGCATGTCACTAGCAAAGTTATGACGCAAGAGAACAATTTACCATTACACTTTGTTGAAATCTCAACCTTTCTGTATCAGCTTGTTCAACACTGCTGTTTGTGATAACAGTTTAGACTGATTTTTATTTGGAAGAAACCATTTTGCCGGAAATTTTTATCTACTTGTTTATTCATGCTGACCTAAACCATTCAATCGAACCTAAACTCAACCTATACTCTAACAATAAACCACAATGTAACCCAAACTCAAACCGTAAACTTGACTCTTAAAAATGTAAATAAAAAATGCCCCAATAAATTTTCCGTATTTTTGTTTTATTTCTCTTTAACTTAAAAATTTCCCGTAAAATAGTCGTTCTCTTCTGCTGCATTCACTCGGGCGACTTTTAGCTGCGAGAATCGGCAATTTGCCTTTTTTCTTTACCAATGCTCTTTTTGTTTTCTTTCTCGATTAGAGAAAGAAAAAAGGCAAAATGCCGATTTTCGCAGCTAAAAGTCGCCCGTGTGAATGCAGCTTTACATTTGGTGTAAAATCGTGAGCGCACTTTTCGTTTATTTTTAGCGAAAAACTCGATATGCGCCTGGCGTGTCATCCTGCCAGCGTACCATGTTCTAGAGGAACTATAATTTTGGAGAAATAAACAAAGGATACGCTTCTACATTTACGATTGTACTCCAAGTGTAGATGGGTACAACCAGAATTCTCTGCAAGGGGCAAGTAAACTCGGTCCGTCAGGCACTTCTGGGCCACGTCAAAAACTCATAATTTAATCAAGGACTTCAGTACTTTGATTGGTAAACTCGATTACAAAGGTGGAGTACAAAGATAAGAGGACACAGCATTTGAGGCCATGGGCCAAGGACCGAATTTTTGAGGAAAGACCTTTCGAGGCCAAAGACAGGAATAGTCGAGGCTAAGGCCAAGGTCCAAGGATGCAATTTTTCTAAATTATGGTTGGCAAAATTTGCGTAATTTTTAAACGCTAAAGTGTTTACGATGTTGCATTTCGTTAAGTTTTTCATGATAATTCGAAAATATTAGTTTTTAAAAACAATAATGAATACCATTTTGAAGTTATACACGTTAGCAGCTGATGTTGATTACGTACGGTAGCAGTATCCTGGCAATGAAATAAGGCCATAACCCGTGAATGGGAATATAGCTAAATTATAAACGTAGAAATGGACAATTTTAATGCCTTAATTTCATCAGTTAAGGCAGGCACGTAGCCAGAACAGAATTTTGGGGGGTCAAGCGGAAATTTGGGGGGCAATGGCTTCGCGCTGGGAGCGATCTCCAAACAAAAAAAATTTTAGTGAAGACCAAAAACAAAGAAAATAGATCTTCACGAAATGAAAAGCTGATTTTGACCCAAAATTTTAGTGAAGACCAAAAAAAGATCTTCACGGAATGAAAAGCTGATTTCACACGCACTTGGCCGACTCAGGATATTTTGCGGCGTCAAAGTGACGTTTAAGTGAAATCATTTTGGGGAGCAAAGTAACGTATGTAAGTAATGTACTTTCATATGCTGCATGAAATTTTGTTAAAAATACGTTCAACTGAAATTATCTGGGGGGGGACAAAGTAAAATTTTGGGGAGGCAATTGCCCCCTTGCTCCCCCCTGACTACGTGCCTTAGTTAAGGCCTCGGTGCAAATGCCCACTAGTTATGGATCCCCACTTTTTTTGGTAGTTTCTTAAACGCAAGCCGTATTGTTTGGTTAAACAATTTCTTCTCACGGAATTTTTAAACATTATTATTTGAAAGTATTGCAAATGCTGTAAATTTATGTTTTTAAAATGAATTGAGATACCGTGCCGGTATATTTGTAAGCTCAAGTTTTTGGCATTAAGGAAAGGGATTCTGGGGCGAGGGCAAAATCCTCTTGCCCTGTGTTGAATAATTTTTTTTTTTTTAATTGGAAAAAAATAGCAATTTGTGTAACTTTAAACAAAATTAAACACTTAAATTTTCAAAGCAATTCGAAAAGAAAGTACCGTAAATGCTGAGTTAGAAAAGCTTTATTTTTCCCACAGTTTCTCAATTCTAATTTTAAATAATCTTTTCCTTACCACATCTAATGCCTGTCAATAAATGATTGCAAACGTTTAGCCCACCAAAAGACACTTTTGTTAATTTAACATACGATGTTTAATTTCAAAAAATAACCTGAGGATCCCAGCAGGGTCGAATTAAGAAGGAAGGCATTGGAGATATTTGTCCCGGGACCCCCTTCAAAGGGTCCACAACTGTCGAAACGGAAAAATAATACACCAATAGTTTTTTCTAAAAATGCCCAAGTTTTTCTCGGGAGCTTTACTTCTTCATCTCATTATGACGTGGTGTAAAAAGCTTATTAAGTGCAGCGCGCATTTCTTCGGGCATTCGAAAAATTATCATGCTGTAGTTATATTTAACTTCACGCTTAATTTCTTTACAATTCTTCATTCAGCATTTTTTGTGATCCAATAGTTTGTTATTTGGGGTTCCTAGCGGCGATTTCCAACATACAATTCGTTTAGTGGATGTGGTTTTGTTCCCCAGACCGCTTGACAATGATTAGAGTTGTTTTTCCTTATCTCAAAACAAATTCTTCGCGATCGCTTATTTTCAGAACAAGTTCTTGTTCTTATTAAGATACGTTTTGTTTGTTACATCGAGTTATACTAACATATTTACTGCAGTATCATATCAATAAGCCATCTCTGGTAATACTGTATTACATTTCATTATCACGCACATACTTTCTTTTAAATTTACACGCAGAATAAGCTTGGTCATGTTTTAGCATTAGCAACTCAAAATTGTTTGGTCAGACCTCCGGATTCCTTGTTGTGGCTCTGGTTGACTTCAGTGCTTTGCAGTTTGTACTGCCTGCACCGAAAGCATTAACAGAAACAAAAAAACAACGATTTTTTACAAGGCTTTTTTCCCTCCATTCTCCGATTAGAGCTTTCACACAATGTCATTTAAAATAAGTTTCAGTGTGACTTGACTTGGTTGGCTATCACATTGTTTCATTTTTCAAATAAGGAAAGGAAACGAAGTGACAGACTAGGAGTTTATGTTGTCTTTTATTTGGTTATTTTTCTTTTTTAACCAACAAAAACATAATGCAGCCATCGAGCCGAGAGCAGGACATTTTCGAGGACTTGTAATCTTCGAGACCAAAGCTAAGGCCAAGAACTTCAAAATGTGTCCTTGAGAACTTCTCGTCTGCTCAATCACATGACTGCTGCGTCAGCATGAACAATTAAACACTTCTGGACCTATAACAAAGAAACAAAAAAAGAAAAAAAATAAGAAAAAAACAATAAAGAGGAAGAGTTTACCAACCCCTAGACACTAATAAAGAGAACTTTGGTGTAACTACTAATATTCTCAAAGCAATGTACATCTATTTTCTTCAGAAGAGCAATTATTGACATCAGTGACGTCATAAAGGAACTGGCTCGAAAACCACAAGCGCACGATTACTGCTACCGCGGTCTGCTCTATCTGCTGGAGAACAAAGAGTTCCAGGCTTGTCGCGATTATATGCAGGCGATCGAGATCGACAGGTTGGTTTTCGTCAATTTTACGATAACCACCGTTCCTGTCTAAACAAGTTGCCAGAAGATTCGCCACGCCCATGGTAGATTCGCCCAGTGCCGTCGCCAGAGCAAACGAAGTGACGGGGCACTCACCAAAAGTAGGGGGGCACTAAAATTTGCATATAATTACTGATCTTCAGATCTTGTACGGCTACAGTTATGCGCAATTTTAAAAAAAGGCCGGTAGCATTTCTTAGCTCGTTTTGTCTGTGGCCCATAATCGCCTGAAAAATCTATCTACAGCCGTGAATGCTACCAAACGTGCAACCAGGATTTTGCTACGAGGGGTGAACCAAAACATTTTTTTGCAAAAAAACTGCCTGATTTGGCCTCCGCGCTGAAAAACTGATGCAACTCAAGCGTGTTACAGACAAGCATAATCACTAAATATTTAGTGACTGTGAACGGGCCTGAGGGCGGAGTCTTCAGTCGCTGGGCAATTTTTGCAATTTTGCAACAAAAAATAGCGATTTTAACGCCATTTATTACATTTCGCACTTTTTGAAGCCATTTGAATAACTAAATTGCCAAAATTCAGAAGTCTTTTCAAAAAATCAAATTGCTTAGCACCTTCAGCCCTCCCCCCTTACTTCAGCTTAAGTTTAAAACACGTTTAAACGCTCGTATTTTGAGGTTGAATTTTCTAAGTGTCTTGGCTAAGGGGGCTAAAGCCCCTTCACTCTGGTTGCGCCACTGACAACGATCTCAAAATGTTAAGTGTGCTCTAAAAATTCACACAACTGATCTTTGAAAAAAAGTTTTCACGTATTGTTTCATGTCATAATTGCTAGCGAAGACCGGTAACGATTCTGCAGGCTTACATGTCTCTTCCGCGACACATCCGTAAAGGCGTGTTAATAAGACGGAATATTGCGTCACATTTATTTACAGCAGTTGATTGCCAGCAATTTCGCAAAGTATCGAGAAAACGTCAAAGGAGAATTATGTTTGAACGTAATTATTTTGTTGTCCATCGTTGTCCGTTGTCATGTCGTTGCGTAATGTTCCAAAAACAGTATTTTGAGTAAACCAAAATGGGGGACACAAGCAGACGTTAGGGGGGCCCGCCCCCCTGGCTCCCCATAGCGACGGCACTGGATTCACTACACATCTGTAATTCTACCCTAACCATCGAAAAACCGATGTGTGCCGAATCTTCCAATCAACATGGGCAGACACTCAAGCAACATTCACGACTGCAAGCACGAGCATTTTTGTTCAGTCCACCCATGTGTGGCGAATCTTCCATGAGGTCAATCTTCTGGCAACGGTCTCAACATAGCCAGACTACTTACATAGAGCACCGTCCTGGCAACTATAATGACGAGGTTCGACTTGACTCAATGAGTGTTCGTTTATTCATCGATAGTGTTCATGTAAAGATTACCATGACAGAGTAATTTGATATAAAGTAATTATGTTTTTGTGCCAGGTAGTTGTAATTACGTGTTTTTTCACCAAGTTGCCTTGACCAGAAGACAGTGAGGGATCTTTCAGTCTTCTAGTCAAGCCCTACTGCCCGTTGGTCTGCCATGCACGGTGGAGGCTTCACGCTGTCCCTTTTCATTGTTGAACGTCAAGCAAGGAAGCTGTGAATATATTTTTTTTTTTGGTCTTTGGTTTGACTCGACCGGTAATCGAATCTCAGTCCACCGTTTTAGTAGCAGACGCCCTATCCACTCGACCACTGATCGGTTTCTGCTTACTGCTAAAAATATAAAATACTTGAGCAAAACTTTCAAACACGGTTAACTTTTCAGACTTAACAGTTAACACTGTCAATGAAACATAAATTTATTTTTTTAGTGAGAGGTAAAATCTTTTTGTTCAAAGTAGCGTTCTCCGATGTATTTTTATTTAAGTTGACGTTTCGCTCCCCAGTCCGGGGAGCATCCTCAAAACAGTAACGCATTTCTTGTTTGCAAAAATACAAATGTTTTTTTGCAAACAAGAAATGCGTTACTGTTCTGAGGATGCTCCCCGGACTGGGGAGCGAAACGTCAACTTAAATAAAAACACATCAGAGAACGCTACTTTGAATAAATTGTTTCATCCCGATGAACGAGCTCCTAGCTTCATTTTCAGGTAAAATCTTGTTCTCGCATTTTTTTCGAAAATTGATTTTGAAAAATTGGATTGCTAGCACTGCTGCGATATAAAACAACATCAACAACAATTCACCATCATCACTTATTTTTGTTTAACAACGACCCCCTTTTATTGTGATGTTTTGACGTTTGCAGGCCACAGTTTTAAAGTTTAATCGCTTTGCGTGCCTCTGGCCTAAAGGCTACCAGCGTGGAAGCCTAGGGAAGAGCCACCAGAACGACAACTACTTACAACAAGCAATGCAAAAAAGTTATCCTCCCACAGGGTTCGAACCTGCATCCTTTGGACTACTGGTCCACTGCTCTACCACTTGAGCTAGAGAGGATGTCTTCTCGCATACTTAATTTTGACTATTTAAACCCAGTACTATGATGTTGATAATAATTTAATTGCGATGTTTTGACGTTTGCAGGCCAGAATTTCAAAGCTTAGTCGTTTTACGTGTTTCTGGCCTAAAGGCTACCAGCGCTGTAGCTTAGGAAACTTTTTCGCATTGCTTGTTTTAAGTAGCCTAGTCGCCGTTCGGTTGGCTCTTCCCTAACCTAAGTGGTAGAGCAGCTCAGGTGTTCAATCTTCTGGCAACGATAGCTCAAGTGGTAGAGCAGTAGACCGGTAATCCAAAAGCTGCAGGTTCGAACCCTGAGGAAGGATAACTTTTTCGCATTGCTTGTTTTATTTAAGTAATCGCCATTCTGGTGGCTCATCGCTAGGCTTCCGCACTGGTAGCCTTTAGGCCAGACGCACGCAAAACAATTTGACCCCATTTCTTTCAGAATATAGCTTGATTGTTTTGTAGAACCCAAGCCAGCGCACTTATCCACGCAAGGCCAGGCCACGTCGCGCTTTGTGAGGTTTTCCACAAACAAGCTCAGCAATCGTTCGCGCGCCGCAACTTTCACGAGTGTGCCGATCTGTGTGACGTTGCTTTGCTTGTTGACAAAAGCAACATCAATCTCCGGAAACTACGAGCACGCGCACGGAGAGAGACGAGCAAATGCGTTCTCCAGTGACGATAACCTAGCAATTGGAGACCACGTTAAGGGATCGTTTCATCGATTATCGAACACTGCCAGTCTTCAATATGCAAATACACGGGAGTCATAGGCCGATTGACAAAAAAAGAAATGGAATCCGTGATTGTTCCATAATGACGTTTCAAAGATGTTCTTTCGTGTAGTTGAGCTGCATATTTTCTCACCTTTTGGTACAAGATTGGGTGGTTGGCCGAGACTTTGCAACAATTCAAAAAAAAAATCAGATGCATCAAAGCTAGAAAAGCCTGAATTGGGAAGTCATGAAATAAATCCAGCAGCGATGTCACCAAAAATGTCTGAGTCACGAAAAAAGTTAAAAATGGCAAAAAATCAGGGCCCATTTTTTAAAAGTCTTTTCTCTCATTGTTTTAGTCTGAGCTTTTCTTTTTAATCGTGAGAAGTCCAATTTTTTGACACTTTAATATTAAAGCAATGAGCAGCAACTTTGTTGGATTTAACATTTTTATTAAAAGCAAAACATATCAAACGTTTTCGGCTTAAAACAAGTAAGCCCTCCTCAGGATATTATAAACAATGACACATAAACATCTGCAAAGGAAATAGAAGCATTACGGCAGCATAAATTGCGTATAGCTGACTAATAACGTACATTACATGAGAAAATACTTAAAATTATTATCTAACAAAACAAAAATACCTTTCCAGTTTTGGAGCAAAGCAATCATATTAAAATTACAGTCAAGCCAGAAACAGCATAAAGTTTTTAGCGTGAAATAAACCAATTCAGGGAGAATAACTTTATCACTGGCCAATATAAAAAATTTTTTGTTGTGGTGCCTGAGATGTTTTAACTGTTTTTACCTAATTTGAGGGCGCTGATTCCAGGAATACAGTCAGTTTTTCTCCATCAGGTCTAGTTTTTCTGCTATGGTATACCCCTCTCTGTAGGAAGCTGATAGCTTCAATAAAGATAGGAAATTGAAGAAACGATATGTTTATGTAATTTTATCTTGCATATTCACGGATTCACACCAAAATATTCACAGAAAAACATGAAGTTGTAAAAATTGCTGAGGATTAGCAGAGGTGGAGTCCTCGAGGACGTCCTTGGCCTCGAGGACGTCCTCGAGGACACATTTCGAAGTCCTTGGCCTTGGCCTCGAAGCCTCAAGTCCTAGGCCTTGGCCTCGAAGCCTTAGGTCCTCGAAAATTGCCCTGTCCTCGGCTCGAGGACAGCACTTTTTTTGAACCGTTGAAATTTTGTCGGAAAACGCCAGAAACCTTGCGGAAAATTTGTAAATACCTTTTTTATTTTCCGCAATTGGAGCATAGGCTTAGCCAAGCGGGCATCCCCGCGAATTGCAATTTTACCAATGACAAAAATGTGACAAAAAAGCTTATTGTTTCTTCAGTTTCAATTTCTTTTTAGCGTTTTTCGCTTACACCAGTAGCAAACAGCAATATTGAAAACCAGGGGCCCCGGGACCCCCTTTAATCAATTTTTGCCAGCCACTTTAAACGTAAATCTGGAAGAAATGGATAGTTTTCGTCCTAAAAGTTGCTATCTTAGGATCACATCTAGCCTTTTTATGAACGTAATGCATTAACAAAGGCCGGATTTACCACAATATGGCGCAGTACCAGCTGAGGGCCCTGCGCTCAAATCTCAGGACTTTTTATGGTCTTCACCTACATTTGGCAGAAAGATGTTGCGAAAATCTCCAAAGTGCCAAGGGCACAGCGCGATTGAAATCCGGCCCGGCAATAACATGGTCAGTAGCGTGGCCAGGGAGGGGAGGCGGGATGGGCTATAGCCCCCCCATTGGCCTGTCAAACAAAATGCAGAATAAGAAAAACACCACGTTTTTAGCTCTTTTGAGACTGTCTTTTGCGCTGGAATTGACTAAAAAGTGATTAAAACCATTTTTTGAAACATATATTCAGAGGGGGGGCTAATTCGTCAAAAATTAAAGTCACCAATCAATGAAAACTTTTAAAAATGCCCAAAAATAAGCAATCAAATCTGATCGCTAGTGTAAAAACGCCAAACATAGGTTTTATCAGCAAATGTATTATAAACTCAGGAATAAGGGGGGTAGGGGTATTCAGTGTTAGTTAATTACCAATCACTTCTCTCAAATATCTTTCCATTAGCCCCCCCCCTGATTATTTTTCTTTATAAAATACAGACGAAATAGATTACTCAGTGAGAGTTTTATTGAATAATAGGATTTTATGATTTACCAGCATGTAAACAAGAGAACTGCAAAGTTTTCATTAGCCACTTCCCACGTAGCCCGATAATGCAACCAATAGAATCATGCTGCGCAGCTATGTTCTATGCCACGTTTAAAAAGCATTATTTTTTATTAAAATAGCTCTGAAATTAGATTTTATTTTGCAAAAAAATGCAAAATTTGCGAGCGCTGGGGGCTCTGCCCCCAAACCCCCATGCCTCCTTCGGCTGGAGGCTTTGCCCCCAGGCCCCAAAACAGCCCCCCCCCATTGCGAATTTCTGGCTACGCGCCTGACACATGGTTAGTAAGCAAAATTACCCATCTATATTGTACTATTTTTCAATAACAATTCATAAATTCACTTCCACCTCGACAGTTTTTACGCACAAACTATTTTTAAAAAAAATTAGCCATGGAAAATGCTGATTGGACAAATCGTTGAACTTCAGTGGAGGGGGCCTGAGGCCCCTGGCCTAACATGCACTTCTATAACTGGTTATTTTCATGACAAAACGAAAATCTCTAAGGAAAATCTTCGAGGGGGTTTTCATTTACTGTTGAAATGTTGCACGAGACAATGCACCTTACTTCCCCTACCTGGAGCAAATCACGCACAATTAAACTTTAACACCAAAATGCTAGATGTTAAACGTGTTTTGAACTTAAATTGCAACTAGAAGGAGGATTAAACAATTTGATTTTTTTGATTGGCTTTCAAATGTCAAAAATCTAGTGCTTTTTAAATGGCTCTAAACATGTGCGAAGTGTGATTCAATGGCATTAAAATAGCTTTTTTTTTCCAAAAAATTACAAAAAATCGCCGAACAGCTGTGGGCTTTGCCCCCAGACCCCCCTCTGTGATACGTTTGAGTTACACTGGTTTTCTCAAAACGTCTCCAAAGTTACGTATTTGCACTTTTCGACTATATTAGTTGAGGCTCTCTCCATTTGCAAAACCTGGTTAAGTGCCAACAAGCAAATTTTGATGACGTCATTGCGTGTGATTTGTGGTTTAGGCCTTCCCAATCAAAAATTCTGGCTACGCCTATAAATTGGAGAGTGCCTGAAAAAAAATTTTGAAGACCTTTTTTTGTGGAAAACACTTGCGGCTTTGGTCCTTGGTCCTTGGCCTTGGCCTCGAGCATTCCTGTCCTTGGCCTCGAGAGTGTCTGTCCTCGGAAAGGCTGTCCTTGGCCTTGGCCTTGGCCTCGGATTTTTTTTGTGTCCTTGGCCTTGGCCTCGAGCCTTGTGTCCTCGACTCCACCTCTGAGGATTAGACATCGTCAGCCATAAATCGACATTTTACTGATTTTCTGGAATGTGAGGCTCCAGCATCGTCGCGCTTGATTGACCAACAGTAATCTGCAAGCACGGTGGCATTCCATCGACCTTGATAGCGAACTTCCATGTAGCTGATGTCTTGATGGAAGCGCTCTCCTTGCTCGTTGCTCACATCACGTAGATTTTGTGGAAAACGGGCGAGATGGCTGTGCAAAAAATGTAACTTGATGCTCATATTTGCACCCAGTATATGGAGGGAGATTTGTGAGTAATGTTTCAACAAGCTGTTCATAGTTGGACGCCTTCGTTTTTCCCAAGAAGGTCCAAGCACACAATTCTTCCGGATTCATAAAATTACAAAAATCTGTGTCATTTATTAGTTTTCAAATCTGGGGTCCATCAAAAACTCCAGCTTTTAATTTCTCTCTAGATAGACCTGGGAATTTCATGCAAATGTATCTTAACAGTCGCCATCTTTCTCTAGAGCCTTCACAAACTGTTTCATAATGCCAAGCTTTATGAGAAGAGGAGGAAATACAATTTTTGGACGGTCCACCAAGGGAAGAGTTAGAACATTGAGAGAGCCAGGGATCAGCTTCAGCTCACTGCGCACTGGCCAATCTTTCCTGGTCCAATGCTCTTTTCTTTTCCTGCTGTCCCACGAACACAAGAAGCATGGAAATTTTGTTTAGCCGCTTTGAAATCACAAGAGAAATCCAGTCATTTTCAAATCCACACATATGATCCGTTGGTGCTGTTTGTATGAAATTTTTTCCAGAACAAATTTGATTTCATCATATTTTTCCTTGAGGGTTGTTGAATGGCCAAGAGGAACTGACCCATATGAGTTTCCGTTGTGAAGAAGAACACATTTTAAGCTTCCTTTGGAACTGTCTATAAGAAGGTGCCAATCTTAAGGTTTATACTGCTGGATGCCAAGCTGCCGCAGCAGGCCGGCAACATCGTTGCAATATACGATGTCGTTTTCCTTAGTGACATATGACAAAAACTCATAATGGCGTTTTCTGTAGAATATTATGAGAGTTCCAGGCTGAAGCAGATTTTTTTCTTTGAGTCTTGAAGCTAAAAGTTCAGAAGATTCTTCGGAAAGGTTAAGACCTCTGGTCAAGTCATCAAGTTCTCTTTGAGAAAAAAGCTGTGGTAATGAAGAAAGAGTAAAATCGACGTCTGAAACACTGGTTTCACAACTGTCAGTGGATAAAACGCAGGCTTGATCTTCTTCAAAATCAGGCAATTCCAACTCGGACAAGCCTTCACACACTGGAACAGGAATTTCATTGCAATGTGGAATTGGCCTAATCGCTGACTCAAGGTTTGGATAAACCAATGATTTTTTGTTCTTCCTGTTGATTCCCTATGTGCTGACCAGGCGCGTAGACAGGATTTGGAAAAGGGGGGGGCTTTTTTGAAAGAGTGAGAAAAGTGCAAACGACCTTGACCCGAATTTTCATTGTTCTTGAATCAGTTTCACACGGTTTGTCCGAAAATTGAGACGGAATTTCTCGGAAAGCTCGGAAGTTCAAACGCTTTTTCCGCCCAAAAACAGGTGGTCTCCAAAAAAAAAAAGGTCTTCACCGAAATTGAGTCTGATTTTTCGGCCAAAATCGGAAATTCAAACGTTTTTTCAGCCCAAAAACAGGTGGTCTTCAAAAAAAAAAAGGTCTTCACCGAAATTGAATCTGATTTTTCGGCCAAAATCGGAAATTCAAACGCTTTTTCACACCGAATCACGACATCTACTTAACGACTTCGGCACCCAATTTCCTTTGGGAGGGGCTGTTTTCAATTTTTCACCAAAAATCGGCCGAAAAAGCAACAAAAACGTGCAATGTCACATACTTCACAAGCCAATGGGGGGGCTCGAGCCCCCCCTGGCTACGTTACTGGTGCTGACAGCACAAAAGCAGCAGTCATCGAAATGATTTTTTGGTTCACGCCAGACCATTGGAATGCCAAAGCAGAGTGACTTTCTGACCTTTTTTGTCCACTGTCGAAGATGCTCAGCACATTGTTTGCACACAATATGAGGTGCCCATGACTTATCTTAATCACCCAGCATTACTTTGAAGTAAGCAAGATAAGCACGTTTCACAAATTCACTGATCCCTTTTCTGTTGGATTGCGACGTGTATTTTCCTCAAATACAGCAAAACATATTTGGGTTGGTTAAACTACGTTGCCTAGAAGAAGATGTGGCCATGCTTAATTTTTGCCTTAAAATCCTGCAACGCAAGTAAAATAATGCAGCCTATTTATTTCCTGTTTGACTTATAAATGAATTCCTAGCATTAAAAAATAAAGCTTGCTTTGACCCAGAAATTAATAAAAACATGCCACAATCGGTAGGCTTACCTACTACTCAGTTTCCACTTCTTCCCAACTACAGACTTCCTGTAGGCCCTAACTCCTTGCACAGCAAATTTGAAAATTGATTTTTGTTTGAAGATTAGTGATGTCATAATCATTCAACATACATCACAATAATAACCCACAAATAAAATAGTGACGTTACAATGTATATAAACATATGCCTAAGTTTCAGGTAGGAATGGTGTGAAATAGCAAATATCTCAAAATCTTGACCTGATGAGTGAAAACTAGTATCATTTTCGGAATCAGCACCCTCAAATTAGTCTAAATCAGCTTAGAAACCTCGGGCACCAAAAAATGTGTTGGCCAGAGATGTGATAGTCAAGGTGAATTGAATTAAAGAGAAAATCTAGTCAAATCAAGGTAAGAACTAACTTGTGATATTATGACGCAACAGAAAATTTGGCAACTTAGAAAATACATAGCAAGAAAGAGGCACCTTTAGCATAAAGTTGCTTATTTAAGTTAGGATTTAGTTTTTTAATCAAAAGAGCTTCTTGGATTTTAGTTTCATACTCAGTATGGCAGCTTTTTAAAATCTGGAAAGAGTTTACGGTGTACTTTTCCTCACGGCAAATGGCACATGCGCGTATGTGTTCTTTTATAGCGCTCTTTTGCGGTCCAGCTAAAACAAAATGTTCGCCAGCTCTTGCAGCCAAATGTCGGGTAGTCATGCCTACGTAGGTAAGGTTTGTATCACACAAACATCGAAACTGGTACACGACATTGGAGTAGAGAGCATGCGGTGTTTTTGTTTTCAGCTGGAAGTAGCGATTGATCTTAAATGTATCGTAAACTACCCTTAACTTTAAATCAAATTCCCGATAAACAAGTTCAGACAGACTTTTTGTAAATTGTTTGGATGCAGAACCTATATACCGAACTTTAAAAAAGCAAGTCTCGCATTCATCGCTGTTTTCATTTTCTTGAGTATAATGGGATGAAAGCGCAAAAAATTTGCGCAATATTTTATCAAAGAACTGTGTGGGGTAATTGTTAGCTAATAATAACGATTTAAGAATTTCAACTTCTCTGAAAAATAACTAATTACTTGAACAAATTAACTTGGAACGGTGGAGCATACAAAACACTAAAACAGATTTCCATTTGATGGGACATATAGCAGCAAAGCTAAGGAATAAACCCGTATTAGTAGGCTTTCTCCAGACCCATGTATCGCCAGTATTCTCACTAATTTTGATATCAACATCCAGAAATTGCAAAGTGTTTGTGAAGTTTTCTATAGTAAATTAAATGTTATGATGTTGGCTGTTTAGAATATTCAAAAAAGACGAATACGCGTTAACATCATCAAAAACAGCAAACGCATCATCAATATAGCGAACGTATAATTTAGGGTGACAAGACATTTGATCTTTGAAAATTGACGTTTCAAGGTGGACCAAAAAGAAATTAGCCATAGTGTAGTTGACGTAAACTCTTTCCAGATTTTAAAAAGCTGCCATACTGAGTATGAAACTAAAATCCAAGAAGCTCTTTTGATTAAAAAACTAAATCCTAACTTAAATAAGCAACTTTATGCTAAAGGTGCCTCTTTCTTGCTATGTATTTTCTAAGTTGCCAAATTTTCTGTTGCGTCATAAATATCACAAGTTAGTTCTTACCTTGATTTGACTTGATTTTCTCTTTAATTCAATTCATCTTGTCTATCACATTAATAGTTATTCTCACTGAATTGGTTTATTTCACGCTAAAAACTTTATGCTGTTTCTGGCTTGACTGTAATTTTAATATGATTGCTTTGCTCCAAAACTGGAAAGGTATTTTTGTTTTGTTAGATAATAATTTTAAGTATTTTCTCATGTAATGTACGTTATTAGTCAGCTATACGCAATTTATGTTGCCGTAATGCTTCTATTTCCTTTGCAGATGTTTATGTGTCATTGTTTATAATATCCTGAGGAGGGCTTACTTGTTTTAAGCCGAAAACGTTTGATATGTTTTGCTTTTAATAAAAATGTTAAATCCAACAAAGTTGCTGCTTATTGCTTTAATATGGTTCTGCAAATCCACCTCTTTGCTTAAATTATACTTCTTTAATAGTACCAATAAGACGTGATAACTATTTTTATTTGAGGCTTCGGAACATTAATTCAACATTAATTGCACCATCAATTCGTCGTAAAAGACATCATAGTTGTGATGAAAACTTTTATACGGCAATAATATTTCTGATGCAAGCTTTTGGGATGCAATTCCCAGCCAGTAACTATGACGAAAAAGTGTTGAAAATTTTCGTCAAAACCAGCATTGCAAAGCCTTACGTAGAAAGGTAGCCTGACAACTGCCAGGGAAGTAAAGGTTGAAGCTTCACTGCTTTTTGTTCTTTTTGTGGTTCGCAAGTTTGTGAAATTTTATGACGTTTTGATTTGATCCACTTCGGCACATTACTTTCTGTATCGCTAGATTTTGTGGTAGTTCAAAATTGCTGCGTTAAGATAGCAATTGCAGTTGTACAGAATTGTCTCTATTGAATAATAAAAGGCAGTGACGTGTGATGATATAATACAATGATAATAACGCAGCATTTAAGACTGGTATTTACAAAAATAAATCATGGATTTGGCTGTGATGTAATTGAATCAGAAATGTACGAATTTGAAGAAATTGGTGTACACATTGCACGTGGTTGATATCTAGTTATAACACTAGGTTTTAATGAAACGTTGTTACTCGGTAGCAAGCCCAAATGCGAAATAAATGGACTCGAAGACTGATGATGCCCTAAAACAGGATTGAAATTACAATTCAATAGGCTAAAATTTGAAGGCTTTATGCCGGATATAGAAATAGGAGATCGTGGGACTAAACTTTGCAGTTTCTGTAATGCAGACGCTAACGCCATTTGCTGCACTGGGTTGGAGAGCATTATTGAACTCCGTAAATCTTGGGGACTAGAAGGTTGACCGTCACTTTTTTGGGGCAGCATTGTACCATATAGTCGTTGAAGCAATGTTGGATCCATATACGCGGAATGGAATGGAGGATAAGGTGTAAAAGCGCCAACTCCGCCTCCAAATGCATTAAATATGTCCTGTTTTTCCCGTTTCCGCCATTTTGCTCTGCGATTTTGAAACCAAACCTAAAAATTGTATTGCGTAAATAACCAAGAAACAAAATTAAGTTCATTGTTAAATCATACTGTGACCGAAAAAAAGTGGCAAAAATCTAGTTCTCTCAGTCTCAATGTTTTTTTCAGTAGTGCACTAGTTTGGTTACCTCGGGAAGGAGGCTACCTAAAATAAAAGACTCGACCCCTAGAATAAGCAGATCACCATTTGGTTTATTGTTTTTGCTGCTGCATATTTATCCTCTTGTCAGCAGACAGCGCCGGTAGACGCTACTATATTGGATGACCCTCACGCTCTCTGTTTGCTATAATTACTTCGTGTTTGGGAAAATTCGTTTGGTACCCCTTCATAATTGATTATCCAATACCTAGTAGCTTTTTTTACATGTCCAATTTTCCGGCATTTTCTTTCTTGAAAAAAAAGTAAGAGCAAAAAATAGTTAAAGAAAAAAACAAAAGAAATCAAGAGCAGAACCGTAAAGTGAACAACGAACATGCCACAAGGTGATTATCCTCACCAATCAAATGCAATTTTATAAGAACACAAGGCTCATTTTTACTCAAATTTTAAGATCAAATTAAGAATGTAAACCTCTTATGAAAAAATGAGAGCACCGGCCAAATTTTTAAAAAATCCAAGTGCGTAAGCAATGCAATGTGTAAGAAATTACTAATCAACAGGCAATATTGATTTGCCTAAAAATCATGACCAATAACAAAACAATGCAAAACGTTTAATCGGACAAAAATGAATTAGTGTTACTTTATATTCCAATAAAATTTAAGAATAAATTAAAAACAAATGAAACTGAAAATTAAAAACAAGAACGAATGAAACCTAAGAACAGACGTCAAATCAAATCTTTCATTATACTCGCTGTAATACGCCGAAGCGTGTAACGAGTTGGCGGGGCCCATCTCCGCGTCATTGCGCCTGGGCAACACAGCTCCTTTCGAAGAAATGTCGCAGCGGTGGCGAGCCGTTGGCAACACTGTGTCCGATTTGACCGGCCCGAGATTTAAACCTCAGACCTCTCGCTCCAGAGACGAACGCGTTACCGCTCGACCAACTGGGCTGTAATACGCCGAAGCGTGTAACGAGTTGGCTGGGCCCATCTCCATTCCAATTAAATTTAAGAATAAATTAAAAACAAATGAAACTGAAAATTAAAAACAAGAACGAATGAAATCTAAGAACAGCCGTCCTCAACCAAAATTTAAGATACACTGTTTTCTTAAAAAAACAAAATTGTATTCTATAAACTTCACTCATATTTTTGCGAAGCCAAAATGGTGATGAAAACAAAAAATGATGAAGAAATTAAAAATAAAAATGAGAAAAAAAACATCGGTGTTTTTAACAAAGAAAAAAAGCCACATTTCAGGTTTTTGTGGCATATTTTATTTTCCCAGCTTTGTCATGCGAAAAAAAATTGAGAAAAAATTACCTGCACTCTGGCTTCATTGAGATCTACTCTTGTTGCAAGTTCTTCTCTGTGACATAAAACGTAAGAATATTACCGTTATTTGCTGATCTCAATGGCTGGTTTTAATTGTTATTCATTGCCCTTATTTAGCTTTAAAGGTAGAATTCTGACAATATGGCTGTAGTTTAGAATTTTTTATAGTTAAAATTTTGTAGAATTTGGACAACTTTTTCCGATTTGGTTTATTTGACCAAAAACAAGACTGACACTTGAGCTTCATAATCGATTTGATTGTGGCATTTACGGAAATACCGTGCTTTCTGTATATTTGTTCATGACAAATCGAGTTGATCAAGTTGTCTAAACGCTCGCGTCTGAAACGCTAAAGACTGTCATAAACTGGAGTTTAAAACTTGAATGACCGAACACAATGTTCTAACGGTTTGCTGCCGCTCCGAAATTACTTCGTATGAAACTGGACTCAACACCAAGAGGACAAAACTTTGTCTTGGTTTGATGACATGGAGTAGTAATGAAGTATTGATTTTCATCAATACAGGACCAAAACAAAGTCAGGAAAAGACACAACACGCTTTTACCACAAGCTCGTTTCTGGTATTTACATGCAGTTTTGGAATTCGCAACAATAAGGAAACCAAAATTCGATGTTACAATTTTAAGGATAAATCTGCTATCGCTGCGCCATCCTCAGACGCTGATTTTTGCCCAATCAGGGGTCTACGGATAGGATGTTTGGCGTCTGCAACTGAAACGATAGACTCTGTTAGGTTTGCGGTTCGGTCTAGTAAAGACCTTTAAAATAGTTACTGACAGCTTCCCTGCTTGACGATCAGCAAAAGAGACAGGGAAACGCCTCCACCGCGTGTGGTAGACAGTGGCAGCTTGACTCGAAGACTAAAAGATCCCTTCGCTGTCTTCTGGCAATGTTAACTTGATATTAATTAGATTAAAAAACTTACCTCGTAAAGACGTCGGGATAATGAGTTTTGATAAACGCTTTTTCCAACTCCTCCAACTGAAAAGCATTGAAAGTCGTGCGATAGCGACGTTGCTTCCTCTTCTGGCCTCCTGCTGCGCTATTTTCGTTTGATGACGTCACACTCGACGATGACGATGATTTTCTTGTGGCTTCACCAGAAAAAGAACAAGAGTAATTCGGAGACGCTTCAGAAACACTGAGATTGTTTGAAGATGTATTGATGCTTGCGATGTTACTTGGTCTTGGTTGCTCCAATTTATATTCTTCAAATCGCTGCTCTTTGTTTATTGATTCGTTGCTTCTCTGATCAAGTGGAAGGGCGTAATTGCTATTGCAGTGCCTTATCAAGCGCATCAGATGATCTTGATATAAAAATTTTGGTTTGTCTCTGTCAGTTGAAGGTGGAGCAAAGCGTTCGCCATTTTTGTGAATTTTTGCTATCGGTGTAAAGCTGGCCGCACCCCCGTGATTTTCAATAGTATTTTCGGCCAAATCCTCTTCAGCCACCGAAGAATCATCAGAGCAGAACTCTATAACAGTACAATGGTAATTTTATCGGCAAAAATTAATGTATTACTGTCGTTTTTCAGTAAGCTTCTGTTTTTCTAGAACTTAATGTAACTGAGTTTGCAAAAAAATAAAAATAATTTAGTCAAATTTTAGACCTTAAATTTTCGAAATACTATCTGTTTTTTGCCTTTTATCACCATGATACCGTGGAAAATATCAATAATGAGAAATTTGAGCTGTAAACCTTTGCAAAAATTTGATCTTCATTACATTGCATAAGTTTTTCATTTTTTATTCAAAAACGTAAGAATTTAACCAATTTGAGAGGCAAGCCTCAAAAGTCGGGCCCCAATCGCATTACCGCTCAAAAGTTGGTTTCCACAAAAACATAGCCGGATTTTTATTGGGCAGACCAACATAACATTGATATCATCATTTTTGAAATGATATTGCTCACGTGACGAATTAGAATGTCTGCATAAAATAATAAGTAGCTTTTAGGCTTTTTTGTCGAAATAGCGAGCAAACTCTCATTGTTTACGCAGTTCAAATTCAACGAACGATAAGAAATTGTTTGAAGATGCATTTTTTTAGTAAAATTCTGTGAATTAGAAAAAAAGGAAAGAATTTGAAGGGGCATTTTAACCTAATTTTCTAATTTCAACATTAAGGCCCGATTTACACTTGGCGGAAAATCATGAGCGTAAGAGCGTATGTTAATTTATTTTAACCAACTGGCAGCTTGTACACTGGTAAGGCGATACTCAGGGGTCATGGCGTGCAGAAATTTCGGTTTAAAAAGATATAAACAGTTTCGATTTTTAAAAACACTCACGCTTACAGGCCTAGTGTGAACCGAGACTTAATATGAAACTTTTTGATTACCAACGATTTTGTCCTGCTTTTTCGTTGTTTGACGCTGAATAGCTTTCTTTATTGGGAACGATTTCGAAAAGTTTGGAGATTGTAAATGCTGTGAATATTAACTTAATAAATTATAGTAAAATTTTCCTCGTTTTTGCTTTGATTTTATGACGAGTTGTTGCTGTAGTTGTATATTCATCCTCCAGTCACCCGACAGCGTTAGCCGCTAACTATTGGAGAAATCCGCGCCTGCTTAGGAGTTTCCAATATTCTAACGTTCGGATTTCTTCAAATTCTTGTCCGCTGATTTTGATGCTTGTTCGAAGCCACCAAGCACAGATATTTATCGTAAAGCGTCTAATCAAAGGACGCAACAATAGCCAGGCTGCGGGTTGAACCCAGATCATGCGATCAAGATCGTCGTAAAAACAACGCCTTTACCTTCGAGACCACGCTGCCGACCATAAAAAATTTGAAAAAATTGCATAAAAAGAAAGTTGAAATTATGGTGCCCGGTATGTACCCTCAGGCTTTAATACGTGATTGGTTAGTAGTTGACTTGGTCAAAAAACGCGGGTTTGAGATCTGTTAACAAATTGCTAACAGTCTAACACTCTTGGTGGAAGCTCCACACTGCCTCTGTTGGCTCCACACTGCCTTTATTTGATACAAAATAAAATCAAGCAGAATCCTCCAGTTTCTAGGAAACGACAACGGCGTTGCTTTTTTTAATTTGGGCGAACCCCAGCCCGCTTGGATACGGCTAGTTTCCAAGTTTTTGACTGACTCCTTCAATATAAATTTGCTACATGCTTATTAGTTTAATGTATCCCTGTCCTCCTATCACGGGAAAGCAACGGTTGCGCTTTTGTTTGGATGAACCAGCTTAAGCAGTTAAGCATTTTTCCAAGTTTTCGGGTTGACTTCTTCCCATGTAAATTATTACTGCTCATTCTGAGACACCAAGCAGCTATAATCGTCATAAAGCTTCTTAGCCAAGAACGCAACAACGTGACCAGGGTGCGGATTGAACCCAGATCATGCGATCCGCTTCGTCGTAAAACGACGTTTTATCCTCACAGCCACGCCGCCGAAAAGTTAACGCATTCGGTTTGACCCGACGGAATAAAACCAGAGTCAAGCACTCCACCGTTTCAATGGTGGACACTATATTCACAATAGGAGAAATTTAGTAGTTAACTAAATGTAGCAAATTATACGAATAAGCTTTACCTTTATCTTTCTGCCAATTTAGTTGAGGTAACTTGTCCAAATCCTCGTTTACATGCGCGATATTTTCTGTTGTTCCTGATTTTAAACGGGCTCCTAAAATATTTTCTATGGAATATGATGACGTCATTATCGGCAGTGAGAAGCTATGTTGAGCTAAAATTTTTCTAAAATATTTCATAAATTAAAAACATTAATAAAAATTTATTTTTAATTATTTAATGGTGCTGTCCCATTTGCAATAGTTTGACCTGTACGGTGTACAAGGTACAGCAAAGTTGAGACTTTTACTATACAAAAAAATCACCAATGGGACACCACTACATGGCCAAAGAAATTTTAACTACAGTATTATGGCTTGTCTAGCTGATTTAGCTTTTGCCTGCAGCAAAAGTTTTAATTGAGTAAAATCCTGATCACAGGTTAAATTCCGTGCCGTCGCTACGAGGGGCAGGCGGGGCAATGCGCCCCTAACGTCTGCTTGTGTCCCCCATTTTGGATTACTCAAAATACTGTTTTTGGAACATTACGCAGCGACATGACAACGGACAACGATGGACAACAAAATAATTACGTTCAAACATAATTCTCCGTGGATGCTTTCTCGATACTTTGCGAAATTGCTGGCAATCAACTGCTGTAAATAAATGTGACGCAATATTCCGTCTTATTAACACGCCTTTACGGATGTGTCGCGGGAGAGACATGTAAGCCTGCAGAATCGTTACCGGTCTTCGCTAGCAATTATGACATGAAACAATACGTGAAAACTTTTTTTCAAAGATCAGTTGTGTGAATTTTTAGAGCACACTTAACATTTTGAGATCGTTGTCAGTGGCGCAACCAGAGTGAAGGGGCTTTAGCCCCCTTAGCCAAGACACTTAGAAAATTCAACCTCAAAATACAAGCGTTTAAACGTGTTTTAAACTTAAGCTGAAGTAAGGGGGGAGGGCTGAAGGTGCTAAGCAATTTGATTTTTTGAAAAGACTTCTGAATTTTGGCAATTTAGTTATTCAAATGGCTTCAAAAAGTGCGAAATGTAATAAATGGCGTTAAAATCGCTATTTTTTGTTGCAAAATTGCAAAAATTGCCCAGCGACTGGGGACTCCGCCCTCAGGCCCGTTCACAGTCACTAAATATTTAGTGATTATGCTTGTCTGTAACACGCTTGAGTTGCATCAGTTTTTCAGCGCGGAGGCCAAATCAGGCAGTTTTTTTGCAAAAAAATGTTTTGGTTCACCCCTCGTAGCAAAATCCTGGTTGCACGTTTGGTAGCATTCACTGCTGTAGATAGATTTTTCAGGGGATTATGAGCCACAGACAAAACGAGCTAAGAAATGCTACCGGCCTTTTTTTAAAATTGCGCATAATTGTAGCCGTACAAGATCTGAAGATCAGTAATTGTATGCAAATTTTAGTGCCCCCCTACTTTTGGTAAGTGCCCCCGTCACTTCGTTTGCTCTGGCGGCGGCACTGGTCAGATTATCGCATGGAATAGCACCAAAAGCAAATTTATTTTCGTTTTTGTTATTAACGTTTTATTACTTCAGCTTCTACTGTACATCAAAATCTGACTCAATGCATAAATCAAATACTGCACTACGGATACTGTCTGAATGCTGTTTTATTGATGCACTGATGTAAACTAATACAACTGTCCAAAGAAAATGATAACTGATTTTTCCATGAAAATAACACGAACTATTTTGGCTGAATGTTGGAATTTTAAAAATAAGCAAGTTATATATCTTTTTTTTTGTACGCTTTTTTAAAGAAAAATGTGTTGACTCTGATCTAAAATTTTGGGCATACTTTCTAGTCTATAAGTCTAACGTCGCTTTTTTCTTTTTAATTGCGTTTTTCGTGTAGCTGCGCTTTTCAAATACTTATGACGTTTTGTGTTTCTGATGACGTGTAAAATAGCACTCCTCTCAAAGAATACTATTATGTTTTTACTATTAGCATGTAGGTTTTCCAGTGCAGCTTAAACTGACACTTTTGCTTACTAAATCAAAAACGAAAAACCAATAATTGCTCTTAACCCAATTTCTTGGAATAATCGTTAGAATGTCGGTTCGACTTTAACCATAAAAATATTTTAATCCTATTTATCAATTTTTCTAGGTGAACAGTTAACGGACAGACCACACATATATGCTATTATGACGTCATAATCGATTGTGCTCGGATCCAAATTAATCTTTAAGTTATTGTAAAGGGGCCCAAAAAAGTACGATTAAAGCAAATTTAATTTTCTCTTCTTTGTAACTCGCAGCATGCAGTTAGCGCATCATAATAAACGCACATTTTATTAAGACATCCTTTACAAAAACACCGGATATTTGCATAAAAGGGCGATTAGGATTTAAAGAAAATCTTTCCCACTGTCAAGCTTTTAAGGCACCTGTAAATACTATAATGCATTTTTGAACTAGTCTTTCGAGCAAAATTGTCACAATTTCCTCACTACTACAACTTGTACTTCAAGCTAATTGAACGTATCTGAAGTTTTTAGGAATTACTTTATTTAACATTTTAATTTTTTGCTTGGCAACATGTTTAACCCTCGGTAACCTGTTTTAGCAAATAACTTCAAATGGAATAATGCACTTTGTTTTACGTCATTGAGTGATAATTACTTTAGAGACGATTTCTTTGGAAAAAGATTCTTTTAACCAGGACAAAACTAATTATCATCATTTGCTGCATTCGCAAACCTTCTTTGATATTTTCAAATTTTGGAGAGCAATTTGTCTTCAATGCAAGGTCAAGCAATAAAACATATTATCTTTGGGGATTAGCAAAAATTTCATTAAGAAATTGTCATGCAGCGAAAGTCAACAAATTTGTGGAAAACAAGAATTTTCCAGCTATAAACTAAACAAATAGATCCGTTAAGTAAATAACAGCAAAACGAATTTCAATGACCGTTATTTCATAATTAACTTGTTCAGTTATTCCAAAATCCCTTAATTCTGACTCCTTCATTTAATTTGACATGAAAATGAATTCGAAGCCTGTGACTATTTCTGATGGCAGTTATAACTGTTTACGACATCTCGTGCTTAATTTAGATAAAAACAATCTTGTTCCAGATTTCAAATGTAAGTCCGGTGGAGTTAAATTGAGTATTAGCAGAAAGAAAGACGTGTTGGGTAAGAAAATAAGCACTGACTGCGTAATAATCGAAGCAATAAACATATGAAAAGTAAAAGATCTAATTTAATGGACTATAGCAAAGTAAATTTAATGCAATGTAAACAAATGACGTCAATCTAAATAGGTTTGTTTATTCAGTTAGCGAGACGCAGCGCTACCAAATTGATGATAGTGCTTTGAAGCTTGCCTGTTTCGATTTCGTGATGTTGTTCAAGAATTTCTAAAAATGCAAAAAAGAGCTTTAAATTGTTTTAATTTTACTATAAAATATTGTTGGAAAAAATACGAAAATATTTACATTCCCCTTGAAGTGTTAAATATTGCAAAAACATGAATTGAATTAATGTACCGTATAGGCAAATGAGATGGATAGTTGAATACCGGTGTATGGAACCGACTTCTTTATTCACGGAAACGCTGTGGTCAAACAAACAATAATTACGTCATCGGTAAGATGGATAAAAAAATTCTCATATATTTCATTTTCTGTCACTTTTTCATTTGGAGAGGCAGCATTTTTAATTTTCAAAAATTTTTTGCCTGATTTTGCGTCTGTGTAAATAACTTGGCGCATTAAGAAGTGAATTTGTTGGCCCAGCTTTAATGAGCACAAATAATAGAAAAACTTATCTAAGTTAAAAATGCTCAGGTTATCATTACATATTTTAATATTCATGTAAGTGTATGGGTAAAAATGAACAAATAATCGAAAAATCTTGAAACGATCTCAACAGCGACTTTGGAACAATTTAAGACAAGCAATAAGGGTACATCTTCACAGTGTAATAAAAAGAGTTAAAACGTTTTCCTATCTTAACTTTGTCATGAATAGAAATTCCCTGTCATCTATGCGTCATCGTGAAGTGGGAAAAGTGCAATTATGACCAAATAATGATAAAGTGGTTTGAAGGAAAATAATATTTGACAAAACTGAGAAATTTGGTGGATAAGGAAAATTTCTAGAACAAAAACGAAATGCTTTGCATCAATCTCCCACTTTTTACGAACGTTATTGAATTTTTGAGTAATAACCAAGGTAATGATCATAGTATTCAAAAGATTATTTTCAATACTAATTATCTCGTATAATGTATAAAAAGTTTATAATAAATCATTAGCTGAGTTGTTTTTAGTTAAAGTCAAATCGATTTTTATAAATTACTTTACATCTTAATTTTATGGTACCTTTATTTTTTATGATTTTGGTCGATGACGTTTTTTTATCTGTTCATTATTTTTTTTAATAAACGATCAGCTGCCACGTATATTGCAAAACGGCTCCATGGCTGCATATTTTATTTATTATTATTTTTTGAAAAAGAGGGAGAAAGAAAGTTTATTTTACACAAACGTAAATACGTAAAACTGCAAAAAAAGTTCTAAAGTTCAGGAAGCTGTACCCTTTAGATATTCAAGTCAAACAATTACCAAGAAAACGCTGCAAGAAAAAAGGCTGGTTTAACAATATAAACACGGATTTTTGCGAATGAATTAAAAGTACGAAAATCACAATAAATCGTTGAAAAACTGTCCCATTTAGCCCATATTGTTGTAACATGGATCAGTTGAGTATGGAAATGCTTTTAAATCACCTCCACCCCAAAAGAACCATTAAACAGAACTTAGAGCGATGTTTCAAAAAAGGCTGGCAAAACCTTTTCTCAAAATGTGACCAGTCTTCGAATATTGAGCGCTTAAGCGCAGACTTTGATAGTTTCAAGCATATAATGCAGCAAAGGCAAGCGTGACCGAAAGAGTTAAGACATCACTTTTTCGACGACCTTGAATGCATAATCCGGGTTCAACCACACCTTAGTCACGTTGATGCGTCCTTGGATAATGCGCTTTATGATGATTATGTCTGCTTGCTGGCTTAGGTGGACAAAATCCACAGGAACATTGGATCACTGAAAACTCCTAAGCAGATGGGGATTCCTCCAAACACGAAACAGTTTTTGCAGTGAAAAGTGCGCGGATCATCCAATAGTTAGCGTTTGACGCTGTCCGGTGACAAGAGGATAATATGCAACCACAACAACAACAAATAACAACTGTCTCGTCACCATCATAAACATGAACAGGAAAGTTGGATTTTGAAGCAAAAATTAATACAGCGGAAATTACGCGGACAGTGAGGTTTATGATGTCAAAATAACGTATTTGTTTAAGTGATTCACACTAATGGTTTAAATGAAAACCCACAGAATCATCATCTCAATATAAGAAAGACAGCTTTGTAAATATGAATACAGGCACTTACTGTGCTTATGATTATGTAATAAACGAATATACTCGTGTGAAAGAAAATCTTGCAAAATTTTTTAAATCTTTAACTGTCGCCGAAATAAGCTAATGCGATAGTTTTTATTCGAAAAATTTTGAATTTAATTGTAAAATGTAAGGATTGCAGGGTAGGGGTTGATAATTTTGATAAAAAATTACCAAAATTTTTGTTATTAAACTAATATCACTAAAAACTGTATTGGTTTAGAAATTTTTATTGATGAGTATTGAATTGCTAAAGTGCTCTTCAAAATGAGTGAAGTTGTATTTCATAATATAGTTAGAAAGTAAAATAATAGATAAAAAACATGAGAGGGTCAAAGGGTTGTTACTCTCTTTGCTTGATGTTTGTTTAGCTAACTAGTTGAACTAAAAGTAAACATTAACCAGGATATAATAAGTTTTGTCACTTCAGCAAAATCAAACTAACGAAACTATGGCTTGGAACAAAATGCAAATAAAACTGATAAAATTCACTCATAAATTACATTATAGATGAAACTAAAATTTTGAAGCTCATAGGCAGAGTCTTGATAGAAAAATTTATTTGTGTGCATTTTTTAAAATCCACCTTTGCATTGTTTATTATCAAGGGCGTAGCCAGGGAGGGCCAGGAAGCCCGCCTCCCAATTGAAATGCCACCAATGATAAAATTGTGACAAAAAGCCTATTGCTTCTTAAGTTTCAATTTCTTTTAGCATTTTTCGCGTACAACAGTAATTAACAATAATATGCACGACCAGGGGCCCAGGCCCCCTTAATTCAATTTTTGCCAACCAATTTAAATGTATAATCCAGGTGAAATTAAGGGTTTTTGTTCAAAAGTTGCTACCTCAGGCCCTCATCTAACCTTTTTATGAACGTGATGCAATAACTAGGGTGGGTTTACCATATGGCACAGCACCAGGGGCCAGGGCCCGCGCTCAGATGGTAAAACTTTTTTTGGTCCTCACCTACATTTGGCAGGAAGATGTTGCGAAAACTTCCAAAGTACCAGGATCCAGTGCCGTCACTACCAGGGGGCTAGGGGAGGGGCGTGCCCCCCTAACGACTGCTTGTGCCCCCCAATTTCGGTTTACTCAGAATACGTTTTTGGAACATCACGTAACAAGACAAGAGACAATAATGGAAAAAGGAAAAATAACGTTCAAGCATAGTAATTCTCGTTTGAAGTTTGCTCCATTCTTTGCAAATTTGCTGGCCACGAACTGCTGTACATAAATGTGACGCAATTATCCGTCTTATTAATACGCCTTTACGGATGTGTCGCGGAATAGGAATGTAAGCCTATAGCATAGTTACCGGTACCGGTGATTCGTAAGAGATTATGAACTGAGACAATACGTGAAAACCTTTTTTAAAATACCAGCTGTTTTTGATTTTTAGAGCACACTCAAGATTTTTTTGGTTGCAGTTAATTCAATTCAATTCAGTCAGTTGCGCAACCATGGGAAGGGGCTAAGCCCCCTTTAGCCAAGTCATTAAGAAACTTTAACCTCAAAATACAAGCGTTTAAACGTATTTTGGACTTGATCTTAAGTATAGGCGGGGGGGGGGGGGCCAACGAGGCCAGATGATTTAAATCTTTTAATGACATCTGAATTTTCGCAATTTACTGTAGTTATTCATATGACTTCAAAAACAAGCGAAATGTGATTGAAATGGCGTTAAAATTGCTTATTTTTTGCGCAAAATCACAAAAATCACCCAGCCCACTCCGTGATACTCATGAATTGCATTAGTTTGTTCAGCACGGGCCTAAATTAGACAAGTTTTGCGGAAAAAATGTCCCTCTCTTTCAGCAAAACCCTGATTGCGCTTCTGGTCGCATTCACTGCTGCAAACAGATTTTACAAGTGATTGTATCAGTTATGGGCCGCATACAAAACGAGCTAATAAATGCTGCCGGGCTTATATGTCTCTTTTTTTCAGACATAAATATAGAATTTTTAAAATAGCGCATAATTTGTAGCCGTAAAATATCAGTTTTTATGTGCAAAAGTTCAGTCTATTTTAGTGCTCTCTCAGTTTCCGCTAGTGCCTCCTCACTTCGTTTGCTCTGGCGGCGGCATTGCTAGGGGCACCTCGCGATGTAAATCCAGCCCGGTCAAGAACATGGTAGTACGCTTTCAGACTATGTAATATTTAGCAACTATGCTTCGGGGAAAGCGGGCACTTACAATAAGTAGATGAAGATGCTGTGTTATTCATAAATAAACTAAAAACTTGGCCAGAAAAAATTTTTTTTCTTCACTTTTATTAGTTTTATTGGTGGAATGGCTTTAGAGTTTAATCGAAGTGGTGTTTGACTCATGGCTTTTGCTTCGGCAATATAAAAGAATGCCTGAATTCAGCTTTTGTGTACTATCTGACATGACAGTAATCGCGTTTAAACAAAAAAGTTATAATCCATGAAGTTTTTGTAATTTTAAATTTAACTTTAAAAATGTTAATTTCTACCTGTATCCTTAGCTAAGGATGAACCGACTTCATATTAATTCTTGTTTTGCACCACAATTTTTTGGTTAACTTTTCAAGAATGCACTTGGCCTATTAATGTCAGCATAGAAATTGGCATGATCAATAAAGCCAAACTTGTGGTGATTTACTCAGCAAATCCTACTCTCCAAATTCTAACACCAAAAAATAGAACAGATAATAATTCACATAAAAACGGTCTCCCATATCACTAATCAAACTGATTTTGGTACTTTACTGATGCAATTTTGCTCTAACATTCTATGCTTGCTTGATTCTTTTTCCAGATCTTTGATTGATTTTTTCCAATCTCTTGATGTAAGCTTAGACCACAAAATTGAAATCTATATCTAGTTGAATATCTGTAGATGGAAAAAGAGGCACTACATGAGACATTGAGACGTTAGGTGGTATGAGATTCAAGACCACAGTCACAATTTTTTTTTCTCTTCTGTCAATTACTGTTGTGTGCTGAGGTCTGCTTTTTATTTTCCTTACATGTAGTATTTTCTAAAATGTAATTTCTGTTTGAATGTCGAAATTTATATATTTAATTGGCAATACCATTGCTTTTGTTTAAATATGAAACGTAAGTAGGGTGGCAACTGACTTTGACCATACCGTCTTTTCGTTATCTCCCAACCATTTGTATTTACTTGTAGAGTGTTTAAAAGTCTGGCATAAATAAAGAAATCTGAATCTGAAATTGTTCAGTTGACCCATTCTGCCATGTTTTGTTGCAACATTCAAACAAGTAATCTCTGGACTCTGACAGCTGGAAATCCAGTGTTTTCCACATTAACAATGCTGCCTTCCATGTGATTGGGATGGTGATGGTATCCTCATTTTATGAAGGGGAGCAGCATGCGGTTGAGTTTGTCAACTTATATTGTAGCTTTGTCCCTTGCTGCTCAAATTCTATGATGAGAGGGCTGGTTCTGCACACTACCGTATTTTGTATTTCCTCCACAAAGGTGGGCACTCGGTACTTTTAAAGTACCGACGATAACGGTACAAATACTTTTCCGAAAAAGTACCGACGGTACGATATTAGGTACTTTTTAAAAAAAGTACCGACGATAACGGTACTCGGTACCGCCATTCGGTACTTTTCGAATGATAGATTTAACCCATTTTTAATATAATTTCGCTATTGTGCTTACTCTGTCTAGAAAGTTAAGCTCCGCCCAATCTTGCCTTTGCTGCAACGGCACAGCCTCTTAATTCTCTGCATATCTTAAGAGAACTGCCACTGGCAGGGGTTCGATTTCGAGTCGGGTCAAACCAAAGACTTAAAAATAGGTATTCACAGCTTTCCTGTTTGACGTTCAGCATTAAAGGGATAGTGTGAAGATCAAGCTGGCAACTGCAATTCACTTGTGCCGTTGGGAAAGGCACTTAGCGGGACTCCCCCTCTTCATATGGTAGACAGTAAGAGAGATGGCCGGCAACTCATAAGTGAGCTCGTATAGCCTATCGATCGACTCAGTTGCTTTCTCACAATGCAAGGATAAAACTGTAACCAAATAAAATAAATAAAGTGGTAGGAACCTCACTGAGCCGGAATGGCTATGCCCTGCCTGCAGGGAAAGGGTGACGTAGTAAAACGAACTTGCTTGGTTTTACTGAGTTAATCAGCGAAGTTTTTCGATACAAAGAAGCCAACTTTATTCAACAGTAAACTGTAATCGCCCATGTTACATTGGGTTAGGAAAAAAGCAATACCAGTAGTCTAAATTTACCGAACCAGACTGACTTAAAGTAATACAACACTGTTACTTACTGCTTCAGTTTCAGTTAACAGCAAAAAATGAAAAAGACATAATTATCAACGCAACACTTGTTATGTACAAGAGGCTGTGAAAAAATCAAGTCACAACCCCTACACAAAAAGAGTTTTGCATTTATTTATTTATTTATTTATTTAAATTTCCTTTCAAAAACACTATCATCTCGAAATGCTCGTCGCTAAGACTAGCTCTTTTGGGCCTAAGAACATCCTTTCCCAACGAAAAAAGGCGTTCTAACAACGTCTTTTCTTACCAGCATCGTTCCTTTCATGCTTTGTAAAAACGCGGTAAAATTTATGCATCTATTTTGACGGAGTTTTTATTTAAACTCCATTCCACAAATTGTACCGAGTAGCGACGATAAAATTGCGAAAAAGTATCGACGGTACCGAAAACGGTACAATTTTTAAAAAGTAACGACGGTACCGATAACGGTACTAAAAAAGTACCGCGGTACTGCCCACCTCTGCAAATGGCACCAAGCCAGTCTCGACCCATCAGTGGCAGAGCATGAACATCCACAACATGAAGTTTTAATTAGTAAACCTTGTCGTTTAAACGCACCTTTACTAAAGCATACCCAATGATTTCAACTTTTCCCCAGAATAGGTTTTCATAACAACATTATTATCACACAATTGTTTGTTACCAAAGTACTTAACGAAATCCGCGTACGACATTAAAGTTAAAGAAGAACCAGTGTCTAATTGCATATTAATGTTCTTATCGTTGATGCAAGGTTTTACCCAAATTACACCAGTCTCTGAAATTGTTACCTTGTTGACAATATCCTTATTGACATCTTCGTCTCCTTCATTCATGTTGTTCACGTTACCCTCTTTGTGTTGTTTCGATGAACACGCCCTTGCACGTGGCCAGCTTTTCCACAACGGTAGCACTTGGCACTCCTGAATCGACAAGTAGAGGCAAGATGCCGACATCCTCGTCGCCACTGTTAATTCTGTTCATTGAGACATAAAGAACACAAAAATGACTAACATCTTTACCGTACGGCTATAACTTAAGGAATGAATGCATTCCGTTGACAGTAAAGAACACGTGAAACGGCTTCGTGAAAAGCGCGCTTCAGGGCAAGGAGTTTATATGCAAATGAGCAAAAACAGATTACAAAATACACAGTGGTTTGAGGCGCAGCAAATTGACATACACAACAGATACAGCCCCTGACAAAAAAAGTATTAGAAGAGCTGAAGGGGCTATTCAAGCACTGCCGTTAAGCTGTCTTGTTGAAGAAATAATGGACAGTGATGAGTCAGTGATAACATATGATACAGACAGCTCCAAAGTAGGCTACAAGGCATTGGTGCATATTTTGCGCAGGGAGTTACAATTGATGGAAAGTATAGAAGCCTTCCAGCTCTGCCAATTAGCAACGAATGAAGAAAATCTTTCGCTTTTGAAGCAAACAATACTTCCCATATTGTCTGCTGTGAGTGGAGTTGCTACTTGTGACTTGTTTTCAAAAATAAATTATCAAATGCCTGATGCTGCAGCGCACAACTTGCATGTAGATGAAATGGTTGTAATGGATTTAGGTGTAGATTATGTTCCACAACATCTTTTTTGCCAAACTCATCTCTGTCCAATGTTTAATAGAAAACTTGCTGAAGTTATGGGGGATGTGGAAAATTATCCGGGAGCTGATAAAATCTATTCAAGTTTTTTGTTGAATGCTACTACCCAACATGCTTCAATTTTTGAGCAATATTTGGACTGTGTGGTTCGACTTGTTTCTCCTGATTTTGACAAGAAGCCTTGGAACTATTTAAAAATGTTTCATTTGTCTGTTGCACCAAAAAAGAACTTGGCTGTAGCATTAAAAATGGAGCGATTTAATAGATTTGTCTCTGTACTGTGGTGCTATACATGCAAGATGATGTCCATGCTTTTCTTCAAAAGCACGACCACATTAGTAATACACTGGCATGCATTGCGAGATCTTTTGCGAGTTTGGATTTTCTTTCCATCTTTTGTGATGTTGGAGCAGCCATTGGATTACATCTCATTTAGCCTTATTTAAACATTACTTACTTTCATCCAATGACCTACAGCGAGTTGATTCCTGCAATGCATTTGCTTTATAATGATTTGCTTAACTGTAATCCAGTTAATTTGCTTGATCTAACTCAACCAGCTTTCAATTTTGTTAGCCATGATAGATTTCAACAAAGCAATTCTTGGCCTAAAGAGATTGTAACTGAAGTTCAAACATTTATTCAACTTCACCAAAGCAGAGTTGTTCCCATCTAGCAAGCTGTTCGTCATCAAATGGCAGATGGCTTTTTAAAGCAAAGAGGCCAGGTGTTTGGAGTCGCAAGTGGAAGTAATGAAGAGCTTTGCCTTGATTCTTTAGACCCCAATTTGGATATGGCTCCTATAAATAATTCGGACAGTGAAAGAGACGTTGGCACAATCAACTATGAGTTAAAGATCCGTGGTGCTAAGCAGTCAGCTTACAGCAGTAAATCTCATGTGAAAGCTAAACTTGTTGATTAAGTAGAACTCAAACCAAAAAAAGAATTTCGAAAGCATTACAAAAATGCTACAGCAGTTTCAGAAATTATGCAAATGTGGAACGACACACAACTCAGTTTGATGAAGCAAGGCTTATCGTCAAAAAAAGCCAAGCTCAACAAAAAGTGAGAGATTTGCAGTTTCTTCAAGAATTTGGGGGACCTTTTCTCATGTGGATGATGCATACCGTTTTCTTGCCAATGATAACATCATGGCTGAAGTCAAGAAAAAAGTCGTTTACTACCAAGTTCGGTTTGCTCGAGACATTTGTTTATCGTTGCCAAAATCGAGTGATATTTTTCGCTTGATCAAAAACCACCAACGCTTGGAAACCGCAATCTACGCAAAAAACTTAAAAACATACCTCAGCAAAGTCCAAAGCAAAGCCACAGCAACATGAAAAGACTTTGATAGAGCTGTTGGTCAATTGGATTACAGTCAAACCTCATAAAGTACCGTATCGTACCAGGTTCCAGTTAAGTAGATTAAGCTATGGCATCTTGCCGTTTGAGCTTTTTGGTTACAGTTAAATATGATATTTTATGGCAGTAATATACAGTAACGTGTAACCTAGCAGCCATTAGCAAAATTTCGATGGTCGTCATGATCACTGATCAGGTTTGACTGTAGCATAAAAATGTATGTAACTGCTTAACTGAACTAATTTTAGTGCATGATATTACTGGCTTTTTGTGTTTGACGTTGGTCATTATTGCCATAACTGGAGGCATGTATGCTTTCAAACCACAGTAATTATCGTTAGCACTGAAAGTAACAAAAATTCTGAAAAAAACAATAAACACAACCCCATGACTCTAACATAGCATTAAGTGACACAGCAGTAGAATGTAAATAGAAAACCGAGTAATTGTAGCTCATTTACTAGAAAGTAACGAAAATTCTGAAAAAACAATAAACACAACCCCATGACTCTAACATAGCATTAAATGACACAGCAGTTGAATGTAAATAGAAAACCGAGTAATTGTGGCTCATTTATTAGAAAGTACCAAAATTCTGAAAAAACAATTAACACAACCCCATGACTCTAACATAGCATTAAATGACACTGCAATTGAACGTAAATAGAAAACCGAGTAATTGTGGCTCATTTACTATCATTGATATTCAAAACTTTTTTCGTAAATTCAAGGCGTCTTACTCAAAAATATGCCAATTTTGCTTCAAAATGTGAGAAAATTTTTGTCATTCGTTTGAACAAGCCTTTTCGCATTGTACTGTCTCAATTTTTGTGTTATTTAGTTAGTACCTAGCTAATACATAAACCTACGGGGGATTCACTGTTCTCCAGAAAAATTTTTGATTCTAAGTTCCTCCCTAACAGAATACATGGTAATATCAAACAGAAAAATTGATCAGCCATTTAAATTGACAATAGATGGGAATCATATTACACAAAACAGCTTAATAAAGTATTTGGGTCATTTCATTATAATTCATCCAGGCCATGGAACCATAGATTTTAAATTTTTTTTATTTTAAGATATGTTTTTCTACTCTTAGAGCTGAGCAAAATGACACCAATATGATAAAAATCCACCCACTGGTTTGGGTTCTACAAGCGATTTTATCCTCAATTACTAGGTGGCGTTCAGGGAGGTGAGCACCAATAAATTGGCTGTAGCTTGGAAACCCCAACTCCTATTTTGATGAAAATGGTGTCTACCCCCATGTTTTCGGGTATTGTCTTTCTGACTAAAGTGTTTAAATTTAGCTGCAATCAATACTTTTTGAGATATAATCAGTTTGGGGTACCTGACTTTGTGCCCCATTTTCACCATGAGGGCAAGCAAATATGCCCATTATGACAAGTTACTTTGGTGAAGAAAGATTTCCCCATGTTGATTATTACTGTAAATTCATTTACAATCCTAACCCCGTGGAGTACTAAATACTTACTTTGCATGAAATATGTAATCTTGGCAACTTTGTGCAATAGATCGGTCCTATCCAAACTGTGTGCCACGGCATACTATACTAAGTAGTATGTATAGCCACTGCTATTACTTTATCTTGCATAAATTAAAAAGTCATTTTTGAGTTGCAAAACTTCAGAAATTACATACTTAACTGACAAGTTCAAAGAGAAGTTAGATAAAAAGAAAAGGCAATTAGCTCTCGGAACATTTGATAAAAACTTGTTCTAAAAGCGATAGCAAAGTTGTACTTTGATTGTTTTGTGGCAGAGCTATACAACCGATTGTGTTTACTTGATTAAAAGCAAAATTCGTGGTTATTTAGCAATTGACTGTTCAGTTGTTTGAAAAATTGTAAAATGTATGTGTTCCACATCAGTTTCAGTGCACATCTATTTCGTTATCGCCGCTTTGTTAATGTATCAATATCTATGATAACTTCTTAAACCAACTACCAACTCGGTGCATTCACAAGTACGTCCTATTGATCTGAAAAACGCATAAACAATGTTACAAGTATATGCATAATTGGAAGAACACACCCTATCTAATGGTTAATACTCAAACATTGCTCAACATTATTGTAGTTAAAAATGAGGATTTTAAAAGACAAGTTTATATAAATACCAGGCTCCGTTATAAAAACAAATTTAGAACACTTCCGATCAACCCTTATTTGATAACATGTGAATGAATCAAAACTAAAATAGTGATAGTTTGGCAACGAAATTACTGTAAAGTAATAATTAAATTAGCAATTAATCAGTCTTAAGTCTGCTGCTGTTTGTACAGCCTAATTACTACATGGCTACTCTGCAACAAAGAACATCTTGAAACATTCAAGTAAAGACAAACATGTTCACTGCGCACTTTGCTATGTTACTCTCAGCAGACAAAAAGACGATTTTGTCATAAGTTTCTTAATTTTAAGGTATAAATATTGTTTTGTAAAGTTTTCAAAAAATATGCTGAATTGTCTTAAAAATAAAACAAGATTGAATGAAACTTTGCGAAATTTTAGAGTCAACTAGCCTCAGCATTTTGAAATTCACAGATTCAAGTACAAATAAACAAATAGTTTAGTACTGATATTAATGACAACACAGACATTTAAAAAATCGTATGGAAATCTAACTTGCACGATAATATGACAAGAGCTTGAAAGCAAGTAAAAATGGCACACAAAATAATTCGTTTTTTGCAACATGGTAGGACAACGCATCTATTATAATGTGTTTGTGCGTGCTCAAACAGATCAATAATCAAACTAAAATTGATATACAGTGTGTATATAAAACTTGGTCATAGAACCACACTGATTGTGAAAGCATATCGTAGATTGGGCTTAGAAGCATGAGTCTTATAGGCTTAACAACCTACTCAAGCAAGAACAAGAATCACTGGTGTAGCACTACAACATAGCGGTACAATTTAACAAAGACATTAATTCAAATAGTGATCACAGAATTCTCTTTGTAGGTCTTTGCTAGATAACCATTTAGAAAATGAGCAGATTAGAAGAGTTACCAACCTCTCAAGCTTTACAGCTTTTGCGTCAAAAGATTCAAAACATTGCTTATTTCAATTAATAAAGCCATCAACAAGGTAGAATTGCATTAAAATAAGCATGAAAGCAATGACATTGATGTTCAACCAATTAGTCATCTGTTAGAAGAAATAATATCCTATACAGTAAATTGAGCATCATTCAGCTACTGACAATGAGGTAATTAGAAAATTTATTTGAGATAAAAACTTCTTAAAATTAGTAAGAGATTTTAAAAGTGTCAATGTTGTTTCTTGTTATAAGTTTTAGATAGAAAACTACTTAATTGTTAAGTTTAAAAATTATGCTATGAGCAAATGATTACGAATAAAAGTGGCTAAACAAGAAAGAAGACAACAATCAGACCCAACAATGAGGAGATTTGAATTATCTTTCGGCCAATGTTCACTGTCTTTGTAGTTCAGTGTAACGCTTTTGAACATCTTCCAGGTCTTTTGGTGCAAAGCTATAAGATCTACCAGTTGTGGTTGTAGGAATGCTCAAAATCATGCAGATGCTTGAAAGAGCTACATGGCATTTATCTTCTCTTGCAGGCCAGAAAAATCTTTTTAAAGGTTCAAATGGATGCATAAAATTGACATAGATGTCATTGTTGTCTTTGTCCACTTCTTCCACAAGACCAACCCACCACTTCTCGTCGTAGACTTAAGCAATATAAGACATCACTTTTATGTCATTAGCAGAAAAGTTTACAGGAGCTTCAAAAAAGTGATGAGTTCCAGAGAGAGAAGAATCGTTCGATACTCTTTTGTAGCTGATTGAGCCAACAGATTGAGATGAAAACCAATGGAAGCTTCTGGTACCTGGTACAGAGCTTCTTTTTCCAAACCTGCTTTTGAGATCATTTCTCACTGTTTGCACTTCATGAGCATGAGCACAAAAAAACGTGATCCCAGTAATGGTTTCACGACAATACAAAAATGCATCTTTCGCTGTCAAAATTTGATTATTTCGCGGTCTGCGTAAACTTGCATTAGCTAGTTTTCTCTTTACCACATCACCAATGCCATCGCAAGGAGACTTCCTGTTGCTTGTTGCAAAAAACGACCAACAAGCTTCAAGCCCAAAATCAGATCGATGAAATGAAAGATTGAGAAGATTTTTGAAGTTTTTGAATTGGGCTGCACAGTGCACACCCATCAGAAAAACATTCAATGTGATTTAGATGAGGAAAACTGACTTTGATATTTTCACTTAGTACTGACTGAAGATAATATACGAAAGCTGTATCATGTTCCAGATCATCCGAAATAAAACAGTAAGAAAAACTTTGCAAAGTGTTATTGCACAAAGCATAGATGACTACCGGATGCAATGTGCATGATTCCTTAGACCAATGACAACTTTGAACTTCATCTTGAACAATAAAGTGATAATTTTCAGCGAAATCAGCCAAAATTAGACATTCATTTGTTTTCAAAGTTTCCTTGCGATGTCTCAGGTAAGCAGCTTGAGCTTTTGCGATGTATGAATGTGCAGAAAGATGGTCCAATTTTTCAGCAAGAAGCTGTAAAACCTCGAATCTTGGCAGGGAAAGGGTCATGATTTGTGTTCGGTCAATGGACTGCCATTGTTGAAAGTGAATTGGTTCCTCATCATCCATTTCAGAAAACATTTCCATAAGTTTGTTGAGCAAGCCACCTATTTCAGGACAATTTTGGCATCTGTGTACCATGCAGATTTTGTTTTCAGTGTCACAAACCAGATGTTGCAACAATTCTTTGTGCTTTTTGTCAATAGCATCACACAGCAAAACGACATTTTGGTGGATAGCACAAACACACACTGAATGAGTTCCACTTTTTCCAGGTTGAATGCACCATTTTGGTTTTAAACTGTAAAAAGAAGTAAACTTGATTTTAGCTTCAGGATATTTGCTCAAGAAATGATTGTAGAGTTCTTTTACTGTGCATAAAAGCAAACGCTTTTGAGCATAAACTTTATTCCCCAAACTAACTTTGTCTTTGGTTCCAGGCATGATTCTTGAAACTTCGTCATCTTCATAAATGTCTTTTACCATCTGCTTTACTTCATCAGTGATACCAATTCTTTTTTTCGCTCAGATTTTCCCAAAATTCCATGATTCTTTCTGACTTCTATCGCTTTTCGTGCAGCATATTCAGAGCAATAATCGTTACCAAAAAAATTAACAACTTTAGTTCTGCTCCAACTTTCTGGCAAAACAGTTAAAATTTGGACTTTTTTGTCATAGGATATGTTTGTTTCAGAAAATTTTGATTTTAGAGCATTCAACATGGAATTGTAGTCTTCACAATCTTGTCTAGCACGTTTAGCTTCCAAAAGTTCTTCTTCGTCATCCATAAGAAAACTTTGATCCAGATTAGAAACCACACTCAATTCTGCTATCAATTGCTTTTTGACAGTTTCGATTTTTCTCTTGCAAGCCTTCACTTTTTTTCGTCCATTCAAACCATGCAACTTCAAAGGAGAACCTCCCACTTGTTATCGCACCGAGCTTTTTTATTTTAATTATCTGTCGTTGTTGGGCCTCGAACACATTTATATTTCCTATTTTCTGCAGCAACCAAAAAAAAAAAAAAAAAAAAAAAAGCGTTTGCCTGCAGCTTCTGCGCACTTTACTTTGCTTTGTTTTTCGCAGTTTTAGAAAATCATTTTTTCACGTTTTTGCACGGTTGCTAATTACGTTATAGCACCGAACTACATGTTGTTCATTTTGGATTTTTGTTATCTGGCGGTTGGACGTATTTTTTTACAAGAGAAGACTTCGCGGTATTTCTGTTTTATTTTACTTTTCCGGGATACTTTTGATTGTTTTTTGCCGCGCTGATTTGAGTTAATTACCCAATAAATTTTGATTAAGTTCTTCTTTGTTGAAGTAATTGTCAGAGTCGGAGCGGTGAAGTCCTGGAAGCTCCTTCCAGGACACCTGCAACCACTAGTTACAGCTCATTCTGTAACACCACTACAACCAAAACAAAAGTTAGGTTCGACTTGCTGTGTGATGCTATTTCTTTAGTCATCAAAACAGAAGCTGCTTCATTCTCACTCTCTGAACTATCGCTGAGATTACAAATTGTTTTTGAATGTTTGAAACAATTAGGACATAATTTCAGCCCTGGCTTCACTGCAGAATATTTTTTTCAAAATTTTTGGCTACTTCTAAACTGATGATAGCTACACCTTTTGCTTTGGATCCAGATTCATGCAGTCCAAATAAATCACAACATGGCATTTGCTTTCAAGTAAACTTTGAAAGAAAAAGTAGTTTATGATGATGGCACACAATCAGATTTGAATTTTGAGAAGCATCCAATCTTCGCAAATTTGATCGCCAGAGCAAACACTCTTTTTCAGTTTCAGTCAAATTTTCAATGAAAATTAAGCCATTTTTTTGGTAAATGATTTTTTGTGACAATTGTTGCTATCGTTTGTCAATGTCCCAACAGAGCATGCATTCAAAGACATAGTACAAAAGTATATGGTAAAAATAAAAACTAAAGTACTCCGGTAACATCTCAAAGATGAGTAAAAAAATAAAATGGATGGATTCCAAAGTATTATGAGTCATTGATTTGCATTATATCAAAAAAAAAAAAAATTAAAATGATAAAAGATTAGATGCATGAACAGATTGAGCACTGACTACATTGAACATTTATTGGTGCTTTGGCATCTTAGCTTTTAGAGAATATTTACATTATTTTGTTATTCTGTTTCAAAGATTCTTTCTGTGAACTAATTTAGCTTCAAACCACATTGATTATACTTATTCCACTAGTATCTATAGTTAGTAAGTGTTGTGGCACCATTAACAAACCTTCTAAAAAAGTCTAAGACAAATGAATGGGGTAATGTACTTCAAAAGTTTGATGTAAACTAGTATATGTTGCTATCAGATTGCTTTATTTTGTACTTGCTTTGCGGCTGTATGCTGTATAGGCTAAATCTTTTTAAAATGTCGTCAAAATATTCTATACTCTACAAATTATAACCGTAAGATTTTTTTCAAAATGCTTTAACCAAAATCTCTAAAATTTTTGGTATAGTTGGTTTGTTGCAGTCTGTCTCTTTGCAGGATTAGGATTGTAAACAAACTGATTGCTTTGGTCAACTTGGGGAACCTTTCTTAGCCAAAGTAACTTGTCATGATGGGCATATTTGCTTGCCCTCATGGTGAAAATGGGGCACAAAGTCAGGTACCCCAAACAGATTATATCTCGAAAAGTATTGGTTGTAGCTAAATTTAAATGCTTTAATAAGAAAGGCCATACCCGAAAACATGGGGGTAGACACCATTTTTATCAAAATAGGAGTTGGGGTTTCCAAGCTACAGCCAATTTATTGGTGCTCACCTCCCCAAACGCCACCTAGTGATTGAGGATAAAATCGCTTGTAGAACCCAAACCAGTGGGTGGATTTTTATCATATTGGTGTCATTTTGCTCAGCTTAAGGAGTGGAACAACATATCTTAAAATAAAAAATTTAAAACCTATGGTTCCAAAATTTCAAAAATCTGGATGAATTATAATGAAATGACCCATTTAGGAGTTATTGTAGGATGACAAATTAAGTTGGAAGCAACAAAAGAGAGAAAAATGCTCAAAAATTTCTAAAGTATCGTGGGCAATATATAGAATGAAAAAATATTTTGACTAAGCCACCCAATGCTCTGTATATTTTGAAATAATATATCCCCAACTGCAATACTACATAAGCAGCTGGGGAAACCCACCCCATTTAGCACTACAACCAATAATGACACCAAAAACGCTACTGCTTTAGAATAATGACTGGTGGAGGATATAGAGATCACACAAATCCATTGTTTTGGCAATCAAAATGTCTGAAAAAATGATATCTACAGGCTTGAAGTGGTTAAAATCATGTTTATTTCTGAACGTTTACTTTTTTATTTTTGATCTTTTATTTTTTTTGCTATTATACTCCTCATGTACTTTAGCATCTTGCCTCTTCATATTTTGCGTGGATTATTTCTTCTTCAAATTTCTTTTTTTCTCTTTTTTTTTATAGTTTTCTAGTTCCAAAACTTGCTTTCATCTCTCTTTTTTTTTTACTTGACGTTATCAGGAAGCACCTTGACTAGATAACTGGTTTTTCCGTGTTTCCTGGCTTAGTGGTGTCGCTAGATCGTTGTTACAGACTAATATTTCTCGGTTGATTTTTATTCTGAGTTTTGCGTGTTCTGCATGATCAAACAACATCAATGTGAATATACAGTCAGAGGTTTATTTGTCGAAAAGTTACAGTATAGAATAAATGCAATACAACAATATTCATACATATTAATCAACTAAGAAACTGGAAGTGACCTTTCAGTCTTCGAGTCTACGGTCACCAGTGAGTGTACAGTAGCTAGTTATGTCGTTGAAAAATTGAAAATTTAGTGAGATCGACAAATTGAATGTATAAAACATCTAAAATTTTTTTTAATCAATGAAATATTGATTTTTGTGTAGTTGCACTTTTTTGAAACAAGTACAATTTATATTTTTGTATAAATTTGTTGAAGGGTAAAGTTCTGATCTTTAAAGGTGTATCATTCCAAATCTTAACTCCTATATATTTGATTGATTTTTGAGCACGTTTTGTTTTGTAACGGGGTAAGTACAAATCATCCTTGTCCGCTTTCCTGGTTTGGCGAGAAGTAATAACTTTAATATAAAAGAAATAATTGTTAAATAATTGCGGTAACTTATTCCTTTGATACAAAAACATGAATTTAGCAATTTCAAAATTTAGTAGTTGATCAATATTAAATATTTCAAATTTTATGAATAAAGGTTCCAAGTTTTTGTTCTATCTGCCAACCTTCTATTATTCTCAAACATTTGTTCTGGAGCATCTGAAGTTTATGCAAATTATTTTTAGACGAGCATCCTCAGAGCAAAATTCCGTACATTAAATGTGGAAAAACTGTAGCGTAGTACACAGAAAGCAAAATTTTAACAGGAGCCATAGATTTTAATTTGCACAGTATGCCAATGGCTGTAGAATGTAGATACTCGTCGCTCAACCATTTGAATATGACTGGTAAAATTTAGCGTTGAGTCAAGATAAATGCCTAGATATTTTACACTCTGTGTATTTCAATAGAAATATTGTTACGCGTGTTACGGGACAACAAAAACGGTTGGAGCTTTTGCTTGGATCGGGTTAATACTAGAGCTTGTGTTTTATGTGGATTAAGAGTCAACCTATAGGCGATCATCCATTCAGAAACTCTTTTTAGTTCTTCGTTGCTTTGAGTTTCCAAATTTACAAGGCTGTGGTTGCTAATCAGGATAAAAGTGTCGTCGGCAAATAAAGTTGGTTGATTTATTCAAGAATTAGGGAGATCATTGATGTATAAGATAAAAAGGAGCGGACCAAAGATCGAACCCTGGGGGACGCGGTATTTTATATTAATTCCAGACGATTTGACATTGTCGAGTTCCACATATTGAAATCTGTCGGATAACCAACTTTTAATCAATTCATTTGCCACTCCTCTAATTCCGTAGTGGTTTAATTTTTCGATAAGAATTTGATGATCAATACTATCAAAAGCTTTTTTTTATGTCCAATAGAGTAAGACAACAATGTAATTTATTTTCTAGTTTTTCATAGCACTGTGTTATGATCAGAGGTGGACAAAGTAGTCGAAAAATCTACTTAAGTAGAAGTATTGTTACTTACTCAAAAATGCCTTTCAAGTAAAAGTATGGCGAAGCATTTCCACTTAAGTAAAAGTAGTCAAAATTAATTCTACTTAAGTAATGAAAGTAGAAAGTAATTTCGAATTTCACGTGTTTCTTTATTCTTCGAAGGTTTGCTGTTGTGACGCTTACGATCAGTGTTCAAGCAAAGCCATACTTACGGTAGCATATCAAAAAATCAAAGTTTTATTATTCTCTTGAAATTACACCGAAGCTTGTTACGAATACGATTTAGTAGGGACTCTGGGCTCATCTCCGCGCCTGGACAACACAGCTTGAGAAGATATGTCGCAGCGATGGCGAGTCGTTAGCAACACTGTTCGTTAACCGGCTAGGGAATTGAACCCCAGACGGGTCGCAGCAAACGCAACGCCGTAAACCGCTAATCTTTTTCGTATGAACCAGGAGTAACGCGCATGTCTAGTTTGTCTACTGTACCATGCTAATCAGGGTTCGGTATGCTTTTTTTTTTTAGTGAGACTGAGTCAACACCTGGTATTTGATGCAACGCAAAAACACACTACCCTAGATGACCTGTAAATGAATTGTCGCAACTATTCAATAAGTTTCGAAGTACTGTACAGTAAAACAAACTCGATACGTACTTGTTGTACACGTTGTGAGATGGAATAATGTACACTACCTAACGGTCGAGTTTAACAATCCATTTAAACTTTTATTGGATTAAACCTGCTATGTACAATATGAAGTAAGCCAATCAGCAGGTCACCACAGATTCGTAACATCTAATTCGTACAAATCTTCAACCGGGTATACGATATACCAATTGGTATGCGAAACGGTAATTATGGTACTCGGTATACAGAGGGTATACGAAACAAAACTGCGATCTCCAAAAAAAAAAAAGAAAATGGTCTCCACTTACATTCGGTCCAATTTCGCCCAAATCTAAGCATGAAAAATCGGATCTACAAAAAAAGTCTACACCGCTTCTTACACGGGCTAGAATTTTTTGTGGAGTATACAAAGTTTTCGAAAATCGCAAAAGGTATACCACGTAAAAAAAGGTTGAAGAGCACTGATCTAAACAATGCATTACTCTGCTCGGATGGCTAATTGTATAGCTCGCATGCCTCTAGAGCGGTAAATGACAGTAGGCTGCTAAGATAGTTTAAATACAGGCTAGTCTAAATCTTATAATTTATCAATGCTGGTACTACGGTAGTAGCCCAAACGCTTACTGGTATATACTGGCAGCTATAGGCCTAAGTGAAGGCTTTCAACTACCGGTATCTATCTGCAATACTTCTTTGGAAAACCTAACAAACAATAAAGTACACAATAATACTGCGCCCACCTAAAACAAAGAAATTCCAGAAAACCTTGCCAAACCTCAAAATTGCGGCTCATTACCGGTACATACACTGTAATCACAGCGTACCAGACTTCTGTTTCGCGTCCTGTACGAACATGTTTTCGATAAGCGGAGTTGCCAGATATAATGAGACAAACAAAAAAACTTCAAATCGTGGTCATTGGTCAAATCATCATCAAAAAGGATTGGCTAGGTGTTTACTTCTACTTTACACAAAAGTCATTACTACTCAAGTAGCGTTACTTCGAGAGGATTTTACTTGAAGTAAAAGTAGAAGTATCAGAAATGAAAAATACTTAAGTAAGTGGCTCGTTACCGAAAATACTACTTAAGTAGAACTACTTCGTTACTGACCACCTCTGGTTATGATATCTGTCACAGCATGGATAGTCGAATGCTTTTTTCTAAATCCAAATCGACGGTTATAGAATATACTGTGTTTATCCAGAAAAGCAAGTATCCTGACGGCTATTATTTTTTCAAGAATTTTTGAAAAATTTGAAAGCAAATATACGAATTTGCAGAAAGAACAGTTAAACGGTACAGCGGAAACAAAGCGAAAACAGAATTCTATTCACAACTGTTTATAGTTTCCACCGTTGAAGCTGAGACTACGTCAAACAGTGTGAGAAAGTTTAACGAATTACATAAATTTATGAATTTTTTGTGGGAAAGTTTTCGCTGGCTGCGACAAATACCCTCTGCCAGAAGGTGAAATTCAATTTCTTAATATATGAGAAATTGTTTGTTTGGTTCTTTCAGGAAACTCATTCAAATACAATGGGTACGGGCGCAAAAATGGGCGAAAACAATGCACATAGACAAATATTGTTAAAGTTTGCGGTGTCAAATTATTATTTGGTAGACTATGTTTAGTAATGGTTGAAACACAAAATTGTTAAATCACATTTTTAAAAATTTAGAGTTGGGGTTGAAAATTAGTCGAATTCAATTCAAAAATGGGGAAATGCGCACATCGAAATTGGTAAGAAATCACAGAAATTGCAATGGTAATTAATGTAAGAATAATAATGATAAACAATATTGACGTAAACTGACAATATTTTCTAAACTTTGCACTGCAGGATAGAAATGTCGCAAATAGTATAGCGAAAATAACATTTGTTGAATTGTCACATTGTAAAATGGTTAAGCGGTGTAAATAGAAATTGGCAATTGATTCGTTTATAGTGCACATTGTTGATAGTTGGTACGTAGAAAGGTAATATGCGCGCAAATAATGATTTGCTTGATAAAAATTAGTTGGCTAGCTAGAAGCAAAATTGTTTTGCTTCGTGCAAGGATTGAGAAACAACCGCGGTTGGTAGTAATAACGCCACTTGTCCAGCTAAAGATGAAAAGGGTTCGGCGTTGATGTACAGTACTTATGTTGCTGTTGCGGCCGCTGCTGCAGTGTGCCTCGAGGAATTTGAATTTTTGTGAAGGTCTCGTGGACTATATCGTTCGGAGAAAAGTATGTCAGCTTGAGGTAAAAATAAATCATCATTCCATACAATAATGCACTGCGTTGAGTTAGTTTAAGGTGATCAGTCTCAAACAATTATAAACAGAGGTTAAATTGGACAAAATGTCAGAAATGAGATTCCTCAATTTGTATTTTTGGATTAGTTGAAAAAACCTCGAAATTCGAAAAATCTCCTCCAAAATACATTGCTTATACTATGGTGAGAATGGTGCTGTTCTACAATACTTTCTTAGTTAAAGAAAAGTTTCCTACAATCATGTAAGATAAGGGGTTGCACCGCTTGAAAGGGCTTGCAAAAGCAAGACATGGTAATGGGAGACCTGGAATTGTGCCATATGAAAAATACGCAATAGCAAAATAAGAGGGGCGCAAGTGTTCAAAAATGATCTCCGAAGCCCGTACAGCAATGTATAAAATCTATAGAAAAGGTGTGCTGTATCTGGCTGGCAAGATTAAATGAAGTATCATTAAAGGTAGCATTGGTTTTATGCTTTTGTTGTTTGTTTTACCGCTATGTGACGTAAGTGAGCAAGGTCATGCTTAATGGGGAAATTTTTGTGATTAGTAGAGCAAGTTTTGTTAATCATTGAAATCTTTGCAAATTTTGTAAAATATACAAAAGTCTTAAAAAAAAAATAAAAAGGATGCTCAATTTTGATATCTTAGACCTATAAAAGTCAATTGTTTTGATAAGGTCAAGACCTGCTCTACATTCAATATCAATGAAAAAAAAACACATAATCAACCATTACTGCGATGTAACATCAATTTACATTATTTTGGTAATACAACGTTCAAAATCTACACAGATTTAGTGCATTTTATTAATTGGCTATATTAATTTCTGGTCGATCATGGCAGGAAAATGAAATGTGTTATGCAATTATGAGGAGTGAGAATGATACTTTGTTTGTGAAAATCGAGTCCAACTGGATGGAGCGCATTAGCAAGTGGGGTTGGAATCGAAGAAGTTCGGGAAATGGAGTTGTGACATCGGCAATGATTAATATCTCAAAACCAATCAGGACAATTTCATTTGTAAGAAATAGCAATCACACGTAAAATACACAATAGAACCAGAATAATTCAATTGAATGGATTTTTGTTGTAATTATGCATTAGTTAGACAAATCCTACCTGTTTTGTCATTCGCTTACGCGTGCAGCAAAACAAGAATATGACTAACTATGTTGAATAGGAACCATCGTTGATGATAACTATTACAGTAGTAGCAGTTTAAAAATTTGTAAATAATTGCTCAGGGCTTGAATGTAATTGTTCTTAGTAACTTTTGTGTGCAAGTTCAATTCATTGATAATCAGTTTACATCAAATACAAGTTATACGTGGCTGAATGTTCGTTGATGCAAATAAATTGTTTCACTCATTTCCAAGGATCATCGAAGTTGAAACGTTCGATGCTGTTCATTGTCCGAATTGTTCATTTATGCGCTCTCAGATGCTCGATTTTGTTGTGAGGACGTGTGTGCGTGGTTGTGCGAATGTGTGACATACGTGTTGTTGCCATTGATCGCCAGGAAATCTGAAAATAATTTGTGAAAGTACGATATACAAAACTAATACTAATGAATAAAAAAAATTCCAAAATGCGTTAATAAATTGGAATCGTTTTATAATTGTTTTAACAAATTTAAATATGATGAAAGTCAATGACAAGATGAATACATTATAATTAGTATCATTAAAATGAAAACACATCGAAATTCGTTTTTTTTAGTGTATGATAAGTCGAAGTTGCAAACATTACTGAACAGAAAATACTAAAGCAAACATATCAGTACAACTTTTGACGAGATAGCAATCACGTGTTATGCAGCAATTTTTGAAAGTACTGTATGAAATAAATGACATTGTAAATGAGAATCATTTTGATTGAGCTGTCGATAGGTATCGGTGCAGTAAATCAACATTTTTTCTATTAATTTCTCTCTAGTGATTGATAACCAACAACAATACAAGTAACAATACAAGGGAAAAATGTGCACCTTGTAAGCACAAAATCTTTTCTTTGTGTTGTGCTTGGAAAAGTAATTATAATATTAAGGAATTTCTTATCAAGAAAGTAGCCGTTATTTTCATTTATTTATCAGTGGTTGTTCCACGTAAAAGTTAAATAGAATCAAGTTCTATCGTAAAAATAAAACGGCAATTAAAGTTTTTGTGAATATAACAATTGTTCGGTAACAAAATCTAATATTTTACATGCTAAATAAATTATGTATCTTAGCATCAGAAATGTCATCGTGTTATTTTATTTTTGTATTTGCAAGTTTCTGTTGCCAACTTTCAATCAACAGGAGTCACAAACTAAATCCAGGAAAAGTCACCAACAAACAAATTCCTAAAATTTAATCGAGATCCGGAGTCACAGATCACCCACAATCTGAAATCCACACTAAGCTGGTTTGTTAGTTAACAGTAGTAAATGCAGTAATTTTGAAATAAGTTCTAGATAAATCTACTCTACTTATGAAATGATGAGTGTGCCTTGTCGGCAGTAGTTGCAGCTGGCAGTTCAATAAAGTGCTTTTCTGACCAAAAGCGAAAACGGTCCCTGCAAGTGAATCAAGTACTGTTCTGGGCATGATATGCCGTGTACTAAAATTCAAATCAACTCATAAAAAGGTCAATTCCAACGGAATTGAGAGAAAATTATAAGTACAGCAAAATACAGGGTGTCCCATAATATGTGGAACCCATAAAAACTGTAATAACTTTTAAAGTTCTCATTATATTTAAAAGACAAATGTATTTTCTGAAAGGTTGAGAAATAACAATTAAAAAAATTAGTAAATAATATCAACAGCTTAGTTTGTTAATGTATTTTAGCACAAGTTCCAAATGGCCACCATTTTGCTTCAAACGCTCGTTGATTCTTCGGGCAAAATTGTTTATCACTTTCACACATTCTGCTTTTTTGATTTTCCGAATCTTGGAAGTGATGGCTTGCTTTAGTTCAGCTGATGTTGGGTGGTTTTCATAAACGGTATCCTTTAAAAATCCCCATAAACAGAAATCGGGTGGGTTGCGATCCGGTGAGTGTGGAGCCCACTCAGGATCGCGGCGTTTGCTAATCAGACTCTATGGAAATTTTTCATCAAGCCATTGCATAGCGAAGTTTGCCGTATGAGGTGTTGCTCCGTCTTGCTAAAACCATTGAATTTCTTCATTGATGCCACCACGAGATCTGAGTCTTGTGTAAAACTTCATAAGAACTTCATTGTAGCGTCGGCGTATAGATTTTTTTGGCTTATTTCAATCGATTCTCTAACAGCGTTCATATTCTGTTCTGTTCTAACCTTGATCTTTGGGCCACTTCTAGTGGTTATCTTCTTACTGAGTTTATTTACTGTTTCTTTTGCTTCAAATTTTTTAACCCATCGATAATTTTAAGTTTTTTGAGGAATTTTATTGAAATCAAATTTCGCCGATATTTGGCTTGAACAGATTTGAAAGATTTTGTCTCCAAATATTTGCTTACGCAAAAAGTTCTTCGTTTGGTTGTCCAAGACATTTTGGTTTCGGTTTAAACTTAGTTTTAATTGTTATTAATTCAACAGCTTAAATCTAAAAAATTACAGCAATTGGTGTTAAATTTTTCCAGTTATTGACCAATATGTGGGTTCCACAAATTATGGGACACCCTGTATATCGATTGACAATTTGTTTGTTAGAATTGTTGTTTTTAATAACACTACACTGTAAATGAGATAGGTGGATTTTTCCACCCTTCGCAGGTGTTATATCGTTTTACACTCTAACACTAGGTTGGAAAAAAAACAACCACCTTAAAAATAGGTGTAATGAAATTACACACCCTTCATTTTTTCCGGTATTGCTTTCTTGGGGGCGGAATAAAACTTTACACCCAAACAACAAAGGTGGAAATGCGAAATCAACCTACAATAAATTAAGTTCAGGATGGATTTTGAAAAACACCCTTTTCATACCAAAGGGTGGATTTTGAAAGACACCACTTTTGTTTCCTAAAAGGTGTATTTAAAAATCTACCTTTTGGAATGTAAGGGTGTATTTCAGAACCCCTCCATACCAAAGGATGTATTTCGAAAAACACATATACTTTTGTTTCTTAAAAGGTGTATTTAAGAATCCACCTTTTAGTTGGTAGAAGTGTAGTTTAACACCCATCTAGAGGCTTATAAAAGAGACTTAGAGATTTAGACACTCAGAAAGAATGTAAGCTTGTTGTAAACAGTTAAGTTGTTAAAATACAGTGGAATCGATTTAAATTCAAGTTGTGTGTTGTGATAAGTTTAATTCGACGATATAAGTTCTTCGAGGAAATAACAATCGAAAAGCTAAAAAGGTTTCATATTAAAAGTTTGTAATTTTTTCTGAGTCTCTAAAGCTTGTAATGTTTCATACTAAATGAACGGTATTAAATGCTCCAAAATCATCGTATGCAGTACATGTTACACTCCGGTATCTCAAATTAGCAATAAACGATTCCTTGCATAAATTAAAAAAATTGCAAATAAAAGTCAAAGGTTAGACTGCTATGAGACTATTCGATATATTTTGGCGTGGTTTTAAAGATAAGCGTAATGTATTTTTATTTTTTGAAGTCTGTATGGTGAGTATAAATTTTAATCTATGTATAAAATAGATGTAATTATTTTTTATCGATTTTTATTTCGTTCAATGTTAGGTACATGAGGTTACATCCGGGATTCTCGATTGTAAATATTCTGTGTCAGAAATGTGTTTAAATTCTTTTTAGTCTGTTTTATGCTCAGTTAGGCCACGCTGTAGTTATCGCAGTTCAACGTAGTGTATAGGTTTCGCCGGTAAGTTGCTAATTGCTAACGTTATTATTTTGCATATTTAGAAAGTCGCTATAATGCTTTAAGTGTATATCTATTAGTATGTAGTGATTTTAACCGTTCAAATAGAATCAGCTAGCACCCAGGAATTTGTTGGTGGTTTATGCAAGACCTGGATAGCTAGCTTACAATCTATTCTAATCTAATCATAACTTTATTTAAGACACAACGAGGCAGGTAAGCTAGAATATTTGGTTTATTTTTTAGCGTAGTAATGAGGTTGAGTAGGTCTATGTAGCTATGGAAAGTGTGTTTGTTGTTTCAAGATTAAACTGAAAAGAAGGCAGGTAAGCACCAGAAAAGCAAATGCTTACAGCTTGCAAATTTGAATCTATTGTAATAAATGCGATTAGACCTATAAGCTAGCTCATCGATCTCAGTTTGATCAGCCTAGTTGTTGCAAAAGTAGCTTACCGGTAAAGGATAGACCAGTACCAATATGTTTGGGTAGGCCTACGACGGCATAGGGATAAAGTCTTAGTCTAATGCACTCCACTACGACAAATAAAGCTTCATTTATCTACTTAGGCAATGAGGCGACAAGCTTTCTCGACACTAGCCTACACCAGCGTAGAACTTGACCAGTTGACTAGCCTATTTCCAAAGCAAAGCAGAAATTCAGTGTTGTTTAACTAGCACACTAATTCTCGATTAAAGCATTTATTTACCTTTACTTGTTTTTGGTAGAAGCCAAAGTGCTGCTGATGGGCTACATTTTCAGCAGCAAAATGCAAAATTTGGCCTAGACCTATTCCCAAAGGTTACTACAAATAACATTTCCAGTTCAACAATACAAATATAATCTAAAATTTGAACTGCAATGCAATCACTGTTAAATTTGAAAAAGCAAGTGCTTAGGCTTATTTAAACAAAGTGTCTTGGCATGCAAAATCCATGCATCTTTTTACATATCTGCCTTCAGAAAAGTAACTTCACCATGAGTTTCAAGGGTGCGTTAGACCTATCTTTTGTTTTGACTGGTTGAGCGCAGGTGTTCCTCATGCAAAGACACTTCCTTGTTTAAATGCTAGCATACACCACTATTAAGTTTTTATTTGTTAGAAAATTTAGGCCTACCTTGCTGTGTTTAATCCAGTTACCATGACGCTTTTTGGTGAAGTCATATCGGTATGCATACCGTAGGTGGGCACTAGTCCGTTAATCCGTTAACAACGAAGCTAACTTTTTTATTAACTCGTTAATCTTTTTCAAAGTTTTTTCATGTTAACAAACTAAATTAACTTCCGGTAAGTTCTGTTAATGGACTAAATTAACTTCCGTTAAGTTCTGTGAACTTCTGTTAAGGTTTTTAATTGTTAATGTCTTGCACCATTCATTCATCGTACCGGCACAAACCAGTTTGCACTAGCAGACTAGTAACACTTGTTGCGTATCAGCACGAGTTTTATGAAAGAAAGATCTTTTTGTTGCAAATAATAAGCTGCGGGCTCATAGGTCTATTAATTATCACTGTTCACAATTTCTAAAGATTTTCCGATCGCAGCTTTGTTGGTGCATTTGAACTTATTTTCATCTTGAAATTAGATTAGACTGTAAAATGTAACTTCCAAAGCACAAAAAGACTCCCACAGCAATAAATATTTTCTTACAATCAGCTCAACAGTGTCTATACGTGTTCTAAAAGCAAGTGAATAAAACGAAATGTTAATTACACCCAAATGTTAACAAATTAACGGACTTCATTAACTTCCGTTAATTAAAGCTGATAATAACGGATTAACGTTATTGGAGGTGTAAGGTTTGCTAACGGACTAGTGGTTAACGAAGCTAACGTTTTGCATTAACTTGCCCACCTATGTCGGTAGGTGATGACATATTGAAATCGTTAATTTGTATGTTGGTAAAAATACCAAAGATAAGTTAAACTAGCCTAGTGATTTTTTGTGGGTTTTAATTAACAGAAAAATTTCTTTACACAAAGTTTAAGTCCTTATGCAACAGCAGTTTTGAAACTATCAAAGAACTCCTTGCTCATCTTCGAACTTTCCATTCACATAGTGAATATGCAGAAGGTTTGCATTGTCAAGTATTTGCATGCTCAACTGTGAGTCCATCCTATCATGCCTATCGCATGCATATGTATTGAAAACAAAGATTTGCAGCAAGCATTGCATGTACATGTAGGTACATCTACCGATGACCTCACATGTGAAAATGAGATGCAACTTCCAATTTCTTTAAATTTAGAAAGTGCAGATAGTGATGATGCTAAGGAAAATTTTCATAAAAACTTTTTTTGATTTTGCGTAATGTGCAAAGAGAAATATATGCTTCCTAATTCTGTTTACAAAAGTATCTGTTGCAATATGGTTAGCTTATTCAGTCAATTTAAAGCAATTTGCCTAAATAATGTTGAGTGTGATGCTACTGGCATTCCAGACATTGATTTGTTTTGGTTGCATGTGCAAAAAGACAGTATTTATGGAGAACTTTGTCGTAATTTAGGCTTTGTTGAACCTGAGCGTGTTGCCATATGTATGGAAAAATGTCATTGTTACTAGTATGTGCCTATTTTAAATTCATTGAAAGCATACATTTCTCACACTGATGTGTTTACCAGCATAGTGGAATCAGAAGATGCTGACCATTCCCCTCACATTTTGTGTGATTACACTGATGGTGAATAGTTTGTCAACAACCAATTTTTTCAAGGAAATCGAAAATTGTTAAGGTTACATCTTTATTGTGACAAGCTAAAAGTTTGTTATCCGGTTGGAAAGGCTAAAAGTGTGCACAAACTGTTATGCTTCTTTTACATTCTCGGGAATGTTAATGTTAGATACTGGTCGAGCCTTAGAAATATTTATTTAGTATGTTTGATTATGTCTTCTGTTGCAAACCACTATAGCTTTTGTTTGTTGTTGCAAAAGCTCAAGCAAGATTTGCTTGTCCTTGAAAGGGATGGTTTGTGTGTTACTTTACCAGATGGCTATTCAAGAGTATTTCAAGGAAATGTTGCAACAATTTTGGCTGACAATCTTGGTAGTCATGAAGTTGGTGGCTTTCGCAGATGTTTTAGCAGTGGCCCTATCTGCAGATGCTGTTTGTGTTCATATGCTGATTTATCTTCAAAAATGCATGAGTCTGCCTCTACTTTGCGAAATTCCATGACTCATCAATACCATGTCAAATCTTTCCATTGGATAAATCATTTGGATGTACTGATCCATGAGTTTTACATCAAGTTTGTTGAATTAATAACTGTTAATCCTACTCCTAAAGTCCATTATTTGCTGCACTATCCAAGACTCCTGCTACACTGTGGTCCACTAAAAAGACAATGGTGCATGAGATTTGAGGCATTTCATCAAAAACTAAAAAAAAACCCTGCAAAGAGTCATAATTTCAAGAATGTTGTACATACCATTGCTTATAGGCTCCAGTATTACAAATTGCGGGAGCACTCTGAACCTTTTGTTCTCTCAGCTTTTCCAGAAAGTGAATGCCAAAGTGAAACTGATATGTGCACTTTACCATGTTCTGTACAGAGCTTCTTTAAACACCAAAGGGCAATCAATGTACGAAAAATTATTTCTGTTAAAAAGCTGAAATACGATTGCTCATCTTATCAACTTAATGAAGTACATGTAGTTGACTTTATTGAAGGCACTCCAGTATTTTTTGAAATAGGACTTATTTTAAAAAAAGAACGAAAAGTGGTTTATCTGTGGAAAAGTGTTGCAGACTGTAAGCTTTTCAGAACATCTTCGTAGTTATTGTGTAAGGAAAACGCATTATTGGCATTGCTGTAGCATAAGGTCATGAGTTGTCACCTCATGGTTTTGACTTGTACAAGTTTAATTACAATTTATATGTACGTTAGTGATACAGAATTGTGCCATAGGATATCGCTGATGTTGTTACTGATCAGTAGTGGCCTTAGGAATGTGCAAAAGTGTGCAAAATGCACGAGTGAAAAGTGCAAAACGCAAAAGTCAGCCCTCTTTAGCAAAGTCACTTAAAAAATTAACTCAAATTTGCATGCTTTTAAAAATGTTTTAAACTTGACTAAAAAGGGGTGGAGCTAAAGAATTTAGGTAATATACTTGTCAATAGTGCTCCCAAATCTTAAAAATCAGTTCTTTTAAATGGTTTTACAAACGTGTAAAATGGCATTAGAATGGCTATATTGAGGTAAAAAATCACAAAATTTGCTGGGCGATCATTTTCATTTCACGATAGTTGCATCAGTTTTTATGTCCTCGGGTAATGGGTATATGTTACACACTTGTACTTCTGAAGTTTTTTGACTTTGGTTCAAGCCTTTGGTTTTGGATTTCTTAGCAAAATTGTGGGTAAGTATACAATCGATAGCCCCCCCATTTAATGTGCACAAGAGCCAGTCTTTCTTCCCTAAGGCCACTACTGTTACTGATATTGAACCTGTTGAAAAATAGCCTAGAAGTTTTGATTATTAAGTGTGTTTTGGATCTACTGGACTGGTGTAACAGTAGTTAAAATTAAGTAAATACCGGTAAGCATTTCATTCATTGGGAATAATTAATGTCACTGCAATGTTATTTTCACTTAAATTTACTATACTACGCTATGCCGAGTTTATAGCATGCTTACTTAGATCTTCTCTTGAATGGATTAGAACTTGTAGTAGCTCATGATTCTAGACACTCTAATGTTGGTACATTGTGTAGGCCTGTTTTCTATATGATATGATTAGGATTGTATCAATATTCAATTTTTGAAGCACTAGTTCATGTACTATCAGCTATATAACAAATAAAAATCCAAGTTTGTTAATTTTAGGAAATGAAAAATGTTAAATAATTTGTTTAATTTTGTGAGATTTGTTTTATAACATGAGATTTTGTTTTAAATCGTTTAGAAGTTCATCTATGTAGGGCTTAGACTATCCAACTCAATATTTTTTTTTACAATGATTTTGTGTTTATATTCTAGTATTTTACATATAAGGTGAAATTTAGTGCTATAAAATGGAAGTTAGACATGTTATTGAAAACAGTTTACCTGAATTGGGAAAAACTGACGAGTTAGGTGATGCCACATCATTCTTAAAAGATTTGGGTGTCGGCAAAGTTGATGATTTAAAGCTGCTGCATGAGAGTGATCTAATGCCGTTTTTCAATGTAATTCAGTAGCGAAAGCTGCTGAAATCGTTTTCACAAGGTAAGAACATGTCATGAGTATACAAGCATAAGTATGAATAACAAAAACTAGCGAGATTTATTGTTATGTTGATTGTATTTTTTCTACCCATTCTTTGTGGATAAATGTGAGAGAAGGTTATTCAATAATATAACGGCATGATTAGTTGATGATCTAAACCAGTGCATTTCTAGGATACCTGCTTCGTTGTTAAAATAACTTTAATTTTGATATGTTTGTGATTTACTGATGTATCAAAGTGACTTTAAAAACCCCAGATTTCATAGACTTATAGCTTCACCTCATACCATTGATTGCAGATAATTTCTACCATGCTTTGCAAACTGCAAACATGCATCTAGCAATACTGATGTTCTACATCATTGCTTGGAAAGTGTGGTACCGGTATTGGTATAGTTTCTGACATGCTTTGTGTAGACCGTTTGTTCTCAAACTTTCATGATTCATGGTCACCTTCCAAAAACTCCACACTCAAAGCTCTGCTGTTCAATAAAAATACCTAGTTTTGCTTATAGTGGATTTCAGTCACTTATTTATATTTTATGCCACATTATTTAGCCTAATAAAAAATGCAACAAACTAAAGTAAGATTGAAGATTTGAGTTAAAGTAGTGGATGCTTAGTATGTTTAATAATTGAATTTTGTAATACCAAGGAATCCTTTGACAAAGCTATTTAGTGAAAGGCTTTTTTGTGATCTGAAGAACTACTCTGTGACTCCCAAGAAATCCAAGGGCCTCTTTAAGAAACCCTGGGGTAGGTCAACATCTTAAAGGAGTTGCAGAATTTTTTTTGATAATAATTTAATTGTGATGTTTTGACGTTTATTTTGATGTTATTTGTGATGTCAAATTAACAAATTAAAGAATTTCCTTTGTTTTGGATTTTTTTCTAACTGAATCATCTGGCCCACTTTGATATTATGCTATGGTATCAGTAGACTTATATTAATAAAGCCGCATTTACACGGGCAACTTTTTTGCGTGCGATTTTTTGATAAAAATGGATGTGGCAGAGTTGCATTTACTCAACGGCGGTTTTGATCATGATAATTGGGACCTTATTGATGGAAATAATTGTCTTAAGTTGGTTTCATACCAATATTGTTGTAATTGAAAACTTTAGAAGAGAATAGGTGCTGCGATAAAAAATCGCAGTGAGATCATTTCCGATTTTGTTTTAAAAAGGTTTAGAATATCACTATCGGAATGGAAACAACTTGAGACAGTCATTTTCAGCAGTAACATAACTTTCATCGCAATGAGAACCATTATTGAATAGATGCAACTTTGCCACATCTATTTTTATCAAAAAATCGCACGCAAAAAAGTCGCCCGTGTAAATGCGGCTTAAGATTAACGATATGGTAGCTATATAACTTCGCTATTTTAGAGTATGAATCATTTCATGATGATTCAAGCGAGATTGGTGTGAGTGTCAATAGTCTGGCAATTAACGACATGTCTTCTGATGAACATAAGTGTATGTTTGTTTTAACATTGTACGAAGTTTTGTTACCAATAAAAAAAAATCAATAGGTTGTTTGACTTGCTTCATACTTTTGTGGGTGTTGTGAGTTTACGATGGCCATCTCTTCTACATAGCACTAATGCAGTGCGATGTTGCATCGGTGGTGGGTCCATGGCATTGTGTGCTCGATTTGATCGGTTAGCTTGGAATTAAACCCCAAACAACTGGTTAGCTTCTCACATTTGATTCAGACATTTTAACCATTCGATTTCTGAGCCGTTTAAAACATCTGGATATGGTGCTGGAGGTTGGGGTTTCGAATTGTAGTTAACTAATCAAATTTTGCTCTTGACTCATCATGAGTGCAACATTTCACCATGTTTCTCTTGACGATATGAAGTAGGGAAGTTTTGTTATCACTTACACTATTCTATTTGGGCTGTTATTCCATGTTTTTACTCGGTGACAATAGTTTTATACTTCCTATTCTTAGAATTCGTTACTGGTATTTAAAAGGTTTGTGTATATATATTTCTTAGCTTGTTTTTAACTTCATAGGCTACATTAATAATTTGAAGATTATTGTTTTTGCATAGCCTCTAAGCCTATTCATCAGTTGCATCAGTTTTTACTGTCCTCTTTAAGGATGTTTGACATTGCTGGTAACTGATTGAAAGAACATAAGACATGAAAATGGACAATAGAACAGTTTTATTTTAAAACACCTGTATTAAAACTTTCTTTTCGTACAAATATTAGCATCAAAGATTATTTTGTTTACACAGTTTGCATATTCCTTTTCACAACATAATTAAGCAGATCTATGCCTTGGTGACCTAAAAATGTTAATGCTGATGACGAATCGGTATTTTCTTTTGTTTTTTGAAATCGTTCAAATGTTGCAACTCATTTAGACAAAGTAATGAAAACCAACCATTTTTTTTTTATAGCAAGAATGTCAACTCTACCTAGTATATTGTGGCATAAATGGTACTGGTATAAATGCCATGCTGGTACTGGTATAAATGGTGCTGGTATATGCCAGCACCCATGGTACTGGCATAAATGTTGCCTCTCTGGCATGAGGGTGATTGCTTGACTTTATGACCGTAAGGTCTTTTGCAACTTTCTTGTCCCCTTAAATGAATGTTGATTGTAATGTCCACTTCGTGCTGTTATTGAGCGATGGAATAAATTTGTCTTGTCTTGTAGGTTGCCTACTATAAGTGTAGATGGGTACTTTGTGAGGATTTGGCACTTTTAAGCTAAATGAATTCTTTGGTCTTAAAAATGGCAATTTGTGATGTAGTCCCTTAACACTTCTTTTACTTGTGTCGCAAGTACGACTACGATTAATTCAACTAGAAAATTTATATTATGCAATTTAACAACCAAACAACTTAGGTTTGATGCGCAATATGCTGGCCAAATTCAACCACTTGGATAAGTGTTCATTAATGGCATAATTGATTGCAACAGAGCGCTCTTAATTTTACATTTCTATTTGTTTGTTACGTTTTTTTTTTTTTTTGGTTCCCTATGGACTTGGCAACATTGTTGTAAGATTAGCTTATTTCAAGCATTTACTTTAACAGATGAGTTGCAAGATGATGAGCTTCAGAAAAGCACTGACTCAGCATCAGAAGAAACCGTTTTGCTTGAAGAAACTGTTCTTAGCGATAGTAGCTGCAATTAATTTAAGCCAGCAAATACCAAGCAACCATTAAAAAAATGACCGACTGTGTACATGCTCCCGAATTTCGACAGAGATGTAGCAGAGCATTTATTACAAGCAGAAGATGGTGAAAATACTAGTACTCTACCACTCCGCTTGAGGAGGAAAATAGTGAATTCTATATTTGCAGATATTTCACAATATACTAGGTAGAGTTGACATTCTTGCTATGAAAAAAAAAATTCTCAAATGCAGTAAATGCTAATGGTGCATTGACTAAGTATTAAATAGTTATACTCTATTAATAACCTTGAACACTTAAGCAAATATGCTCTTGTGTGGTTTTTGTGGTAACCTACATTTTGGCATGTGCTACCTTTTTAAATTCTGCTATGTTTTGTGATCTTTGACGTAATGTTTTTTGCAAATATCCGTAATCCGTGTCTCCTGACTAGCGCTTGAATATTGTTATTTGCTTTTTCAGACTGTTTAATATTTAGGTCTTAAAATATGTTCCTGATAATAATAGACAATTGACCATACGCTGTGGACTTGATCAACCCAGTTGTGAGTTTGAATCAAAGGCCAATTTAGCATAGGGTAATCTAATGACCATTTTTGTTTTGTCTTGCATGTTTTTTGAAATGCTTATGTTTTTGCAAGGATCACAACGTACTGCTAATAAGCTAAAAAATTCTTTGCGTTTAATGTGACCATGATACACGATATGATTGCGCCTTAACTCTAAATCATTCTTGGCTAGACCCTTTAATTAGATCATGCTGTTTATCTTAAACGAGAAGGTTCATAATTAAACAGTTAAGAAATTGCTTGCCAATTTACTTTATTACATACATTACTTTTAACAGGTATCCTTCTCGACAGCAATATCACCAAGTTTGCAGTACTTTGGTGAAGAAGTACCCCTGCCTAAAAGATCGTTTTTCATTGGATGCTTTGTATTATGTATGTAAGAGTAATTGTTAATGTTTTAATCTGTGCTCCGTCATTTCTTCTCTACGTTAATGTTGTCAAGTAGCCTTATTTGTTTAGATTTTGGAAATTTGGTAGCATCAAACTATGAACTATGTGGTAGGTGAAGAACAAAAGAAAGCAATTTTAACCTTTTTTGGCCAAAATGCATAATACTTGCAGACTTGCATTGTGTTTTGTTGGTGATTTATGAAACTAATATACATAATTAAGTGTTTGATTATTGTACTGGGATCGTTTTCACAGCTTTTTTTAAATGTTTTCTGGTGTTACCAACAAAATCCGATCAAGTTACTTAAAACCCACTCTCCAATGCCGAATAGAAAAATGGGGGTTAGCGTATACTACACTTGGATTAGGCGTGTATTAAGATACAAGGCTACTTCCCAAGACCTGACAGCGTTTGGTTTTCGTTCATAGTTTGGTTAACCTATTGATTTCCATTATATACAGCTAACAGCACCAATGAATATTCATGGCATGGATGTACAATGGCGTAATGAATGTTCGCTGATTGTTTGGTTAACTTTCTCGCTAAAGCTTTACTGTTATTAGATGCTTTGGCTAGATTCTTCACGAACCAAATTCAAGGAATCTCGTCGATTGGAAGTGGAATCGCAATATCAAAAACAAATGGGAGAAAAATATGGACGAGCCAAGAAAAGAAGTTCTGAAAACAAAGAAGATAATTGTGGCAATTCCTGCGAGAGAATGAAGCGGGTATTATTAGCTATTTTTAAATTGATATAGTTCAGTTACTTGTAGCCTATGTATATGTTTAGCTCGTTACAAAACTGAGGTATTTGTAATCAAAGCTTGAGCATACTACATAAACCTTTGGAAGTCTAAACTATATTTTGTGTAGCTGCTCAGGAAAACTTTAAATTTGATACCGACATTAAACACTACCGTTTGTGAAAGTACTAGGCTGAAAAACATACGAATTATAAATGAAAGTATTAGCCAGAGAACTTTAATTATTTATTTATGTACTACTAATATTCATCAAGTATCTCGATTAGTAGTATCAACATTAATATTTTGGTACTATTTCGTTATTGAGTGGTTAGCTTTTCACAACAACTTGGTCACCAAAATATTAAATAAACTATTTATACTGACTAGCAGTGTGTTGTAGAGTTCACCTATATTATCAAATACCGAAGACGAGGGAACCATTTCAAAGCACAAAAACTACATGAATGAAGAATTGCTAAAACAAAGGCCGTCAATTGAAAATATTTTGGACCGAATGTCCCGAACTTTCGAAGACAGAAGAATGAAGATTGCTGGAGGGATGCCTGTTACACAGGTGTTGCATGATTACCCTGCCCTTACACTAGCCGAAATGGTATGTTTACTAAGCAACGTCTTCAATGTATTGTGAAACTATTCTTTCAAAGTAGCTGCTTGAAACATTGCTTTGCTTGATAGGTCTGTAGGGTAGAGAAAAATTTGTTTAATTTATCTTACAGCAGCATTAACAAGTGTGTTTAGCTCCTACTCCTGAAGAACAGTTCCTATTCCTACAATTTTGTAATCTTTAAATTTCTGTTTAATGAACTCAAACTGTTTTGTTATTCAAGTTCGAGTTTACAGCCCTCTCTTAAAGGCAGTGATTTCGAAACTTATCTTTAGCTGCCCGTGCTTGTGGTTTTGATTTTTACGAAGCTAGAATTACTAAATCCTATAGCGCAGTTCCTAAATTTCAACAGGATTAAGTGAAGCGCTCTGTCCAGTGTTAAACACGTATTTGCAGTTGAAACTGAGAAAATATCAAGTACTGCTGTGTGATCGCATGAAGTGTAATAGCACTGGCATGCATTTGAATGCCTGCAGATGAAAAGGTTCAATGACTAAAATAACATGGACTATATTTGTAAGTGCAAAGATGCCACTGCTGCTAATCATGTAAAAAGACAATGTGCTTTAGCTCGAGTGTTATTTAAAGCAGTCCGACAAACAGCCAATAGCTAGGTGTTGTAAATTAACAACTTAGCATTTAAATCTCAACTTTTTTTATTTCTGGTGGCCATAACCTATTTTTCTTCCCTATACGTTGGTGTTGCTACACAGATGCAGAGTGCCCGGTTCATACGAATGAATGAACCCATTAAACGGATGTTTAGGCCAACGTTGAACCATACGTGTGGATCACTTTTACGGATTTGATTACTATTCCCCACCGTATCTTTGATTTCATTGAGCAATTTAAAAATTTTTGATTGAGTAATTGTTTTCAGGTTATCAATGAAATGAATCTTGTTCATCAATGCAATTTCGATTTAATTAGCAATGATACAGCAATGAAAATTGCTTCCATTATCAAATGGAAGAAGGCACCGTTATCCATTAAACGGTTGATAAGATCAGGTTGGTATAATTAACTAAGTAATTAATATTCTGTTGCGTTATTTGATTAGTGTTTTTGATTTCATAGTTTGATTCAAACGAAAAATCGAACCTTTGTTGTCCTTGCCACAGTATGGCAATGTTTGTAAAAGCAATTTCTGCTGCGTTCCAGACCAACGCAGTGCAATGCTTCTGTGATGGTGAGTAGATTGGCAACGTGTGCTAGATTTGATTGGCAACTGAGAATTGAATTCTAAACCTGTACCTATCAATATCAGTCGTTTGTTATTAAATCAGCTTCTAAATATTAAGCACAACTGCCCCACTTTCGGATACTGTTCCAAGATTTCATGTAATGCAGGGATGGGTGCACTACTTTCGGTGTTGTTGCTGCACATTATTTTGGCAGTAAGACATTCGCAGAGATAAACATTATACATGTTTTTTATGACGAATGCTGTCCTTCTTACGTAGTCATGTAAAAGCATGTCCATAACATCCAAAGCACCTAGCAGTATATTTCGAGATATTAGATGTATCATTGCAACAGAATATAAAAGCCACCCCACTCAGTTAGTGGCAAAGCGACTAATGCGTGGCCAGCAACGCTACACTACAATAGATGCCTTTTTGTGTAATTACCAGGCTCTGTCGTATAGATTAGAGCATGGCTTCAATTATACGCCTTGAACCTCAGTGAAGCACTGGAGAGTCGAGGAGGAAGGTGGTCGTTTCCACCCACCTAAAAATCCTAACACAGATGGCCACCATTGATGGGCATCCATTTGTCGGATCTTAAACTTACTGGCTAGACCACCACTTATTGGCGGCTTCACTATTCTGCTCCGGTGAAACACGGAGATGCTTTTCTAGCACTGGTAGTTGACTTAGAGGAAGAGTTGAGTTTTAAGTACCGTTAATGATCCTCAAGAATGTGGAGAATTTAATTTTGAAAACTTTTACATGATGGCTGGATTTTACTTTTCAGATAACGGAATCAATCCATTGGTATGCTTGCCAGGAGCCTTTAATGAATCTTGGAATTCATTTTTTGTTGTAAATGAAGTGAGTAATGAGAGACGTGCAATCATATCGCACTACGTACAGCTATTATACTTATGAAAAGGTGTTAGTATTTGAATTTTGCTTATATTCGCTTAGTTACCTGAACTTGGCTAGGATACAGTGAAATGACATTTGTGGTCTTCTAGTTGAGCTGTCACCCTTCTACCATGCAAGGTGAAATCTCCATACTATTTCTTGATGCTCAACGTTATTAAGCAGGGAAGCTGTGAATACCAATGTTAAAGTCTTTGGTTTGGAATACCTCCTTAAGAATCGAATTTTGGTCAGAAGCAGACGCCATTGAAGCAGCAATTTGGAGATTGTGCTGCATACAGTTTTATAAAGCTGTGATCAATTGAAGATACTAAGTATACTTTTTATTCCGACCACAATGCGATATCTTGTTAAGAATTGTTAAGCAATGTATGTTTGAATGCCTTGCTTAATAAAGTATTTCTATCGCAGGAAGCTGCTACCCCATACCCAACGCTGGTTTACAACAATAAAGTTCTTCACGTTGCAGTGGAAGGAGGAACAATTCATGCAATTGAAAACGTGCAAAATGGTTTGGCTACGTTAATCTCGGCTTACTGGGTCTTCGATATCCAGTTTCCAAGCAGCTGTTTAAAGACGTTGTCGTTTTTGGCAGGCTACCTAAGCTGTGTCCTAGCGTTCTAAGAGTATTCAACAGCTTGTAAGCTAAAACAACAGTACTTTTGTAACGTTTTTTTCTAAAATTTTTGTTGTGTAATATTTATTGTGTAATGTTTTTTCGTCTCATATACTTTTCCCTAATTTACTTTGGAGTTTACCTTAATCGTTGTTGCAGACGAATTATGTTGATTATTTGTTTGCAGCATTGTCGGTTTGCTCAGCGTCACAAATAGTGCGCCAAAAGAAAGATTTTGGCCTAACTCAATTGTTTTCAGACTTTTGTTTCAGTGTGAGAGTATATATATGTCCAATATACTTTAATATGTGACCAAAACATATAACATGGTACACCACAAACTTTGTTATGTATTAGCTTAAAATAGAAAAGTTGTAAAATTTGATATTAGAAATTTGTAGGAACCCTCGTTTTCGGTTGCAATAATTGAGACATATCTAAAACCAATCAGAGTTTGGTAATTGTTTGTATTATTTCCATGTTTGCAATGTCTGTTATTGTTTTCTGTAAATTTTGACTATTCGTTTGTTTCTTTTATTGACCAACCATTTTTTCAAACACACAATTTAATATATACGATGATAACTTCTGGTGTAATTTTGTGTCTTAGAATAAAGCTGTTAATCTCAATTGTTTATGTGCTGTGATTTGAACGTCATTTAAGTGTTATCCGTTTAACCACCTTTAAGATAAAGGTGGATATTACCACCCTTAAACAGGTGTATAAGCAGTACACGCTTAGGTTTAGAGTGGAAGTTGTGAACCACCTTTGTTGGTGGAAAAAAACACCTTGGAGAGGTGGGAAAATCCACCCTATGTTGGTGGAAGGAAACACCTAATAAAGGTGGATGAATACACCTGTAGAAGGTGGTTATCAGGGTTCCACCTTACTTTGGTTAGAGGTGGTTGGTGAAAATCCACTTTAAAATAAAACAAGGGTGGAAGGCATGAACCACCTATTTGGGTGGAAAAAACCACCTATTTCATTTACAGTGTACGCAACAAAATTAAAAAAAGTTTGTGTGGCTAATTTTTTAAAGCGTGTCTGTATGATTTTCAAGCGCTAATTCCAAAAATGCTATCAGTTTTTCTCTATCATCGATCGTTTTAAAGATAAAACGATTTCCATTTTTTATTATTTTTCCTTAACTGTAGATCTCTTACGCAGTTATGCTCGCTGTGACCTGTCTCTGTCAGCATGATCATGTAGTAAATCAGTGTTTTTATTTACTTGTGGGAATGAATAGGCATATGGGAGTGCGAAATCTCACTGACAAAAGTACTTTTATTACTTATCAGTACTCAATTTCGTTTTATTTCAGCCTATAGAATAGTCTGATTAGAAAGCCATGTTCAGTGTTTGCAGATAGCAGCTCCGCGTTGTGGTCAGACACCTAACAGCCAGTCATGTATGTCAACAGCCTACTCAGCAGCAGTGTTTCCTACCCTCTATGATTAAATTAATTTTATACAGTAAAGTCTTGTGTTAATCTTAATTGAGTTCATCGTTTAAATAGTGTAATAAAAATGGCTAGTAAACAGAGCAAAACTTCACCAGATTGCTTTTGTTACGTATGTGGATACTACATCAGCAGCCAACACTCTTCGTATAAAATTGTGAAAGGAACAAAGTATTAGACAGCGCATAGACTATATTTTGGGGTGGACATTGGCGATCAGCACAAGCCCTGTGCACCATATGTAATCTGTGGCAGCTGTCGATCTAACCTTGAAGGATGGTTGAGGAGTTCCGGAAAAGCTATGTCATTTGCAGTTCCCAGAGTTTGGAGGGAACCCCAAAATCCTCATGATGGTTGCTATTTTTGTATGATAAACATTTCAAACTATCGCAAGGTTAGAGGAACAAGAGCTATGACGTATTCAAGTATAACCTCATCCATTGCACTTGTTCCTCACAGTGACGCCTTACCGGTTCCAAGCCCACCATCAAATGTGAGTAATTTTCTGCGGGTAATGTAGCAAACAATATTTACATGTTCTAAGCCTGGATCCAATTTCTTACTATGTACTTGTTTTTTATCATTTCAGGTAGAAACGTAATTAAGTGAAGACTCAGCAACAGCAAGTAAAAATTCAGACATTGATGCAGAATATGCACCAACAACAAGTGAAGAACCTCATTTTCCGACTAAACAAGAATTGGATGATTTAATACGTAATCTTAGTCTGACAAAATCTGGTGCAGAGTTATTACCATCCAGACTGAATGAGTGGAATCTGCTTGGCAATAACTGCAAGAGTACTGCCTACAGAAAGAGGCACTTGGAGTTTTCTCTCTGCTTTGATGCTATTGAAGACCTTTGCTATTGCAAAGATGTAGAAGGTCTGTTTCATGCGATTGGAATAGATAATGATCCTACTCAAAGACGGTTTTTCATTGACAGTTCTACCAAAAGTCTTTTAGCGGTGTTACTTCACAATGGCAATATATCGCCATGAATTCCACTTGCTTATTCACTGCAGATGAAAGAAGACTATGAAAATGTCAAGCAACTGCTCATTAAAAACAATTTTGCGCAGTTTAAGTGGTATGTTTCTGGTGACTTCAAAATGCTAGGATTTTTGCTAGGTCTGCAGGATGGATACACAAAATACTCTTGCTTTTTGTGCTTGTGAAATAGAAGAGCTGATGGTGAGTACTACGAGAAAATTCATTGGCGGACTCCGAAAGAACTAACGCCAAGAATGTATAACGTCATCACAGAGCCTCTTGTAAGCAAGGAAAATGTTTTACTGCCACCACTTCATATCAAATTAGGTCTAGTAAAACAATTTGTTAAGCTTTGAATTTTGAAGAAGTGTTTCAAAAAATCCATTCAATGTTTCCCTGGCTATCAGAGGCCAAAATAAAAGACGGAATATTTGTTGGCCCCAAGATAAACACATTGTTAAAGTCTAAAACCTTGGAAAGAAAAAAGAAATAAAACAGAAAACGAAGCGAGGCAAGCATTTCGTAGTGTAGTTGATAGATTTTTGGGAAAAAGGATCCAAATTACAAAGAGTTAGTGGAAAAGCTTATCAAAAGTTACCAAAACATGGGTTGTCGCATGTCTGCAAAACTTCACTTTCTATGCTCTCAACTGAATTTCTTGCAAGAAAATCTTGGTGACTATAGTGAGAAGCATGGTGAGAGATTTCACCAAGATATTGAGTCAATGGAAAGACGATATGAAGGTCGCTGGGTTGGTGAAATGTTGGTAGACTACATTTAGTCTTTGATAAGGCAAGATAAGAGTGGTCATAAACAAAAAGCTCGCTTAAAAGTGCATTTTTGAATGACTCTTATTATTTGAAAAAACTGTGTTGTGTTAATCTTCACGCCTTCTTCTTTATGAACCTACCATTTTTAAACTAACTTTTGCGTTTAATATATACTGAAAGGAACCTTGATATGCAGTTACAATCTACTTCAAGGTAGAACACAATCTGCTAGCTGCAGCTAGGTCGGATAAAACAAAAACTATAAATATCTCAAAAAGTAACGATGATACAAAAAACTAACCGGATTTTTAAACTCAGCGCCCAAAAATACATAAAGAGGCACTGGAAAAAGTAGCCAAAAATTGTGTTACGTAGTGTAATTAAGGAAGTGTTACAATTGAAAAAATATATGATGCTATCAATTAATTCGTTTATACTAATTTATATAAAAAAATAATCAGAATTGCTTCACCTGGTGTATGTCGATCTGTATTGTTATTGGTCTGCTGTTGTAAGATGAAAATCATAGATCGTACTCGAAATCTCGATTATTCGCCCATTGATTTTCGTTTGTAGAGTTTTTCAGTTTCGTTCGATATCGCAATTTATTGCTCTCGGCGTCATTCAGAATATATATGTCAGAGGAAGAATATATATTTTTTTATCTACAAATAAGCTTAAAACAAAGTTTAGCTCTTTACTATTCTTTACTGCAAAATTGTTTGCTTGTTCACCCATTGTATTTGACGCGGTAACGCATACTATTACTAAATAAAGAAGCATTTTCGTGTAGCTGAAAGGTGTATGAATAATTATCACAAACGACAACAATATTAGTTTAAATTTTTTGTTAAATAAATAAACGAAACAAGCGTATGCGTTACTAAACACAAATTAAAACAAAACATCTGGTTCAATAAATTAAGAGTACACTACACCAACAAGACACGGTACGTTATTCAGTAGCTAAGTGTGAATAGCTTGCATTAGAGTATCTATAGTATTGTGTGACAATTTTAATGGTTATGTCACTGTAAAAAAATTATCAAAAATGTAAAATAGCTAAGGCTTATGCGATAAAAGTAAAATTATGTTTTATTTAAATGATTACGTGTAATAATTTAAATTAAAAGAAGAGTGAAGGTTTTATGATGAATAATCGAGAATAAACTGTTAAGTTTGTTTTATTACAAAAAAAAAAAAAAATACTAACAATACCCTAATGCTGCTGTTGTATGATTAGTGTTTCCTTTTAAACACCTTCTCTATCATTATTCTAAGTATTTTAAAGTCTGATATTTGGGGTAATGTGTGGTGGTGGTTGCAGAAATGTAACAGATCATCCATCTCCATCACATTCAATACCTTAACCCATTACCTGCCGTGATCCCCATTTGGGGATCATAAACTTTAGGGTCTCTGGACTTCCTCCTTGTCACCGACTTCCATTAAATTTATGTAAACTTGCTTTAGCATATTGCTGCCTTACAGAAAAAGGCTAATGTAATCATTTCTGCAAGAATATTCAACCACACCAGTTCATTTTTAAATTTTACCACCAATTTTTATCACAAAATTTATCAGCGTTTTTTCATTATTGAAAAATCTTATTTAACAGTGACTAATTTTTATCTCAGTGACTTAGTAGTGTTTACTGCTAAGTATTAATGGCCATAATTCCATTTTTTACATTGAATTGTAATTTGGATAAGTGTTGTGAATTCAAGTGCCTCGATCCCCATTTGGGGATCACGGCTGATACTGAGTAGTATTTTGTGAAAAATTCATTAGAATTGCCGATTACTTGTCTGAAACCTGAGTCATTTTTTCTTTTTTTACGCATGATTACTTGCACGAGGATGTTTTATCTCTTTGTTCAGAGTGTTTCTAAAAACACTTGCATTACTTTGCTGTTTTAAACTGAAAGTTTTTTTGCCTAGAAATATTCTGGCAAGAAAATAAATTGTGCAAGTGTGCAGCAGAATACATGAGTGGAAAAATGCAATGTGGTAAAAAATATGCAGTAAACGGTCAAAGTAAATGCCATGAGATGTTACAATACTCAAATAGCTAACAAGTTCAGTGTAAGGTCGCAGTAAATGAGTTATAAAGTGTAGCGAATAATAGTAGCAGTAACTAATAATAAGAGGTGCAGTACAAATTTGCATTGTAAGAGAAAATTGCAAAAAATTTTCAGCCTGCGCAGTGATATATAATATTTATGCTAGCGAATCTGCCAACACTATTAATTTATTGTGTGCACGTTGCTTTGAAGTGTGGCGGTGACATAAAATAGAATTTTGATGTCTGATGCAATGTTTCCCTAACCTGATACTCAAATAAAATTTAGTGTTTCTCGAAAACTGCAGCAAGTTCTAAGCGAGGAACTTTTTTTTCCATATAGGTTTGAAATCTCATATTTATTTATTTCCTTGAATTCGAAGCATTTTTTAGCAAAATACCCTTCCTAGACCGGTTTACACTACTAGCATATCTCAAGATTTTTTTGGGTGCATTATTGTTTTAAAATTGTGGCAGCACAATTCAGCTCAATTTTAAAGTAATGAAATAAGTAAAAATACGAATAACTTGTGTACCCCCTTTGAAAAAAACTCTTTAGGCTATAGCTTTCTACTGATGACTGTGTTTTGCAGATAATGGCTAGTCGTAAAGTTTTTTCGTTAAAAGAAATTGACAGTATTATACATGCAGATGATTTTTTTGATTCTGATGATGAAGAAAATGACAACAGCCCAATCGATATTGTTGAAATTCCTCCAGAAAGGGTTGATGAATTGTCTGACAATGAAGATATTGATGACGATATTTTGGATGATGAAGAACCATCGGACGTTCCTGGAATGATTGAAATTCATCGATCGGCAACAGAAGATAGAGTTGTTGTTTTGGATCCGAGTTCAAACACTGGTGCAGCTGCCAGTGCAGCAGCAAATAGCACAGTCTCGCTACCTACTAAAAAAGAACACTGACTTTGAGGGCGAAATGGAAGAGACAACCAGCTTGCTATTCTAAACAGTATCCAAATGCTGAAGAGATGGAAAAAAGGAGAAACAATATCATGAGCATATTTAAGGACAAAACCCCCGTAGAATGTTTTGAGCAGTTGCTTGATGAGGACATTATCAGAGATATAGTCCAGCAGAGTATCAGGTATGCCACACAAAATAATAACCATCAATTCCAACTTACAAATGCATGCATGAAAAAGTTTATTGGAATTCTTCTCTTTACCGGCTATCATTCTCTACCACAGAAACAATTGTATTGGTGTGAAGATGAAGACATGGGTGTTCAGTGTGTCAGAAAGTGTATGAGTCGAAATAGATATCTAGAAATAAAGCGCTACCTTCATCTCAACGACAACTCCATTTTGGAAAAGGTTCCAGCTGATGATCGGGACAGACTTTTTAAAATTCGTCCTCTGCTTGAGAAGCTAAATAAAAACTTTCGAAAATTTGGCGTTTTCTCAGAAAATCTAAGCATCGATGAACAAATGGTTCGATACTTTGGACATCACTATTTAAAGCAGTTTATGCGTGGCAAGCCTATAAGATTTGGGTTCAAGCAATGGGCACTATGTTGCTCCCAAACAGGATATTGTTACCAGATGCAAGTGTTTGAAGGCAAGTCCTTAGAAACCGGAAATGAATGGGCTGTAACAGGGCTTGGTGCATCTGTGGTTTTGCAAATGGTTTCGATTTTAGAGACACCAAGTGTTCACAAAATTTAATTTGATAATTTTTTCACTGGATTCGCGTTGATGAAACATCTGCAAGATATTGATGTTCGGGCAACAGGGACTGTTTGATTCAACAGAATGAACAAGTGCCCCATTGCTAATGACAAAGAAATGAAGAAAAAAGATAGAGGAACTTATGACTACCGATTTGATGTGGAAAATGAGGTTTTGGCAGTTACCTGGACCGACAACAGCTGTGTGAAACTTCTGACCAACCATGAAACTATTGAGCCTATTTCACAAGCCAAACGATGGAACAGAGCTGAAAGGCAATACAAGCAAATCACCCAACCCAAACTTATCACGGCATACAACACGCACATGGGTGGGGTCGACAAGATGGATTGGAGTGTGCAGAAATACAGGATAAAAATTCGGGGAAAAAAGTGGTACTTTCCTTTGCTGACCAATGCTTTTGACGTTGCACTTGTGAATGCCCATGCACTGTATTGTCTTGCAAATGGTGCAGTTCCCCTGTTGGGTTTTAGAAGGATGGTTGCCCAAGCATACCTTGCTCTATCTTCAAAGTTATCCGATCCGAAAAAGGCTGGACGAAAATCTTTTCCTAAATCATTGTTGCACCATGTTCCTCTTGACATTAGAGAATCAGCAGAAGGTCACTACATTGAACGCACAGAAATGGGCAAACAAAGAAAGTGTGCAATTTGCAAGAAAAATGTTAGAAAACAGTGTTGCAAATGCAATGTTGGACTGCACGTTGAATGCTTCAGAGAATGGCACAAAAATTAGATGGTATCTATCGTGATCCCCATTTGGGGATCGGACTTAAATTTAAGATTTTGAACAATGTGACGGTGCAGTTTGAAAATATGCATGATTTTTGTTGTGATGTGATGTAAATCTATCAAAATAAAGTAAATTAAAACAAAAAAAAAATTTGGCAGTTAATGGGTTAAGGCATCTTATTCGTCCGTTTCGAATGTTGTGGTTGCTCAATGTGCTGGCTGCCTCTGCAGTCCACAAATGAATGCCGCACAATAGGAACTTTGGCAACACAATGTCATCCTTTGAAATTAAAAGGCGTAAAAGCTCCTTGAAATAAAGTTGTATTAGTATAATGTCGGTTACCTTGTAATGCATTCTTTTTCTTATCGTTGAAGCGTCGTCGGGGTCACCAATTGTCGCCAGTTCGTTGTTACAGACTAATATTTCCCGAATGATTTTTATTCTGAGTTTTGTGTGTTCTGCATGACCACACAACATCAATGTGAATATACGAATTTGCTGAAAGAACAGTTAAACGGTACAGCGAAAATAAAGCGAAAACAGAATTCTATTCACAGCTGTTTATAGTTTCCACCATTGAAGCTGAGACTATGTCAAACAGTGCGAGAAACTTTAATGAATTACATAAATTTATGAATTTTTTGTGGGAAAGTTTTCGCTGGCAGCGACAGTGGTAATATTGAACAGTTGCGATGTGTTTTATCAATACCTGAGGCATTTTACTAACCATTGAGCACATAAAATCATGTATAGAATGCATAATAAAAGGATCTCATCACTCAAACAGGGACACTTTAAATTAATTGAAAATTACCATACACATGACACAAGACAGAGAAAAAAACATGTTGTTCCAAGAACCAGAACAAAACTGGGACAAAAATCATCATTAGTAACAGGGGTAAAAATCTGGAACAAAATAACAGACAAATTAAAAAAAACTGCAGCTATCAAAACTTTAAAAAAGCATATAAATCTGAATTGATTTCAATAATAAGTCAATTAAGATGTTTTTGACGTTTGGGTAAATAAACAAATCTGTTTACATTAAATAAATCTGAATTATTATCTAAGTACAAGTAAACATTTCAATATTCTTAGAAATTGGGTAAGGATGATAATGAAGTCTATAATTATAACCAATATACCGGTACTTAGAAGAAAATAAGCTAATACCTATTAATATTGGAATGCAGCTGAATAATGACAAAACTACCACAGTCAACAATTGAAGATTAACGTGATTTGTTGCGGCTGAGCAAAATTAAATTATAAGATCAAATGCGATGGGTTTTGAGTGCACTAAAAAAGAGATAATGATATATGACAATACAGAAAAATTTTATATTGCAGTGATCTTTTATACAGGGATTGGTGCAATTTCTTTGTGTGCTATTTATAGTGATTAATGTCGCAATCGTTGATACTTGGCTAGAGTACAACCTTTAATCCGTAGAATTGCCCACGTCGGCTGAAACTAGAGAACGACTGAGATGTTAATTGACGAATCAAAAATGGCAGTTGATAGTTCCTTTAGCTTCTTGAATCTCAGAAAGCAACACACAATCTTAAATTAAAACTTCTATTTAAGATTGAAAACACAAAACCACTCTCACTGAGCAAAACACTTCTTACGATCGACCAGATTCAGATCGTAAAAGACTTAACCACGACCAACCAGGTTCAGGTCGCACCTTACACACTCTCGCGATCGCCCAATTCAGATCGCCAAACTATACAGCTACACAAGCCAACCACAGATACACACACTCGGCACAAATGCCTACGAAACTAATACCTAAAAATCATCCACTTTTAGAATATCAGAATAATCAATCAAAAACGACTCGCTTATTTATACTAAGGTTTAAAGCTATCGAATATCCCAGAACAATCCATGATACGTCACAATAAAAAAAAAACACGAGCTTACGATAAGATTTCAACATGATTATGACGTCACAAACTTCAAGTCTAAATATAGCAATTAAGACAAGTAAACAACTAATAATTCCGGTGACTAATAGAAGACAGTAAAAAATACTAAAGAAATTATCCAGAATATTCTAAATCAAAAAAAAGCGGCAAAAGCAGTAAATCAGTCACGTACGCAGTAAATACAGCAAATAATCATACTGTATATCAGGCATTCAAAATTATTATTCGTGACAATTAATCACATCAAGAGTGGGCTAGTGTTCTTTATGAAAATCTAATAGTTTGGATACTGGAATGGGGAGAGTAAAACATCAATGTCACTACTAGTTATACTGAATGGTGATGGTCTGGAGGTGCGAAAGGCTGTATATTTGCTTTGCTATGTTTTGTCTTTTACTGTGTTGTTTGTTGAATTATTTCCTTTGTGCGGAGAACATTTGTGCTTGCTTGGTGAGTAGGCAGCAAACGTGATAACTGGATAGTTTTTTTTCGCTGTCTCCTTGCCAAGTGACTGCTTTTGCAGTTAAGTTTTCTTAACATAAGGTTTTCATAGCTAATTTCTTGCACCAATCATTCATTGTACAGGTACAAACCAGTTTGCACTGGGAACACTTGTTGCATATTAGCATAGGTTTTATGAAAGAAAAAGCGAAGAAAGGAGCTGCAGGATAAAATGAGCAAGCGCTGGATCAAAGGAGCAGGTGCAATAAGAAATACTGCAAATATAATTTTAATCATGCAAGTATAAAGTGGGTTTCATCTTAGATGAGTTGAACTGCGATAGGCCCATGATGCACCCATGAATTCTGTGTAATTGGTCGGAAGATGAAAGTGACTGCTGGTATGGCAGCGTTTGCAAGAAAAGTGGACTAGGACAGTTACCCAGCAAGCCATGGACATCTGTAATTGATCTGTTAGTGATCTAGTACCATCTGACGGCACGCTGCCAGGTCACCGCCAAATCATGTGGAAGTCTGGTAGGCTTTTAAGTATTTTGTGATTAAATTAGATTGACACTTGCTTGTTGTGTGATTTTTGCTATTGACGAGTGTGAGCGTGGGACTCCATGTGTGCGTGCAGTGAGCCTTGCTCTATGACGCAATAACTTTCGCTTTGGGTTTTTGCTGAGCCAGCCATTACAAGCATTTTAGTGAAGCGTAAACAGGTGACTTACTGTTTTGTTAGAATAGCTGATTTGGTCTTTTTTGTGTTTTTTCTTGTTAACAAGCTATCGAGACTTTGAAATGAGTATAAAAGTTACTGACGTTTTGAACAGATACAGTGGAGAAGGAGTGTATCGATTTGGTTAAAACAAGCGCAACTAGCAACTAAAAAACTTGGCCCTGGTCATACCCCTGTTTTTATTGGCCCTACCTTCAACCGATGCAACTAAAATAGAAGCGGCGATAAGAACTGCGTTTGTTACCTACAAGTTTTCAGCTTACAACGAGCTTCAGAACATGAAATGAAAAAGCGGAGAGACAGTTGACCAAAAAGCATAATTAAATGGCTTGCTAGTTTGGCTAACATTGGCAGCGAGAAGACCGAAGAAATAGCAAAAGTTGCATTTGTCACAGGATTGTCGGGTGAAGTAGCTGCACAATTAAGAGCGACACCAAAAATTGACATATTGGATTTAAATGCGACATTGCAAATCGCAAGAGGATTAATGACTGAGATAGCCAAGAGTGACTCTTTGTTTGAGGTTGGAGCAGTCACCAGAGCTAGTCGTGATAAGATTGTTTGACTTATGAAGGACCACTTTATTGCAAGATTTGCTCCAAAGAGAAACCAAGCGAGGTTATTTACTTCTCTAGGAACAAGCCAGGCCATATTGCAAGATATTGTAATTCTGCAGAAAACGCAAAAGGGGTTATGCCTGTGCCAACAGTGACCCCAAAGGCTTCAACAGTGCAGTTGTGCCACGAAAGAAAATTTCGGTCAATGGACAGTCAATTTGGGGTTTAACCCTTTCTTTGCTGATGGGACTTCTAAGTCCCACTAGAAAGTTTCACCCCTCTAATCTAAATAAACATATATGGATATTTAATCTGGATTGAAAATAGTTGCTAGACATCAATTGATAATTGAGCAGTAAACGCTTTTTAGAAATTTTTAAAAATTGCTTGGCAAAACAAAAATTTGAAAAATTTAAAAAAAATTAGTTTTTCGATTTTGTTGTACCCTTCAGTCTTTTCCTAAAAGTACATTGAGTTCAAGCTCAATACAGGTCATAATTTTTTTCTGGATTGCCCGTAATCGCCTAAACAGTATGTTGTAGTTTTTTAAAATTTTACGTAATTAGTTTTTTATTGCATATTTTTCTTTGCAGAACTTATAAGTTATATTGCTTATATTTAAGGACTTATATTGCTGACTCTATTTTCGCAACACGATGGTAGTTATACACGTGTATGCAGCATTTTTGGATGCTTCTAAAGCTTATGATCGGGTCATCATGCTGTATTGTTTAAAAAGCTAATTGTGCATAACGTGCCAATGTGTTTTGTGCAGTTGCTTCAATTTTGGTATTCTCATCAATCCATGCAGGTGAGATGGGGAGGATCCTTATCTCGATCATTTAAGGTCTCTAATGGTGTCCGACAAAGTGGGGTTTTAAGCCCGTACTCATTTACTATTTTACATGGATGATCTTTCTCAAAATGGTTGTATGATTAATGATTCACGCCTAAACCACATTTATTTGCTGATGCTTTGTGCTGCTTTTCTCCTTCTCTCACTGGACTACAGGACTTAGTCAATTTATGTAATGCTTACACTTGTTCTCATGACATTGTATTCAATTATCTTATTCTCACATTGTATTATTCAATTATCGTAAGTCTGCCAGGGTTTTATTTTCTCCTAAGAATTTTAAGCTGTCAAAGCCTCACTTTTCACTGCTTGGCTTTGATAAGGTTAAGTTTGTCAATAGAGTAAGATACTTAGGCATTATTATAGACTCAAGTTCAAATGAGGATTGTGATATATCAAGACAAACCAGAGTTATTTACTGTATTGGTAACAAATTGAAGTCAAAATTTTCACCATGCTCTACTTAAATAAACAATCTTTTGTTTACGTCGTATTGAATATCTTTTTATGGTAGTTTGTTGAGGCATAACTTTAACTGTTACTCAATTAGAAGTCGTCAAGTAGCCTACAATGACGCATTTGGAGTGATTCATGGTCTTCCCCGTCATACCAGTGCACGTGTCCAGCAATTTTTTTTTAATGTACTTACCTTTGACGCTGTTATAAGTAAGTTGCTTTTCAACTTTGCTAAACGCTGTACTGCATCGACTAATATTGGATCAATGCGCTGATGAATTCTGATGCCTTTTATGTATCGAAATACTTTCATATTACTGTAGCAGTGTATGAGGGTGGTACATCCCACGATTTAGTAAAAAGCCAACTGTCGCCTAATGTGGTATGATTTTTTATTTAAGGTATGTTTGTGTGTGCGTGTATTTTTTTATGTGTGTTTTTGTGCTATGATATTGGCGATTCGCCTGCAACAAACACCAATAATGATAACACTATCCAACACTAAAAAAAATTCAAAAACAAATTGATGCATTTTAGGGTAATTTGGGTGTGCTGAACACGAATCAGCAGTTAGATTTTTGCTATCAGACTAAGATTTTTTTAAAATTTAAATTTTGTAATTTTTAGCTGGCTGGGTGTTATTGCCCTTAGATTTGTAGCTACACGATTTACCAGCGCTGGTAGATTAAGCTGATTGGTTGCAAAATGTTATATAGGTGCGCCTGCATCTTTTAAAGTTGCATCAGTAATGTTCTATTACATTTTAAAAATGCATTTGTCACCGATAATGAATTTTCATCTAAAAGTATTTATCTAAAGCACTATTTTTTTGCAATTAAAAAATTGCAATGTCTTGCCAGAATATTCTAACGAAGGTGTGCATTATGGAGCTTACTAAGTAATGAAAATTGCCTAGTTTACAAAATGCTATACGAAGATATTATTGGAGACAAAATGACCTACAAGTCGGCAAAAGTCCCAATTTCAAACCAACAGTGAATGATGTTGCACGCCTTTTGGAGGAAGACACACACAAGACATGGAATTTTGCTAATTTAGGAAATACACTGCTATCTTCTCAAAGAATTAAAGAAAAGATCAAATATGGTAATAATGTTTTTTTTCAGTTTGAAAGCACAGCCCAAAGAGGGATGCCAATCTCTGAACTATTTGGAAATTTCGAAAAGCAATACAATGAAGTGTTTATATTTGCTCATTCAACTCCAAATTATCGTTTGACCAACCATCAATGAAGAAAGTACCCCCTGCACTAACCAGAGGAGAACGATGTCTTCAAGGATTAATCTGCTCCATGTCTTCAAGGGTTAATCCAAGAGAGCTCAAATTCCTACTAGATCAACGTTTATAACGACAAATGATGATTGGAGGTGTGGAACTGTGGATGTTAGCCATGAAAATCTTAAGAAACTGCAGCACAGTCCAGCAAGTCTACTAGTAGTAAGCTTCACCATAATGCACACCTTGGTTAGTTTATTCTGGCAAGACTATAGTTTGGAATTAACCGAAAAAATTTCTAAACCAGTTAACCGGTTAATTTTGTAAAAATTAACCGGTTAAGTGCTGTGTACATATCGGGAGTATGCACACTGGTGCCAGTTACTTCTATAGTTTTGCTGCGCGTATATTTCCATCGTCTGTGCGATATATTTTGCGTTCAATCTGACTTTCACGAACGATAAGATAGGCAATTCAAAACTTTCACAGGTACCACATTTAATAGTTTTTATTTAAATTCTTATCATCCCAAAATGATTTGTGTGAATGATAAGCAGAAAAGCTTGTCTCGTGGCAAAGCGAAACCTTACGCTTTTTGTAAAATAAAATACTCTTTTCATTTTTTCAAATACTGTTTCAGAATCTGAATATAAAGTCAGATCTGCATAATCGTTTGTTTGTAGTGTTTCTTCATTTTCGTCAAAAGCTTGATTTGTCTAAATAGGCAAGCTTACATTCGACAATCATATTTGCAGTACGACATGCACAGTTGCGCAATGCACACACATTAAGACATGCGTAGAGATTCACGTTGCGATTTTACGACGTCATAAAACACTTTAAGACATCGAAGTGATAAGACCTCTTAATTTCACACTGTAAGTTTATTGCTAGTTCTGCTACTAAGCGTGAAGAGTAAGTTATTTAGTTGGAGTCTTTAAAATTGTAGTCTACTACGAGTCTGTTCAAAATCATAGAAATAATGGGACGATCGCCAGTTTGGAAGCATTTTACAGCCATTGCTGGGAAAAACTCTGCAAAGTGTGACATCTGTGGTCATGAAATCAAGACGTCAACTAGTACTATCAAATATCACCTCATCAAAATTCACAAAGTTCATATTCCAGCATCTGAGGACCAAAGTGAAGAACCACCTGCCAAAAAGGTCAAACAATCTAAAATTACTGCCTTTGTCAAGAAGCAGTCTGTTGAAGAAGTGATGGCTGAATTGGCGGCAAAAGATGGGTTCACATTTCATGCACTTGCCAACAGCTCATTCATTCGTAAATCGCTGACTTTGCAGGGATTGCAAGCTCCTCGTGACCCTAAAACTGTGGCCAAGATGGTGCTCATGTTTGCCAATGACAAGAAACACGACATGGCCAAAGAAATTGAAGCAATGATTTAGTGTGGTAAACGGTTTTCTGCATCACTTGATGAATACACTTCGATCAAAAACAGGAGGCTTGCCAGCGTGAATCTTCACTCTAAGGACAAATACTATAGCCTTGGACTGGTCAGCATTGATGGATCTTTAAATGCAGCTTGTGCCACTGAGCTTTTGAGAGAGAAACTTTTGGAGTTCAAAGTTTCACTAGACAGTTATATTGTAGCCATGGTTTCAGATGGAGCTGCAATGATGCTAAAAATGGGACACGAAATTCTTGCTGAGCATCAAGTTTGTTTGGCTCATGGTATGCATCTTGTTTTCATTGAAGTATTGTATAAAACAAAGGCTTATATTCAAGCTCCTGGACCTGACGAGACCAATGATGATAGTTTTCAAGAACTTACCTGTGATGACTATCTGATTCCTGCTGAAGAAGAGGACTTTAATGTTCAAGAAGAGCTTCAACTTGAACTTGTGAGTGATTTGGCAGGTATTATTAAAAAGGTACGTAAAGTTGTTCGATTCTTCAGAAAATCACCTGTTTAATACTTGTGATTATAAAGTGTGCTTTTTCTGAGAACAAGTTTGTGGAAGTCCTTCTTTTTGATGTTCTCGTGCCGATACTTCGTCAGCAATTAGTGTCAATTTTGTTGCTTAGGTTAATGTGTGAGTCACCTTTTTACGCTTTCGCCTTCGCTCAAGATGTGAACAATTGCTGCTCTTTTTTCTCTGCATCGCTGTACATAGCTTATCCACACCACGTTAAAAAGCGTTCCTCATAATAGATTTTACGTGACATTAGAGAGTGCATGGTTTAGTACAATACTGAAAGGTTAGGTGCTGTTAAACGTGCAGTAGTGCAGATAAAAAAAAAGTCACTTATGTTAACAACGAGTATCGATCTGACGATTTCAATAATATAGAATTTTTAGAGCAAGCCTGCACAACATACGGCCCAGCAAAGTCTTTTCTTGTGGTCCTCGAAATGACTTCATGTGATCCCAAACACAATCTCTTTTAAGCAATTCATATTTGTTGTATTGTGATGTGATAGCTGATGTAATTGTGTGTATGTGCGTACCACTGGAATCTATGGCGTGTGCTTTTTTGACTAGCATTTTTACTTTTAGTTTATTTGTCGGCAAGCAGTTAATTGTGTTATTGTGTAGCATACCACAATGACTGAAAACAAAAAAAGAAATATCAAAAGAGAGAGCAGAGTGTTTAACTTAAAATGAACAAACAATACTTGTTTACAGTTGTTAATTAAAACGTACTGTGTTTAGTTTGCTGAAACGTGGTTTCAGTTCCAAAAGAATATAATCTTAAACGCCATTTTGAAATCCAGCATCCAAATCTTGCTGAACTAGATGCCAATAAAAAGAGACTTAAAGCATAAACTTCAGATACCAATTTTCGCTCCGAACAAAACCTTCTTTTTTTGGAAAAAACGGCTATTTTAAACCTTCGAGCAATGAAAGTGCTACTGCTATTAGAGTTACTGTAGTTACTGCTGCTAAAATACTACAGTTAGATGTTTTAGCAAGCAGGTAAAGAAGTAACGGTTGTTTTTGACTTTTCCACGATCACAAGATGTTTCGTCGTAACAGTGGTAGCTACAATAGTGAAAGCACATGGGCCATGACAAATAGGTCTGCGTTGTTATGGCCCTTGTACTGCAGCGAGTTGTGCAGGCATGTTTCAAGAGTATTTCGAGTTAGCATTTATCTATGACAGCGTAGTGTCGCATTCCAAATTCGTGCGAAAAGATTAAGTTAGTAACTGTCTAACTGAATAGCAATATATTCCATTTCCGCGGCAATAAGTAAAATTCTTGTCATAGCAACTAGCTAACTACCGTACAACAAAAAATTGAAAAACATTTTGCGCAATACCATTCAAACAATATCAGAAAAAAAGCATAGATAAATATTGCTTTGATTAACATGTTCATATCCTCGAAGCTTTTCATCTTGCACTTGGCAAAAAGAATCGTCAGAATCAGCTCATTTTTTAATCATATCTTCGATTTTCAATCAAAGCAATTCTCAAGTTCTGTACCACCAATCAACTTTTCAAATAGATAAATAGTGTATGTAGAAAGCGATTAGAATCTTAGAATTACATCTTTCTGACATCTTTTTCATAAACTTTTAATAATAGTAGTGGTAACAAAAAGTCACAGTAGTACTGATAATCACTATTTAAATAAGAAGTTAAAAAAAATTACAATGAGATAATTTCCGAAAGCATGATATTCTTATTAAGATTGTCGCAAAAAATGGATCAGTTTGTGTGGATAATGCGAGTAGGCCTAGACTCGCGCTTAAGACCTACTGCTGAGAGTTGTAATGCTGTGTGGTGCCCCACATCCTCCTGTTCTTTCTTTTTTTCTTTCAACACTCTTTTCCCTCCGTCTCCGCTCTCTTTCTCACTCTGCCCCCTGGACTGTCATTTTTTTCCGTTTTTTTACGCTAGTATATAAGGCGAGTTCTATCGCACGTGGTTATCTTTTTCGTTTCACATGCTGTCGTAAGCATTAAAAAAAAATGCGATTCATGGACATGTGTATTTGATTTTTTTGTGGTGGTTGGAAAAGTCTGATTCCCCACACTGGTGACCACCGATTTCATGCAACACCTTCTGATGTTGAAACGAGAAAGAAAAAGAACGAAAAAAGAAGATTCAATCTTACGAAAATTCAAGATGTACAACAACATGAAAAGTAGGCTTTTGCCTACACACAGACCAGGGGGCACATGACAGAAATTTCCTCGTTTGCTTTAATAACGAGTTTTTTTTTAAGAGGAGCTAATGAACGAAGTACTTGCTAAACGTAAGAGGTCATTTTTGCACGTGTATGTAAAGCCTTGCGAAATCCGTTACGTCATTCTTTCTCGCTAAATTTCTTCGAGCGATTGCGGAAAGCAGTTCGAGTAAAAAAACGTCACATTTTCCTCGCCAACTTAAAGAGAGTCTTGAAGCACTCTTTAAGCGTGTGAGAAATCTTTTTGGTTCAGAAATTTAATGGCGAAATGTTGAAAACTTCAGACTCATGCGAATTTTTGCTGAAAATTAATTCAAATCGTCGCCATGTTTGCTTTTAGACTGCTAAAAAAAAAGCGAATTGCATTGAGAACCATTTGCTGTTTCGATTGATACAGAAATGCTAAGTAGTGCAAGTTGACAAAAATAGTAACACACTCCTTTTATAAAAACGATTTTCTAAAACACGAGGCTCATTTTTGCTCAAAATTTAAGAACAAATTAAAAACACTGCCAGCCTCGACAGCAAAACAAACTAAAAACAAACCAAAAAAAAATTCAAACTAATCAAAGAAACTAAAATTCATGCTGATTCAAAGCGATAAAATTTCAGTGATTTTCTTGTGTTTGCAAGCAAAATTGCAACTATTCAAGGTTATAAAGCTCTGTTGCTCTGCGCAAGCAATTGAGAATTTTTTCAAGTTGTTCAACTTGAAAAAGCTTGCTTTTTTGCTTTTGCAATTTTACGATGCTGCAAAAGCAAGAAAAAAGCCTTCACTTAAGTCTTAAGCAGACAGAGCTATAGGAATTAAAAAGTGTTTCAAAAATGCCCACTAAAATTGACATCGATGCTCCCAAAATTTTTACAAAATCAAGAACAAATGAAACTGAATATTGGCAAAAAATCAAAAACAGCCAGTCCAAACTGAAGATTTACCGGTTCTAAAAAGCAAGTGTACTTCGACTTGCTCACTTTTGAAAAATTCTGAAACCTTAAGACCTAAAGTTACTCTTAACATATGAGTTTACCCACCAACAACCTCAAGGGCGCTTTACTTCATTAAAAAATTTATAGTATGGAAAAAGTTGTTCTTATTTTACATTGATCCAAAAATATAATTAAATTCTGTCGTTTATATACTAATTGTTATCAGTTGAAGAATTTGCTTGCATAGGCCTACATTGTGGTATTGTTTTTCAGTGCTCGAGCACTAGTTCAACAAAAGCGAATGATAAAAACGCGGAGTCTCGACTTCATCCTTTCTTATCTTCCCCCTTTTTCTTCCATTTCTTTTTTCAAGTCAGAGACCGCAAAATCCCATCTTTCGCTTTGTTTTGCATCCTCTTGGGGTGGGGTAGTGTGGTGCCCCACATCCTCGTGTTCTTTTTTTCTTTCAACACTCTACCCTCAGTCTCTGTTCTCTTTCTCACTCTGCCCTCTAGACTGTCATTTTTTTCCTTTTTTTTAAGCTAATATATAAGGCAAGTTCTATCGCATGTGGTTCTCTTTTTCGTTTCGCATGCTGTCGTAAGCTTTAAAAAAATGCGATTCATGGACATGTGTATTTGATTTTTTTGTGGTGGTTGGAAAAGTCTGATTCCGCACAGCTGCAATTGCTGTTGAAGATAATACTTCAGATTCTGAATCAACTACCCGAGGCAGTAGCTATGTGTCTGTAGATGATTCATCCTTACCATCAACTTCATCATTGTCAAGTACCTCTTATTCTTGCAAGAAAGGATTCTGTTAAGATGACTGCGACAGTTTACATCCATGGCCATATTTAGCAAATTACTGGAAATTTATCACATCCAGAGAAAATGCTACAAATTTGGAGTTTCAGTGTTTGCTTTGTAAGCAGGCCGAAAAAAAATTTACTGCAAATGTTAAATCTTATTCCAATCTGAAAAAACACATCGAAAAGGTACACCCACTTAAACTAAAAGAGTATCAAAACTGCATCGACGTAGGTGTAAAAAAAAGCGAAAAAAGAGAAAGGAAATACCGAAAGATGATGATGTTATACTGATGGTTGAAAGATCCAATAACCTGAAGCAGCTCAAGATAGAAGTCACTCAAACAGTTTTTGAGGAAAAGGTATGTCATTACAAGCTAGTGAGTTACTGATTGATTTAATTGTTATCGGTATTGTACTTTTTTTTTATGTACCCTGCCACAACCCGTTGGTGTGTTCTTTTTGCCAACAATATCAAAATTTGCTTCAAACGTCTAGTTCCAGCTAATTAGCTGAAAAGCGAATTATTATAGCTGGAAAGTGAAAACAAGTTTTTGGACAAATCGACAATACCTCCTAAATTTCTAGATTTTTTATGAAATGTTTCTTAGCTGGCTAGTCAGGCTCAGGTAAAAATAAAGTGTTCCAACCAATAAGCCATAATGCTGCAAAACCACTATGGACGTTTCAAGAGTTGAAAAAGATGCTTTTTGTATGGTGTGTCCCAACGCAGCTGTGTTGCAATAAAAGTTGTTGTTTTTTTTACTTTTAAAGTTTGCTGTGATTGTTTTGAGCAAAAAACATTTTTGACTTTTATTTTCCAAGTGTAGGTGAGCGCGAATCCTTTTTTTTATTACAATATGGCAACATTTTTATTCAATTTTAATACTGTATGACAAAATTTTGGCAAAACCATGAAAGCTTATCCTATTTGTTGTTGCAGGTCATAGCTGTGTTTGTACAAAACATGCTTCCATTGCAAGTCATCGAGTCAAAATCGATCATTGAATTTGTTGAAGCATGTGTGCCTGGCAAACATTGTATGTCTAGAAGAACTTTGACACGACGAATAGAAGAAAAGTATTTAGTGGTAAAAAGTAAACTGAAAGATTGCTTGCAAAACGTCACATCAGTAGCAACAACTGCAGATCTCTGGACTTGCAGAAACAGGTAAGAGTACCCTCGCGTTTTTAAGGATAAAGAATGCACGTAATGTAAAATAAACCAAACCAACTCAGCAGCTAGCATAATACAATGGCTATGAGCCATTCTAACTATTTTCATATACGCCTGGTCTAATCATCCCTGATGTTTGGTATGACTAGCATATGAATAATGAGTTAATCAAAGTAGACAAATGGTTAAAAAGTAACAAACTATCTCTAAACTATGACAAAACTGAATTTCTAGTAGTAAACAAATCAAAGTCTAAACGTGGATCCTTAAATATAAGAATAGGAATAAATGATATTGCTCAAGTCAAGCATGTAAAGTATTTGGGAGTAATAATTGATGAAGATCTCTCATGGAAACCACATATACATAATCAATGCTCATGGTAACTGGGCATTAACAAATTTAAGAAAATATGTTAATTTATCCACTCTAAAGTTTGCTTTAATTTATCCACTCTAAAGTGTGCTTACTATGGACTGATCTATCCTCACCTTCAGTACTGTTCTTCCTTATGGGGACAGGCAAGCAAAACCTCTCTAAAACCTGTTCAAACCCTTCAAAACAAAGCTCTAAAAATTATGACCAATACCCGTTGGCATCATTCTGCTTCCCCTCTATACCAAAAATTGCAGTTGTTAAAATTTAATGATATTGTGAAGTTGCAATTAGTCAAGATTATGCATTCTGTTCACAATAATAACATTTCAAATTTGTATTTTGGTTTCTCCAACGTCGAAAAGTTTCATCATTATTGCACTAGAACTTCTACTAAGTCAAACCAACCATTTCTTTCTCAGGCCCAAAAATATGGCGTGAGATACCCAGTGATATGAAAAATCTTTCTCATAACTTTTTTAAATAATAATATAAGAGACGATTGCTTAACTGCTATACAGAATAATTAGTGATGGAAAATTGATTTGGCTTGTTATTAGCATTTGGTCTTCTGTTTTGCTTTTCTATTTATTTATCATTATTATTATTATTTTTTTGTTATTTATTTATTTATTAATTTGTTTTTTTGTTTGTTTAGTTTGTTTATCATTTTTTTCTTGTTTTTGTCCACTTTTTTTCTTGTGATTTTTTTTGCTAATTATTCTGTGTGCTATGTTTGTTTTTTATTATGTTTATTGTTTAATATTTGCTAAAACATGTTATTTTTATTTGAAAAATCTCCAAATTTACAAATGTAATTGGCATCAAAAGTATTTATTAAAATATTAACCTTTAGTAGGGTGACAGTTGACACTGAAGACCGTATGGTCTTTTCATTGTCTCCCATTTTTTTATATTTATCTGTGAAGCGCTTAAATTTAGTATAATTAAATCTGAATCCGACAGCAATGTGTTAGCTAATTCCTTATTGTGCGATTTTTAATGCGTTATTTTTTCGGTTTTTGCTGGTAGCAATAAATACACTTAAGTTACAAACAGTCATGTTTAATCGGCCTATTTTCTGTGACAGCTTTAATTGAAAAAAATAATGCGCTTCAATAGTGCTTATTCAATATGTTAATGTCTACCCATGTGCAACTTACAGTATCTTAAGTACTGATACCTTAAAGCATTTTAACTCTATAAGCACGCACAATTGATCAAAATTTTTTTAGGTCATATTTGGGTATGACCGTGCATTGATTAGACTAGGATACCCTGCAGAGATGAAAAGCAGTACCATCATGTCATCGAGTGAAGTGTAGTCACACGTATGACGTACTAGCAAAGGATATCAAACACTCACACTGGGACTTTCAAATTGAAAATAAAGTTTCAAGAACAACCACAGATAATGGTTCTAATTTTATGAAATGTATAAGTAAGCTGTGTTGATGAGAAGAGATAACCAAATTATTGTAATACCGGTCGATATTTTACAAGATAAAGTGCTTTGGGTCGTTCTGTACGAGTATGACCATTTTTAGTATTTATATGTGATCGATACGGTTTTATCAAGAAGTAACATTTCAAGCTACAAGAAGTGACGAATGAATATTGAATTAAAAAAGGTACTGACTATTTCACCAAAAGTTTAAGTTGAATAGAATAAAACAAAAATGAGAAATATTCATCCGTGCATTTTTCATTTGCTTTTTTAGGGATTAATATTAGAGTTTGGGTAAGCAATTGAGTTTGGGTTAGACTTGAGTCAGAAATAATAAAAAACGAGATAAAAAATTTCCGGTGAAATAAAGCCTTCCAATAATGAATGCATTCACTTTAGTTTCTTATCAACATTTAACTCAACCATGTATTTACTTTTATCAACAAAATAGTCAGCATAAACTCAATGTATGGTATTATTTACAAACTCAAAAGCTTAAATAAACACTCCCGAGTCAAACCGCAAAATCGCGCATCAAACAACAGAAGCATAAATTAACTAAATAACTATTCACAGGCATGTGCCAAATTAGCAAAATGTTGTAATTTGAATGAAATTAATATTTTGTTACTCAGTATGTATGGAGCTGTAGAGAAAGAAGAAGAAAATGACGCTTAGAATGATTCGACAGTTGATGAAGAAGATGATGTGATTCATGTGGAAGTCTTAATGGATTTATTAGACGGATGTTTGAAGTAATGCACAATGAGTCTAAAGTTGTTAATACCATTAAAAATTACATAATAAGCTCTGATGTAGTAGTAATTATGGTTTTTTAATTTTTTTGCCGTATAATCAGTATACCTATTCAGCACATAAAACTATATGAAAAAAGCTTATCCTGCCTGGGTTACTGTTTTAAATGATTAAGCTATTTAATTATGCCGGAAACTACTTATTTTGATAATACAGGGGACGAGAACGACAGGGTGTTGCCAAAACACATGAGATGTGGTGCACACACCATCAACCTTGTATGCGTCAAGGATTCTGATGATGCTCGAAAACAATGCGCCAGTTATAAACAATTCTACCAAAGTGCTTTTGGCAAAGCACAAGGTTTATGGAATAAACAATCAAGGCAAGTATCTGATTATATTTGGTGTGCATTTGACTGCATTGTTTGAGAATAGCTGCAGTGTTGTTTGTTAGTTGATGTAAAGAATGCTCAGTGCCATAACTACAGTAATAATATGGTTGCAAATACTATAGATAGTAAATGTTAGTAATGTATATCATTTTCATGGAGTTTGTTATATTTGCTTTGATTGCATGCAGTCTTTTATAGTAAGCTGGTATAACTACTAAATATACTACGTAGTTAGCAGAAAGTCAACACCTTTTTAAAGATAATAAAATTTTGCACTATATGTACATATATCACACATTAGAGAATATTGACGTGTGTTACATGCGCTCTACAACAGTGATTGTCCATAATGATGATGTAAAAACTAATTATCACTTTCTTAGCTAGAAGTATAGTTTCTTTTGCACTTTGCAGGATCCATGGTTATTCATAGACAACTATCCGCAGTATGCTTAGATCCATCCGGTAGTAAATGCCTAAATTGATACTGGCTGGCTACTAATACTCAGAAACAAAGTGCAAATGGCCTTAGAGCAAAGATAATAACCTACTACAGCACTGAAGAAAGGCTGAGAAGTCACACCTATATAGACAGTGGTTGGGTAGCCTGAGACCGTACCTCTGGCTCTAGCTG